>OZ024902.1:44033536-45290574 GCA_964017125.1 Flabesymbios commensalis | reverse complement strand
GGTAAATTTAGGCTTGAAAGGGTTGATTTAAAACTGAGGCCCATTAGAAAATAATAAGTTTACTGTACGTCTCAGCACTTACACCGCTAAGCGCGACTGTACTAGTTTTTAATCCATTTTACCAGCCCATTAAATCACTGTTATTGCGAACGAAATGTGTGTTTAAAAATGAAGATTATCAAATGTTTGGTCTGAAATTAAATAAAATGATTTAATTCGGCGCTTAAAGTGGTAATATTTACTAACACTGATAACATTTATTATTCTTATAATTATTCCCTTCTCTGGAAGGGTGAATTACATATATATGTCATTATTATTATTATTATTATTATTATTATTATTATTATTATTATTATTATTATTATTATTATTATTATTATTATTATTATTATTATTATTATTATTATTATTATTATTATTATTATTATTATTATTATTATTATTATTATTATTATTATTATTATTATTATTATTATTATTATTATTATTATTATTATTATTATTATTATTATTATTATTATTATTATTATTATTATTATTATTATTATTATTATTATTATTATTATTATTATTATTATTATTATTATTATTATTATTATTATTATTATTATTATTATTATTATTATTATTATTATTATTATTATTATTATTATTATTATTATTATTATTATTATTATTATTATTATTATTATTATTATTATTATTATTATTATTATTATTATTATTATTATTATTATTATTATTATTATTATTATTATTATTATTACTTTATATATTTTCATAGATTGTGGCAGTTGATGGGAGTGATATTAAGCCACTGAGTGTCAACGAGATGATTTTATTTCCGGGGGAGACGGTGGACTTTCTTGTAGAAGCTAATCAGCCGGGATCGCTGTACTGGATGAGATTCAGGGATTTAGCGGCTGCTAACCAGATTTCACCTTTCACCTTTCACCTTCATGAAGGCTGGGCTATTATTGACTACGGTGATAGTATCAATGATCCTGTCTCTGATTACATAGCATGTAGTGAAGCACATCCTTGTGATGTATTCAATTGTCCCTTCCCAGCTTATCCACAAAACGCTCACAAAAACTGTATTGCAATGGCAGATGCCACATCAACCATGAATAACTCTGAGTTAAGTGAAATGTTTGGACTTGATAAGAATATAGGGGAAGTTGAAGAACGATTTTATAATTTTAATAATGCAATTGGGTCAAGTGTTAATGCTCACAATTTTGCCTGGCCATCATCACCTTTGTATCAATCCACCGCTGACTCTAATATACCATGTCCTGAAGATTGTGGAAACACCGCGGGATGCAGGTGTACGTATATAGATGATGTACCCCAGGACGAGGTGATACAGCTGGTACTGGTCAGCCTTCTACCAGATGATGAATTTAAATCACAACATGTCATTCATCTACATGGTTTCTATTTTGCTGTAGTTAAGATGGGATTCTCTGAATATAACGAGACAAGTGGTGCGTGGACGATGGCCAATCCTGATGTGAAGTGTGACAATGCCCATCTATGTGGTCGACCAGGATGGCGTCTGAAAACACCTGAAGATCTCAATTTGAACAATCCTCCAATAAAGAACAATGTCGTAGTACCTTCCAGGGGGTACACTGTGATCCGTTTTAAATCTGACAACCCTGGCTACTGGTTCTTTCACTGCCATTACAGCATACATCTGTTAGAAGGGATGGGTATGGTTCTTAAAGTTGGTGAAAATTTCCCTCCACTTCCTCTTAATTTCCCCCGCTGTTCCAACTTCGATTGGAGCAATGAAGATTTTAATAAGACTCAGAAATAAATACTTAGAAAATTTTAATTGAATGCAATTTTTAATCGAATATATCGAAGTGTGCTTATATTTTAATATAATATAATATATTATAATATATAATAACATGAGGGCATAACATAACATAACAAAAAATAATAATATATGATGTATAATATAATATAATATAATATAATATAATATAATTTAATATAATATAATATAATATAATAAATATAATATAATATAATATAATATAATATAATATAATATAATATAATATAATATAATATAATATAATATAATAAAATATAATATAATATAATATAATATAATATAATATAATATAATATAATATAATATAATTTAATATAAGATAAGATAAGATAAAATAATATAATATAATATAATATAATATAATATAATATAGTATAATATAAAATAATATAATATAATATAATATTAATATAATATAATATAATATAATATAATATAATATAATATAATATAATATAATATAATATGATATAATATAATATAATAACAATTTGTGAACCGTTGTTACTCTTATTACTCTTTTTTACACAGTTTTTTTTTAATATTTGTCATATTACCACATAACTGTATAATAAGTGAAATCGCTCTAACAATGGCTTGTTTTTGTAGTCTATTTGCAATTATCATAACATAATTATTTAGTTTTGTGTACACTTACAGCTTTTGTTTATGGGGGTGACACATAATTTATTTAATATCTTTTTACTATTTGATCATGTTGATGTACATGTATATAATTGTGTTGGTGTTTTTTTTAATTTAATGTTCTTCATTGTAGATATCAAAACAATATGCATTTAAATTGAATCTCTAGGAATACAGAGTATGTATTTTTTTTATTTTATGAATAATTTGCTGGCATAACCTTTCGCATATTATTGCGCTATTTTTTTATAAATATGTATATATATTATTTTAGAAATTATTTAAATAGTTTCAATATATACATTTATCCGTGTAGACACGATCTCAAATGCTCGCACAAGGGCACGCGACATTTGTCTGTTATTTAAAATTTGATTAATTAATTTCATTTAAAATCCCAATGTCTTATTATTCAACTATTTCTGAGCTATAAAACAATAAACTAAAAATAGTGAGCGCATTTGAACATAATTACATTTCTAGTTTATGTGATATAGCCAACATGTGTGTTGAAAAATATATGGGCTATATTGTCATTTCTCAAGTCACATCATAATAGTATATAACATGTTGAGTGATATCATTGTCCAATACATTTATTTTTGGCTGCAGTTGTTGTTATTAGATGAATGATAAATATGAGCATCATATAATAATATTTTCATATGTCGATGGATTGAGTCATGATTCATTAAAACATTTTAGAGATTAAATTGGTAATCATTTATCCCCCTTACTTTTCATCAGCGTGATACTCCTTGATAAAATATATTTACCTATAAAGGGTCATCAATCACGTCTTGCTGTGAGCACTCCATCATATGTTTCATGGCCATCGATCAAGTAGTGCTGTGACCAGTACATCGTCTGTTTCAGGGGGGTCATCAATCAGGTGGTGCTGAGTCCACTCCATCAACTGTTTTAGGGTCATCAATTAGGTAGTGATGCGACCACTCCAACATCTGTTCCAAGGGGTCATCAATCAGGTGGTGCTCTGATCACTCCCTCTGTGTCAGGGTCATCAATCATGAGGAGCTGTAGCAACTCCATCACCTTTTTCAGGGTCATCAAACCCGTAGTGCTGAGACAACTCTATATGTTTCAGGGTCATCAATCAGGTGGTGCTGAGACCCCTCCATCATTTGTTTCAGGGTATTCAATTAGGTGGTGCTGAGACCACTCTATCATTTGCTTCAGGATATTCAATCAGGTGGTGCTGAGACAACACCATCAGTTTCAGGGTATTCAACCAGGTGTTACTGAGACCACTCTATCATCTGTTTAAGGGTATGCAATCAGATGGTGCTGAGACCACTCAATCTGTTTCAGGGTATACAATCAGGTCGTGCTGAGACCACTCCATCATCTGTTTCAGAGTCATTAATCAGGAGATGCTAAGACCACTCCATCGTCTGTTTCAGGGTATTCAATTAGGTAGTGTTGAGACTACTCCATCATTTGTTTCAGGGTATTCAATCAGGTGGTGTTGAGACCACTCCATCATCTTTTTCGGGGGATTAAATTAGGTGGTGTTGAGACCACTCCATCTGATTCAGGGTCATCAAACAGGTGATGAGTCCACTCCGTCGTCTGTTGCACGATTAGTTTTATTTTCAATTTCATCAGCTGTCATCACACAAATCGTACTGTAAAATCTATAGCCACTGATATTGTTACAATAGGATTTACACATGGAGATAAACATAATAACTGTTTAGTATCTATATGAACATGACACATTTAGAGAATAGTCTGAAAATAACATACATTCGTAATTGACGACATTATAATCACATAATAACTATTTACATTGAGTGATTAAACCTTATCAATCTCAAAGAAAGAGTCAATTGACAAAGCATCTCTCACGTACATTACCGCGTTATGCTTCTAAGATCACATAACACAGGCAGCCAAAAGGTTTTCTAAACCAACAACAGTAAATTACTTAAACAATTCACATGAAAATCCAGTCAACATTTACAGAGTGTCACGTTGTGGAAAGCGTAACATTTAAAAACAACAAAAGGATAGTGTTTGTAGAATTAGAGTAAGTGATATATTTTATTCATATAGTGATAGGCGAGTTTCTTAAAATGAGATCATGTAGATGATCCTAATAATATTACAGTAAGCATAATTCAATTTACATGCACGTTGAGAGGCCTACATACATGCATGGGTCTGTAAACCTATATACATATAAGAACAGATGAATGTGAACAATGTCACGAGCATAATTAACAGAGGACATTACACTCACTTTGACAGATTAATTGCGTTGTATTATTTGGCATGCATCATGTTTGTTGTTATTATTCAATCACTGCAATATGTACCTTCTATAATTAAGACTTATTTGTTTTAAAGCAGCATATTTAGATTGGCACTTCACTACTAGTATTCTCCGTACAGCAATGCTAGGCTTCTCGAGGTTGCAGACAGAGTCTGCGACTTCGAGAAGCCTAGTTTTGCTGTAAGATAAGATCATTACTAAACTGCTCCATCTCCATTAAATAATTATATTTGTGTATTCATAGAATTGAACCAGATTTTTTTTATATATTAAAAAAATATTATGTTGCTGTCAATCACCATACTATTGTAGGCCTAATATATAAATATAAATAAAATATAAATTAAATATATATAAGTAAAGCCTGATAATCGAACAAAGCTGACATTATTCATCAGATGTCAGCCCCCGGTTTCCCACCCCGCCACTATAAATGTGTATAAAGTTGACATTATTCACCAGATGTCACTCAAAATGTCCATAAGGAAAGGAGACTAGATGATAACAACAACTACTTCGGAAAATGAAAATAGAGTGTTTGTACCCTTCATAAATGGGTTGAGTTTTCTAAATTTTATTTTGAAGCATTTTATGCCGACCTGCAGTAAATAAAAATATACGTAAAAATGAGAAGTGTGTATTTTATTTTACAGAAATGCTGCATTTCTCGTGGTATCTTGAAGCCCATCCCATGAATAAAAAATACAGAAGCGTTAAAAAAAGATCTAGTGATGAGATCTGCACATACATGTTGAGTTAACTTTTTCAGCGCAGGGACCGACTTTAGACGTCAGATTCTGACGTCAATAGACGTCAGATTCTGTCGTCTAAAGTCGGTCCCCGCACTAAAAGACAGGCTTGGGGTCAATGTACTCGGTACTTCGGTACTTTGGTACTCGAGTACCGATTGTGCAGTACTCGTCGGTACTCGGTACTCATACTTTCAAAAAGTACTTGTACTCGTACTTGTACTCAAGTACTTTTAAAAATGAAAGTACTTTTAACGAGTACTTACAAGTACTTTACGAGTACTAGTCATCTTAAATTGATTCAAAATAGCTCACATGCAAACCACAAATCAGTTTAGCGGAATATGGAACATTCAGTTAAAGATTTGTTTACCATCCATTTAGCTATTATATTGAAAAATGATTTAATTAATACTTTAAAATTATTTCAAAACTAGTCTAATTACTTACACCAACTTATAACAGAAGTGCACCTTTTTACAATATCATGATGCTAATTTATTGTTCTGCCTTATACATACTAGCATCCTCGTGTAGTTTGCAAGCTAATTAAATAGCTATTCTTGAATAAAAGACAAGAGACGTGTCTTTGGAAAACAGGAATACATGTTGGTATAATATTTACAAGTGACTATACTATACAGTAGGACTAATAATCATTGAAGGGGGGGGGTGATTTCAACAATGATGTCGCGCCATTTTAAAATCACACTTACAACTCCTCGTTCTTCGCAGCTAAACCCCAGCAAACACGGGACATTGAACCAATGGTGGTATAATGTTGGGCCAACGTTGAAGACGGTGTACCAAGATTACTATAGGTTCAATTTCTCGTGTTTGTTGGGACGATCAATCGGTATTTGCATAATATTTGCACAATATTGGCCCAATGCGTAGACACTTAGCCGACATTTCCCCAGCACCGGACAAATAATGTCACTTGAGTGAACATGTAGTTTATAACTGTTATCTTATAAAGCAGTTGAGACTCTGTGTGGACTAAGATATCTTAAAACTGCCATAGCTCATACAAATCTGTACCAATGTTGTGTGAGTACCAAAAAACACGAGCGCAACAACGCGACGTCTTATCTACAATGACCTTACATTTCCGGGCCAATGTCCGAGACAATTGGCCAAGAATTAAACAGCATTGTACCGAGAAGTACATAGGATTAACACATGATATAACAGTACTGTTCAAACAAAAATGACCAAGGTAATTAGACGGCAAACATCACCCTTTAACTGTGGGACACCACTATTATTTATATATCATTAGGCCCCTATTACAAATCACTTATAATGCGGCTCATCCAAAAAAAATTGGATCCCAGTATATACTAAAAACAAGAAAAACATAAAAGTAAACAAAATTATGCAAAATTGTTTCAAGACGTCAGGTGTCTAGCGAACTAAACAACCCTAAAACGTAACTGTTTTGTGAAAATGGCATTTGAAGTTCAAAAAGGCAATTTGTGCACTTTTGGAAAATACCACACAACTGTCTGAAAATAAACTGAATAGAAAAATTTTCATTTCCACCCCATTTTCTCAATAATCGTTTGCAAAATGTGACTTAAGACTCATTTCGCCAGATCGGGTCACATATATCAACATGAAGTAAAATATATTATAATCAATCATTTATTGAATAAATTTAATGTAATTAATTACAGTTTACACCCGGAGTTTACAATCAAAGTACTCGGTACTTGTACTCAAGTACTTTTAAAAGTACTTGTACTTGTACTCAAGTACTTTTGAAAATCCAGTACTTGTACCTGTACTCGTCATTTTTTCAAGTACTTGTACTTGTACTCGAGTACTTTTGTCCAGTACTCGCCCCAAGCTGAAAGTCGATATCCCCCCCCCCCTCCCGTGGGTATTTGTGTAGACCATATTTTTTTTAACCTTATTATGTACCACGTTACTTTCAGGTGGTCTGCAGATTTTCCATGCATGGACAAGGTCACCAGAGGGCATCGAAGTATGATACCCTTTACTCTTAGGGTTGTTTAAGAATGTGTCATATAACTAGATCGCAACTCATGCCAAGTAGGCCTACACATGGTGACATGGGTTGGTCGTGGGTCTCATAGGGGAGTTATCCCAAGGTCTTGGTAAGGTCATCTCAAGGTCATGACAAGGTCAAATCAGCTCAAAATGGTTGAGAATAGATTGTTGGACTATCACTTTATATAACTCGGTCGAAACCCAACCCAAGTACACATGTGACATCGGTTGGTGTTTGATATCATAGGGGAGTTATCCCAAGGCCGTGGTAATTTCAATGTCACATCGATGTCAAAGCAGTGCAATAGGGTTGGAAATAACTTATTGTTTTTGCTAACATTTTGTTCACTTGAAATTTATATGATGGCTTGAAACATACCTAGATCCCAACACAGACCTACACCGCCATGGTCATTTCAAGGTCACATCGAGGTCAAATCAGTTCAAAGCGGTTGGAAATAACATATTGTTTTTGCTAACATTTTGTTCACTTGAAATTTATACGATGGCTTGAAAGGTAGGTCTGTGCTGGGATCTAAGTATGATTCAAGCCATGATAGACATTACAAGTGAACATAATGTTAGCAAAAACAACCAAAATCAGCTATTTTCAGCTGTTTTGAGCTGATTTCACCTGGCTGTGACCTTGAGATGATCTCAACATGGCCTTGGGTAACTCCCCTATGGAACCAAACACCAAGCGATGTCATCATGTGTAGGCTACTTGGGTTGGGTTTCGACCGAGTTATTGGAAGTGCTTGTCCAATAATGTAGTGTCAACCATTTTGAGATGATTTGACCTTGCTATGACCTTAAGATGACCTTACCATGACCTTGGGATAATTTCCCTATGAGACCCAATACCTATCCATGTCACCATGTGTACTTGGCTCGGGTTTCGACCTATTTATTTTTATACCACCCTAAGGGTCAAGGGTACCCTACTTCGATGACCTTTGGTGACCTTGTCCATGCATAGAAAATCTGCAGACCACCAAGTAACGTGGTACATGATAATAAGGTTAAATAAATATGGTCTGCAAAAGTACCCAGGGGGAGGGGTGTACAGGTGGGCCCAAGGTCTATTAGCCCGGGGTCCAGACGGGTGCACGTGTGTCTGCTGTGTCCAGGACCCAGCCAGACCGGACACATGTACACCCACAAATCTCTCCATGGCATGCACACACGACATAGAAGGAAAAAATGGCCAGCCTTGCGCAATCCTGGTAAGATGTCCGTTGGCATTTCATCCGCTTTATTTGGCTTTTTTCCATTCCACAGCGTGAGAAGAAAGCGACGATGATATATTTATTCGGAAAGCACGAGGCATCTGCCGTCCGGCGATGGTTCATTGCGGGGCCAACGTCTCAGACGTTGGCCCAGCAATGCACCAACGCCGGGCTGGTGTGTTCCTGGGCTTAATTAATACACCACACCTGCAGGAGGTATCCTGTTTTATGGAAGACAATCACAATCTCTGGCTATAAAAGCAGAAAGTGATCTAAGCGACACCGGTCCCGTCTTATATCATAGTCCACATTCCGCGTGATAGCAATCTGGTTTACTGTCCCAGACTGAACAGAAGCATTGGCTGTTCTCCCGAAAAGACTGGTGGGCCCCGGTGTGGCGGTTAACACTTCTGGTCGTGCCGGGTTCGGGGCTCGCTCTCCGCTCTCAGTATCCAACTTCAAAAAAACACAATTTTTTCCTCGGCAACTCGCAAAGATTTAAATATTGTGAGAAGTATTCAGTGACCGACATGTGCCTCGCGAGGGTCTCCTAACACAATATAAAAACAATTAACCACCCTCAGGAGGTTCACCTGGCCCAGTTTAGCCTATATGTGCACAAAGGTGGCCTAAAACCCCATTCATTTCATTTCAACATTGACCCATTATTCATTGAATGTTTAGCCATCGTCTACGCCTATGACGATGGACAAACATTGAAGAAGATAGGTCGCCATGCACAATACGTTGAACACGGTTTGTAGGAACACCCGCATGAGAAGCATGATCAACGTTCTTCAAAGAGAGGGGCAGGGGCCCTGGTGCAGTGGTGAAAGCTGCCTGCTTGAAAAGTCGGAGATCGGTCACTCGTAAAAATTTAATATTGTGGGGAGCCTCCGCGACCCAGAGACCACCAGGCTCGAATTTCGACTCCTGTGTCTGGAGGGCAGTGTCATCTCATCCATCTCACCGTTCTCAGGAGGTTCGCGGGACCCAGTTTAGCGTAGTGACCTAAAATTTCACTCATTCATTTTAAGTAGTGGGGCCCGTCAGAAGTAAATATTATGAATCAGTGAAGCAAAATGACTGATCCTGATTTTAATGAACGATTGAGCCAATGTGTTTTCCACAAAAACATTGTTCAGCTGTTCACAATTTTTGCCGTCAAGACAGCGCATTGGATCGAGAATCGGGTAGACTTATCATGCTGGCTAATCAATAATTTTTTTTTTTTGTCCGATCACGATAAGCCGGGAATGGAGAGTTATTGTTGATTAAGTACAGACTACTTATCACTGTATACCTGTAAGGTACTATAATCAGTCGGGCGCGACCGAGCTGTTGATTATGAGGGATCCTCATTATGGTCAGATGTGTTTTAAGTCAATTAAAACCCCCGGAACTTTACTTTCATAGCTGCGGAAAAAGCCCCCGCCTTTGCCCTCGACCCTTTTCGCAGCTAAGAATGTAGAGCTCGTCGGGCTTAATCCTATACGGGAAGGTTGGACCAACGTATTTGTCGGAATTACCAAATTTCCTTGTGTCATTTGCTGGAATTGTCTGCCTACATGAGCATTATACTGACGCACCAAATATTGCCAGGGACTCCAAATCTGGAGATGTCTCGAGCACAACCAAGTAAACACAGACATTCACAAATACTTGATTCACTGTTGGACTACCTTCCAAAACGTTGGCCCAACATTGAGCCATTAATTTATTAAGCATCTCGTGTTTTCTGACCACAACAGTATGCTCATCCCAGATGACACGGGACGTTGACCAATGTTGACATACCGTTTGTCCAGCGTCGCAGATGGTGAGCCAACATTGAAACAACGTCGGATATACTGTAGATCTGGTAATATTTGCAAGTTTTGATTTTCGCGAATTTTGCGAAGAGTACAAATTCGCGGATTCAAGAATCTCGCGAAATTATTATTATGGTGGCGCTACCAAAGAATTCGCGAATTCTAAACACGCGGAAATTTCCGGATCTACAGTATTTATCGTGTTTACTGGGTTCCAGCCCATCCCAATCATGGGACAGCGACACTTGAGAAAAAAATAATGTTACTTCTGCAAAATGTTTTAACACGACTAATATGGCATTTAATAATACTCAAGTAGGCCTACTACATTTCTGACCACAACAGGATGCTCATCCCAGATGACACGGGACGTTGACCAATGTTGACATGCCGTTTTGAGATGATTTGACCTTGCTATGACCTTGAGATGACCTTACCATGACCTTGGGATAATTTCCCTATGAAACCCAATACCTATCCATGTCACCATGTGTACTTGGCTCGGGTTTCGACCTATTTATTTTTATACCACCCTAAGGGTCAAGGGTACCCTACTTCGATGACCTTTGGTGACCTTGTCCATGCATAGAAAATCTGCAGACCACCAAGTAACGTGGTACATGATAATAAGGTTAAAAAAATATGGTCTACAAAAGTACTCGGGGGGGGGGGGGGTACAGGTGGGCCCAAGGTCTATTAGCCCGGGGTCCAGACGGGTGCACGTGTGTCTGCTGTGTCCAGGACCCAGCCAGACCGGACACATGTACACCCACAAATCTCTCCATGGCATGCACACACGACATAGAAGGAAAAAATGGCCAGCCTTGCGCAATCCTGGTAAGATGTCCGTTGGCATTTCATCCGCTTTATTTGGCTTGTTTCCATTCCACAGCGTGAGAAGAAAGCGACGATGATATATTTATTCGGAAAGCACGAGGCATCTGCCGTCCGGCGATGGTTCATTGCGGGGCCAACGTCTCAGACGTTGGCCCAGCAATGCACCAACGCCGGGCTGGTGTGTTCCTGGGCTTAATTAATACACCACACCTGCAGGAGGTATCCTGTTTTATGGAAGACAATCACAATCTCTGGCTATAAAAGCAGAAAGTGATCTAAGCTACACCGGTCCCGTCTTATATCATAGTCCACATTCCGCGTGATAGCAATCTGGTTTACTGTCCCAGACTGAACAGAAGCATTGGCTGTTCTCCCGAAAAGACCGGTGGGCCCCGGTGTGCCGGTTTACACTTCTGGTCGTGCCGGGCTCGGGGCTCGCTCTCCGCTCTCAGTATCCAACTTCAAAAACACACAATTTTTTCCTCGGCAACTCGCAAAGATTTAAGTATTATGAGAAGTATTCAGTGACCGACATGTGCCTCGCCTAACACAATATAAAAACGATTAACCACCCTCAGGAGGTTCACCTGGCCCAGTTTAGCCTATATGTGCACAAAGGTGGCCTAAAACCCCATTCATTTCATTTCAACAATGACCCATTATTCATTGAATGTTTAGCCATCGTCTACGCCTATGACGATGGATAAACATTGAAGAAGATAGGTCGCCATGCACAATACGTTGAACACGGTTTGTAGGAACACCCGCATGAGAAGCATGATCAACGTCAACGTTCTTCAAAGAGCGGGGCAGGGGCCCTGGTGCAGTGGTGAAAGCTGCCTGCTTGGAAAGTCGGAGATCGGTCACTCGTAAAAAATTAATATTGTGGGGAGCCTCCGCGACCCAGAGACCACCAGGCTAGAATTTCGACTCCTGTGTCTGGAGGGCAGTGTCATCTCATCCATCTCACCGTTCTCAGGAGGTTCGCGGGACTCAGTTTAGCGTAGTGACCTAAAATTTCACTCATTCATTTTAAGAAGTGGGGCCCGTCAGAAGTAAATATTATGAATCAGTAAAGCAAAATGACTGACCCTGATTTTAATGAACGATTGAGCCAATGTGTTTTTCACAAAAACATTGTTCAGCTGTTCACAATTTTTGCCGTCAAGACAGCGCATTGGATCGAGAATCGGGTAGACTTATCATGCTGGCTAATCAATAATTATTTTTTTTTGTCCGATCACGATAAGGAATGGAGAGTTATTGTTGATTAAGTACGGACTACTTATCACTGTATACCTGTAAGGTACTATAATCAGTCGGGCGCGACCGAGCTGTTGATTATGAGGGATCCTCATTATGGTCAGATGTGTTTTAAGTCAATTAAAACCCCCGGAGCTTTACTTTCATAGCTGCGGAAAAAGCCCCCGCCTTTGCCCTCGACCCTTTTCGCAGCTAAGAATGTAGAGCTCGTCGGGCTTAATCCTATACGGGAAGGTTGGACCAACGTATTTGTCGGAATTACCAAATTTCCTTGTGTCATTTGCTGGAATTGTCTGCCTACATGAGCATTATACTGACGCACCAAATATTGCCAGGGACTCCAAATCTGGAGATGTCTCGAGCACAACCAAGTAAACACAGACATTCACAAATACTTGATTCACTGTTGGACTACCTTCCAAAACGTTGGCCCAACATTGAGCCATTAATTTATTAAGCATCTCGTGTTTTCTGACCACAACAGTATGCTCATCCCAGATGACACGGGACGTTGACCAATGTTGACATACCGTTTGTCCAGCGTCGCAGATGGTGAGCCAACATTGAAACAACGTCGGATATACTGTAGATCTGGTAATATTTGCAAGTTGTGATTTTCGCGAATTTTGCGAAGAGTACAAATTCGCGGATTCAAGAATCTCGCGAAATTATTATTATTGTGGCGCTACCAAAGAATTCGCGAATTCTAAACACGCGGAAATTTCCGGATCTACAGTATTTATCGTGTTTACTGGGTTCCAGCCCATCCCAATCATGGGACAGCGACACTTAAGAAAAAAATAATGTTACTTCTGCAAAATGTTTTAACACGACTAATATGGCATTTAATAATACTCAAGTAGGCCTACTACATTTCTGACCACAACAGGATGCTCATCCCAGATGACACGGGACGTTGACCAATGTTGACATGCCGTTGGTCCAGCGTCGCAGATGGTGAGCCAACATTGAAACAACGTCGGATATACTGTAGATCTGGTGATATTTGCAAGTTGTGATTTTCGCGAATTTTGCGAAGAGGACAAATTCGCGGATTCAAGAATCTCGCGAAATTATTATTATGGCGGCGCTACCAAAGAATTCGCGAATTCTAAACACGCGGAAATTTCCGGATCTACAGTATTTATCGTGTTTACTGGGTTCCAAGCCCATCCCAATCCTGGGACAGCGACACTTGAGAAAAATTAATGTTACTTCTGCAAAATGTTTTAACACGACTAATATGGCATTTAATAATACTCAAGTAGGCCTACTACATTTTAGAACCATGGTAAGGAAACACTATTAACTAAACACGTTATATTTGAGGGGGTTTCAAAAATGTATTTTTAACAACACGACGCTTGCTATGTACACATGATCAAAGCTATATATTATATCCACGTGCCATTATGTGTTAATGCCTAATTTTATATTAGTAATAATATAGATATCATAAGAAAAATATGAGTTGTCCATAAAATAATGTTAAAAATTACAATATGACATAAAGCAATTTGTTTCTCGAGATATTACCTTTAAAGATGGCAGATTGTTCTAGCTGCCTGAATTGACAAAAGAGTCATTGACAATTGTTTTCCTCGGGTGTAATTTTATTAGTCAGGCAGATTGACAAGAAAAAAGGGACACGCCGGACAAAACAACAACAAATTCAGGGATGGTTCAGTAGGTTCTGAATATCTGGTATATTTTCTTCTGTATATTTGGACAAATAAGAAAAAACAGTTAAATGACATATAAATGTGGTTTATTGTCAACATGTGTCAGCTCAGAGTCACTGTATCCGATTGTACATGCCCTATTTTGGATTTTAAATGAAAAATGTAAATGTTAAATTTTTTTCAGAAAGTTATGACTAAAGCTTAGCAATTTTGTCGTGTTTGTTAACCATTTAATGACTAGAAGTAGGCGGATAAGCTCATTATTATATTGAAAGTTTTGTGCAATAATTTTGATGATAAAAATATGTCATTTTTTGCATTGCTTGTACTTATGATAACGTTTAACTCCAGCCATGGAGGCATTACAAATTCGACCTTTGAAGGTCAATTTAAGGTCATTACATCCAATATACTTTTTTTTTACATATCAAGGCAACGATTATTGAGTGACAATGAATACCAGTTTTACATAATATGAGTCCAATTCTGTTACTATTATAAGGATTAAAAGTCATTTTAAACGTCAAACTGTCAATTTCGGGTTAAAAATACGAAAATCGCCTTTGAACAACAAATAAAATAGAAAAAAAGTGTATTACAAATTTAAATGTAATTTTACCAGTTTAGTCCTTTTTGGTATTAGTTTGTGCATCAATAATAATGATAAGAGCATTAACCTACTTGTATTTATCATGTATCTGCTTTAAAAAATGAAGTGATGTAATCTTATAGCCATGTGGTCATAATAAAGAGTATTGTTTCACATTGACCTTTGTTTTTAATTACCGATAAAAGTATTAAAGGAACTCGTTGTGGTGACAATTTTTCAACGTCAATTTTAGTTTGAATATTGTGTATGAAGTAGTGTATCCCCAGGATCATTATTCCATTTTTTTCAGATTTTTCAGGTTTTCATAAACAGCTCCTGAAAATATCTACAAGAACCAGCAAAAACCCCAAACATTCAGTTTGTTCGCCTAAAGGATGGTTGAAGGCTAGAACAGCATTGGGCCACAAGTTGAGGCCGTCGAGCAGCGTTGAGCAGACAATCAGTGCTGTGGGGGACCCCCTTCCCCCCCCCTCCCGATCATCGCGTTCTCAGACCAATTATGAGCGGCAGCTATTGATGTAAGTAATTAGTGGTTTCTTTGATCATGCCGTCTGAGATCTTGAGTTTTTTTTAGTAGTTTTGCTTATGCTTTTGTATTTTATTTAAGGTCGATAGACCTAGGCTATATAGCTTCATATGGATATTTTTTTCGAAATTTACAAAATTGAAAAATTCTCAACATAAGGAGTCGCTTTAACTAAACCATTTTCATAGGGATTCGCCCTGAAATACTGAACTTACTACCATATGGTCATAATAAGGAGTCGTTAATTGATTTATAAAATGTGAAAGAAATTGATGCAAAATAAAAGTCACTGACTCTTAGAAGTATATAGTAACTAATCTGGACTTTTTGGATGAATGGTAATTGGGAAACGGAAGCAGATATGACCAGTTGAGTTAGTACTTCAGACGATCAATGGCAGTGCTGCAATGCGAAAGCAAACAGAGGTAATTACCTGATTATGAAGTTGACAGTTACCACTGTTTGGCTTTGTGCGGCAGACCATCGCCGCAGTGACCGTCCGCCGTTGCGACCTTGACACGGGTGCTAACCTGATTGTCTGAGACCCGCACATTCCGGTGGACAAGGATTTAAAATTTAATTATCCACTCAATTATCATTATCCGCCAGAGCACTACAATCCCAGCGAGGCAGACCCCAGCAAACACGAGGCATTCCCCAATGCCGTTTTAATGTTGGCCCACCATCTTCGACGCTGGCCCAACATTGAAACAGCATTGGGTGAATATCTCTTTTTTTCCGAGCTGAGACTCTTGGCCGCGGCGACGCCAAGAGAACAGATCCATATACTCGCGCGTACGGACGCCTTAACGATTTGCAGTGAAGTTTAATTATTTAGGGCTCGGCGGCTGAGCCGTCGCGGTCTGGATGTTTACATTATAAATTAGCCGCGAGACATACGTCCGTGGGCGATTGACATGACCGCAGATTGTTTTCCGGTGCATGAAACACTCGGGATTGTGATAGGCCTAACCCCCGCGATGGGGTCCGTCTGCGCAACCGAAATGGGTCACGTCCACGCGCGTGTACACCAAGGTGCAAAACGCAGGGCAAGCGTTGGACAACCCCAGCAAACACGAGGCATTGATCCAATGCTGGGCCATCTTCTGCGACATTGGGTTTACGTCTCGCGTTTGCTGGTTTAGCGCCACAGGCTATAACAATTGCACCGCAACGAAACAGAGAGATAGCAGGAAGGTACAGTGACCTATCTGCGGCGCCTTATCTCTCTTACCTTTTCTGCCTGCCAGCGCCATCGAGGCAGAAGCAGGAAGCCGCCTAGCTCGGGACGCTAAACCAGCGTTGGTTCAAAGTTGGGCCAGCGTCGATGGACGCTTGCCCAACTTTAAGCAAATGTTGGTTCATCATCTCGTGTTTGCTGGGAATAAGGTAGCTAGCTATAGGAACGATAGGAGGGAGTTTAACTTTGAGGAGATTACGCGCCACGGCGCAAGTAAGATTGCGCATTGCATCCGGCAGCTTGTACACTCTATGGGTAGCGTTACCACTCCGGAGTAGTAACATCATGCAGGCTGCTGTCTGAATCGGCACTTGAATTTCTGTACACACATAGATTTGAGATTAAAAATCGAGACTAAAAAATACAGAATACAACTATTTTTGTCTGTAGATTGTAACATCATGAACAAGCATGACATTATCTCATGCATAGTCACTCACATACACATATTTCACAAGCGAAAGTTATCTCCACATAATTTTATAAATGTTTCTCAAAAACATATAATGTTAATTATAAGTATGCTGCTGGATGGGGATACTGATTTTTATATATCGATTCCATAATTTATTAATAATCAATGTTTCAGCACAAACAATACCTAGAGAGTACTATACTGATCAAATCTGCTGAGTCACTATTTCCACTCCCATACTACATAAAAAATGTGGTCCTTCTGCTGATCTGTTAGCTTCTAATATCTAATAAATGACTTCGTTCAGAATTATCAGATTTATTCACTAAATGCATCATATAATTAGACCTACCCATGACTGGTTTGTATACTACGGCGACTATCTAGATTAATACAGCACATCAGCATGCTACTCTGCAAAGGCAAAAGGCAGTATCTGCTTACTTGTAAAGTAAGCAGATACTGTATTTTATCTTTGCACGACACATCGATCACACATGATCCAGCGTGGGTAAATGAAATGCCTCGTGTTTTTACAATAGACTATGATAGACGAGGGGTAATTTATATGAATATTTATTTATCTTAAACAAAACGGGATATGTTTTCAAATGTCCTCTATCACAATCAGTTAGTACTGCACTTTGGCCATTAATATTCAAACTATTGCGATAACAAAATTACATTTTCTGCATTCTGAGCAAACGGACCAGAAGAAATAAATCAAAAGATTTTATATCAGTTGCTCTAATATATATGGATATCAGCAGAAATACATTCTATCTTATCAGATATACATCTTTGTCGGGTAGAAGGAATTTGAAACAGACCAAAGAGACGATCATTTAAAAGCGAGCAACTATGAGGCAACATAATAGATATTTAACTTTAGATGTTTAAAAACCATGTCTGTTAAAGCTATCAGTACAACATATAGATCATTTAAAGACTGAATTACATTTTGAAGTAAATAGTCAAGAGTAAATATCTAAGTATATATCTAAGAAAATATCTGCAATTTGCATCATTTTCAGTTGGTGTTAACGATTTTCTGTGTGCAGTATTAGGTGAACAGACCAGATCTGTCGATGCCGACATGTCTGTATTAGAGGATGACAGAAGTATACAACATAAATTTTGCCGGTACCAGATAATCTGCAATAGCAAGATTACAAACTTATATAATGTTCTGCCACTAATGATTTTACTCACGCGACAGGAACTAATAATTCTGACGGTTACAATGCTTATATAACTCGTTACGTAGACCTTAACCCTTTAACCGCCAAATTATTCAATCTGAATTTTCACCCACTTGAAGTTGTTTCTCTTTGACGCGATCCACAACTTCAAGTGAGTGAAAATTATTCAGATTTGACAAAATAGAGGTCAACTGTTTTCAAATATTGCTGATTGATGTCACATTTTATCTTTAATATGTTCAAAAGGTGGTACTTGATGTGCTAATAAAAAATGAAAACCCGAATATATGCGGCACCGGCGGTTAAAGGGTTAAGCTTAATTAGTACATGCTATTACCAAGAATTCCATATAAAGTTCTTGCTATTACTCATCTCGGGTGGAGGCTGGTGCAGTGGTAAAAGCTGCCTGCTTGGAAAGTCGGAGAACGCAGGTGCTTCTTCCCCGCTTATTCGTAAAGATTCAGTATTGTGGGGAGCCTCTGTGAACGAGAGGTAGTGTGTTCGGCCTCAGACCGCTAGGGCTCGAATGTCTAATCCTATGTATGGAGGGCAATGTCATCTCATTCCTCTCACCATCCTCGGGAGGTTATAATGGGCCGGTTTATGCTATATATTCACATATATGCTATATATATAACTCGATTCATTCATTCATTCATTCATTCATTCATTCATTCATTCATTCATTCATTCATTCATTCATTCATTCATTCATCCATTCATTCATTCATTCATTCATTTATTCATTCATTCATTCATTTATTCATTCATTCATTCATTTATTCATTCATTCATTCATTCATTCATTCATTCATTCATTCATTCATTTATTCATTCATTCATTCATTCATTCATTAATTAATTAATTAATTCATTCATTCATTCATTCATTCATTCATTCATTTATTCATTCATTATTTCATTCATTCATTCATTCATTCATTCATTCATTCATTCATTCATTCATTCACTACTGATCACAACCCCCAAATTGCTCAATATACCAATTTTTGCATGTTTTTTTTTCATAATGGGACACAATTAACGGACGGATTCACCAAAATTTAACACCATCTGCGAAGTCTGAATAATAATTTAGAAACGTTTTCCTGGGCACGATTGCGAAATCATTGACTGATGCATGCTATTAACTGTGGAACATCACAGGTAATGTCATGATCTCGCAAGCATAATTATAGACGTTGTTGCTGCGACGTTGAATCGACGAATAATTGCCCACTGGGAACACGACGTTGTTGCGATGTTGAATCAACGTCAATGACGTTGATCCAACGTCACAATAGCGTCGTGTGCTCAGTGCGTGGACACTCATACACATATTGGACATGTTACAGAAGCGGTCCTTGTGACATCACATAGGATGTCCAGAAACATTTGATCTGGCAGACCAAAGTATCTATCATTTTCTAATGATCCGTGTCCCCGAAGGTAGAAGTACTCATGAAGTCACGCGACGCAGTACTTGAATGACGCAGTGCTGGTCCTCCAGTTTTTTTTTTGCGAAACGTGTCATTGTCACGAAAAAGACAAAAGGTTGCAGCAACTGCTTTTGCTCCAGCATTCGGCCAACTTTGCCATTATGTTTACTTGCCAACCGGGAACTCTAAATTAACTATATTGACTGAGTCGTACATATAATCAGCAGGGGAGTTGCTGTATCTCTTTTGTACATGTGTCAGGCAGCAGCAGTATGATTTGGACAGCTCCAGACGCAAATAGTTTTTTTCTCTTGTTGTATGGCTTGAATATTTAATATTGTTTCCCAGCTACAGCCAACCGCATATTTATGAATATGGCGTACATTTTCTAAAATTGCGTATGTTTCTGACTGAATGCAATGTAGAAGGTAACAATGTAACAGTGTACTCGGAAGGGAAACAGTCATTCTGCAATGCAATGGCAAACAGCAGTAACTGTTCAAATTTCAAGTAAGCTGTTACTGCTGTTTGCTTTTGCTTGATTGGATTGATATACGCTATGTTGTATTTGTTAAGAGAAACAAAGGCTACAACACCCAATATTGCTGGCGGACGGATTAATATTGTCAATAGATAAACAGTCTATCGCTATTAAAAGCTGGTGTAATTTTCTTGGCAAGTATTTTTTTCACAGAAAAACACGTGTATGGTTGAACCGTCCCTGTGCGTGGAAAATTAGTTTTTGGCTCTATAAGAAGCCATAAGATCTTCCCAGCATACACGAGACATTGAACCAATGTTGGATCAATGTTGGCCCGCCGTCTACGACGTCGGCCCAACATCGACACAACATTGGTGCAGTGTCCCGTGTTTGCTGGGTTAGTCCCGTGTACAAACGCAGTAGACTCATTCTATTCGCAACTCATCGAAGAAAAGAGATTGAACGTAGAACTCGAATCACATTTCATAGCAACTGATGTTCTGTCGACACGGCATGTATTCTGCACATTTGTATGTCAAAGCAACGACACGATAACTATTTACTTGGATGCGCATTTAAATCAGACGAAAGGGGGTATATCGGTGTTTTTTTGTAAATTTGAACTTGTGTCTCAGTAGTGCTCGACTACGCACTAGGTATATATGTATATATGTTACTTTATCAACCAGTAATTTATGATTTTAGCATTTTGAATAACGCCAAAACTAACAGGCAGATGAAAGCAAATTTAATAATAATGGTATTTTGTTTTAACGTATATTAATGTAAAATGTGGCGTAATGCATAAACTGCAAATCTATAATTTCCTTTTCACACCTTTGAGTAAACTCTTATTTATAGTCACGGATAGATTACAGCATATTCAACATAATTATAATATTGAAATCAAATACGCATGCGCCTTTACTCGGTGATGCCATAGAAGGGACGCACTGGTGGATGAAATAAAAAAAAAATTGTAAATGACACAGGTCGTCATCACGTATAGTTTTCACAAAGAGGTAATACCCAGACTGACCATAAGGGGTATGCTGTCAGTTGACACAGCAGCTCCATTGACTCTCCTGAGGCTCTCTCTGGTCTATGCAGAGGTGTCTGACCGCATGGTATCCTGAAATATTTACGAATAAAATAATATTCACATATTAGTTTTTCTAAACAATTTATGTGCACCAATGAAAGCATTCGAGCAAAATATATTAGACAGTTTCAGAGAGAATTGTACTTTCATTTGGAAAATTCCATATGGTAAATAAAAGGGTTTCTAGGCTAATGGGTTCCTTTACCAATTTGCTTGTTCAGACATTGCTGGCGGGCATTTAGGTCTGGTGTGTATTTATTGCCCTACATTGTGTGAGCTGATCGACTACCATCGACCGGGACAACATCTAAAAAAAACAAGATTACAAATGTCAACTACTTTTACAAAGACGGCGCGTTAAGATGTTTGAAAATTAATAATAAAAAACTTACATAATTGTGAGCCTTTTGTGTTCATAATTAAAACTGCTTGTGCTATTAGTGTTCACAATTGACACAATATATGGACATGTTTGGTGTTGATAGCCTGAGAGGCCCATACGTAGAATTCATTTCAATTAGATTGAGACAATTTAGCATGATATAATATAATTATATACATATATATCTTAGTATCTCATCCAAAGACAAGACGACAGGAGATTCCGACTAAATTTGAGGAATTTATCACTGTAGGTTACTTCTTTGCCGACAAAAGACAATTTGGGGCTCAAGTCTCATATACTACCCCCTATTTTATATAACAACTGAATGACGACGATGATTGGTCGATGTCGTCATGTGACAGGCTGAGGCAACCTTCGATTGGACGAGGGTAGAATACAAACTTTGGACCCGATTTTGACACTGATAGGCATACCCTTCCGCTCACTGTGATTATTTCTGCGACCGACGGCAGACAGTTCCTCCAGTAGGCCTATGAATTATATTGATAATGTCGACAGAAGACAATCCCGACTCTAAAGATAACTTCTGATTCATATGGTCGCAGAAATTTCCGATTCAAATAAACATTTTATTTATGTGGTTATTTTTCTGCCGACAGAAGTCAATTCTGACACTCTGAGCAACTCTGACTATTATGGTTATTTATGTGGCCGACAACAGACAGTTCCGATTTTTATTGATGAGGTCGAGAGAAGACAATTCGAACACTAAATGTAACTTCCGATTCATATGGACATTTCCAAGGCCGACAAGAGACAGTTCCGACTCGAATATAATATGATATTTATGATATCGACAGAAGATAAATCCGATTCTTCTAATAAAGCTCCTTTTTGGTCGACAGAAGACGTACATTTCCGACGCTGACCAAGTTTCCTTGAGATGGGAAATTATCTGGGCCGACAGAATACACTATCGACGCTCTAATAAACTTCTTTCTTATCTGGTTAAGCTCCGATATAAGATTAAGTTATTCTGAACACAACACAATATACAGGCATGTGCCTACAACAGTCGATATTAGTGATTTACATAGGCCTAGCCTAGATAACAATTTATGATGATAATGTTTGACATATGTTTTTGATTTATAGAATTTTACAACTCCAACTACCTGCTTCTAATTTTTCATTGTCATGCCTGGTATCTCTGCCTGGCATCTCTTACCTGGTATCGCTCATGACTGGTATCTCTTACCTTTGGCGTGCTATTTCTAATTTGATAATCACAATTGATTTCTCATTTTTTGTTTCAAATTCCTAATATTTCTATGATTAAATTTTAGCGTTTCACTTTCATTAAATTTCATTAAACTTCTTACTTCTAGCATTCTGTTATTCTAGTTTCATACCTTTGACTTATATTTTTTTGACTTATCTTATACAGGTGAAAGAACCAGTAACTTATAACAAAGTAATACAATTAGTGTATGTTAATTCCACATGTAAGTAAATGTGGATGTTAATTATAAATAAAAATAACAAATTCAAATATTGTCTCACCTATGCACTAAATATATATATTTCTATACAATTATGGTGTCAAAAATAATCATTTGCTATTTCGTTAACCAAGTGACATTTCTTTGCTATTGGGTCTGAGGATTTATCAAATCGAATTCAACATAACTATACTTAACATAATACTGTTTAAGATAATGTCTACATGTTTGGTCATTTAGTTAGCAAAATTACGTGAATTGACTAGTGGTTTTTACGAACAATAATATAAAAAGACCTGCAATAAGACTTGCAATAATATTGGTTCTTTTTATCGACCAAGTAAAAGCCACTTATGTTAGAGTCGGGACTGCCTTTTGTCTGTCAAATAATTCATTCACAAAATGAAGAAACGTGTGTGAGTGTCGGAATTGTCTGCTGTCGGCCAGTAAATTGTTCATATAAAGATAACTCATGTTGGAGTCAGAAGTGTCTTCTGTTGGTCAGACAACTGACAATATGAAGAAACTTATATCGGTGTCGGAATTGTAAGCCCCAGATAATTCTCCAAATAAATGTAGCTTATGTTAGAGTGGGAACTGTATTTTGTCGGTCAGACAAATGGTAAGATGAAGAAACTTATATCAGTGTCGGAATTGTTTGTTGTCGGCCAGAAAATCAACCAAGTAGATGTCACTTATGTTAGCGTCTGGACTGTCTTCTGTCGGTCTGAATGGCAAAAATGAAGAAACTTATATTAGTGTCGAAATTGTTTGCTGTCGACAAAGAATTGCCCATATAAAGTCGACTAATATAACAGTCGTAATTGTCTTCTGTCGGCTAGAGGATTGACGCAATGAAAGAACTTATATCAGAGTCGGAATTGCAGGTTGTCGGCCAAGTAATTGGCCGAATTAAAGTAACTTATGTTAGCGTCGGAACTGTCTGCTGTCGGTCAGTGAATTGATAAACTGCGGTTAGAGTTTTCTGTTGGCCAGAGAAGCAATAAAATAGGGAACTATATATATATATCGTCTTGTCATTTGGAAAAAAAAGGTAGACTTGTACTTATGGGCCGAATGACCAATTGCAAGTCGGTCGTATAATCGTATGTTGATGAATTCATCATTTATATGCCAAACAATCTTTTACTAATTATGGCCACATTTATTGCCACTGAAAACAATTATACTCTAGGTATTATAAATAAAAATAGTCCGATTAATTTTATTGAGAAATCATAGTTTTTAGTTTTTAAATTTGTTTCACAATAATATTTCAGCTGGTCAATGCGCGATACGATCTGTGCTTGTTGCCTGATGGGTTCCACTTTGCAAACAAAAGATGACCGTGACGTTTTAACCCTTTAAGTCCTCACGATGCATTAAAGCATCATTTTACATCCCTGAAAACAGACTTAATTTTCCTAAAACTAAGGGTTTTAGATCGAAAATGTCCATGAAACTGCATGGTTTACCAATACCTGGCAATTTTCTTTAATTTGTAAACCACGCCAAATCATCTTCATCCACTACAAGTCGAGAATTGCGACAGCAATCCGCGGCTTGTAGTGGATGAAGATGACCAGGTAAATTCAGGCTTGAAAGGGTTAAGTACTCTGATGTTTTCGCGATGCTAACATTTTAAATGTTATCTCGTATATTCGATTAGGTTAAGAAAAAGCGTAAATATGGAATCGTACCATATCACGCTTATGATAAATATGCTTGCATTGATGTTTTTGCTATAATAATTAGGTGTTTCTATTTTCAGCCGATAATTTGTCAACAGAACGAAAGTGATCCCTTCTTCGTCTATCACCACGACTGCGCCAAGACATCACGCCAAGAAATCGTGAAATCGTGAAAACATTATCAGCAGTTCCCCGACACATCTCCGTCCGTCACACGTTGAGCGCCAAAGGATGCCGATATTTGATTGCCGCCTTTCAAACTGTTTATATATATTTGTCGCAGATGTCTCATCGATTATATCTCTTAGATGCATTCGCATATTCGTCAATAATCCCATAATAATGTTCGCCAATACATCGTGTGTTGTGCTTCCTCATGACCCCACGTTCCATATAGCGGCAATCGCCATCAGAACACGTCTTGTTTAAGAGGGCAGCTCGCCAAACATCGGTTGGGGAATATTAGACAAGTAATTGGGGAATTAGGAGAACAGCTTGCCTCAAATTGATGACGTTGGGTGACTTTTTCGCTGAATATTCGACTAATAATCGTCACATTCGGCATTTGTTCATCAAACAGTTGACAAGCAGTCTCCAATTAGCCGATTTTTTTGTCGTAAAATTAATCGCCGTTTGGTGATATAGCTGCCATTTTTGCCAGGCAATTCGGCTCTTTACACACTCCTGAAACCCAACGGGTGGATTCAAATGCGTCTATTGCGCAGTCTAAGTTCTAAGTTGTGGAAGTACGATCCATGCTCGGATCAAAGGTGGACCAGCACCTCAAACTCTGCACGTGGTTGGGCCAGCGCGTCGGATTACGCTGTTTGGTGCCGTGATATTAGCGAGTGTTGTGTGAGAGAATAAGAATGCCAAGGGCATCTGGTCTCCCAATCTCCCACTTCTAATCCCCGGAACAAAACACGCGCGTACAGCAACTTACCCAATGTGGTGTATACATTAGGCTGGCGTTCCAGGCTTCGGCCCAACACTAATCCAACGCTGATGCACCTATTGAATAGCCAGGACAAACTAACATGAACGTCCGATTAGCCCGTTGTTGTCTTCGAGTTGGGCCAACGTCTTCGACGTTAGCCCAACTCGAAAACAGCACCGAGCCAGCGTTGGCCGGGCGTGTACTTTCGGATTGTGATGGCACAGCGGCATGTTACATTCCATTTTGCTGGTTGGGCTATTTAGGGGGCATGGATCAATCAGCATTACATCATCAGACAAGGAAAAACGATTGGGTTCTCAAAACACCACCATGCACCTGCCCCTCCGGCGCACTGACAAAAAGGACAGCGCGACACAATTGGATACACGACAATTCTAAATACGAAGAGATAATACATGCGTTGAGGAAATAAATGTTTCACGAATTTGTAATATATTATTGGCGATCCGACAATGCCCATGTATTGATGATCTGTGTTGCGTGATAGGAACTTCCAATATAAAGGATAGGCTACATGTATATTATCCAACTCGTCGCTAGAGCTAGGCTACCGTGATGATTTATTTTCTGTGGTTATTGACAGCCATAATCATCAGACCATCCTGCCAGCAGTATAGTTAAAATGACAATACTGACAGGATATCAATATATTGGAAATTAATTATTGACAGGATATCATGACCAAAAAATCTGATACTTCCGTTTTTGAGCGTAACATAAAAAAAAATTGTTTGTTATTATTGACATGGTTGCCATGACATTATCATAAGGAGTGATACCTTAGATCTTGAACAAAACATATTATATTTGCATAGATCTACAACCATTATCACGAAGCTGTAAAACGTTCTTAGAAATCATTCGAAGGGACGGGAAGTGATTGAGGTCACCATGACCTCACACCGAACCCACGCCTCACATCATGTGATATTGGAGTAATAACCCAGTTAGAATCCCCTCTCCAACACACTGATGATCCCACGTGTAAAAACAAACGTCACTTTTTAATTCACCACGTAGTCCTACGGCAATCTCTGCAAATATACTCTTAGATACAAGCTCGCGCTTATTTACCTTGGTATTAAAAGGTCGTCTCTGCCACTTTTCAAAGTGGCTGATGAGACCCTATAATACCAAGGTGTTTACCCTTTAACCGCCAAATTATTCAATTTTTTACTTAAAGTAAGTGAAAATTATTCAGATTTGACAAAATGGAGGTCAACTCTTTTCAAATCTTGCTGTTTGATGTCACATTTTATCTTTAACATTATTTAAAATGTGGTACTTAATGTGCTAATAAAAAATGAAAACCCGAATATATGCGGCACCGGCGGTTAAAGGGGTAAACTGGCGCAAATGATCCAAATCAACCTGTTAGATGATTCCAGGTCAGAAGAGCTAGCAATGTATAGTGTTGAGCTCAAACACGCCAGACTCTGTATATAGCGCCAGCGACTGACCAACTTGTTACGTGAGCTTGAAATGCCATCGATGAGAACAGCGAACTATTGTCTGGCAAAAGGCAACAGCTCCGCACTTGGCAGCAGCTTGAAGTGGACGAGAGAAGAACCCTGCCTGTGCCGCCGATGGTGTGCTTCTCCTGATAAAACGGGGGCCACAACAAAGCCTTGGCTTCAGTGTGGCACAGTCCGGCATGCTGCAGACAGGAGTGCAGGATGGCGGCTTGCCCTGCGCTAGTCTGGCGAGTCCTGTTGAACTAGTCTTCGGCTGTAGTAAGTCCTCGTGGGAGATCTGCGGCTCACTGATTCTCTGTTTGTTAGATCACTTGTTATTACTGTTTGTCGGCCCACAAGTAGTGTGTAGGCGTGTTGAAGACGTGCTTCCGCATGGACCATCAGCGTGTACTGTGTGGTCAGCAGTAGCAGCATCCAGAGGAGTAGCTGAGCTGTTGTTATTACTAGTATGGAGGAGGATAGTGGAGAAGAGGAAGCAGCTCACAGCTGTCACACCAGTATATTACGGTCTGGTGACAGTAAGACAGCGGCGGGTCGTCTGGCCAGACCACCCAGGAAATCCCAGTACAAGAGTGTGCGGACCACATCACCAGAACACCTACCTCTCTCCTCTATGGAGAACGGTCAGCAGCCCCAGGTAGTGTCCAGTACGCCTCAGGTGGTGTCCAGTACGCCTCAGGTAGTGTCAAGTACTCATAACTCTCCCAGAGCATCACCTAGCATCCTAACCGCCAGGAAATCCAAGGTGGTCAGCTTCGCCAGTGGCAGCGACTTGTCGGAGAGGTTTGATGTAACTCCTGAACGCCGCAAGTCCCTGGCAAAGATTCATTCCCAACAGGACAATAACTCGAAGGCGAACCACACCCTGTGCTGCCTCTATTGGATTCTAGTACTCCTCATCCTCTGTCTTATCAGCTTCAGTATCTGGTTATCAGCTCGGCTTACCTATAATCACAATCAGGCAATGGCTGGACGTAAGTAGCCTTATGTTGTCTGTTGTAGCTAATAGTCGCGGTGGTGTAAGATGTTCACACACTGCTATTGCTAGCCTACCCAGCAAGTACAACAACATTGTATAAATGTTATGTAAATGTTTTGTGTTTGTTGGGTGAGCGGATACTTTGAAAAAAAGGCCTTGTTTACTAAATACTGTAGGATGTTTAGATAGCATTTGCAAAAGGTTATTTGGAAAGCCTTCCACAGTAAAATATTAAGATATAATTCGTAGTTTTTAATAAGCTATGAGTGTCTGTATGTATGTATAATATTAAGAGTACAAATAACTATACATTCCCTTGATGCACGTGGTGCTTTAACAATGGGGTAATTTTCCATAGTGATCAAATGGTACGGGTGTGTCTATGGCACCGTCCAGTATTGCGTCAGTCTGTAAAATTAGGGTATAGTCCCACTTTCTGGCTTCTTTCTGCCAGGATATTGCTATAATGTACTGGAAGCGAAACAATATTTACCCACTCACTCTTTTGATGATGTAGTTACGTAATGCTGCTTTCTATTTGGGCGGAAGATATTTCTGAGACTTTAGACGTTTGCTTATATGTTCTGCCTTCACATACTAATAATTGATGACATAGTGAAGGGACTTCGGTTTGAGTGAATTCATATTATTAATGAAAACGCATCGACCTTTTTGTCTCTAGGGTCACCAATTATTCTATGATCTATCAGGTCATCCATTATTTTCTGCTTTATTATTGCCCACCACAGAGTGGATCGTCTGTGACGCATATACTGGATTATATTGAGAGTAGCGCTGACAAGGTAAATAAATATACCGCTTTAGCGATTCCCTCCAAACATGTGCGGTTGACAAAGGATTGGTTCAACCATAAAAGCGCAGAAATAATTGTATATCAACCAAGAGACCAAAGGGGTTTTTCACTTTAAAATCATCATAAATGTGTTAGCCAGCTCTTTCCGCTTCATTTGAATACCTATGTTATGGGTCTACGGCCATTATAAATATTTCACACTTCCAGTGCGGGGATCGACGTTAGACGTCAGATTCTGACGTCTAAAGTCGGTCCCCGCGCTGAAAGTGTAAATGCTGGTCCGCATATATGCGTTTGTTTTAACATGAAACCAGCATTATAGGTTAACGTATCGTGTTGCTGATTAGTTGTCTGTTTTTACAAAATAGATGTCCAATATTTTCTTGCTTTTTATGGCAACTTTGGAAGTCGTATGCTACTGCTATGCAAACAACACCCCATCAAACATGAGGCGTTGGCCCAACATTGCTATACCGTTGGCCCACCGTCTACGACATCTCATGATAGCTGGGACTGCTGACTTGATGCCTCTGTCACACTGACCCGTAAGAGCGGCGTACCAACGATTTGTAGAGATTGTCTGGACATAACTTACGGGCTTCTCAATCGTGAAAAAACATTGGTATTCCCTTCTTATATAAGTTCGTGGAAAGGTCTTGGGAAATATCTGATAACTCTACGAATGCCACAAGAATGAATGAAAACTCACGAGAAAAGGGCGTATATGTGCACGTTCAGACTAACAGGAAGTATCCGTTATAAAAACAAGAGTTTGAAAAGTTTTCTAATTTTTGTGATGCGCATTCACCAGTTGGGCTGGATATAGAGACGACTTCCTGATTTCTGATTATTGAGAACCATGTCAAAAATAAGAAATATGGGAATTTCGTCTCTATATCTAGCCTAACTGGTAAGTGCGCAGCACAAAAATTAAAAAACTTTTGCAGTTTTAGTCTATGGACATGTTTACATCATATGGTCATATTAAGAAGCCAAAATAAAGTCACCGGTTTTTTGATGATTTTAGACCTGGGCATGTCCCTTTAACATAATCTTGATACAGTGAGATGAGCCCTAGGTATGCTTCCAAAATTTAAGAGACACGGACACAGCCAGTGTTATCTATGTCATCTGCCTCCCCCCCCCCCCCCTGGATAGTTTGGAAGCTTAAACATATAGACCGTGGGACCATAATTATTAGCAATAAGGACCTATAAGACCTGAGGGCAAATATTGTAATTGAAAATTTCGTCAATTCTTTGACTGAGTTGAACTCCAATTACATCTCAATTACAGTGTTTGTTGTTACGGACATCATACGAGTCTCTGCTCGCAAAGCATTGCTGGACATGTCCGAGACCTGGATACGAGCTTAAGAACGGGATACGAATTTTTTTCTTACGACCACCTTGAGAAGGCGCAGGAAATGCTCCGTAGACAGTTGTACGACGCACGTACCAACGGCCCCATGTTTGGTCTACCCCCGCCTGAAATCCGATGCAAATAATGCTCATGTGATTGTCGGAAGAGCTTCAATTTCACCGTTGTCGAGTAGAGGTTCCATTGGCGTCGCAGACCAACGTTTATTGGGTCTATAGATGATAATATTTTTTTTGTGAAAGCTAATGCTTGACTGGGATGTGGAATAATCTGGTTGCAGGTCCGTTGGCTTTGCTGCAGATGAAGAGGTGATGCTGGGCGTACACTTGAAATAACGATACGATGTAATATTCGCTCCTATACATTGTTAGGTCACATTATGCATCTACTAATAGCCGATAATATATTGTATTTGACCCTCTGTATGCTATTCTGAAAACTATTCTGAAAACTACTCTGACACAAGTCAAATCATGTATGAAGATTTGAATATATATAGACGTAAATATTCTACTGTTTTAGCAGACCAGTATACTACATCGCTCTTAACCGATATGTACTACACATCTTGTATTCATTGGCGTTTCATATCTGGTACTTAATTAGTGCTTCTGTTGACGAGTCACTGTAATTACGCGGGCCAAGGGATCAATTCTCAGCCTACTTCAAATTCTGCCCGCTGGTTAGATTCCCCGACATTACGACTGATGTGCATTTTTCTGGGCCTCTGTAGATGTCTCACTCAATACTTTGCTGTTTAATATTCATGATACATGGCAGCTGGTACTCGCTAGTTTCGGATGGTGCAACCGCTGCCAAATCAATGTTCTTGCTACATACATTGTTGAAACCATACTTTATCATTTAAGCTATTCGTTTATTTGATATTTAAGTTATCTTCACATACACTTTATAGAGCAGAAGGGTGACATGATTAGTTATAAAAGCAGGTCCATTGGATAATTTTTACAAGTATATTTGTATTGAAAATATTTCTGCATGCCATTAAATGGCCACCAGCAAGACAAATGTTTGATGAATTCGCTGTTTGTTCGGTTGTGCAACCGTTTGAATCTTTACTTTGTGAACAATTATGGCACTTGGAATGTCGTCATTTCCCCTTTATTACATAAATAAGTGCAATCAGCTAGTAAACTCATCACCCATTTTACAACTAATGCTAATGGGATAGATGCTGATAACGATTCAACAGTTAGCAGTAAACATTCTTCTATCGCCACATGTATATTACCACTGATAAATGTTGCAAGCTTTATCAGATTCTTGGTGTACCAGTGGTATCTTTCAATTACAACCTCGCTGAAATGGGCCAGTTTTACCAAGGGGTGAATCACAATCTTTTAGAGAATGTTATTCAGTTGAGACTGAATCCCAGCCGAACATGAAGACACACTTCATCCCACGCAGCAAAACCATAGCGCATGGATTATGTTGCGGCATATGTCAGATATAATGGGCAAACTCTTCCTTGACAAATACAATCATGGTTGGCGTATTAAGTTCTCTCCCATGAAAGACAAAGGCTGTATAGGCGTATCTGGATCATTGATATAATCATCCAGATGAATCGTAATGCATTTGACTGCCTCCTCATGTAACTGTAAGCATGCGGCACATTTACCATTTAGCCGCAAAATTATTCAATTTGAATTTTCACCCACTTGAAGTTGTGTCTCGCTGACGCGATCCACAACTTCAGGTGAGTGAAAATTATTCTGATTTGACAAAATGGAGGTCAACAAATTTCAAATCTTGCTGATTATTGTCACTTTTTATCTTTAACCAGTTTAAAAGCTGATATGCAAAGTGCTAATAAAAAATGTAAAAAACGAACGACGGTTAAAGGGTTTATTACAATTGAAAACTGCAAAATGTCATATGAAGTATATATATATCGTCGCCTCGGAGCTAAAGGATCCTATCTGCCACTCTAACGAGTGTCAGATAGGATCCTTTAGCTCCGAGGCGACGATATATGTATGAGCAATGGGGAATATCTGACTCTTACGTTACAAAAATTACCGATTTTTGATCTGGATATGTCGCCTACAACGTCAGCGTCAATATAGTCAAGGACTTCAACCCCAAATTGTATTTATATTTCCTGATCAAACAATTTGATATCTCCCAGGACGGTCATTATAATAATGGCGTACTGTGTCCCAAGCCCAAATGTATATTACAGGTTGTTGATAGAGTGGAATGTCATTCTTCTTACTGAACTATTGGATGGAGTTAGTACGGGATACAGGAAATTAGCTGGGATATAGTGATAGCCTTTTATTTAGTTTTATTTATCTATTTTTCTCTATTATTCAAACATCATAATCCACACAATACAAGCTTTGCTGGGGTGCCATTCACTTGACATTTCAGCTTTCTTTTTAGTTTTTTTTTAAATATTTTGCGTGTATCCACAATCTACTGGGTATACGTGGCGTTGTATTAATGTTTGATTCAACCAAGGATACTACAACACAGTTCTAGTATCCTTGATTCAACGTTGGTACCACATCATGTTCATGGGCCATCATAGCAAACGTGCGGCGGCGATGTTGGTTTAAAATCAGGACTGTCACTCTAAAAATAGGGTGAAGCGTGATTTAGGTACTATATCAGTATATACTAGCTGAGGATGTGAATTTAAATTTTTCACGTTATATTCATGCATTGAATGTATACTGAATGTATACTGAATATGTTATAATTAGCACGATGACCAGAGCGAGATGTCCAACTTGTACGAGAATACTGGCCCTGGCAAATATTTGAAATTATTTAATAAGATGCGGCACCACATATATGAATCTCATGGCTCAAGTGTCGTATTTGTTCCTAATCTTGCCTGAGCAAATATCGTGGTGTATGTAATACAAATATATAAGCCCTAATATTGTTTTCACATCACATAGCAATCAATGCTTAATGTAATTACAGGGCTCAATACGAATGGCGGAAACACAGCAGCCAAAACAATACCGACGCAGAATACTGTAGTGCAAACCCAAAAGAGAGTAACCTTTTGCTTTTAAAGTAAGCAGTTACGGTCTTGTTTTTGTAGAGCAGAATATGTGGACAGAGATATGCTTATGTTGAGAAAGAAAAGAGCGTAGTTAATGCTGGCTCGTCAGCTGATTGGACTAAATTAGAGCCTGGTTGTGGTATCCGTTTCCGGAATGGTGAAGACAAAGTAGACTTGTCACGATTCGCCTCGCCTTGGAAATGTCGTTACTGAAAACGGCGTTAATTGGACGATATATCAAGTAATTGAGCACTGTCCCTGGTGACATTTCCCGCACGTGTCCATTATGCAAGAAGAAAAAACCCTGTAAAAATAGACGAGCGGCAAAGCCCAAAGAGAAACAGGACAACGAGTGACACTTTTTGCAAATGAAAACGATTTGTATATAGGCCCAGCGCCTTCGAACGCAAATAATGAAAACGACTTTGCTAGCACCCTTACTAATATAGGCTACTGTGATAAAATATCAGCGAATTTATTCAATACAAATATTTTTTTATTTAATTCAAAATAGCTTTTTTCAATTTAGTGAGTTTGATTTCGAAAGATGCTGACTGATGCAATTGAAAATGCTCGAGCAATACCCTGTTGGAAAGTCCCGATTGGTCAGAAGCAGCTAATTTTTAGGTCTCTTAGCTCTATGGTGTCACATTTGATGAGGAATAGAAATAGCATAGGCTATATAAGGAAAGTAGCCGTTACACCCTGATTTTGACGTCGACCGTAGAAACGTAAAACACGCTAAAATGTTGTTGGCAACGCTCCTGACAGTGTACTTGAAACGTCCGGTGCGATTTATGTGTTAATTATCAAATACAACAGGGTTTCTATGGCCGTGATGAACCATGTTTTGTTTATACACATTCGGCTAGTGCTGGTGATAGCCATATTTACCTGCTACAGGGGACACCGTGATGACGTAGGCGGTTCCTCAAGAGTGAGGCCTTTCCATTGCTCTCCGGTTTGGCTGTCCATCCATCTTCAATATTTCTTTTACGCGGGTTTTCTTTTCAAATTACGGATCTGTATGAGACAAGCGAGATACCTTATAATTATAGTATACATCCAGTGTGTATCTAGATGGTTCATAGATTTTTTTCTGGTTATGAGATACACCAAAGTAGACGTACATAATTCATATACGTTCCTTTGAATTGATAGTTACCACGTGCACTTTCTATCCAATTACCAGAATAAACTGGACCAGTCGGTCGGAATAATAGAAGTATTAGCGGAGATACAGGTCTAATTTGTGCCGAGAGATCCTATTTCATTCCGTTTAATGCGGTTATTGCGATAAATTACTGGGTATTACAATTACATGCCATCACTCTTGAGTTAAGAAATTGCCACTTAGTAAAGTGGCACTTTCGAAACTGTATTCCAATTTTTAAGACGTTATGATTTATTTATCAACTAGGAGAACACTTAACTGTCACAATTATCAAATTCGGGTTTAACTAGAAAATCTGGGCGTGCGAGTATTATTTTTGCACCCCCACCGCCAAATAAAATAGCGAAAACGTGTTCTTAAACTATGAATCACATTTATACAATGAATTAACACCAAAGTGACAACGTCTAATTTAGGTGAATAGAACATGCATTCTGAGACAATACAGCTCTAAACGTTTCTTTGTTGCATTGGCATCATTACAATCATGGTAAAATAAATAAATGCATCTGCCCACAGAACCATGATCAGTTTTGTCACATTTGGAATTAAAAGAGCATATCTGTTACTTCATAAATTAAAATATAAGCCCATTCAATTTCATGATTGGACGTTAGACGCCTAAAATAAAAGGTTCCTTCCAATCATTTCAGTGTTTTGATAGTAGCATAGGCAGTTGGTACATGTAAAAAGGTTTGGCATATTGTTGTCAAGGTTGTAAAACACCATAGAGCGTATCACATCGAGTGTTTCACAGCACAAGGAAACCATCCCACAAAGCCAAAGAGCAGTAACTTTTCATTTTCAAATCCAAATATACTGATGTTTGCTTTGTGGGTTGGTTCCCTTGTGCTTAGCAACTTCCAATTAGCAAACGCTGAATATAAAATGTAAATAATCAAAATAATCAGCAAAAGCTCATTTTTCATTACCATATATGTACTAACCTGCAAATCACCACAACAATTAGCCATATCAAGTAGAATTTACATAGATATCCGAAATTACATTCACATGTCGTATCAAAATGACATATTAAGTCGCGTTGCACTTTGACAACGGTCTGGCATTATTATTCAGATAATATAATCAACGTAAGCGTTTAATACTTTATTTTAATCGATCAGTGTGAGAATGAGCCTATATATGGCCAAAGTTCGTGGTTCAGGATCATCCACTAAGACATTACCGACATAGTAGAAACAGGGGAGATGTATTGTATAGAGCGTTGTAGCTTTACCCAGTCTCTAAACATATCGTACAGGTTACGATATATCGTAGGCTTCGGATTGGTCGGGATGGCCATTTCGACCAGTCCGAAGCCTACGATATATCGTAGCTTAATCAATAAATATAATCCCGTCTTCCTACTTCTCTGTGTCGCGATATTGCCGATATGCAGAAAGCGGCGCAAAACAATATTGACTCACTCATCTTGAGAAGTGATTTTATTCAATTATTTGTTTTTGTCCTGTGGTGCCTAAAAGCGACCATAGCGCTCAGAGGAATATTGTAGGACAAACGTCAGCATTTAACCGAGAGTCTAAATAATTAAATCAACAAGGCTATCCCTGCTCTAAACACGATATGTTCACCCGATGCTGGGGTAATGTTGGTCCACCGTCTCCGACGTTGACCCAACATTAACCAAGTATTGGGTGGAAGTCTCTTGTTTACTGTTACTATGTGTCTGTAGTAGCAGTGGGAAGCTACTGATACTTATGTGAAATCAACATCACATCGTTATACAATAAACATAGAAGATTATGCTGTGGCTGACTTTATTAACCCTTACAGCGCGGCCGGGATCGACTTTAGTCGTCAGAATCTGACGTCTGCAGACGTCAGATTCTGACGACTAAAGTCGATCTCCGCGCTGTAATAGTATAAATATTTATAATGGCCGTAGATCCATAACATAGGTATTCAAATAAGCTGGAAAGAGCTAACTAAGACATTTATGATGATTTCAAAAACTTTGGTTTTAATGATTTTCATAATTATGCTGGCATAACATGACACTAGCAGCAACAATAACATCTCACTCGCTTGAGGTAACATATGCCAAGTAATCAAATAGCACCACAAATTTCGGCAAAACGTAATTACCTTACCTTTATGCTTGACAATCTACTTTAGCCTCAGCATGTCTCTGTATTTGTGACTCTTCTCTTCTTCATGCGGCCATATTTTTATTTATCATAATCGTGTTTATCATGTTTATGTCGCTGAAAATAAATACTTATCTGTGCAAGAAACATGTTCGCTCGCTCGCTCGCTCGCTCGCTCGGTCTGTTTGTTTGTTTGTTTGTTTGTTTGTTTGTTTGTTTGTTTGTTTGTTTGTTTGTTTGTTTGCTTGTTTGTTTGTTTGTTTGTTTGTTTGTTTGTTTGTTTGTTTGTTTGTTTGTTTGTTTGTTTGTTTGTTTGTTTGTTTGTTTGTTTGTTTGTTTGTTTGTTTGTTTGTTTGTTTGTTTGTTTGTTTGTTTGTTTGTTTGTTTGTTTGTTTGTTTGTTTGTTTGTTTGTTTGTTTGTTTGTTTGTTTGTTTGTTTGTTCGTTCGTTGTTTTAGTTAGTGTTAGTTAGTTATGGGCTAACTAACCAACGCGGCGGGAACCATGGTCTTCAGGTTGGATGTGAACCCGTGGCTCCCTAGCACTGTCCAGAAGGTACCACTGAGGGTTATACTCATTCGTGAAGCATCTTGCCACCCACATCATAATCCTTAAGGTCGAATTAGACAAATCGTACCTACTGAGTGTACCGAGCACAAACCACTTTGCTGAATCAACCAGGTTAAGCAACCAGCTTAGCCCTCATCCTAATTTTGGAGGGGGTGACCGTCCTGGGTTCGAACCCTTGACGTGCCCTTATTTTTTTATGTCATATATGACATTTTATATATAACTCTAGAGTCTAGATTCCCCCAATAACCTTTAAGGCTCACTTCCGACAAGGTGGACTCGAACCATTAAGGCTCACTTCAGAATTCATTAATGCGTTGATGGACATATCACTACACTGACTTTATCAGCCGCGTTTTCTAGATAGAATCAAATTTTGTGGTGTCTGAAAAATGTCACAAGCCAAGGTGGACTCGAACCACCGACATTCCCCCTATGTACGGGGGTGCTCTACCATTGAGCTATCGGCGAGGGATGAGGACCTCCTTGGCCTGATTCACAGGACACTTCTCAGACACCATTACAATTAGGCTATTGGAAACTCCCATCTGCAACGTGGCTCATGCCCAGTAGACTCAGATTTTCAAGGTATTTAAGCAGCAGGAATTCTACCTGCCCCAACGGATCTGGCGGAGTTAGTTATTTTAGTTAGTGTTAGTTAGTTAGTTATGGGCTAGCTAACCAACGGGGCGAGAACCAGGGTCTTCAGATTAGATGTAAACCCGTGGCTCCCTAGCACTGTTCAGAAGGTACCACTGAGGGTTATACTCATTCGTGAAGCATCCTGCCACCCACATCATAATCCTTAACGCCGAATGCGACTAATCGTACCTACTGAGTGTACCAAACACAGACCACTCTGCTGAATCAGCCAGGTTAAGCAACCAACTTAGGCCTCATCCTATTTTTTGGGGGGTGACCGTCCTGGGTTCGAACCCTTGACGTGCCCTTATTATTTTATGTCATATATGACATTTTATATATAACTCTAGAGTCTAGATTCCCCCAATAACCTTTGAGGCTCACTTCCGACAAGGTAGACTCGAACCATTAAGGCTCACTTCAGAATTCATTAATGCGTTGATGGACATATTTAAATGACATATCACTACTCTGACTTTATCAGCCGAGTTTTCCAGATAGAATCAAATTTTGTGGTGTCTGAAAAATGTCACAAGCCAAGGTGGACTCGAACCACCGACCTTCCCCTTATGTACGGGGGTGCTCTACCATTGAGCTATCGGCGAGGGATGAGGACCTCCTTGGCCTGATTCACAGGACACTTCTCAGACACCATTACAATTAGGCTATTGGAAACTCCTATCTGCAACGTGGCTCATGCCCAGTAGACTCAGCAGGTAAACCTCAGCTTTTCAAGGTATTTAAGCAGCAGGAATTCTACCTTCCCCAACGGATCTGGCGGAGTTAGTTATTTTAGTTAGTGTTAGTTAGTTAGTTAGTTAGTTATGGGCTGACTAACCAACGGGGCGGGAGCCAGGGTCTTCAGGTTGGATGTGAACCCGTGGCTCCCTAGCACTGTCCAGAAGGTACCACTGAGGGTTATACTCATTCGTGAAGCATCCTGCCACCCACATCATAATCCTTAAGGCCGAATGCGACTAATCGTACCTACTGAGTGTACCGAGCACAAACCTATCGGCGTTGGTTGGTCGGTTGGTTGGTTGGTTGGTTGGTTGGTTGGTTGGGGGTGAGAGTTAGGGTCCATGGTTTGGGACGGGTAAGGGTTCCAGTATCTGGTTCCCCATAACCCGGTATTAACCTGTCAACCGTACTCTCATCATACCCAAAAGGGTCTGACTTTCGTCACCCCTTCAAGGGTATGCCTTTGCATATTCCCAACCTAGTGCACTGACCGAGGAGAAGTATAGCCTGATTTAGTAAAAGGAAAACAATCATACTAATTTATATAAATTATACCTCATCTAATGCATTTACTAATGTAGTCAGATCCTGACTTGAGTCGGATCCGGTAACCGTTGGGTGTACAGTGGGGCTTTCCCCAATCTACTTCTCACCAAGAGATCACGTAGATTTTGTCCCCTTTTAAATGCTGTTACACACCGTTTATACAGGATGTTTGGATGTTTCGCTTTAAGTTTATTGGAGAAAGTCTTCACTAATTTAGCTGCCTCCACCGCAGTTGCAGAGTAGGTAATAACAAAGGGGGTGACGCCACTATCCTTAGGGGAAGGTACCGTATTTAAGCCGAATGGAGAATACGTTTTCAGGGCTAATTCCACTTCCTTTCCGCTTCAAGTCGCCCAATCTTATTTAGAGTTATGTTTCTGTATTCTTCAATACTTCAAGATACAACACTCTCAGATGGGTCGCCCTGCAGCTCCCGGAATTGAAGTGTGTGGCAACTGCCGTGTCCTTCTTAAGCCGTACATCCGAACGATGTATGTTTATCCTCTTCCTGAAGGAGAGCTCAGTTTCTCCCACATGTAATTTTTTGCATTTCGAACAAATTATACAGTAAATACCGTTAGTTGAATCACAATTTTGTGTGGTAGGAATTTGAATTTGCTTCCCAGCATCCAGTACGCCCCCTATGGTCTTACCACTCTCTACAACTACTTGTGTCGAACATAATTTACAGTTCCTAGTAGTGCACCTTTGAGAAGATCCCTTGTTCGGGTTTTTTCTCAATTCACACAATGTTTTATCTTTGATCTTTCACAAAAAACGGTCCGAGTAACCTCTCCTAACTAGTGTTGCAAAGAGTTTCCTACACGCTATCATTACATCTTGTTTGTTATTACATATTCTAACATAGCTAAGGATTTGTGACTTAATTAATCCCTTAAAAGTATGGTTTGGGTGATGTGATTTCTTGTGTAGCAGTTCCAAAGTATCTGTTGGTTTAAAATAAACTTTGGTATCAAATGTACCCGTCTCCTTAAATCTGTTTCCTTTGTAAACCACTGTGTCTAAAAAGGCATTGATTCCGAGCTCAACTCTTCCTTCACAGTAATCGAAGGGTGATGGGTATTCAAAATTTTCACAAATTTGTAAAAGTCTTCCTTGGAGTGTTCCCAGATCATAAAAATATCATCTAGAAACCTCTAGTACACTGAGGGTTTTAGGACGCATTTTTCTAATGCTTTTTCCTCCCACTCTGCCAAAAACAAATTAGCATAATTTGGTGCAAATTTCTTACCCATCGAAGTTCCCCACGTTTGTAGGTACTATTGGCTGTTGAACTCAAAATCATTGTTTTCTAAATTATTTTTTAATAGTTCTAAAATTTCTTTATCCGGCCTATTCGTATTTATTAAATATTTGTTTGACAGCCTCTAACCCATTAGTATTATCTATGTTTGTATAAAGACCGTCCACATCTATTGTGGCTATAAATGCCCCTTCCTTCGCTTTAATTTCCGCAATTTTGTTAATAAAGTCATTAGTATCCTTTAGATATGATTTATGTTGTTTCGCAAGCGGTGCTAAAAAATGATCTATATATTCGGCTGACGCATAACTTTCACTACCGCAATCCGCTATTATTGGTCTGCCCGGTGGGACTTCTCCCTCTCCAGGCCACACTTTTCTATCTTTATGTATTTTCGGTAATAAATACATTCTACGTGGTGCAGGGTCTTCCGGACATTTCAAATAAGATAGTTGTCCTGCATCAATAAATCGGCGGTTAGCCAAACTTTCAAAAAATGTGTTTTTTTTTGGTATAGACTTGGGGAAAACTGGTTCCTCTAAGCGTTTGTAGTGGACGTTTGTAGTTGGTTGGTTGATTGGTTGGTTGGTCGGTTGGTTGGTTGGTTGGTTGGTTGGTTGGTTGGTTGGTTGGTTGGTTGGTTGGTTGGTTGGTTGGTTGGTTGGTTGGTTTGTTGTTTTGTTAAATTTTTTTTTTTCAGTTTGTTTGTATAAATCAGGAATTACATAAAATTATACACGTACAGTAGGCCTACATATACATCAATGTGTGAATGCTATTTTTATAATACAAGCACTCAGTAGGCCTACACAGACTTACATGATACAACAACGCATTGTGTTACTTAAGAGACTAATCATAGTGTTATGCAAAAAAAACGGATGTTATGGTGTTAAACCACATCCAATATGAATGATAAACCGATAATTTTGTCACTTAATAGGATTTTGGTGCGCTGTAACCATGGTAACTGTGCGTACCAGGGCACTCGAAGCGCTCTCAGAGAAACACCCTGTTTTTTATTGGGAGAAAAAAAGTCAAGAAAACATATGAGAAACGGCAAGGAGCTGAGAGGAAAATGGCCTAATATCCAGTATTATCCCGAATAAGGAGACGTGAACCTGGTGAAAGGACCGGGAGGTCCGCCACAAATTGTCATCTATTGATGAACGACTCACCAACAAATCAGCATCTCTAACCAGCGCTGTTGCAATGCTGAGCTGTGAATGTTTTGGTATCGATTCGACTATTATTGTTTTCACTAAAGATAATTTATCAACGGGTAATTAGGCTATATTTCCACACTATCTTCTTCGTGCGACCTGGCAGTGCACACAAGAGGCTCAATAATTCACATTGATTGCCTGGTAATTTGCTGGACCAGGAATTAGTTTATAAGAATGATTATTACGTGCAGCTGATATGATCAGTGCCTAATCGGGTTAGTCAACCAAATATTGGCTTGCGACGAAAGCGTGTATTACCATCCATCCCCGCTGGCTTTGGTTCTCAAAGGGTTGTGAGGATTGTGGTGCAGTGATGCGTGTGTGATGATGATGATGATCGGCAATCCTGGACGTTCTCGGGATGAAAGGGTGGTATGTGCCACTTTGTAAAGTGTCACATACCACCCTTTCACCCCAAAAGGAGGACGTCCGCCTAGCGTTTTACGTCATCGCAGTGTAATATTATGTTGTCCTCACAGATTATTATATCGTGCGCATGAATTATTGTTATAACGTGCCCATGGATTATTATTTTTATATTTTTCAAATGTGCCTGTCGACAAATCTAAATAGACTGTATTGATTCCCATACTGATTTTCTCTTTATGTCATCGCCAATAAAATATACTCACTGTTTATTATTCACTGACTTTTAGGATATATACTGGCGATTAAATTGTACAAATGTCGCTCTGAATTAACCAAACATCGTTATTTCACACTCTTCGGTGCATGGTGCCCGCAGCATCCGCTTATTAGCTTAATACATTATTAGCTGCCCACCAAATTCGCATCTGATGCCCCCAAATCATATCTGTTTTTGATTCGTCTCTGCTGCGACATAGATACTTGTATAGTTAGTTCGCAATATTGAATAGAATCAATAAGTGTCACAATAACATAATGTTATATGCTCAACATCCTAAATTAGTGTCGTTACTCACAAAAACCTCATGATGCATGTTTTTATTTATTTTTTTGTTATAGGGCAACAGTTAACAGCATAAAATCGGTTAAATTATTAAAACTGACAAATTATTTATCAGTCCATTGTGAACCATTTATAAATGTTTTTATAACAATAGCGTCATATATTCTTCAGTTAAAAAAAAATAACCAAGATACATGTATATAAGTAATCCCCTTGGATATGAAAGGGTGTATCTGTCACTTTGTAAAGTGGCAGATACACCCTTTAATATCCAAGGAGACGAAGTCATTACAATCACTAACACTGATATAAGCCCACAACGTATAGTGTATCTTAAATATAAGTATAACAATACATCTACAAAATCTTGGCTTAATTCTGGACCAGCATCGCATGCGGTGGCCTAATATTAAACCAGCATTTGATCGATGTGTCATGTTTGCTGGGAACACTCTCAAATGATTCCGGCTCACAATATTTATGTTCGGTGGTGGGAACACAATAGTTAGTTTCCAATTTGGGTGAAATCTGAATCATGCCAAACCGATAGTCATGGTGTTTAATTAACCCTTTCGAGCCTGAGTTTACCATTGTCTTCATCCACTACAAGCCGCGAATTGCTGTCGCAATTCTCGACTTGTAGTGGATGAAGATGATTTGATGTGGTTTAAAAATTTTAAAAAATTGCCATGTAATGGTAAAACAGTTTTAAGAATTTTTTTATTCTAAAACCCTTTGTGGTAGGAAAATAAAGTATGTTTTCAAGGATGTAAAATAATGCTTTAATGCATCGTGGGGGCTTAAAGGTTTAAAGCCCCATCTGAATCACCACAAATACACGTTATATGCAACTAAAATGATTACGTGTAGGCTATATTTTTAGACGAAGTTCAGTACGACGCACACACTCTCTGTTCCACATTCATGGTTAGTTTGTCTTTTGAAAGTGGTTGTCCAGCCATTGCTCACATTGGTGAGGATTGATGAAGTTAGGACCAGGTCCTGGTATCATTTGTACTTGATCATTCAATAGAACATAGAGTCTCTCAGGTAGACCAGCGTACTCCTCACTGCACGTGTTTTCCATGTTGTCTACAACAATCTGAAAGGTGTTCTGGTCTTGAGAGAACATGGTGGCCGCAGCTATTCTGTCTTGTAGTGTTAAGTGTTTTTTGATAGACACGTTTCTTCTGATAGTCCAACCATCAGCAGCATGGACCTCTTCTATATAGATCAATAGGAAGTCAACCTGCTGCTTATAAACTTCAGCAATCTCTGAAAGCACCAGCAAGGTGCCTTCTCTGTAGCAGGGTCAGCTATTAGCAGCCAGCAGAAGAACCAGTGGACGATCAGGTTTGCAATAATCAAGGACACGAGCCTCACTGCCATCCAGCTTGTGAACTTGATTGTTTGGTGCCACCTTCCCAATCTTTGTAAGACGGAAGTAGTTATAATAGTAAATTAATGCTTTGTGGTGTACGCTTGTAGGGGTCAGCTTAGCTGTGTCTTCTACCCACACCGATATCTTGTCAAAAGACAAATCTGTCTATACATTTCTTCCGAATTTACACTGAAGGCTCAGTTTACTTTTTAAGTTTCCTGGGAAAGAGTTAGCTATTCGGAACGCTAACTTGAATGCAATTGCTATCATACAAAACAATCCCATGATTATCGCTCTGTATACAAGATATATATCGCGCGCCATATCTGTAACAGAGGACAATAGCGTTCTAACAGCGTTGCTATGATTAGTCGATATATGTCACAATACATGTGACATATTGGTGGACGAACAAAATGGTTTTAGAAATGATCGTTCATGTCTCGATCATATTTTCTCCTTACATTGTATCTGGTATAATAAAAAACAGACTTTTAAATAATAATAAACACATATTTTCTTGTTTCATAGATATGAGTAAAACATTTGATTGGGTGTATAGATATTTATTATTTTTTGAGATTATTACGATATAGTACGCACCGAAAATTGTATAAAACAATTAGGTCATCAAAATAATGTATCATGGGTAAAAATGAATAACTGTAATACTGAATGGTTTGAAATAGAATCAGGGAGGTTTCAGACAAGGGGATACTTTGCCACCAAGTCTATTTTCCTTAGTGATAAATGAACTTGCAGTAAAACTTAAAAATCTCAACATTGGCATAGATATAAATGGGAAAACTGTATGTACCTTATTTTATGCAGATAATATTGTACTTTTTGCAATAGAATATGTTCATAAATGGTTTACAAAATGGGAAATGTTTGTAAATTATGTACATTTCAGGACTTCAAAAAAGCCTTTTACTTTGTTAAAATTTTCATATGGTGATATTGACCTTGAGATAGTGTAAAGTACAATTACTTAGGTGTATTTAAACTTTAGAGTTTGTATTAAAGCCCGCCCTGGTGCTGTTTCTACGGCTTTTGGTGGGATTGTGGCGAAGTGTAAACAATACTCTGATGTGGGATATAATACATATAGTCATTTGTTTGATTCTTTTGTACTGTAGTACCTGTGCAAGATTATGTCTGTGGAATTTGGTGAAGTTCAAATATAAAAGTGTGTGATGAAATAACAGAGCGAGCCATGATATATTACCTTAGTGTACATAATTTCCCCACACTGCCCGCATAATATTATGGTGAAATCGGCTGGCTAAAAACTAAATATCGTCATTAGATACATGTTATTAGATTTTGGAATCTCTTAGTAAATATGGAAAATCATAGATTACACATATTTTTCAGTTCAACGCATTCTTTTCATTGACAGGTATGCACAACTGGACGTACGATGTAAATATTATGTTGAAAACTTTGTCGCATGTGATATTTCAAATGTAAAACATAAAACTATTTTATCAATGGAGCAAGAGTGGATGCGAGATATTTCAAATAAACCTAAATTGAGAGAATATATCACTCTTAAAGAAAATTTTGCTATACCAGATGTTTCCACTTTACTACCTAAACCTCATAGAAGTAATGAAATGAATCGGGCTTTAGGCCACCTTTGTGCACATATAGGCTAAACTGGGCCAGGAGAACCTCCTGAGGATGGTGGGATGATTGAGATGACACTGTCCTCCAGACACAGGATTCGAAATTCGGGCCCTGGCGGTCTGAGGCCGAGTACGCTACCTCTCGGTCACGGAGGCTCCCCACAATACTAACTTTCACACGTGGATGGGGAAGAAACAATTTTGTTTCTTTCAAACCGCCGAGACCGGGAACCGAACCCCGGACTCTGGCGTGAAAGGCAGCGGTGCTAACCACTACCCTAGGGCCCCCGCCCCTCATAGAAGTATGTTTGCTCAATTTTGTTGCGGAATTTCAACTTTGAGAGTAGAAACAGGCCGTAGACAGAGAGTTAGCGATGATACAACTCGACAGACACGTTCTTTAAAACTGGAAGAGCGTGTCTGGTCCATTTGCTCATCTGGCGAAGTCGAAGTAGATATCATTTCTTGTTAAAATGTAATGGCTTTGCCGATATTAGAGCTGTTTATATCAACAATATTATGCGTAATGCCGCCGATTTAACTTTAGAACAAAAAATAACTTTTTTGGTCTCCATGGTTTATACAAAAATATTTCAGCGCTTTAAGGGTTAAAACTAATGGGTTGATTTATTCAAACAAGAAAGTGATTATTTTATCAGATAGCTAGGCTACGAAAATGAAATGAATCGGGCTTTAGGCCACCTTTGTGCACATATAGGCTAAACTGGGCCAGGAGAACCTCCTGAGGATGGTGAGATGATTGAGATGACACTGTCCTCCAGACACAGGATTCGAGATTCGAACCTTGGCGGTCTGAGGCCGAGCACGCTACCTCTCGGTCACGGAGGCTCCCAACAATACTGACTATCACACGTGGATGGGGAAGAAACATTTTTTGTTTCTTTCAAACCGCCGAGACCGGGAACCGAACCCCGGACTCTGGCGTGAAAGGCAGCGGTACTAACCACTACCCTAGGGCCCCCGCCCATCTAGGCTACGAGGTTGCCAAGCTATTTATGGCCTAGGCAATAATCCAGCATATTCTGATAATAATAGGTGACATTAAAGCTATTATATGCATGTATATGTTTGGATCCAATATCACATCTGAAGGTATGATGGGTCTTATCATAACGTTGGTGGATATATCAAAGCTTTACAACTAAACATTAGCCAAACATGAATAATAATTTGAATACATTCCTTTCATGAATTTGTTCTTTCTGCTATTTTGGACCTTTTTATAGAGCAGCCATCTATTGCTCGACAATATGTAACCCGGCATACGAGAAGGTACAGTATACATCTCGGCGGCTTTGGTACAATTATTTATGACGTTATTTAAAATTTAATTTTAATGATTACAAAGTTAAATTTAATAAAGGTAATGAAACAGGAAGGACACGGCTATCAAATCAATTTAAAAAATCAATTTTGAACATTCGGACCGCACTGCCCTTTTTCGCGTGGCGTGTCACATAATTATGATATAATATATTAAATAGTAATATAAAAATATGATTGAAGCGACTCAGTATGTTGACATCAATTTTTGTTTTCAATTTTGTAATGAAGTAGTGTATCCACAGATCATGGTTTTATTTTTTCAGAATTTTTGGATTTTTTCAAATATTTGTTATCAACATTCATAAGAATCGGACCAGCTTTGAGCAGACCATCAGTGCTGTGGGGCAGTTTTGTCTACATGACAATATACGTCTTGGAAATAAAACTAGCTTAGTCGTTTTCAGTGCTTTTAATTTTTTTTTTTTAAGATCAGTGGGCTATAATATAGCTTCATATGAAGTATATTTTCAAAATTGACAAAATCGAAAATTGTCATCCCAAGGAGTTACTTTAAATGCATTAAATGGGATGTGAATATAATTCCACCTTTAACCTACATGTATTTTTACCAGCGTTGAGTTACATTTTGCACGTGTTTGGAATAAATAAAGGGGCGCAGTAAGACATGCATATAAGCATGATAAATAATCAATATACAAATTATATTATAAACATTGATAAATATAAAGATGATCAAATAATAAATAGCTTACACTAAACTAAATAACTTACCTAACTGGGATGCTCTAGGTTAGTAGAAGACAAATAAAACGTCCTCACATCTTGCACGAGTGTTGAATATGCCTCAGTGAAGTCTTCTACCTGCTCGATTATGTGAATTTATGTATGCTGTTTAATGCTGGTCCATAATAAAACTTGCAGTCATAAAATAACCAATCTCCAGTTACGTAACTTACCAAATTAGGATGATAAGGTAAGAATACAAATAGAACGTCCTCATTTTTTGCACGTATGTTGAATATGACTCAGTGAAGTCTTCTACCTGCTCAATCATGTGAATTTATGTATGCTGTTTAATGCTGGTCCATAATCAAACTTGCAGTCAAAAAATAACAATCTCCAGTTACGTAACTTTCCCAATTAGGATGATAAGGGTAGAAGACAAATAGAACGTCCTCATTTTTTGCACGTATGTTGAATATGACTCAGTGAAGTCTTCTATCTGCTCGATTATGTGAATTTCTGTATGCTTCATATTCACCCAGCTAACACAACACATTAAACCAATGTAGTTTAATGCTGGTCCAGCGTCGTGGAAGGTGGAACAACATTGGACCAGCATTGGTTCAGGACGTTTTGCTTGCTGTCTATATACATCATATACGACAACCGTGAATTTTACTAATAACTTGCGTGTGGAATACCTGATAATCTGCCAACACATAACATTTGTGGTCATAAAATTAGCAATCACCAGTGGAGATGGAAATCACTAGGGGTTGAAACCCAGTATCGAGAGAATGATGGTGAAAGATAAGTAAAACTATTTTCTCGTCGATTTCAGACTTGTGAAACTCAATAGCCTTGACCTGCAATGTTGTCACCTAGCTAGCTGACTGATAAAACGAAGTATGAGTGTGGGGTCTTATATAACATTATTTTCACCGAGTAGCCATTCAGAAGTGTTTCCGGTGACGTCACTGCGTTTCACAGGATAGGCCTACCATAAGCTCGTATTCAGGTTTCACCATCTCGTAAATATTCAGTTTGGTGGGAAGAGCCTACGTGACTGAGAGATAGGAACTCGACCTCAGACCGCCAGGACTGGAATTCCGAATCATGTGTCTGGAGGGCAGTGTGCACCACCAGGAGGTGTAGTGACGCAGAACTAATTTATCAATCCGGCACGGCATGCATGCTGCCCGATTTTAAAGACGTCTATCTCAGTAGGCATGTTACAAATTATTATATTGCATAATAGTAAAAAAGATGCCTCGTTTTACTCTAATTTACTTGGTATTGCCAATCACGCGTTATACAGTTATACAGTTATATTGTCAGCACTGACTATAACTTTTCAAACATTGGCATATGATAATACGAGTAATTCCACGTACAACACTAACTAAAAATATATAGTGTGGTTTCCACAATACGGGGTTTAAAAAAATGCGTTTGACATATTGTGCTGAATTTAACATTCTGTTTCAATTGCTCTTATTATGTATATCTTTTTGGAAAACATGGATCAAAGAAGCTAATGTTCTGTTTGATATAGGCCCCAACATGGATCCGCACTATTATATGTCTCGACAGAATGAAATTACAGTACATCTTGTGGATCTAGAAATATAATACACTCACACGGCAGCATGGAACACTGTTTTAACCTTTTAAATGCCAATCCCTATTATATTTTCCGTTTTTCACTTTTTTACTAGCACATTAAATAACATATTTTGAACAGTTTAAGAATAAAACGTGACATCAATCAGGAAGATCGCAAAATAGTTAACCCCCATTTTGTCAAAAGTAAATAATTTGCACTCCCTTACAGTTGTGGATCGCGTCACTCCAAGTGGGTGAAAACTCCAATTAAATTATTTGGCGATTAAAGAGTTAATATCACGACGCATTAGCAAAAACAAGAACTCTATACAAAGTTATTGGCCGAACGTAGTAAAATAAGCTGATATTGGCCTACTATACTGCATGATCCACGTGTTTGTACAGACTAACCAGCGGCTGGTGTCATTCTAAGGCAATCAGCAGTAACTGCTTACTTGAAAAGTAAGTAGTTACTGCTGTTTGTCTCTGTATGACGGTATTGTCCGAGTCTGCACAGAGGTGTGTTCCAGTCAACCAGCCTTTGTAATAATCATTCTTATAAACTAATTCCTGGTCCAGCAAATTTCCGTTGACCTTCATTTTGTCAAATCTAAATAATTTTAACCCACTTGAGGTTGTGTCTCGCTGACGCGATCCACAACTTCAAGTGGCTGAAAATTCCAATTAAATAATTTGGCGGTTAAAGTGACCGGCCCAGGCTAAAATCATCAAAAAATCGGTGATTTTATTTTTGCTTCTTAATATGACCATATGATGTAAACAAGTTCATAGACTACTACTGCAAAAGTTGATTTAATTTTTGTGCTGCGCATTCACCAGTTAGGCTAGATATTGAGACGAAATTCCTGATTTCTAGTTGTGGACAACCATGTCAAAAATAAGAAAGACGGGAATTTCGTCTTTATATCTAGCCTAACTGGTGAATGCGCAGCAGAAAAATTAAAAAACTTTTGCAGTTCGAGTCTATGAACATGTTTACATCATATGGTCATATTAAGAAGCCAAAATAAAATCACCGATTTTTTAATGATTTTAGCCTGGGCCGGTCCCTTTAACGACGCCTTGTACCCTCGATTCAAGCATCTGGTGAATTTTGTCTCATTTATTAACCAGCTGAAGAAAATGACACTTTCTCATGTGAGGTGTTAATTTATTCAGCAACTAGAATCAATGGCGCTGTGTCAAGCCTCTCGTCATCTGAAAAACAGTGCTTCTATGGAAGAAGCAGAAGCAGCCAATAGCAAAGGACGTTGTCTCCAACGTAAAACGCGAGGTTAGTCTTTGAGACAGCGTCTCTTGTTGTGTCGAATGTCCTAATCTGTTATTAATTACCTTGGCTCGAGCCAAATTAAGTGCCAGAAGATGTTATTTTTATCAAAATGATTCACAGTAATATAAACCGAGTCATTATGCATGGATCTGGGATAATTCATCCAGACAGTCTCCCGGCTGTATTTGTCACATAAATCTGAAATATTAAAGCTGCAATGCTGAGCCAATATTGTCACAGTGTTTGGCGTTTACGGCCTCCTTAGAAACTGTCAAGACGGCTGCATGAATAAATTACACGCGAATGATACCATGTTCAAAACAAAACAGTCAGAGACTGCAAACCTCCAACACAAATGAAACAAATGTATGGATCCGGATCGTAATCCGGATCGTCTCCAAAATTGTATGAATTCTTCCCCATTTCCCGCGACACACCTCTTGTAAAAGTGTCATGCAAATCCGTTCATTAATTTGTAACAAACAAACAAACAAACAAACAAACAAACAAACAAACAAACAAACAAACAAACAAACAAACAAACAAACAAACAAACAAACAAACAAACAAACAAACAAACAAACAAACAAACAAACAAACAAACAAACAAACAAACAAACAAACAAACAAACAAACAAACAAACACGACCAACAACATAACCTCCTGGGCGGAGATATTACTTAGCACACTCAGTAACCTCTGTGTGTGACACCCTCTAACACCACAAAATCAACAGCTAAAATGTGGGTTACGTTTGTGAGCGCCCTCGATCACCTGATGTCAAATATTATAGTCACTGTCGTATATTGGCTTAGTCTTTGTTTCCAGGAACATTGCCAATATAATTTTATTGTTTCTGGTTTCATGTTATTCATGTCAAACCTTTACCGGCTAAGTGATCTTACTTAAAGGGACTGGCCCAGGCTGAAATCATAAAAAATCGCTGATTTTATTTTGGGTTCTTAATATGCCCATATGATGTAAACATGTCCAAAGACTAGAACTGCAATTTTTTTTTAATTTTTGTGCTGCGCATTCACCAGTTAGGCTAGATATAGAGACGAAATTCCATGTCAAAAATAGGAAATGCGGGAATTTCGTCTTTATAGATCGTTTATTTCATCTCAGCATAGGCCCATCGGCCTGTGTGCAAATACTTAATATAGTGAAATATATACAATATGTGCGGTGTATGAGCGACGAGACAGGATGATATTTCAATACAATAATAAGAAACATCTGCAAATAATGACAGTTTTTTTTTTCAAAGATTTGCAAACACTTCAAGTCCAGAATAAACAAATATAGCTAGATTATTAATAGTTTTACTGTGTTCTGAGGATAATAGTTCAATAAATTTATTCATAGATGGTTTGGTCCAGAAATAACGTGAAATGTATTTTGATCTCAAAGCTTTAAACGTTTACACAGAAACAAAAAATGATATTCGTCACTTAATAGTTCACATTCTTCACATAGTCGCTGGTGATAGGGGCGTGGCCGTTGCCATTTACCAGAAACTACAGGTATGTTATTGTTTTTTGTAATGAATTCAACCATGGCTTGTCTATATTTAGAAACGTTGATGACATTGAAATAGGAACCGTAATGTGGCGTCAATTTAAATGATCTATACATAATACCATCAGTACTGCTGTGTATTTTCTCATTCCATTGTGTTATATACACGTCGTTTAATCTCTGTTTAAGTAGCCTTAGAAATGGCCCAACATTATCACAACCCTGATTTAGCCATATATAATTAAAGCCAAGTTGACATAAAAGCCTTTTAACAGAAAATGCCCAGTTTTCACACGGATTTTCACTTTCACACCTTTTATACAACATATTGTAAGCCTTACTGACTAATCTGTTACATTTATATCTAGCCTAACTGGTGAATGCGAAGCACAAAAATTATAAAAAATTGCAGTTCTAGTCTATGGCCATGTTTACATATATATATAAATCACCGATTTTTTAATGATTTTAGCGTGGGCTAGTCCCTTTAAATTTTCACCTACTTGAAGTTGTATCTCGCTGCCGCCACCCACTACTAAACAACTTAAACATTCATTTCATTCCCACCAGAAGTAATTTGATCGGCTAATAAAACGAATTACAAGCGATTATAGTCGCGTCTAGCACTTAAGAGGTGCAATTTATCGTGTATTGCCACCCTGTAGAGACTTCAGTTGTATTCGTTCTCACTCTACCCCTGAATGCGATGAGGCCTTTTCCACCTAATTGAGCACCCCTCTCCACGCGACTCCCAACTGTCGGCCCCTCCCCTAAATTTCAAACTGCCCAAAATTGTGAAAGTGGTACATGCAGAACAAATGTAGCTTTTAGTGCAATAAATATGTTACCCATACTTTTTTAATTCAAGTATGTCATAGCATACATATTTTACCATAAATAGAGACACATATAACGTTCTGAATTATTTTCTTGACTTTATATGAGCACATTTAATGACGAAATTACGTATTATTTTTCAAAATGAAACTACATATTTTGCGTGCGTTTTCGTTCATAAGTAGATAATTAGGGGGATTATATCGACACAAAATCACAAGAATAAGAGTTTAGCCACTGTTTAAACTGTTTTTGATTTATTAGCTGATGTAATCCCCCGTTTTAGGCTCTAATTATTCAATTTGTAATCAGAGGTGGCAATATTTGACTGTGTAATCCAGTTGTAAACACTCTATAATTGTATGATAGCTGTACAAATAACATTTCGCAGATGGCAAGGACACATTGCTGCTTCAATGTTGGGCCATCATCATTCGACGCTGTCACAAAGTTGGAACAGCGTTGGCCAAGTTCTCGCATCGCTTCGCGTATACTGTCACTTGGCTTGATGTTCCCAGGCCAGACGGTGCCGTCTGATTGCCGGCGCGTTACGATTAGCTTTGATGTCTAAGCTTGGGGGGTTTCGCACGAGAGGCACGTGTGTCCTCCTGGAGTGGGGTCTCAAATAGGCAGACACAGGCTCATATCTGGCAGGGTGTAGTGGGAAGTACACCCTGCATGCAGGTTGTGTATTGCAGACTATGTGTAAAGTCTAAACGTTCTGGGGCCGTATTCTCCCTGTGCAGTAACCCGTGTGTTGCCTTTTTAGATTTGCACGGCAGTAATGTCAGCTAGTATTTGTATTCATTTAAAGAGGGATCATATACGCAATATCCAGTTGGAATTATGAAATATCACAAGTTAAATTATTTCACTACGTCAGCATCGATCACATAATTATTTCATGAATTTCAATGACATTGTATTTGGTTTCAAACAGACTTGAGGTGTATGATGTAGCCGTCATTAACGTTATCGCCCACTAAGGTGCACATACACAGACGGCGGCAGAAACGTTACTTACAAAATCAATAGGCGGTGATATTAACCCTGGATATAGCAAGCGATCACTCTGCGACGCGATCTACCAACCCCTGCAGGTTAAAATATACATAAATTGGAGAAAAAACACTAATCTACACCTGGAAATAATAAACAAAACAACAGTCACTAAAACAACCACTAATTAGCTCCACCATCACTATAAGACCACAGATGTGTGAAGCAAGCTGGGAAATAGCCAATTATTCATGCGAGTCAAATCTAGTTTTGCCTTCTAGGTGTAATTGGCTATTTCCTTCTCTACTACACATGTGATTGCTTCATTACTATTATTTTCTCATTTGATTTGCCAATCCTTTTATGTGTGAACTTCAAGAGATCTTTGTTTTCTTATAGATGAGATTTTACGGTGTAGCTAAAACATAGGCCTGCTTGATCTTCTTCGGAAAGAGTAGGGGTCATACCCTGGGCTTGGGATCCCGTCTATCGCAATATTAGCTCAGAGTCTATAGTATAACATGTATAACGTATATTGGTACATGAAAGCGATGTAAACTTCAAACACTCATCCATAGCTCAAGACGAGGTAGTATATAATTTCCAAAACATGGGAAATCGTGTGATATCACCATTTATATCTGACTATGTCAATATTGCAATAACAAATGTACATTGTGTGTGGTGTAAAACTTATAGTACATGTCATATTTAGATATAGAGGGCCTATGTTTTTTTGTGAATTCATTAACGGCACTTTTCACAATGTTTTGTCAGGAAATATTGTCCCACACGTCTATAATCAGATAATTACTTTGTAAAAACGTCACGTTTGGCTATATCTGGAGGGGTGTGATCTTTCAATGACGTCATAAGTAAGTGCACCATATGATGCTGCATTCACCACGTACGGTGTTCAAATGGAGCATACAAAATGAAAAATGGATGTCTGTAAATGAAATGAATCGGGCTTTAGGCCACCTTTGTGCACATATAGGCTAAACTGGGCCAGGAGAACCTCCTGAGGATGGTGAGATGATTGAGATGACACTTTCCTCCAGACACAGAATTCGAAACTCGAGCCCTGGCGGTCTGAGGCCGAGCACGCTACCTCTCGGTCACGGAGGCGCCCCACAATACTAACTTTCACACGTGGATGGGGAAGAAACAATTTTGTTTCTTTCAAACCGCCGAGACCGGGAACCGAACCCCGGACTCTGGCGTGAAAGGCAGCGGTGCTAACCACTACCCTAGGGCCCCCGCCCTGGATGTCTGTAGACAGGGTGCATTCAGTGCACACTTGAAGCTCCAAAGCAGGTATTTACCTGTGGTCCATTCACCTGCTGTCTGTCTCTGTGATCAACATTGCGCACACTATCTGTCAGTTTTCCGTAACGAGGTGTAATGAGGGAGGCAACAAAGGCTGATTGACCGAAACACACCTCTTTGCAGACTAGGGAAATACCGTCGTACATAGACAAACAGTAGTAACTACTTACTTTTTAAGTAAACAGTTACTGCTGATTGCCTTAGAATGACACCAGCCGTTGGTTAGTCTGTACAAACACTTGGATCATGCAATATAGTAGGCCAATATCGGATTATTTTACTACGTTTGGCCAATAATTTTATATAGATTTCTTGTTTTTGCTAATGCGTGATATTAACTCTTTAATCGACAAATTATTTAATTGGAGTTTTCACCCATTTAAAGTTGTGTCTCGCTGACGCGATCCACAACTCCAAGTGAGTACAAATTATTTACTTTTGACAAAATGGGGGTTAACTATTTAGAGATCTTCCTGATTGATGTCACGTTTTATCTTTAACCTGTTCGAAATATGGTATTTAATGTGCTAGTAAAAAAGTGAAAAACGGAAAATATAATAGGGATCTGCGGTTAAACGGTTAACACAGTGTTCCATCCTGTCGTGTGAGTATATATTTCTGGATCCACAAGATGTACTGTAATTTCATTCTGTCGAGACATGATACAGAACATTAGCTTCTTCGATGGTGGAGCTAATTAGTGGTTGTTTCAGTGACTGTTGTTTTGTTCATTAGTTCCAGGTGTAGATTAGTGTTTTTTCTACAATTTAAGTTCATTTTAACTTGCAGGGGTTGGTAGATCGCGTCGCAGAGTGATCACTCACTATATCCAGGGTTAAAATCACCGCTATTGATCTTGTAAGTAACTTTTCTGCCGCCGTCTGTGTATGTGCACCTTAGTGGGCGATCACGTTAATGACAGCTACATCATACACCTCAAGTCTGTTTCAAACCAAATACAATGTCATTGAAATTCATGAAATAATTCTGTGATCGATGCTGACGTAGTCAAATAATTTAACTTGGAAGATTTCATAATTCCAACGGGAAATTGCGTATATAATCCCTCTTTAAATGAATACAAATACTAACTGACATTACTGCCGTGCAAATCTGAAAAGGCAACACAAGGGTTACTGCACAGGGCGCGTATTCTCGTACAAGTTACGAAATATCATAGGTTTCTGATTGGACGAGATGGCCATCTCGACCAATCAGAAACATACGATATTTCGTTACTTGTACGAGAATACGGACTCAGAGAACGTTTAAACTTTACACATAGTCTGCAATACACGATAAATTGCACCTCTTGAGTGCTAGACGCGACTATAATCGCTTGTGATTCGTTTTGTTAGCCGATCAAATCACTTCTGGTGGGAATGAAATGAATATTAAAGTAAGATCACTTAGCGGATAAAGGGTTGACATGAATAACATGGAACCAGAACCATTAAAATTATATTGGCAATGTTCCTGGAAATAAAGACTAAGCCAATATACGACAGTGACTATAATATTTGACATCCGTGTGATCGAGGGCGCTCACAAATGTAACCCACGTTTTAGCTGTTGATTCTGTGGTGATAGAGGGTGTCACACACCGAGCTACTGCGTGTGATAAGTATTACCTCCGCCCAGGAGGGTATGTTTTTGGTCGTGTTTGTTAGTTTGTTTGTTTGTTTGTGTGTTAGTTTGTTCGTTCGTTCGTTCGTTCGTTCGTTCGTTCGTTCGTTCGTTCGTTCGTTCGTTCGTTCGTTCGTTCGTTCGTTCGTTCGTTCGTTCGTTCGTTCGTTCGTTCGTTCGTTCGTTCGTTCGTTCGTTCGTTCGTTCGTTCGTTCGTTCGTTCGTTCGTTCGTTCGTTCGTTCGTTCGTTCGTTCGTTCGTTCGTTCGTTCGTTCGTTCGTTCGTTCGTTCGTTCGTTCGTTCGTTCGTTCGTTCGTTCGTTCGTTCGTTCGTTTGTTTGTTTGTTTGTTTGTTTGTTTGTTTGTTTGTTTGTTTGTTTGTTTGTTTGTTTGTTTGTTTGTTTGTTTGTTTGTTTGTTTGTTTGTTTGTTACAAATTAATGAACGGATTTGCATGACACTTTTACAAGAGGTGTGTCGCGGGAAATGGGGAAGAATTCATACAATTTTGGAGACGATCCGGATTACGATCCGGATCCATACATTTGTTTCATTCGTGTCGGAGGTTTGTGATCTCTGACTGTCTTGTTTTGAGCATGGTATCATTCGCGTGTAATTTATTCATGCAGCCGTCTTGACAGTTTCTAAGGAGCCCGTAAACGCCAAACGCTGTGACAATATTAACTCAGCATTGCAGCTTTAATATTTCAGATTTATGTGACAAATACAGCCGAGAGACTGTCTGGATGAATTATCCCAGATCCACGCATAATGACCCGGTTTATATTACTGTGGATCATCTTGATAAAAATAACATCTTCTGGCACTTAATTTGACTCGAGCCAAGGTAATTAATAACAGATTAGGCCATTCGACACAACAAGAGAACTGTCTCAAAGCTGGACTAACGTCGCGTTTGACGTTGGAGACAACGTCTCCTGCTATTCGCTGCTTCTGCTTCTCTCATAGAAACACTGTTTTCCGGATGACGAGAGGCTTGACACAGAGCCATTGATTCTAGTTTCTGAATAAATTAAAACCTCCCCTGCGAAAGTGTTTCTGCAGTTGGTTAATAAATGAAACAAAACTCACCAGATGCTTGAATCGAGGGTACCGCCAAATTATTTATTTGGAATTTTCAGCCACTTGAAGTTGTGGATCGCGTCAGCGAGACACAACCTCAAGTGAGTTACAATTATAGAGATTTGACAAAATGAAGGTCAATGATTTTGAAATGAACCGTGAACCTGGTGAAAGGACCGAGAGGTCCGCCACAAATTGTCATCTACTGATGAACCACTCACCAACAAATCAACATTTCTAACCAGCGCTGTTGCAATGCTGAGCTGTGAAGGTTTTGGAATCTACTCAAATATTATTTTATTCACCAAGAATAAATTTATCTACGGATATATAGCCTATATTTATCTTCCTCGCGAGACCTGGCAGTGCAGAAAAGTGGCTAAACGCATCAAGGATTCATTAATTATATTGATTGACTAGTAATTTGCTGGACCAGGAATTAGTTTATAAGAATGATTATTACGTGCAGCTGATATGATCAGTGCCTAATCGGGTTAGTCAACCAAAATATTGGCTTGCGACGAAAGCGTGTATTACCATCCACCCCCGCTTGATTTGGTTCTCAAAGGATTGTGAGGATTGTGGTGCAGTGATGCGTGACGGACAGGAAGCCTCCATCTGTGTGATGATGATGATCGGCAATCCTGGACGTTCTCGGGATAAAAGGGTGGTATGTGCCACTTTGTAAAGTGGCAGATACCACCTTTTCACCCCAAGGGGCGGACGTCCGCTTGGCGCTTTACGTCATCGCAAACTGGCCGCCACCGGGAGATGCACTGACGCTGTCCTAATTTATCGATCCGGCACGGCATGCATGCTGCCCGATTTCAAAGACGTCTATCTCAGTAGGCATGCCACAAATTATTATATTGCATAATAGAAAAAAAGATGCCTCGTTTTACTCTAATTTATTTGGTATTGCCAATCACGTGAAGTGATTTTTTCACCACTGACTATAAGTTTTCAAGCATTGTTTGGCATGTGATAATGCGAGTGGTTCAACGTACAACACTGACCAAAAAAAATGTATAGTCTGGTTTCCACAATACACAGTGTGAAAGTAAAAAATACGTTTGACATATTGTGCTGAATGAAGTATTCTGTTTAATTTATATAATTTATTAAAGTTTACTTATTATGTATATCCTTATGGAAAACATGGATCGAAGAAGCTAATGTTCTGTTTGATTTAGTCACCTACATGAATCTTGTGGATACAGAAATATATACTCACACGACAGGATGGAACACTGTTTTAACAATTATATTGACCGTTTTTCACTTTTTTACTAGCACATTAAATACCATATTTTGAACATGTTAAAGATAAAACGTGACATCAATCAGGAAGATCTCAAAATAGTTGACTCCCATTTTGTCAAAAGTAAATAATTTGCACTCACTCAGAGTTGTGAATCGCGTCAGCGAGACACAATTCTAACTGCGAGAAAACTCCAAATTAATAATTTGGCGATTAAAGAGTTATTATCACGACGCATTAGCAAAAACAAGAATTCTATGTTAAGTTATTGGCCAAACGTAATAAATAAGCTGATATTCCTGATATCGGCCTACTATACTGCATGGTCCACGTGTTTGTACAGACTAACCAGCGGCTGGTGTCATTCTAAGGCAGTAACTGCTTACTTGAAAAATGAGTAGTTACCACTGTTTGTCTCTGTATGACGGTATTGTCCTAGTCTGCACATAGATGTGTTTCAGTCAATCAGCCTGTGTTGCCTCCCTCATTACACCTCGTTACATTAGGCAAAATACATCTTCGCAGCGCGCTCAGCCAACGAAAAAACGAAATGATCAAACATTCTGGAAAACTGACAGATAGTGCGCGCCATGTTGATCACATGGACAGACAGCAGGTGGATGGACCACAGGTAAATACCTGCTTTGAAGCTTCAAGTGTGCACTGAATGCACCCTGTCTACAGACATACAATATTCATTTTGTATGCTCCATTTGAACACCGTACATGGTGAATGCAGCATCATGTGGTGCACTAAGTTATGACGTCATTGGAAGATCACACCCCTCCAGATATAGCCAAACGTGACGTTTGTACTATGTGTTTAAAGATTTGTGGGGATATATTCCCCCCACAAAACGTTGATCCACTGTGAGGCCAACAATGATTTGAAGTATTCTGTCTGCTGGGTATATATCTGAACATTACAATATAATATAAATTTTGTATCACACCCGATGGGATTTTTTGTGGCAATATTGACATGTCAGATAATGATAAATGGTTATATAACACGATTTCCCATGTAGAATAATTTTAGAAGTGATACATATAACTACTTCGTCTTGAGTTGCTCAAGATATCCTTGAATTACTAGATGAGTGTTTGAAATTTAGCCTTCGTTGAGCCAATATTGCGACAGAATCCCAAACCCAATATAGGCATATGACCCGTATTCTTTTTGAAAAAATATATTAGTTACACAGTAAAAATGCTATCTTTATGTAAAAAAATCCTTTGAAGTTCACACATAAAGGAAAAAATAAAATAACAAGAGACACCGGAAAATAAGTAATAAAGCAATCACATGTGTAATAAGAAAGGAAATATCCAATTACATCGAGAAGCAAAACTAGATTTGACTCCCAGGTATAATTGGCTATTTCCCAGCTTGCTACACACTTGTGTGACCTTATATAGTGGTGGTGGAGCTAATTAGTGGTTGTTTTAATGATTGTTGTTCTGTTCATTAGTTCCAGTTGTGTTGCTTCGTGTTTCCCATTTATTTTCTTTTAACTCGCAGGGGTTGATAGATCGAATCGTAGAGTAATCGCTTGCTGTATCCAAGGTTTAAATCAACTCGTATTAACCCTTAAGGCGCTGAAATACTTTCGTATAACCCATGGAGACCAAATAGTCTGGTGACAAAATAAAAAAATTCACAGCGGGGGGTACTTTTTGTTACCACACGAAAACAGTTTTTTTAAGAACCATATCCCATCAATACCCATGGAATCAGAAAAGTGCGGTTTACATCGCCGGAAACTGCTGTTTCATTGAATATTATGCAAATTAGGCAGACATATTTATATGGTGTCTATTCAGACATTTTCTTGGTCAAGGATATAAATAAAAAACAAAATGTGAAAAAAAAATTAACTTAATGCTAATTGGGCAGTCATTGCCGGAAATTGATCTTGTCGCGAAAACTTTTAAACCAATCGACATAAATACATGTATGCCCATAACCATATATGTGTATGCCTAAAATGAGTGTTGTTTATATTTATAAATATCATATATTTTGTTTCATGAAAGAATATAACAGCCTTTTTACAAATATGTGTGTAAATTTCGCCAGGGTTAAAATCCGAAACATTAAATTTTGCTTAGTACATAATCTGTCATCCACTTTGTTTTACATAATATGGGTGTGCTAAGCTCGAATCTGTCAGATAACATTCGATATTTGGAGACCTTCACACATCCAAACTACCAAAACACAAAATGACCGCCAAATTGTAAAGAAAATCCCATATTTTTTATGGTTTGCTTCAAATAAAAGCACAATTTATTTATAGCTCCTGCAAGCTTTGTTTTCGAAAAAAATGACTTTTATTTGACCTTTAAATCCAAGACGTCCGCTGTTTTTATATATTTACTGCTACTATAATTATACCGCTAAACATGTTAACGATAATATGATGTATTTGCTGTAATTTAATGAACCAGTAATAAACGATACTGACGAATACATTCGAAAGAAAAAAGCAAAAATGGCCGCGACATCCACCTGAAAATGAAAAAGAAACTAAAATGCCATCTCGTTTTAAGGGTTTGCTGCACAGGGATGCTTGATTTATGTTTTTTGCATGACTTGGGGGTCGAAAAACTGATTTCTGCTTTTAAATTTCTATCGTTCGATCTATGTCTGGCATATATTGTATCGTAAAATGCAAAATCATGACACCATTTGAAATATCAGGTACATCAAAGCCTATAAGAATAATTATAACGTGCTTAAACATAGTTTCGGATGCCTTGTAACCTAATCTTTCGTTTTACATTGTGTACTTTTCTAAATTTCAATAAAAAAAATGAGTTTTACTATTATAATTTAGATTCATAAAAACGTTTCCATTTGTGTGCTGGAGGTAACCATTTTATATTTTAAGGTCAAATATAGGTCATTTTTATTTAATTATATAAGACATTTATCAACTCTAAACCACGCACAAAACATAAATTGTGTTTTTATGCGCAACAAAAAAAAAGAAAAGATGTGGTTAAGGAGGTCATTTTTTTGCTTTGGTAATTTAAAGGTGAAGTATATCGAATATAGAATGTTATTCGACCGATTCGCATTCAGCACACCCCAATTATGTAAAAAAACAAGTGGATAACAAGTTTTAGGGAATTAAGTCATTTTTCCGAGATGCAAAACGCTGCTTTGATGCATCGTGAGGGTTTAAAGGGTAAAGCGATGAAATACTTTCGTGTAAGCCATGGAGAACAAAGGTTTTTTTATTTTAAAATCATCATAAATATCTTAGTTAGCTCTTTCTGATTCATTTGAATACCTATATTATAGGTCTACGGCCATTATAAATATTCTCACCCTTACAGCGCGGGGATCGACTTCAGTCGTCAGAATCTGACGTATGCAGACGTCAGATTCTGATGACTAAAGTCAATCCCCGCGCTGAAAGGGTTAAGCGATAAGTAAGACTATAATCGTCTGTAATTCGTTTTATTTACCAATCAAATCACTGTTGGGGGGCAGTTAAATAAGTGGCAAAAATGAGTACTTTTCAGCCACCCTAAGGTGTGGGTCGCGGTAGCGAGACAAAAATTCAAGTAGATGGAAACACAAATAAGATAACTACTGTGTGGGATAAGTATCACCTCTGCCCAGCCTGATATGTTTCGGTTTGTTTGTTTGTTTGTTTGTTTGTTTGTTTGTTTGTTTGTTTGTTTGTTTGTTTGTTTGTTTGTTTGTTTGTTTGTTTGTTTGTTTGTTTGTTTGTTTGTTTGTTTGTTTGTTTGTTTGTTTGTTTGTTTGTTTGTTTGTTTGTTTGTTTGTTTGTTTGTTTGTTTGTTTGTTTGTTTGTTTGTTTGTTTGTTTGTTTGTTTGTTTGTTTGTTTGTTTGTTTTTGTGGAACAACTAATGAGATGATGCGGATTACGATACAGATCCATAATCTAAATTACAATTCGAATCCAGATTTGTCTCGGCGGACGTTTGCAGTCTCTGACTGTCTTGTTTTGAGCATGGTATCATTCGCGTGTAATTTATTCATGCAGCCGTCTTGACAGTTTCTAAGGAGCCCGTAAACGCCAAACACTGTGACAATATTAACTCAGCATTGCAGCTTTAATATTTCAGATTTATGTGACAAATACAGCCGAGAGACTGTTTGGATGAATTATTCCAGATCCACGCATAATAACTCGGCTTATAATTATATTACTGTGGATCATTTTGATAAAAATAACATCTTCTGGCACTTAATTTGACTCGAGCCAAGGTAATTAATAACAGATTAGGCCATTCGACACAACAAGAGACGCTGTCTCAAAGCTGGACTAACGTCGCGTTTGACGTTGGAGACAACGTCTCCTGCTATTCGCTGCTTCTGCTTCTCTCATAGAAACACTGTTTTCCGGATGAGGAGAGGCTTGACACAGAGCCATTGATTCTAGTTGCTGAATAAATTAACACCTCCCCTGCGAAAGTGTCATTGTTTTCAGTTGGTTAATAAATAAAACAAAACAGAGATGCCTGAATCGGGGGTAGTTGCGTCTTTAAACCAAATTTTCTGCCAAATTATTCGCCAAATTATTTGCTAGATAATTTTCAGCCACTTGAAGTTGTGGATCGCGTCAGCAAGACCCAACTTCAAGTGAGTGAAAATTATTCATATTTGAAAAAAAGGAGATCAACGATTTTGAAATCTTGTTGATTGATGTTACGTTTTATCTTTACCATGTCAAAAGCTGGTATTTGACTGTGCTAATGAAAAATGACAAAAAAAATGAATATAATGGAGACCGGCGGTTAAGGGGTCGATATTATAAATGAAAAAAAATCATTATCACGACACAAGGCGGCCAGCGTAGCAACCGTGTCTTATCATGTTCCGTTTTATATTTAAAAATTATAGGAATATTGATTTTTTTCAGTAACATTATACATTCATAACATTTAAACATAGGTCACCTATAAATCCACTATACCACCCCACAAATCCAAACAGTGGTAAATATCTGCTTTCGAAGTAAGCAGTTACTGCCAAGTATTATCTGTTTTGCCGTTGCATTATGCTGTATTTGGAACGTGCTGCTCCTTGTTGTAGAAAGATGTGAGTCATATACAGCATGTATATTGTTTAATAATAGATGAACACAACTATATCAGCTAAAAGACATGAATACTTACCAAAATGCGGTCTACAATGGACACATTATATTTTTCAACCTTGAGCTTTATCACCACCATAATAGTGCTGTGGAAATACAAATAGTAGTTCCATTGCAGAATAGTGGGAATATTTAGCAGGGTCTTATTAACTCTCTATATTTGCGAGTGTTGCCCACACTCACATGGAAATATATCGTCGCCTCGGAGCTAAATTATCCTATCTGCCACTCTGACGAGTGTCAGATCCTTTAGCTCCGAGGCGACGATATAGCGCTAAGCTATTTATCTCATTGCTCGCTACCTATCTTATGTTGTCAATGTATATGCACATCACATCGTCTTTTCCTTTCGAGCACTGACAGCACTGTGCGCATCACATCATCTTCTCTTGTCAAGCACTGTGCGCATCACGTCATCTTCTGTTGTCAAGCACTATGTGCATCACATCATCTTCTGCTGTCGAGCACTATGCGCATCACATCATCTTCTGTTGTCAAGCACTGTGCGCATCACATCATCTTCTGCTGTCGAGCACTATGCACATCACATCATCTTCTCTTGTCAAGCACTGTGCGCATCACATCATCTTCTCTTGTCAAGCACTATGTGCATCACATCATCTTCTCTTGTCAAGCACTGTGCGCATCACATCATCTTCTCTTGTCAAGCACTATGTGCATCACATCATCTTCTCTTGTCAAGCACTGTGCGCATCACATCATCTTCTGCTGTCAAGCACTATGCGCATCACATCATCTTCTGCTGTCGAGCACTATGTGCATCACATCATCTTCTGCTGTCGAGCACTATGTGCATCACATCATCTTCTGCTGTCAAGCACTATGCGCATCACATCATCTTCTGCTGTCGAGCACTGTGTGCATCACATCATCTTCTCCTCTCAAACACTATGTGCATCACATCATCTTCTCTTCTCAAGCACTATGCGCATCACATCATCTTCTGCTGTCGAGCACTATGTGCATCACATCATCTTCTGCTGTCAAGCACTATGCGCATCACATCATCTTCTGCTGTCAAGCACTATGCGCATCACATCATCTTCTGCTGTCGAGCACTATGCGCATCACATCATCTTCTGCTGTTAAGCACTATGCGCATCACATCATCTTCTGCTGTCGAGCACTATGCGCATCACATCATCTTCTCTTGTCAAGCACTGTGCGCATCACATCATCTTCTGCTGTCAAGCACTATGCGCATTACATCATCTTCTGCTGTCGAGCACTTTGTGCATCACATCTTCTTGTCTTGTCAAGCACTATGCGCATCACATCATCTTGTCTTGTCAAGCACTATGCGCTTCACATCATCTTCTCTTGTCAAGCAGTATGCGCTTCACATCATCTTTTCTTGTCAAGCAGTATGCGCATCACATCATCTTGTCTTGTCAAGTACTGTGCGCATCACGTCATCTTCTCTTGTCAAACACTATGCGCATCACGTCATCTTCTCTTGTCAAACACTATGCGCATCACGCCATCTTCTGCTGTCAAGCACTATGTGCATCACATCATCTTCTGCTGTCAAGCACTATGCGCATCACATCATCTTCTCTTGTCAAACACTATACGCATCACATCATCTTGTCATGTTAAGCCCTGTGCGCATCACATCTTCTGCTCTTGCCAAGTACTGTGTGCATCTCACCATTTTTTCTTGAGCACATATGTTGCATCTATGTTGTTATTTCAGCTTTGCGTTCCATTCCACTTTAATGTCAGTGGTGCTATAAGTGGTAGAAATACATGTAGTAGCATAGGTAGCATCTACTACCACCACTGGTTATGGTAGATATCCCACAATTGCATGTAGTGGTGGTGGCGGCTTAGATATTAGGCCAACATGTCTAAAAGAAAACGTGACAAGAGCGTAGATCCTAGTACTCAGTGTGCATGCATCCTTCATATGCCATCATGGTCGCGTCACGCCATTCAGTAATACAAAATCAAATGCTGCTGAAAAAACTTCCAACAGATTCATAAAATCTGGGATAGCCTACACCAACCACATGAGTCCTTATAACCATGATAACGTATGCAAGAAGTGTGCAGCCACATCCCTGCATCTCTCTCAGATGGCCTGCAAAGTGTTTGATATAGTTGACAGAATCATCAACGCTTTTCTACCAACCTCCATCTTCTGGGAGATGAAACAGAACCAGAAGCATCAATCTCGCAACAACATCATTCCCCTCGTAGAATGTTTTCCACTGGACCTTCCCACCACACCAGAATGTTTTTTCTGCAAAAAACTCATAGATGCTGACCGCCAAACTGAACGACCTGAACTGTTCTTTTTTCAGAAAAGCAAAGATAATACATGACATTAAACTGAATCAAGAGCTAAGATAATGTGTCTGGATCGACGTCATCGACTGGTGAAAAACGACATCTTTGCTGCCAAGTCCAAACAGAATCCATCACGCTTGAGATGTTTCTGTGCAGCATTCGCTAATCATAATTCTAAAAGCTGAATGGCCAAATAATACGAATCATGCCCGTATGCCGTCTGCGCATTAGAATGCACTTGTCTTCATACTAGAAAAACATGTTGTCCAACAGAATGAGGTCTTCTTGCTACCTTCATTGCGCTTGCTGTATGTCGAAAAACTGAATGACTATGATGAAGTGGAACTAGCAAGCTTAGGAACTGCTGAAACGCCTACAGAATAACACAATAAAAATAATGTTACATTTCCAAACAGAAGAAATGTTGCCTTTTCATTCTGTCTTCTGCATAATTTGCCTATCATTGTTGCTGTTGCTCTTGCACAAGCTTACATCCTTTGAAGTACAGATAAGTACCAGGACGACGCTCTCCTTTTGCCGTAACATTATGTGGGCTTTCACAAGACCAATCGTGGCCATTAGTGGCCACGATTCGAAAATATGGAACAGAATTTCTAAAAGCTGACAACAACAATATCAACATCACTTCCGCGCAGGGAAAAGTAATCAGTTATAATCCCATTCACAACTATATTTATTGTTTTTCAAATTGTTTTTCAATTGTTTTTCAATTGTGTTACCATGTAAATCTATCATCCAGTACCAGGAGCAAAGCAACCTGGCATTCCCGCTCCTCGTAAAGTCTAAATGAACCAATAGACTTGGAAGAGCTAATAACGTACTTATGGCTTATGGCTGTACATCCTTGCCTCGAGTGACCAAATGGGTTTTTCTCCAAGATCAACGAAGTCACTTTCCTTCACTAGGCCCTACCTTCTAGAATACGCCACCCCTGCAAATCTGCCATACCCCAAGGAGTGAACGCTCTGTTCATACAGAATGACATGGTACCGCTATATACCGATACCAACCTTCTATCGACCTGTGGTGAGAGATGCGAGGTAAGATTGTGTTATGTTACTAGTCTTGCTAATGGGTTGTTTATTCCCATAATATGTTGTTTTCATCATGCCAAGTGTTCCTTCCCATTTATAAAAACAATGATAGAGATGCAGTACCTATCCACTATCTACAATAACCACGAAGAGACGAGGGTGGTAAAGGTACTTTACCTTCATCATGCCGCTGCCCTAGAATTCAAATACGATGTGGTCAGAACCCCCGGATGCAGACATATTTGTGATTCTACTGCATCGATAATACCCATTCAATCAAGTTGACTGTATACCTGGACACAGGATCGGGGAAGCACAGAAAGATTGTCAACATAGACTTATCTGACATGGATGAGTCTCTCTGAGAAGACTACTGTGTCACTCTCCTCGGCTACTGTGTCGAAAAAACACTAGAGATAATTGTATCAGCTCATTTAAAGACAAGAGAAAGGTGAGGCCACCTAAAAAGCTGGAAAAAAATCCCAGGTTCCACAAAGCATTCAGGCAAATAGGTGACGACTGGAACATCAAGGCTCATGTGATGAAAAAGCTGGAGCAGCTTACATAATTAGTATACGGACACATTAGTATATCTTCTGTAAACGCCGTCCATGTCAAGCTTCCCCACAAGATGGTGGGAGAGGACAATAAACTCATTTCCAAGTCCGGAGTCGACCTGTCTTCCCTTCCCCGTACCAGTTACTTTGGAGCAACACATCCAGCATGTGACCCATCGGATTGCTTTGCTCAAGTGAGACTACCAACCTGTACGAGGACGAGGTGCAACAGGGGTGGATGAATATCGGGAAGCAGATGACCAGGCTGATCATGAAAAACACGATGAAAATTATGAGTTTGACTGTTTCGATGAAAGTGATGAATGATGAGTGAAGAGTAAATGGTTGAACTAGACCCTTCAGAATCGTGTTGCCAGTCCTAACTGCTCTGTTGCAAACACAAAATGCCCTAGCTTGCATGGTACATATGATGTACTAGAACACATCATAAAGTTCTTATGAGCAGTTATCAGTTTTTATTCGCTAATGATGGCAATACTTGACACGCCAACATCTTTTAGACACATCTGATCACTTCAAAAATAGTTTTATAATGATCTTAGACACAGAAATTATGGGGTTAGACACCTTATTTGTTGAGGTATGTGCATAATTGGCTGCGATATGGCGAAATATACATTTTCCAGTAATGACGTCACTAATTTGCATGGTATGTGGGACATTTTTACAACTTTTTAACATAGCAAATCGTTCTCTATGACATATTCCAATCTAGAAACATCAATTAGAAATTGATTTCCGGGGGATGCACGATCCACTTCTTCCTACTAGACTAAAGATACATGCGTGTAATAATCAGATAATTATAAAAATACAATGAATTGTTTACCACAATAAAGAGGTGGGTGTTTGAACCTGTTACGGTAACCTTACGTTGCCTCTTTCTCTCTGCTAGAGCCTGCCATCTCATCACAGGAAGTGTCACAGGAGTTGGAACATGTAGATGATAAGAACTTTATTATCTGATTATATAGTGAAGGAACAACACTCATTGCAAATGTTTTGCCAACTGTCGTTGAGCAAATATAATGTTAACGCAATGTAGTTCCCCTGATATTCGCAGCATTGTAGTGACCTCGAATCTAGGTCGGATATTAAATTTGTCAATGTGTACAGATATAGGGCTCCAATTTACTCATATGCATGGAACGCCCTATGGTACTACCATCCAAAACCATAAGACAGTATCTGCTCACTTGTAATAAGCAGATAAGGGACTTTTGAATTCAGTTAAAAAGGGTAGGACATACAGTACTGATTTAGCAAAATGGGACAAGCTTTTTCAGTGGGGCTAGCCCCAGCTAACGCAGGCTAGCCCTGGGCTAGCCCTATGTTCTCTCCCCACCCCATTTGGGGCTCGCATGCATGCGCCCAAAGTTATAAAATCCTTTAGCCGGGCCGCAATGTGCGTTTTGTATAAGTTCATATAACTGGAGCCGCGCTCATATCGCCGGGGCTCAAGCCAATCTAGAGCCTCGGCGAATTGAGTGAACGCCTGTCAGGCGCGCTTCTCGTCTGGTCCAGTTTCAAGCTCGACGGGTGCGCAGGGCGAGCCTGACTTTCCAGGTGCCTGTTTTTTCATCTTCAGTTAGGCCTATTCCAGTGACCGTAGCTTCATAAAACCACCCATTTTCTGAATTTATACACTGAACTGCTTGTCTGATACTAAAGATAATGTCTAAATGCTAAAGGCTAAATGCTAAATGGCTAAGCAGAAATAAATGAGGACTGCAACAGGTCTACATGTGGGCGGACACTCAATTATTGCACGTTTAGATCAACTCAGAGCTGTTCAGATGATGCTGAATGTGGTCAAGCTGAGCGCGCCCTGTCTTGCCCAGAGCGAGCCTGGCCAGCCCGGCGAGATGACACATGGTTTACAGCATCCATGTTAGCCGTCACACAGTATACTGGGGCGCAAGCCCAAGTAGGATTTGGGCGGGTATATTTTCCTGGCCCGAACCGTGTGGGGGCTCGAGCCCATTTCATGCGCTGGGCGCAACCAATTCTGCGCCTGTCTCGCCGGGCTTGCGCCCGGGCTAATGACGGGCTGGCCAGCGTTAACGCAGGCCAGCCACTGATATAAAATCTGTCCCATTTTGTGAAATCAGTACTGTATGTCTAGTATCGGCTTCTGGCTTTCTTTTGATGCGATTATATATCGCAAGATACAGAACGTGATAGAGGCCTGTCTTGCAGTAGGAATGTTAGGAGATCCAACTTTCAAGCCGAGTCATGTTTCTGCCCCACGCCCAGCTTCGGCATTATCAGGGATTTGTTAAACAGGAAGCAAAATAGGTGCAAAAGCGTTGTAAGAACATGAGACATTGGGTCAAAGTTGATACAATGATGGCCCAGTGTCACAAACATAGGCCCGACATTGTGAAAATTGAAATATACCTCCAGCATTCTCTGGGTTCCGCAGCTGGTCACCAGGTGGCATTATGCCTCGGGTGATATGGCGAGTAATACCGGAAGTGACATCAAATGCGAGGCGTCGGCTCGATGGTGAGCCAGCGTCTCCGGCGCTGGCCCAACATCGAGCCTTCGCCTCGTGTTTGACATCCGCGCATGAGGTAAGTCCATCTCCCAAAGACTAACATTTATTTGCTTATCATAACAAATTGGCCCGGCGAGGTCATATAACGAGCCAGATCTGCCAGCCAGCCCGGATATTCTTTCTTCCGGAAAACGGCGGCAAATAGCGAGGGAGACTTCCCAGCTAGAACGCGTTGTGTTTTCCTTGGATTCCTCGTGCCCTTCCCTCCGATTTCCACCATTTCCGTGTGGTGCCCTTCCACTTGGAATAAACATCTGTTAGACCATATTGCATTTTTCTGATAAAACATATAATAACTTCATGCTGTTATCATGTACATATCAGTGCAATTGTGGCAGTGCTTACGATCAGGCAATCATGGTGTTATCACTAAAAAGGCATGTGAAATGAATGGATTCCACCGTCTAATATAGCTTAACCCCCCTCAATGCCCGCTATTCTGTTGTTGTTTTTGTGTGTTATATCGCTGGCTATAATGGGGCATCCCCTGGCAGACGGAGAGGACAGATAATGACGTGGGGATCAGACAGGTCTTCAGCTAGTGAAGCATTCCATTCAACTATCGTCCTGACCAGCTTTTCTTGCGGCCTGCTTTCAGACATCCACATGTATTCATTACGATAAGTAGGGAACCATAAAACTATTCTATCTAGGAACAAATATACCATCCTGCTAAACATTGTAAATCTCTCTCTGTTACAATACATAGAGGAAAATACGCAAAGTTCTGAAAACTACCACTGTAGAAGATGGTGGAGCAAACCTAGGTGGTATCAGTGTTTATCAGTGTGGATAGCCTCTGTGACCGTGACGCAACATGACGCGCTTGACCTCATGCAGATCGTCAAGAATAGAATTTTGAATCAATTATCTGGAATATCATCTGATTCATCTCACCAGCATCAGGAGGTTCTCCTGGCCTGGCTGTTTTTTTATAAAGTGGCCCAAATTCCCATTCACTCTTTTATTCATTATTTCATTCATTTATTCATTCGTTCATTTATTTGTTTTACATCACACGTACACTGAAACATATACCCTAAACACATAAGACCTACAAAGGTTCGAGACAGCCTTAGGTTTCATCCAGAAACATTAGGATTGATTCCTTGATCTCATCAATTATAAATTTCTCACCTTTTTGTCCATTTAACATGTAATTCTGTAACCAGCTAACAAAATATTTTTAGTTCAGTGTGGACTGCGGTGTACATGTCGTATTGTCATTAAATATCAATTTATCATTTCACAACTTGACGATGAGTGTGTATGATTAAAATATTGATAACCGTGATCAACAGATCAAGCTTGTCTCTTTCATGGCTTAAACTGACAGAACATAAGCACATGTGGCTGTCGTGTCACGTTGTATTCTTCCAATTTGGTAAATTTGATTGGCGGCTTTTCAAAAAAAAACACCAAAGATATTTGCTGTACGTGGTATTCACTTCGGAAATATTGGGCTAGAATTAATTTAAGAATACATGTCCACAACATTTTTTTAATTCAAACATAATTATTTTGATGTGAAATTTATTTGTGATAATAGTTATAACTATGCAGGCATGTGTACTTGGTTCCTGCATGATCAATGGCAGATATTTTACCAAGTTTGGAGGGAGGGGAAAAACTGTTAAAAGCCGCAGTTGTTCAGTGGGATTTGTCATCTGCCGTCCCCTACTTCATACGTCATAGAACGAACAGTGTAAATGGATTTTATTGATTTTGGTATTACATTTGCATTTTGGATAGTCCCCCGAGTAACCATAGTTAGGATGTAACTATTCTGCCCCCCCACGTTTTGACTTAATGTATTGAGCTGTTACATCCATGGTGGGATGAGTTTTATTCCGTCTCATGAAACCAGGAGTAATCCTGATGGACGAGCCTTAGCACCACTCACCCCTCCTAATGTCCACTCATATTAATACACGGCTTCATAAAACGTATGCCCATTTGAGAACATCGAGTGATTCTAAACATGCTAAATACGTGCTAAACGAATGTACCTTATTCCAAGGGTGTCAGATGAATAGAAATAACTTTCTTTTTTAACCTTTAAAACTTTAAAATTCGTAGAAAACGGGGAAAAGATGATAAAAAATACTACTACAGCAATTGAAATGAGTTCTCGATACAGACGACATTAAATGTTAAAATATATCAGTGTAATGTCAAGAGGTTTTTCAGAAATAACAGTTTTATAAGGTGCTCGATCATTATTAATAGAATCGCTGATGAAAATGATTTCATGATAGGTCAGAAAATGTACCTATCAAAAACCGTTAAAACTTTCACAAAGTGTGTACAACGAAAATTAGAAGACACGAATGTATTACCATCGTTGTAAGCTCCTAACTTAACTGATACCAGCTTTATTCACCTAGAAGTCTGAATAAAAATGACCCGGTGGCATAAAATACTCAAGTAGATTACATAATGCAGCACATCCCAGCAAACACGAGGCGTTGGCCCAATGTTGGACTGCTTTTGGGCCAGCGTCGTAGACGATGGGCCAACGTCAGCCCAACATTGGCCCAACTCCTCGTGTTTGATGGGATAGAGCTCAAATAGTGATTTTCAGCCATACTTGAAGTTATGACACAACTTCAAGTGGATGAAAATTTAAAGAAGATGACTTGCGAGGAATAGAATTAATAAAAATGACACATTTTTTTTCAAGCCAAGACCAAGTAATACATGTATTAAGCAGAATACAATATTTTATTGTCACACGGAAACAAACTTGCACCGATGGCCCTAGCTGGGATCAATAAATAGCAACCTATATAAATATATCCGATTGGCGAATTTAATCTGCTTGTGGTTCATTAAATGTGAATAGTATCAATATGGCGTCCGGGAGTACTTTCATCTGCAGACACATAAAAGGTCAGGCAGCCTCTCATAGAAGGTTACTACGTACAACACACTTAATGTATCAACAGAAAAAAATACGGATAAGGCCTGATTTTATGTCCACTACACCGAAGAAAAAAAAATTAAACACCCTGTTAAACGTGCAGCAATGAACAACAGTGTGTATTGTGTATTAGTATTTGGTATTGGTCTTCTTGTACTTTAATATCGCTTTAATCTGTTAATGAAATGTGATGTTTGCTTATCAGAAACTGAACACCGTTCTACATTATCTGATTATGTGAACCGAATAAAGGATTCCAGCACAGCACCCCCTCCTCTCCCCCGCGCGCACAAATCCAGTAACATCAGCCATACCAATCTAAAAAAGCATCGTTATGCAGGCATGCAGGCAGGCAGGCAGGCAGTTTATTTCCTGGATCAGCTTGACTCTAGCTGACCGGTTGACTGTGGGCTTTTTTACTCTTTGTTCACATGAAGGTCATCTCTCTATGTTTTGTGACACAAGATGGCCGCGAGGTACAAGACATTAACGCGAAGACTAGCACTGCGGAAATAATTTATTGCAGACTTTGACGATTGGGAAAAGAGCATCTGGACTGTGTCCCACGACCTTCATCAGAACGAATCTATTCTCTGACACCACTCACATAGATGGTCGACGCCATGCAGGAAATCCTAGCATGGGAATTATAAACAACGTGTGCATTTGTGCTTGAAACCAGCAATCTCGCGTGTCTCGCGATACTTGTGAAGTCTCATTTGATACCTGATCCTTCATTCAATCTCCAGATAGGGTCATGACCCAGCCAGTAGTTGACCCTTTCAGGGCTTATCACGACTATTGGAGTTTTCACTACATTTTTCTTCATATCATATACCGATTTTTATGAAAGAAATTGATGTTCAATCAATATCCTATTTTGTAAATTTCTCAAATCAGACAGAAAAAACAATATCAGTAGCTTTGAGTTTTCGCCCACTTGTGTGCCGCGGTAAAATCAAAGAACTTAGCGGTAAAGGGTTACTTCAACGTCCTACCTTCATGTTCACCAGAGCTCGATGAACAGGGCCTCGGTGGTTCATTCGGTCCGGTTGTAGCTCCGAACGAGGTTCGAATCCTGACTGCATGGGTCGGAAGTTTGTCATCGACGTTGTGCATATACATGTACAGTGCTACAAATTGTTTTAATGTCTGGAGTGTGTAGTTCCGTCTATGGTACTGTGCACTATGAAGAACCCGTGAAGTCTTTCGATAAGAGTAGGACATAGTTCCGACTTCGGGATTCCTTATGTCGCGATATTGCCATGATTGTGCAGAAAGCGACGCGATTAGCAGCCATTGTCTACCGATAATGTTTTCATCTGAACAAGAACACAGTTTGGTCGTCTCCAAAGGTTATTTTTTACCTGAGTCTCTTGAGGTAGCCCAGATGTCGATGCACCGTGCGACACTGGGCTGTGATCATAGCACTTACTATATCAGATGTCCAAGGAAAGTAATATGCTAAGCTACAAAGTCAAATGGCAGTATCTGCTCACTTGAAATATAAGCAGATACTGCCCTTTGGCTGTCCGCGGCAGTATGGCTCCCTTACTTTGTCATCCCACTTCTCATTTACAGCGCATGCGTACTGTGCTGTGTTAGATATCAAATCACATCTTAGTCTGATTTTTTGGAAAATAATATCGCAATTTTTATTTTAATCAAGACGGTCGGGATTTTATTCCTTTCATCAATTGAACCCAGCTTGATTTGATGTTTCCGATCATAATATGCTTGCCTTTTCAGTTGACTCAAATATATAATGGGTCTAAAGTAAACATACTATTTGATGCAACTGCGTATTCGACAAGCAGATCAGAACGGTCGTACAAGCTCCATGATTACATTAAGAAAATATACCAGTGACATTTTATGGACAAATGGGAAGGCAGTGGAATTGTAGAACTGTTTTGTCATATACAAGACCGGCGTTATGGTTTCCAGTAGTGCAAACGGACACAATGTAGTCCTTTCCCCTTCTCTGTTACCCAAGTGAATATAGGTGATTATAAGGAAACAGTTGTGCTGTATTATGCATACAGAACCTTTCTAGTTATGTACGTTACCTTTCTAGTTCTTCATGTATGCAGTACAGTAACATAAACCACCGTGTATCCACAATACTTTCATTCACTTCACTCACATCCCTGCAAACACAAAACATTTGTATAACATTTGTACAACGTTGGACCAACGTCGAAGACGTTGGGCCGACGTTGTACAAATGTTATACAAATGTTTTGTGTTTGCTGGGACATAACAATAGACCGGCGATATAAAGTAACAAAAACATCTCTCGTTGCAAAAAAGTGCTAGATTAAATGAATAATGCTCGGTGCACAGTGCTAATTATATCAGAAATGATACCTATAGATCGTGAATTTTAACAGTCAAATTAATCTTCTTTGTTCCATTCAATCCTTTCTGAACCAATTGAAACATGTAATTTACTAGGCTACTGATTATTCTGATAGTATACGTAGGAAATTGGAGACGAGAGATGTGTCTACTTGTATGTCAAAGCACTTTAGACGGGTGAGGAAAGATATTAATTACGAATATTCACTTTGAGAAGCAATCAATAAACCTAGGTTCTTTGATCCAATGTAAGGCTATAGCTAATATCGCACGACGTTGGCCGTGCAATGAGCCGACTCAAACATTGTCGCCTAAAATTTAAAAAAATCAACTGTTATAGGCCCAGTCACACATACCATCACGCACGTCCAGCGCACCAAAAAATGAATAATTTTGGTCAGTGCGTTGTCATTCGGTGGGCGTCATCAGAATTCATTGATGATTTGACGAGAAAGTCGGATGAACGTTATTCATTTATCGTGTGCGTCAACCTCTGTGCACATTTTTTGCATGTTAAAAAATGCGAGCTTTTTTTAACGTGTGAATTTAGGCGCCAAAAGAACGTCAGACCAGCGCTAGTCTAACGCTAGGCACGTAGAGCACACGCTCTAAATTCATTGTGTTACCGTTGACTGAGGTTTATTCCAGTCACACATAAACGACGCACAGTCGACGCATAAAAAATAATTAAATACAATTTGAGTCTGGATTATGAAAAAACGTCGCAAGCTAGTAGCGAATGCACAGCGTATTTTCAACGCAAATGGCGAACTATCGACGATCATGGTAAATTTTGTCAGTTTGTTTTGAACATATGTAACTATAAATTGTGTCTAAAATTTATGATAACATTATATGTTTTGACATAATTTCGCCAAATTAAAAACAAATTCTGCACTTAAAGCCGTGTATCGTGTGAAACGCCACCCCAAATAATTAAAAATAAAATGTCGTTCTCCAGAGCTCCAAGGGTTAAGCTGCAGAAATACCATAGTCACAGCCTGTTGCTCGAGCGCTGGGCGCACTGCCTGCGTGTGCCCAGAGTTTGCTTCGAACGCTGCAGCGCAGGGCAGGGTGTTGCCCGCGACTGCCCGGCGCCCTCAACGGGCAGCCATGTGATACAAAGCAAACGTATTTGGCGTTGATATAACGTTGTTCTAGCGCGCCCTACGTGTTGCTGGCGGTCTTCTGGCGAGTGCATTTCTGCATTCATGTGCGTTCAATATTTTAAACATACCCACCTTCCTTTGGCGATTACCTGATTACACCGCGCACAAAAATATGCGTAGCGTTAGTGCAGCGCCCTCCACGAACCCATAACGAGTGTTGACGCGCGACCGACGCACGACAGACGCTCTGTTAAAAAAATAATTAATTTTCAGTGAGGTTCAGCGAACAAAACGTATATGGGGCGTGCTGAATGCTTTTTGACTTATTCGTGCCTCGCGCTGGCGATGCGCGGTGTATTCGTTAACTTTGTCGCCCTGCTAACGCGCAACGTGGTGTCGAAACGCTGTGTATTCGCTGATTTATACTCATGATTTATTTACAACACGCTGTATATTCGTCTGAAACTCGCTGGCTCTTCTCACATCCTGACAAAATTCATGGACGCACAACGACGCACTGCTCTAATTTTTGTCACTCCAGGCGTGGGCTGTGCGTCGTGTATGTGTGACTGGGGGAAAACCACCCTGCTCTTGATGAAAACCAGAATAACCAGATACATTTTTATTGGGAACTGATGACTATTATTTTAGCGTGAATTTTCGCTTCAGAGAGGTAGGCCCATGTTTGATTCACCATCCTATCACAAAGAAACATGTTCAGTTATACTGACAACATATTTTGGCATTTAAAATTTAATTATATATACATTTATGTAAACCTACAATAAAAAAATTGTCTGACAGTCAAAAGAACGGTATAAATGAGCATGACAGAGGTTTTAGAAAAATTGTTGTTAATGTTGTTCAACAAATTCGTCACCACTTAAATCTCAGATCATAACAAAGTTAGGTTCATTACAGTGTGGTATGGTACATGTGAATGACATGGAGACAAATAGATATTGTAGTCATATATCAATCCAATTCATTAATAGCGAAACAATTATTATGCGTAATAAGTTTGTCTTAATTGACATTGCGGAGGACATTGTGGCCTTTGTGTTTGCTAACATAACCTCCTCGGCTAAAATGGTTATTTTTTAATTGTCGTGGAATGGTCTTGGTAGTTTCAGTTAACACCAAAAGTAGTAGAAGAGGTGTATCACAGTGAGCTAACATTGACCAGTTTACACAATAGCCATTAGCATAGTTACTGTATTGATACAAATATATCACCGTTAATAATGAATTATTTATTATAAAATATACAAATTAATTAGATCAAACAATTTCCATTGCCATAGTCACTGATTTGATATCAATCACTCACCATTAAAAATGAATTAATTATTATAGATAATAATTTTGTCCAAATGGACATCACAAAGGGATTTGATAAAAAAACCTCTTGGGCTGAAAAGGTTAAATAATGGATTCATTGACTTTAGACCAGTTGAAATGGTGTTTTACAATAGAAAATTAAGCAAGATTTGCACATTTTACACAATTTCCTAAGTATGAATATATTGCGGCGGCCATCTTGGACGCCGTCTTGAATTACAAAAATTGCACCACTTTCAAACCACTTACATCCCCATCTACCCCCTTGATCGATTCAGTGAACACCAAATGTAGTAGAAATGGTGCGTCACAAAAGAAAATTTTCAAACTCTACATCATCCCTGTTGGTGACCCTCAAGCAATTCTCTAACTTATCTAGCTTTTGGTGGATACCTTATCAAAAACTATAAGCTCTTTTCGTTAGAAACGCGCAGTAACCGATGCAGTTGATCAGTCTCTATGGGGGATTTTTCGCCACAAACGAAAATGGTACTGATGTGCCGCACATCTGACGAAACCACTCCCGGTAAAAATCTGGCAAGTGTAACTTCTCCTGCCTGATAACGCCTCGGCCTGAAAGGCGCCCTTCAAAGAACTCCCTGTTGGTGAAGTCTCACCAAACAGTCATCATTGCCTGGGCAGTTGTAACAGAACAATTACGAGACCCTTTGTGGGAGGTGCCGCCTTTGTTTCTGGGTTCACGAGCATGTGTTAACTGAAACAGCACTTGTCAGAGACAGAACACTATAGTCGTGAGACAGGCGTCGGGGCGGCCACGGCACGGCGTCGGGCCAGCGCGCAGGCGCTGGGCCGACCCCGGGCCAGAGCGTCCCGTGCGCCTGGAGACGGATGTGTAGTGGGTTAGACAACAGCTCCTTGCGGACACTTAAAGATAAAACCCTCCCGGGCGGCGGAGATCCCTACAAGCTAGCTGTGAGTAGCCGCCCGCCCGCCCGGACTATACCTGGAAGCTCCCGGCCGTCCAGATCCGTGGACCTCGCCAACAGCTTTTTTCTCGCGGACCCGGGAGAAAAAAGCTGTCGGCGAGGTCCACGCTGTAATGGATCAGAGAGGTGACGGCGATGACCTCGTAAAATACTCTGATAAGTTGATAAAAAAAAAGGCCAAGAAAACCGAGGCCCACTTTTCTACGGCGCTGCCGCCTCCCAATGTCAAGACGCACCTGAAACGTCTTGGAATTAAGTGTATTTAAAATTTATTTGATCGACATCCATAAGGCGTTTGATTATCATCCAGCTCAATTTGAAATAACGTCCGCTGAAATAACACACATGAGGTGTGTATTGCAGGCGAATTCACTGGGAGTTTCTTAAAACAAATAATAATCTGCGTTGTTCCACTGTTGCCATGCCTCGGCTTTAAAATTATATAGATAGACAACGCCTCATCTTGTCGTCAGAAAATGAATGGCTTAGTGGTGAAGTGATCCAAGTCCAAAATTCTATATTTTTCTTCTAAATCATTTTTGGTTGATAAGACTTGTAATGCGCCTTGGGCAGCCTAAGGCTGGATATGTGCGCAATATAAATTGTATTATTATTATTATTATTATTATTTGGAATATAGGAAATACTATACGAAAATATATAAGTCATTCGCTATAAAAAATCGAGACTTATAATTCAACATAATTTTGTCACTTTCAAAATTGATACTTCTCTTCAATGGTAAAGTAATCCAAGTCCATCAGTTTATATGGAGACATTTTGGCTTGGATCACTTTACCTCTGAGACATGCGGTAAATGGCAGTTGAAATGTTATGAAACACCCCTTATATGTATCAGTCTATGCTATGTCAACTATACCAAAATTCTATATGACAATGATGACGAAACACTATACAGTGTTTATACTAGTTTGTGACTTTTGTAAATAAATTCATATTTCCAAATTTGAAAGTTTATTCATAAAATAAATTGAAATAACAATTTTCAGAAATGGGTTTCACGACATCATTAACTACAGCTATACTAGCTAGTGGGAATGAATAATAAACACAGATTAAGCACTTCCCACATGCTTCTAATTAAGTACGTAGCATAGTTTAAATAGGAAAGGAATTTAAACAATTTTCCTATTTGAATTTAACTCTAATGCCTTTTATTGAAATTGAGCAAATGCGGACTTGGATCACTTTACCACTAAGCCATTCAATTATTACAGTTGGACGCCTTTATGTACAACTGAGCCAACCCCCGAAAAAATGAAAATGAGTTAAGTGTGCCAAGTGAGAGACATTATGCATGGCTTTTATTAAAAAAATAACCGGACCCAGCACGCCACCTGGTGCCGTGAAAAAAAACAGCACATGTAAAATCGTAGGATTGATTTATGCACAACTGGACCAACCCACACATCTATTTCTTCCACCAGCAACATGGTGCTCGTGATTTTGCCTAAGCTATAAAAGTTACACGTATTTTACTAAATACGTTATACAGCTAGATCTACAGAAGCTTTAGAAAATATGTAGTGTGCTTATTATTGTATTTTTCTAAACTTAAATTTACAATAAATGTGGCTTGGTCAACTTGTGCATAAATCAAAATCCTAAAATTGATTTATGCACAACTGGACCAACCCACACCTTTGTTTTCCCATCATCCTCGCAGTCCCCGTGATTATAAAAAGTTGCACGTATTTTTATAATAGAATCTTCAGAATAGATCTATAAAATATGTAGAAAGTGTCATGTGGTTATTATTGTAAATCTGCCATATATATTTGTATTTGTTTAATTCACAATACATGTGGGTTGGTTCAGTTGAGCATAAATCAAAATGGTCATTCTTATTTATGCACAACTGGACCACAGTTTATTTGAGGCAGCGAGGCTCGAAACCGGAGGTATCTGAAGATGTGAGTATTTTCCATGGATAGATAATGTGGACGTCGTGTTTTAGTTTAACTCAATATTTCCCTCATTCGCTTCCTTGAATTTACAGAAGACCATAAACTTCAACTGCATTTATCTCAAAACGAGCTTTTGGGGTTTGTCCAGTTGTGCATAAGGGCGTCCAGTTATCATCATGACGTGTGTTACGAGTCGATAAAAATACTTTTACTAAACTATATAATATTGGAATATTATACAGTAGGACGTATATTATAATATAATAATAAAATAATATATTATAATATTATCTTAATATCGATTCCATACATAGTTATTATATTTCTGCACACCATTATTTCTAACATTTAAGCCAACGTTAATTCAATCTCTTGAGCTGGTGAATGCAGACAATTCTACAGGCACACAAGTGACGTACAGGAGACAGGAAAGCACAAAGTTGGGCCAATGTCGCTAACGTCGCAACAAACATTCAGCCAACAATGGGTCGATGAGCTTCTGTGCAGGAATGACAGCTATTCACCTTAAAACAGAGGCAATGGTATTATAACATGGTGGACATTCTACTTGTCATTGTCTTGGCAGGCCCCATTTTTGCGTTGCATTCAGTGGAAAAGGAAGTGCTGGACACGCGCCTCGATAATTTTAACCTAAAGCGCGAACTGTGTCATGGAGATGGAGAGTGCGTAAGACGTTCACTGAACGTTGCCCCAGCGCAGGATCAACGTCAGAGACGTTGATCCTGCGCCGGGATAGCGTTTAGTGAACGTCTTGAATATGAAAAGCTTCAATCTGCATCCCTATATGTTGTGTGCCCCGGTCATATTTAGTGCGTGTTACACAATACTCTCCTGAGAATTACGCCACTGTCACTTTTTCCTGTGTTTTGTTCCACGCTCCTGAATGAGACTGAATTAGAACGGAACTATTTTGTCCGAGGTGGGAATGTGACAGTAAGTATGTAACTACATCAAGGGTACTCAGGCAACGACCGAATACCAGAATACAGGGTAAATAGAAAATACGACATTTATTAGGTTATTTGACAGCACAATAACTATGTGCGGCACCCATCCGATAAGTACTGCTCCTCTCCCCATATCACCTCATGATGGTGAATCGTTTGTTTCCACTGTACCTATGTACCGGGACGTAACAAGATGCGATTTTAGTTTATTTTATCTTAAAGAATTAGCACAAAATGTTTTCGACGCATCCATCAAATCTGTTTTGTAATATATTATTTTTATATTTCATTGTCAGTGAGTCATGCATATAACTAATTAATTAATTAATTAATTAATTAATTAATTAATTAATTAATTAATTAATTAATTAATTTAATTAATTGATTAATTAATTAATCAATTAATTAATTGATTGATTGATTGATTGATTGATTGATTGATTGATTGACTGATTGATTGATTGATTGATTGATTGATTGATTGATTGATTGATTGATTGATTGATTGATTGATTGATTGATTGATTGACTGATTGATTGATTGATTGATTGATTGATTGATTGATTGATTGATTGATTGATTGATTGATTGATTGATTGATTGATTGATTGATTGATTGATTGATTGATTGATTGATTGATTGATTGATTGATTGATTAAATCAGTTACAAAAATGTCTGTGTCCCTGCTCGAGCTTTTTCCTATTTTTGGATGCCAGTTTGTCCGAACAAATTCGCTACGGGCAGACACAGTGAAGCTATTATTTCTACTTAGGAGAAGTTCAGATTATTCGTCACCTGGGGGCCCTTTAAACACGAGTCAGTGGCTCAATTATGGGTGAACGCTTGCCTGGAAAGCCCAGCCTAAATGTACGTCTGTCTGCCAAATTTGTCAGCATTGAACCAAGATTTAGCTTGTTGTGACGTGACATGATTTGACGAGACATGAAGCACTTACAAAGACACCAGCCGCTCATGGCAATATGCGCTCTATTTTAACAGTAATCGAGCTTAGAAGCGAAACCAGAGAATTTAGACACATTTTATTTTAGCAGAAACCAGCCAATGCTTCAAATGGTAGATTGTCGGAAATGTTCGATTACTAGGTCAACCATAAATCAGCACTGTGTCTAATTTTAATAGATGCTTGCGATAAAAGTTCCACTGTGCGTAAGATATTGTCACTGGCAATGCGTCGTCGTATGTCGTGGTTACACAGTTACGGTGCTTCACATACTTTGTCAATTAAATAGAATGTTTATTAGTGTATGTGTTAGCATGCACCTAAATATTATTCAATAAGTATAGAGTATTGTCACGGCGTCAGTGTGCTCATACAGGGTAAACTGGACCAAAAGAACCGCTTACCGATGGTGAGATGAATCAGATGACGCTGCCTCCGATAGGATTTCAGGATTTGAAATTCGACCCCTGGTGGTACAATACGGAACCTTTACAAGTTAGCGCAGAAAATGGGGAACGAACCCGCGAGGTGACAGGAAGTTAGCTTTAATCACTGCGCCAGAGCTCCAGTCAGATCTAAACTGAAACAATAGCATCAGACTGCAGAAAGCCACACAAGACAGAATTTGGCAATTTCGTTTTTTTCCACAACTTCAGTGCCATCCCAGTAAATGATACGCAAGTAATGCATACTAAAAGATGGCCAGTTTGTGTTGAGTTTAGGTCCGCCTATCTCCTTGTCGCTGATCACGGTCCTAGGTCAATAGCTATTACCAGATGACGCGGTATGGCACCGCTTTCAAAGTGGATGATTGTGTAGCCCCCAGAGTATATATCTGAAATAGCCTGGGATCTCAGGGGGACTGGGGGCAGGTCGGTGGGTGGCCGATAAACACGTGGTGTTCACCCAGTGCCGGGTCAAGCCTGGGCCAACGTCCGGGACGTTGGCCCAGGCTTGAGCCGGCATTGGGCCTGCAGCGCGTCCTGTCAGTGGGTGGCGTCATAGACACACATCAATCATGCGTTATGTTCTGTCGCCATGGATCAACATATCCATGCTGTATCGATCCCAGGAGTGAACCGAGTCCGAAACAAACTGGAGGATCCACGCCACTCTGTCCCGCAGATAGCCATTAAGTTCATCGCATTCAACTGGCCTTTACCGTGTGATGCGCCATGCATTATTTGGTCCGCTGGAGTATGGAATGCCTTCAAATCAGCAGACCGTGAAATCCCTCTCATTCGGGATGCTAAGGAAACAGCAGAATAATATTATGATGTATGGTATCAACACATAATGTATAAAACCATGCAAGTACCCTGTACTCTGTGGTTTTAAGACGTATGTGTGCACTATGAAGAACCCTTGAAGTTATTCGATAACAGTAGGGCAACCTTTTTATTTTGTTACTATAGTCCCTTACTCGAAGCAGCTGGGTCGTTATGCTTCCCAGAACCATAATATTTACATTAAATATGAATAATAACGTCTTTGATAATAATAAAGCGCTATTGCCACATGACATACACAATGATGAGATAGAGTGTTGCTGAAATCACATGGTTTTACAGTCATGGTCATGGTCATGGGCATATTGATCGAGCTGGGGAAAGCGATGCATGTGCATATACATAATTATATATATTTATCGCTCATCAACATGATTAACGTTTCTCTTTTATGTGTCTACATGTTTCTACATAACATTTCACTACGGACAAATATTCTGGACATAAACATTACACATAAACAAATCTTCTTAAGCTCAAACTAAATTCAAGTGGGTCTCTGAGGACTTTTCCTGCTCCACCAATATAGCTAAATAATCAGCAATAGTTTCAACTTGCCAAAGAGAAATTAGGAGTGTTTGCGGGTGGACTATAGGGCTACATTTGTAGTATAGCTTCAGCAGACACAAATCATTAGCGAAACAAACAAAAAAGAAACAACAAACCAAATCAGGAGTTCGGATCAAAAACGCTTCTATGTTGTAGCAACGTTTCAAATTGTCTGCCAAAGTATCAACCAACCGTATGACGTTTGTTGGGGTGAAGCGACGCAGAAGGCGTGCTGTGCAGGATTTTGATTTTTGATTTGCTGGATCACTTCAGAACTGCCTAATTCACCCCAGGCTCACAAGGTCACATGTCGAAAGAGGGTGCGGCCTTGCGACAAGCAGCATCGGTCGCCCCAGTGCTGGCTCAGTGTTGGGCCACCGTGAGAGACGGTGGCCCAACACTGAACCAGCTCATGAGGTGTTCCCGAGCCCCGTTTCCAGGGACTTGTCAATCCGACAACCACTACAGCTACTGTCAGATCTGCCCAAGATTAATCGATGCGGAATGTACGCCGGGGGAAAGCGGGGCAACGCCTTCTGGAACGGGGTGCGCTATTTCAATTTACCGGTTCTCCCCCTGTGGGTGGGATCCGCTGCTATCCGCCATTGCCCGCGCCTTCCCGCGCCCCGCCACTGCGGTCCTGACTTGTCTCCCAAAATAAGATCAACGCGTCTGCAGAGAAATCAATCAATCAATCAATCCGCCTGAGATCAATCTTAATGCGTAGCAGTCTATATACAGACGCCTGTTTTGTCCAGACCAGCGCTGACGCACTCAGTCTGCGCTGCTATGCACTGTGTGTGAATGATGTCAAACAGAAGTAACACTATTTTTACTTCAAACAGGATGCTACATGTAGCTGCTAAATCAAATTTGCTTTTTCATATGGGTTATGTTCAGTGATAAATTGAAAGAATGCCGTTCATGGACCGTTTGTGGTGATTTCAATAACGTATAATAACACATTTTTAATAATGCTGATAACATAATTTGTTACACTTATTTAAAAATATTTAAATGGTCTCTGCGGTGTTGTGAAATCTTCAACATAGTTTATATGTTGAACCTTTGTCCATTATATCATACAAAAATATTACATTGGAATCTCTCTTAGGTAGTGTACCGTCTGATATAAAAGACACAAACAGTTGAGCAGAACGGCCTACCCGAGCTTTACGAGCTTTTAGACCATCATTTGACCATGTATATAGTCTGTATATGTGCGTATGAGAGGCACGATTAAATGTCGCCCTGTATTATAGGTGACTCAGTATAGATTTTTTGGCATAATGCTTAATAATTCCTTCTTGAAACCCGTGGATTATGAGTGTGCCCATCCCAGCAAACGCAAACATTGCATAGCATTTATACAAGGTCGGACCAACGTCTTCGACGTTGGTCCGACGTTGTATGAATGTTATACAAATGTTTTGTGTTTTGATGGGATGGCATATTTCCAACACCACTGGGGATTGAATTTAGTTGACAATGTCATTGAGTGAGATGTGTCTCTGATGCTACGGGGACAGCGCCGCCTACAACAAATACGATCAACTATAGCCCGACGTTGGTTCGATGTTTCGGAATGTTGGCCAAACATCGAGACAACATTGGCCCGCGAATCGGTTCTTTTTATCAGGTGGATTTGAATTATTCACGGACGTGGATCGCATTACGCCATTTCGTCCCCTTGGATATGAAAGGGTGTATCTGTCACTTAACAAAGTTAAACACCCTTTCAAATCCAAGGAGACGTTTTGTGTTATAACACCCCTCAGTCCCCACAGGTGATATCCCGAGAGGATATAATAAAATATAAATGAATCGTAATATTTTAACCGTTTGAGCGCTGACCACGGATACAGCCGCTTTGCACACTTTTTGTATGTCCTTAAAGGAAGAAATGTTGGAGAAAAATTGAAGGAGGAAAGAGCTTAAAATTGGGAGTTGAGAACCAGACGACACGGCACAGGGCTCCAACATCGGCGTCTGCGATAGAGCACGCTATACCTGTCAACCGCGGAGGGGGCAGAAAAGAAACATTTTTTCAAACCTGCATTTCATATGAACTTATTTGTTTTTAAACTAAGACCTCCTGAGATTGGCAACATCTGACAAAGATGTAACGTATCGTCCTGGTGATCATAGTGTAGCTACCTCGTTGTGGGTAAAATGACATTTTTGGGCGCCATTTCAATGATTCACTCGCAGTGTGCCGGGATATCTAGCGTGTGGAATGGGCATCCATTAATCCATAAATAAGACGCATTCGGATATGCTTGCTTCCGCGGGTATTTTGCAACAAGTCGAATTGGAAATTAATAGATAATTGTTGTATCAATAAACACGGCACAGTGTGCCAGCTCCATGCTATTTATGCAACGGTCGTTTATTATTTTCTAGTTCAACAGTTTTATGCATTATCCTGACTGGCAAACATCGACGTGTCCCCATTAATAAGGAGCAACTCATGTTTGGTTAATTTCATCACAGTGGGTGGTGCTCTCGATAGCGGCTGCGGGTTTGTTTGAATGTGGAGATGTAGCGAGACACAATTTCAAGTGGGTGGAAATTTATATTTTCTGCTTCAGATAAACTACCACATCTAGATGATGGCCGACGATGAGGGTGGGATGGAGAATCAATATTTTATCTGCGAAGAAACAGTTTGTGCACCATTTGGCCATTGATGCTTATAATAAATAGAGAGACTTGCTCCAGTCATGTTTGCTCGGAAACAGATATTTACTAATTATCGAGTTGCTTTGTTTGAAGTTGAAAAATAGTTTTGTCGTTCGTAAACATTCGTGCAGAATCCGTACGAAAAACGTATCAGCTCCACAGGCTGTAAGTAATGAGACGGATTATGTGAAATAATCTACGAACATCGTACGATCGCTTTTGGAACACCCTAAGAGCTACCTACGATGCTCGTAGATTTGTCTGAGCCCACTAATGACTCTTACAGGGTAAGATCAGCCTGATCTTAGATATTTACGAAACCTTTTTACCAGCTTACGAACGGAATACGAAAAGAGTCCGCAAGAAATGGGCCGAGATGTTTCCCAAATTCTTTGTACCGGTACTGCGCTCATACGGTCATTGTGACCGAGGTATACACCAACATAACAGTGGATTGGTCAACGTCTCGTGTTTGCTAGGAATGTATTCGACTGAATAAATATCACCTGTTAATTTATTTCATTTGTTATTTTCGAGTGCCCGTGAACCCAGCGAACACAAAACATTTGGATAATGTTTGTACAACGTCGGCTCAACGTCTCCGACGTTGATCCAACATTGTACAAATGTTACACAAATGTTTTGTGTTTACTGGGGAGTGGATGATGCCTCTCGATTATTGTTAACAGAATGATTGAATCGTGACTTCATTGAATTTGATGCACAGATAAGAGGATAACCTTCAATGAAAGATTAAAGGCCCCATGTAGTCCTCAGACCTACTCTGCACAATGCCACACTAGTTTAGCTCATGTACAAATACAAGAAACATGAAACATATATGCCGATGCAATTTCAATGTTAAAGGTGATCTATCACCCCTTATATGGTATGAATAATTATGTCCTTATATGGGTTGATTGGCTATCATGTGACCCTCTCAGAGGGTCACATGATAGCCAATCACCCCATATATGGAGGTGATTGGCTATCATGTGACCCTCTCAGAGGGTCACATGATAGCCAATCACCCCATATAAGGAAACACTTGTGCCCCATCTTGTGGCAACTTATTAAAAAATTTCAGTTTTTTATTTTTGAAAATAACTGATAATTAGTGCACTAACATAATCTGCTGAGCTAGAAGATAGTTCATTGTGATGTATACTTTAATTATATTGATGAACTGACATCACTTCACAGGGCCTTTAAGCGGCGACATATGCCAGCCACCATCATTCATCCAAAGGACTGCGACCGGAATCCTGGACCTCGGGGACAAACACGATACCTCTCGGTCACGGGAAATACCCGACTCTGATCCAGTCACAGTCAGCTGTCGCTCACCTTGTCATATTTTCGATCGGATCCCGGTATCGTCACAGAAAGGACAAAGCCCGTGTGTACTTGATGTGTTTATCAGGACAATAGGGCATAAGATCCTGAAAGGGGAGAATGAACGCCTGTTTTCTTTATATTAAGCTGAGAAGGATATAACAACAAAAGGGCAAATATATGCGATAGCCAGGCTGAATGTTACAATTGATTGATGGATTTTACCGGCGATATAGCGCACCGTTCCAGCTTAACCTGATACTATAGACAACAGGAGATGTCGATCCAATGGTGTTTTAATGATGGATCGATGTCTCGTGTACATGTCCCAGCAAACACAAATCTGTAAAACAGTTGTACAACGTCGTCCCAACGTCTTCGACGTTGGTCCAACATTGTACAACTGCCATACAAATGTTTTGTGCTTGTTGGGGTTGGCTGGGATAGCAAGGCGCAAACTACCCTGAAAACATAAGTATTTCCACGTGACAATCAGATCCCGTGTGTGGATGTAGTGTTATGTTTTGGTAAAAACTTCCAAATCATTATACGTACCATAGTCAGAATAACTACCTAATCCATACAGTTATGGTAATACTGACGTCAATCACATGGGATGACGTCACTTCGTCTCATCACAGTCCTGACGTAGAAACGCCTGGCCAGCATTGGACCAATGTTGGACCAAGTTAGGCTTGACGGTATGGTGGGCCACAAAACGTAACGTGATACTAAGGTCTTTGCAGACGGTAAATATGCACATGATTTATCATACGCCAACACGCCAACATTTTATTTTTATTTGTAGTAAAGATTTATGTATTTTACAATATCTTGACTAATTTTCAAGCCAGCAACTGATCATGAATATTGTAGAAAATCTGAAAATATGCCGAATGGCTCCGTTTCTAAGCTTCAAAGAAGTGAAGTGTTTTCATAAACAATCTGCTGCAACAAATTCCCAAAGTTATAATGAAAAAAACGGGGATATATTAGAACAGAATGGAGAATGTATTATAAAAGAATGTAGCATATATTATAACAGAATGGAGAATCTGTTATAACAATAGCATATGTTATAACAAATTAGAACAGAATGGAAAATCTGTTTTGGAGGCAGAAATGAGAATACGCTATACAAATTAGAAATCTTTTCAAGCTGGATGGAGTGTCATAACAGAAAAGATAACATTTTACACAGAGTGGAGAATGTGTTATAACATGACAGCAGATGAGGAAATTATATTATAACGATACTGAGAATGTGTAATAGCAGATTATGGAATATATTATGACAGAATGAATAATATGCTAAAATTAGTTGTAATACCCGTTGGGCTTATATTTTATAATAACATATTAGATAATTAGGTTGTAATAATTATTCTGTTACAACAAAATTAAAAAGATGAGGTAAAATGGGATGCTGAAATAAATGGATAATATGTTATATTAATATAATTTGAGAGTCTGTAATAACAGCAAGGACAAGCTGTTTGGGAAAATATGTTACCCAAATATGTGACCCAAATATGTAAAATGGCCGCGATCTTAATGGCGTTATTTGAACAAGTTTCCTAAACAATAATGTCGTATATTTTTGTTTCTTGATGCTTCAAATAACTATGCTATTTTCAATAAAATCAAAATCATAGCTTGTAGTACGTCCGTTGTCACTATAGCCAGTGTAAGCCTCTTTTCTGGTGTAAGCTGATCATCTATAGATGGGGATGTGTACATTTCATACTAAACTCTTTAATCTCGTATCTGGACACGGCTATCGACATGTGTCAGGCGAAATGTAATTCCTGCGTGATTATATTCCGCTGACAAGATGCCTGTATCTGTAGTGTCCGTCAAGATTGTCTGGTGGAGGGGAGATTTGTTCAATTAATAAATATAGCAACATAAGTTTTATTCGATTTAATATCTTGTCGTGATTAGAATGGCTGCCTTGCATATTGAACCATACCTCCCTTACTGCATTCCACACGGTCCACTGCCCCCGCCACCGTAGTTATTTCGATTTGTTGTTAAAGCAAGTTGGAGGAATTTTTCTTTCCCTTGTTACGCATGTGAGAAAAATATTGCATCAAATCTTTGCTTAATTTGAAATGGCTACATTATTTTATTCAGCAATGTCAGGCGAATTATACTGAATAACTGCACAAATAAATGTGAAGTGTCCGTTTATTGGCTATTTTAAGTCAATGTAAAAAAGGTAAAGTTGTTCAGTTTTGCTTACTATCACTGCAACCTTGCATGATAACTAGAGAGCATCTATATACAGTTACATTTCACACAAGAATAACACATGACATATTCACAGATGCATACTTCAAAATGGCAGACTGGAGGCAATTTTTGACATTTGCTCGCATTTTCTCGGAAACTTACTATGCTAGGTAAAGTTTTAATATCAAACTAGAGGTAAGGGGAATTGGACGCGTAGGAACCGATTGTATGCGTTCACCATCACGTCATGTACTATTATACTCAACCGCCTTATAGTTTTCTTAGATACATGATAATAATTATGATGATAAAGTTTGACGAAAAAAACTCATTATCACCATCTTCGATCCTGATCTAGACTCAATGGTATGAATACGATTGTAGGAGCCAAGATGACAAAGCTCCCTCCTGTCCGCCTCTGTGACCTTAACAAATAGATCAAGCGAAAGGTCACCCATCTTCGAGCTTGGACTTAGAGTTGCCTAAGGTATATCTTAGGTATGGATATTAAAGCGATAGAAATCGTAAGAACCGGGATATCAAGATGACAAACGTTTCCTCGTCTTCTGTGACCTTGAAACAGAGGTCATGGTCACCCATTTTTGAACTTGAGCCAAAGTAGTTTAAGGTATGTCATTGGGATAGATATGAAAGCGATACAAATTGTAGGAGCGGATTTATCGTGATGACAAAGTTTTGCTTCGTCATTCTCTCTCTATGAAATCGCCTTACGGTTTTAAAAGTACTATCGTTGATATTAATATAAAAACTATATGTGTAGAAGGGTAGATATTGATGACAAATGTCATCAGCGGGGATATCGTGATGGTAAAGTTGTCATAATATGACCTAACTTTATTAATAGAATTTATATATTTTATAGAAGCCTACATATTATGTAGGCATATGTGACCTAAAAAATAGGTCACGGTAACCCATCTTCAAATATTTACTGGAGTTTTATAAAGTATTTGACATATTTGAATATGACAGTGATATAAATTGTAGGAGCGGAGATATTGCGATAAGAAACGTTTTTCTTCATCTTCCTATGTGACCTTAAAAAAGTAGGCAAATGTCTTGTGTGTGAAGAGCAGTGCTGATCCAGCTCTGATGAAGAATCACTAACCAGTAGAGATCCAACCACGTTGAATCTCTACTGGTTAGTGATTCTTCATCAGTACTGGACCAACATCCGTGACGTTGGCACAGAATTATACCAACATTATTGTAACGTCTGTGCTGGCTGGGACACGTCACCTTGTCTTTTTTTCTCCAGCAAGGTAACCTTGTGTTTGATGTATATATATTATATATATATATATATATATATAGCTTTCTATACATTCATCAGGAGTAGGTCCCAATTCCATTTCATGTGAGCGTCTCAGGTCCCTGTTATTTATTCATTTATTCGTGTCCGTTCCGAGGCATTCTTTCTGGTTTTGTGGTTTTCAGCATAGAGTGTAATATAGACAGTAGTCGTGCGTTGCTTTTAGAACAAAACAGCTAATGTGTTGTGACATCCCAGTAAACGTGATACATCGAGCCTGTTGGTTTAATGCTGGGCCAGCGTCGCAGAAGATTGGATCCATGTATCGTGCTTTCTCTGATTACATGTTCATTATTGAAGCGCATGTAGTCATTGCAGGAAAAACTGCCATAATTGTTAACCCTTGTCCTGCTGAGTTGCTTCAATTGTATTTTTCGTCATTCGAAGCTGGAACGCAATTTCCAGCTTCAAATGACGAAAAATATTACAATTTATGAAAAAAATACATGTCTAAAATTAAATTATTGGATCAACTAAGCATCTACTAAAAACTATTTTATCAAAATTAAATGATATTTTTATTGATCTAAAACATCCTTAACCCCGTATATATCCGGGTATAGCAGGACAAGGGTTAACCAGCGGTAAGATATCCGAGAGTGTGACACTACCGCGATTATTTTAGCACTATTTGTAAAACAGTACAGCTTTCCTTACTTACGGAAAATAAATACGTGGTAAATATTAGCTTCTGTGTCTACGTAGCAAATGTGAAATAAGAAGCATGCGTCATGAGAGTATGGGCAATGAACATAACACGGATGGATGAGAAGCAATGCATTCTGAAATTTTGTGACAGCTTATCTTGATGCTTCTGAAGTTGAGACGTTCAAAAAAGAAACAAACAAACAAAGAGCTCTATATAAAACATTAAAAGCATCCCCGTTAGGGTCTCTTGCGGATAATGGAAGCTTTTCGACTAGAGGTGTTGGCAGGTTGCCAGGTCCACTCAGCCAGAAACAAAGTTTAGCAATGTATAAACATTGACAGATGACCCTTCTGGAGGAGTGTAGATATTTCCAGATCAGTCCATGACCACTACAGTATATATAAAATGAGATAATAATGAGAAAATATAATGAGAAATAATGACTCCCCCCCCCATTTATGTTTTTAAATGGCTGCGGCAGCCATTTTGTTTTTAATGGACTCCAAAACGTTTATCAGATCATCAGAAATGTATAGAGAAGAACCCTAGAGAACAAGAGAACAGCCATAACTATTTGAATGAAATCCAAAGAACGGTTCATAAGCTATCGTGCCCACAAGCTTTTTGGACGGCCATATTGAAATATGCCATTTTTTGCTCGGTGCCATAAAAATATATGGGAAGAATTGCCCTGTCACATAGGTCACATATGTGAAGAATGAACAAAATTTATCAGTTAACTTTTAGTGAGAGCTAAATTGAGAATACGCTCGCGACCGCGGCGGCGGCGGAGACGAAACAATGCTAAACACTATAAGCATCCCAATATTCATCGGGGATAGTTAATAAGTACATATTTTGAGGGATTATCATCGTGAGTCGTCTCTGTCTGTGTTGACATAGTTGATGAGCGAGCAGCCGCTGCTCTGCTGGATATGTAATATTATCTTTGCATGAAACAAGGTTGGATTATGGATTGGCGAGTTAGAAGGGAGGGTAGGGATATCACTGACCAGTAGCGATTTCCATGCAAGTATTCTTGGCTCAGGTAACGCCTGCCTGGGGAAAGTCGATATTTGAGGCATTTCGAGGTATTCTTCAATTTAAACGATCTTGTATCGTCTCCAGACAGGTATCGTGTCTGCTACTAATAATGAGTTTGTAAAAAAATTGCGTCGGATATCGAATATGGCAATACGGTTAGAATTCTGGCGTAGATGTGCTGTGGGATATTGGTCCCCGAAAACCAATGATATAACATTTTCAGATTAAGAATGGACTTCTAAAGTTCTCGCATCACCACTATAGACACTGTAACGTATTATGCTCCCAAATAGGAAGGAAAAAAAAGAACCCATAAACTTTTCACAATTAGGCAAGATACTGTAATTCCGCACTAAAAACAATGGCATCCTTTTCTTTTCCCATGGTATGTTACAGGTAAACAGTCATCGGAGTACTTAGAAATATGACCGCCAAAGTCGTTGTTTTATCTGCAGCACCGGAACACTACATCTGAGTGTATGCAGCACCAAAGTTCAAAGACAAACAGCAGTAACTGCTTACTTTAAAAGCAAGCAGTTACTATTGTTTGTCTTTTCAGGACATAGTATATAAAGTTTGTCTCTTCAGGACATAGATTATAGCAGTTCATCTCTAGGATGTCATATGCTGTTGGATTAAAAGATTGGCTTAATATTTTAGACGGTGAGCCGACATTAAACCAACATAGTCATAATCATGATCAACATAATCACCCACCCTGATCATTGCGTGATCAAGATCTGCAGAAGGCGGGTCGAAACGTCGCAATCGCTTCACACTAAGTTCCAAAGTGAGTAAAAATTTAACCACTTTCAACACGCATACTTGTTTGCTAGTATGCGTGCTCCGGTGGAACAAAAGAAGATGTGGCAGGCCCGTGTTCTCATACAAGTTACGATATATCGTAGGCTTCGGATTGGTCGATTGGTCTCGACCAATCCGAAGCCTACGATATATCGTACGAGAATACGTGCCTGCTGTGGCGTATCTACATGTGTGCCATTATTATGTACACCAGTGAGTTATGGCACATTTTTTCCTGGACAGAAAACTCCCGTTTAAGCAGGATCCACCCCCGGCCACACAGCCTCTTAGTGGGGGATTTATTTCCTCATATCCCATCAAGCAATTAGTTTTCATTTTGTTTTGGAAAACAATCCACATTCTGCAGTGAAACACCAGTTTTTGTGGTGATTTTCTTATGACGATACAAGTAGTTGTAAGACAATGCCGAAATGGATGTATAAATAAAACATCGCAAAACATTGTTCAGTGCCACGAATTCAATAGAGCTAAATACCAAGCACTTTATATTGATATCTATTAATGATGCTTTTAGCTGAGATTCCTATGTTGCCCTTTTCAGTGCGATTCCAGGGATAAAGTCGATGCAGCGGATGGCATCCATGCTCGGAGGGGGGGGGGGCGACGCACCCTACCTATTTTTACCCAAATACTTTTAAAAAAATTGGGTGAGCAAGCCCCAAAAAACCCCTGCGCCGCCATTTCTTCAGCTCCTGGATCCACCACTGGCATTCTCAGTGTAGCCGGCTTAGTGTGGGTCACAACAAAAATCGTAACCAAAAGAATAAAAGGAATGTGTAGAGTGAGGAGATGCATCACATAGATACCTCGCCACTTAATGTTTATCTTTACACAGAAATGTCCTACCCAACAAACAACGTTGGTTTACTGTTTCGCCAACGTCGTAAGCGGTGGGCGAACGTTATAGACGATGGGCCAACACTAAACCAATGTTCAGCCAACGTCTCAGGTATGCTGGGCTTAGCCTTAGCTAGCTTTGGCTTCTTTCTTCTCCAGGGTAGTTGTCGAGTCGTGTCGTTTTTTTACATCACTTCAATCCACCAGCAGGATGTAGGTTTGAATTATGCGATCACTAGATGCATGGTGTCATTTAGCCAATCAAGTAAACAATCAAGCGATCAATAAAACTGCTATAGCGCCTATATCCTCAGCGGACCGAGCCCAGCGGCGCACAAATACTTAGCATGATCATGTGTCAAACACGTTCGTCAACAGGAAACCGAGCTGAGTGGTGTAGTGTATAAGGTAAACAACACTGGTCGCGGCACAGAGCCCTGTGGAACTCCATATAAGAGTGTGACTTTATATGACAGAGTGTCTTTAATTTTTACGGATTGGTGCCTATTTTTCAATTAAGAAGAAAACCCAATTTGAGCCTGCCCAGATATTTAATACCAATCTGATAGTCTATATGTTAATGTAGCACAGTCGATTGTGTCGAAAGCAGCAGACAAGTCAAGCAGGGTCAGAGCTGTAGCTTCTCCCTTGTCCATACTGATAATGATATCGTTATGTACTCTCAGTAACACTGATTCTGTAGAATGATGTTTCTTGCCGTTTTTAACGAGAACGATCTAGATGTGGGCAAGCCAGCTGTCATTGTACTGTAGTGCAGTAATTGCTAGAAGTATAAGTAAGCAGTTGCTGCCTTTTGGCCTTTGTAGGACAATATAAATATCGGTTCATTTTCCAAATGAAGCCCATTCGGCCCAGGTCACCATAGCAATTGTGTCCGATCCACTTACCACTATCTCTCCTCTACATTATTCAAAATACAAGTGTGCAGTGAAATGACTCGTGCAGATCGTCCTTTTCAGCAAAATCCTCACAATGGTTTAGACAATTGTCTTTTTTCTGTGTTGTCCTCCTTGATGGGATTAGCACGTTCATCAACTCTATAAAAAAACTCCGAGGAAAAGAGACAAACTACACGCGCGCAAATGCACGTAAAGAGATAGTGGCAGACGAGAGTGTAAATTAGCCTAATCACGTAGACATATACCAAGTACGCAATGGCCCGGCGTTGGGTTAGCGCCATGCCATCGTGTCAGACGTTGGCCTGACGCTGTACCAAGGCAAACGCCGCGTATTGTATTTGCGCGATTTATGGGTTTGCTCCATTTTCCATCGTTTACCAGTAATTGCCTGTTTGAGTTGTCTCTTTTCCCTGATTGATCAGTCACCAACAAATCTTCCCAATGTTTTACAAGATAAAACATACAAGGTTGTGATTTTCTGTAGTTACACGACAATACGTGGCGGTTTCGTTCATGATTAAAAGTAAAAACACTTTACAAGTAAGCAAATACTGCCTTCTGGCTCAGCAGAGCAGCGTGGGTATTTCAAAGGGACTTCACCATAATAGTCTAGAAACATGCGCATTTACGAATAGATTATATATAGTGCACATCACGGAGAAAATCAAAGGCAGATGGTGATAAACTATAATGTCTGCTGAGAATGCGACGTAGTTGCGCAGACGTGTTTCAAACATGACTGCCACTGATAAAGCATCCCACCGGGCTCATAACGTTGTTGCTCATCAACGTCGATGACGTTGATTCAACGTCGCAACAACGTCGTGTGCCCAGTGAATAAATATATGATATGTGACACACAGAGGCTGAGCCTGTTCTAAATAAAAACCAACTTTTACGTGCATGTGTAAATAACATTCATCCCGATTTTCTACGTTTTAATCACAGGTCTATGGTTTTAATAATAGCCAGGGCGTTTTTTGACCGGCTAAGATAATATTACCTACATCCACCATCGCATCCGAATATTGTATTTCACACCACTCTGAATAATTCTGTCCTTATTTATACCCGATACCTGAATCCACAGGCTGCATTACAAGAATTATCTTCTGTACCAAAGGTAGCCCACTTATACCCGCCGTCAGATTAACTTGTATTGCATGTTTTTAGCCAATTTCTCAGTCAATTCTCAACCGATTTTCATGAAATTTTGTATGGACTATTTGCGAGTCACTCGGCGACTACCGTGACTATAGCTAAAAAGTTAGACTATCTGGCATGTAATGCAATTCAGGGCTAAAAACAAACTTTAATTTAACCAGTTTAATGGGTTTATAGAGGAACGTCGTGATTTCAAATTTACTACATGTCAAATGGTCTAGCTTTTGAACTACATAATATTTTTTGATGAAAATTGCACGGTCCTTGCAAAATTTCATCAAAATAAGTTGAGAATTGACTGAGAAATCAGCGAAAAACATGCGATACAAGTTAGTCTGACGGCGGGTATAATAGATTGATGTATTATGTAAGATAATTATAATCTAATCCAGAGCCACGTCGACAGAGTAATATGGCAATATTTTGGGTAGTCTTTTTCTGGTAGAAATGATTAAGGTTAAATAATATTGAACAATTCCGTGAGACGAATCTAGTTATTAAAAAAATAGTGATACAAAACAGCAAATACAAAAACATATGGGCAGATTGAAAGAAATTTAATTGGCCAGCTAGAATTCACATTTCTGAAGAAAAAAATAGTTATAATAAGTTCAACCGATATGTCATTATTTACTGATTTTAAAATACATACTAACGGATCGTTAAAACCCACTTAACACAATAACATGGTCAATCAGCATCACCGTTGGGCCGCAGTGGAACCAACGTCTCGTCCACATTGAACCTATGTTGGTTCATTGAACCTATGTTGGTACAATGTTGGGTTAATGTTGGATCATCGTCTGCGACCCTGGCCAAATATTAACCCTTTCAGTGCGGGGATCGTCTTTATACGTTAGAATCTGACGTCTGCACACACACTGAAAGAAATAAAATATTAAATGGACAATTTAAGCGCTTTAATGGTTAACCCTTTCAAGCCTGAATTTACCATTGTCATCTTCATCCCACTACAAGCCGCGAATTGCTGTCGCTATTCTCGACTTGTAGTGGATAAAGATGATTTGAAGTTGTTGAAAAATTAAAGAAAATTGCAATGTATTGGTAAGCCAGTTTCGTGAAAATGTTCTTTCTAAAACCCTTAGTTGTAGGAATGTTAATATCTTTTCAGGGAAGTAATATGATGCTTTAATGCATCGTGAGGGCTTAAAGGGTTAAACCACCATGGACAGCCTGTGATGTACGACGTGTTATGTAAGGCGTCCTGTACTATTTATACGAGTAGTATACGACTAGTTCACTGCGGCGTATTGACGTACAGTATCCCCAATTGAACTACTGAAATACAAATTATATAATTGTGCCCCACCTTACTCCAACATTTTATCCTGTTTTACATTTATTGATCAATATTGACAGCATTGGCACGGGAGTCGTGGCCACTAGGTGGCGGTCATTTGAACATAGTCACCAAGCCATTGGTCGTTCAAACATCGTCACCATGCCATGTATGGATGTTTTTTGTTATTGTCAATAATACAGAGATTGTTTTTTCTATTCGCAGATAGAAGTGATCACAGAACAACATTTACCTTTGAAGATATTTACAATAGCAGTTTTAAACCAATAGATATTCACGCCACCTGGAGGGCAGGTAATATGATTGTGAACATCTATATATAATATATAAAAAACTATTTTGTTGAGTCACTATGACAATTTCGTAATCCATAGAACGTAGAGTACAGAAAATACATCTAAATAGAAAAATGCCTATTTTACCAAAGCTCGGTAGCTAAAATACGCGGACTGAATGCTAAGGAAACGTATGAACATTGTGCTTCTCGTGTAAAAACAATCATCATGCATTCTATTTGTATTATGTTTTTATATTTCCTATCTTTGGACAGGTGACGTCTTAGTATACCGGTCGCGAGACGGTGATTTAATAGCTTACGATGCAGCTCACAACAAAACCACTATCATTTTGCCTAACACCATATTTGTAAGTAGCTTATATGTACATAAAAATATCACACAATGAAAATATACACCAGTTAGTTTTAAGGAATACATGGGTTGTCCATAAATTGTTTCTATACCTTTATTTAATGCAATATAATATGGATAATAACATTATGAAATATGTTTCGTCCCATTCATGACAAGGGCTATACCCATGACAGACTCGCTACCATTGTAGATGGTGCTGTTTCACGGTATTATAATGCAGTTCTGGAGTATATTTATAACAAAAAAAATTAAAAAGGTAAAATAACAATCAATCATTCACTTGAATCAGTAAGCTATGCTAGCAGGACAAACGAGTTCATGAATACAAGCGTAAAATAGGCATGGAAAATGTGTTATTTTTTTTGACAACATATATAGTCCTGAACGTTATGATATAGCTTAAGATGTAATATTAAATCCGAAGAGTATTACATGATTGATACTAATTCAAACCTAAGATATTTATCAGCATAGACATGAACTAATTATTATACTCATGCATTCGTATATTTCTATGTATTGAAAAGAATTTTACTGACCTTACTTAATAAAACACTATGACTGTGGATCGCAGTAAAAAATAAAGATGTAAGGTCGGATGATAGGTCTTCAGATTTGATATCAGACTATAAACCTGCACCTTTACCTTTACCTTTAAAATGCAATAACGGCTTACTTGAAGTAGCAGTTACTAGCATTTGGCTCGCCAGCGAATAAGTGTTTCATTCACACTGCTGTTAACCCTTTAACCGCCAAATTATTTAATTTGAATTTTCACCCACTTGAAGTTGTGTCTCGCTGACGCGATCCACAACTTCAGATGAGTGAAAATTATTCAGATTTGACAAAATGGAGGTCAACTCTTTTCAAATCTTGCTGGTTGATGTCACATTTTATCTTTAACATGTGCTACTTAATATGCTAATAAAAAATGAAAACCCGAATATATGCGGCACCGGCGGTTAAAGGGTTAATACTTTAAGCTCTAAGCACAACTATAATCATGTTCAACCTTTCTTTGTATCACCTCGAAAAACATATTTTGAATCCGAAATATGTTTCCAATTCGACAAATCAGAATAATTTTCACTCACTTAAAGCTGTGTATCGCCAGACACAGCTTCAAGTTGGTGAACATTTGAACTAAAAAACTTAGCGATCAACGTTTTAATATATTATTGCATTTAACCTTATCCTTCAGCAAACTAACATAATCATGTACCACTCATCTGAGTGACAAATAACTGTGACACGTTAGCTCCAGAAGGTTAATGTATCTTGTATCTGTTTTGTTAAGGATGAAGTAAAATCTGAAGAATTCACATTATCACCTGATATGGACTTCGTTCTTTTCGCTTTTGAAATCAAACAAGTGAGTGCAGCAAAAGTTAAGTTTTGTATTAGCAGTAAAACATATAGATATTTATATATGTTTGAAAAATATGTTTAAAACTGTCCCACTGTTTATTTATTCGGCATTGGACCTGGCGAGGTTTCTTTCTTTGGAGCTTCCCGTTCTTCACCAGCTTCAACTGAACCGTAACCATATTAGCCTTTTTTAAATAATGTAATTGAGCCCAAAATATATTGACATATAATGTAGCTGAAACGACAAGTGTAGCAAAATAACAGCAGAATAATAATTAGTTAAAAAAATAGTTAATAACGTGTTGTATTGATAGGGATAACTCTTTGAGTCCAGAATACTTTTGTTTAAATCTGACTGATTGGCCAGAATACAGTTTTAGTGTATTTTTTTTATAAAACTATCATTCCATTTTACGTCATATAGGCCTAAAAGCCTCGGTGACAAGGATCGTGAGGCTCAAAGAGTTTATGAGCCGCACGTGTCAAGGGGATTAGCAATGGTCGGTGCCACACGCACAAGATAAATATTGACCGTTATATTTACTTCGGTGCTGTCGGAAAATGGGACGTGGCGCAATGGCTAGAGCGCTGCATGACTGCAACACTTCGGTGTTGCGTCATGGTATGGTGATTATGCCTACTAGTAAGGAAAGATGGTGACAATTTAATGTCTCCAGGTAAAAAAATAACCTCAAACATTATTTTTCGGAAAAATGGTCCAAAATCTGTTTTGCGCGAACATTCATACCCGCGAAATGTATATTACAGTATCCCAAATAAAAAATATAACATCTAGTATTTGCTTGAAATATGTATATATTCGATGCATAATAATTAAACAGAAGGTGTTGCGTATATGGCTGGTAGGTCGTAAACGCGGCGTTCACCTAATTATGTACCTGATAAGTGTTAAGCAACTGACTGATCCACAGCCGGATGTTTATCTAACAGTAATGATGCTAATCGTTCAATTAACAAGTTTAATAATTGATTTTATCGGGAGTATGTTTAGAAAACATCTGTATAAGTATAACACATAGTTACTAATGACATATAACATTTCATACTGACAATCGTATATGCCTACAGTGTATATAATGGGTAATGTTCGCTGTATGTAAGATGTAATGAGTCCTATAAACAAATGAGTTGTTCTAGACGAATCTACGTAAAACAAACTTCCATACAAACTTCAACATTTAAACTGGTTGATGTTCGCTTATTTGTGAGATGCAACGATTCTTAAAAATGAATGAGTTGTACTAGATGATTCTACGTAAAACAACCTTTAATACAAAATAATTGAAATTGTATACTTACAACGAGCAAAGAGGTGCATTTTAGAAAAAAGCGAGTGCAAAAAATCTAGTTCAGTAGCAATCCGATGTTCAAGAGGTCCGTCATGTTGACAAACATTATGCCTTCAGCTGTTCCCATGGTTTCCTTTTGCAAATGTGATTGCGTGAATTCACGGAACCAAGCGTCTACGTATGTTTCCGGGGCCAAGTTTATTTATGTATTATTGTGTATCATTAATCAAAACTAGAGTGAGTGAGTGAGTGAGTGAGTGAGTGAGTGAGTGAGTGAGTGAGTGAGTGAGTGAGTGAGTGAGTGAGTGAGTGAGTGAGTGAGTGAGTGAGTGAGTGAGTGAGTGAGTGAGTGAGTGAGTGAGTGAGTGAGTGAGTGAGTGAGTGAGTGAGTGAGTGAGTGAGTGAGTGAGTGAGTGAGTGAGTGAGTGAGTGAGTGAGTGAGTGAGTGAGTGAGTGAGTGAGTGAGTGAGTGAGTGAGTGAGTGAGTGAGTGAGTGAGTGAGTGAGTGAGTGAGTGAGTGAGTGAGTTAGTCCTTGGGCCAGATCAAAATTTAGTACCAATTGGGGTGACTAAACTTTATTGTGATTTTCAGTTAGATAAGTATATGAGGGGTCTAAAAATGTATGATGGCCTTTTCAGAACGGTAGCTTAAGGGCAGTAATTTCTGTTTTAAAGACGGGGGGGGTCTCGAATTTAAAAAGTAATTATTAATTATATCTTTTCATCCATTAGTCCTACAAAAATCCATAACACATCGTTTCTGGCATAATTCGGGCCAAGGAATACGTTTTGATGTTTTGGAAATGATTTAACCAATATTTCGACGACAAATCCAAGATGGCCGCCAATTTCAAGCTGTATTTCTCAACTCTATGGCATAACTGGTTTATTTATGTCTATATAATGTTAGAAAATTTGTAAGTAAATATTCTAGATAGACAACCAAACTAGCATTAAATTAAACTTTGTATGATGGCCTTTCAGAACGGTAGCTTAAGGGCAGTAATTTCTGTTTTAAAGAGGGGGGTCTCGGAATCAAAAAGTAATTATTAATTATATCTTTGCATCTATTAGTCCTACAAAAATCCATAATACATCGTTTCTGACACAATTCGGGCCAAGGAATACGTTTTTGATGTTTTGGAAATGATTTACCCAATATTTCGCCAACAAATCCAAGATGGCCGCCAATTTCAAGCTGTATTTCTTAACTCTATGGCATAACTGGTTTATTTATGTCTATGTAATGTTCGAAAATTTGTAAGTAAATATTCTGGTCAGACAATCAAACTTGCATTAAATAAAACTATTTTTGTGTATATCTTGTAATATATAAAAGCAGTTTAGTTATCCAACAGACGCGTGCTTCATAGCCCTTGTTGTGCGAACCGAAAGCGTATCTCTGTATGAAATGTGTTACAATAAGGCATACATGTCTAATATTTGTCTATATTATCTATTTTGTTCTTGGTGGAATCAAATAATAAATATTCATATTTTTCCAACAAAATTAAAAAGAAACACTAATTATAAATAAATTAATGATAGCATGTATGGTTCATTTCTTTAGACGTTTTTGATTTAGATACACTGTAATCATATTAATAGTGGTATGCTATTTTGTGGTTGTTATCATGATTATGTGATTGAGCCAGACCAATATTTAGTACCATTCGGGGTGACTAGAAAAAACTACTCTAAATGGTTTTGTATGCCTTACACATGAACACAAATGTATGATAGCCTTTTCAGAATGGTAACCATGGTAACGATACGGCCTTTTATTTTATGTTCAACATTTGTTGATATTATCCATTCTTTTCTTGGTGGTATCAAATATTAAATATTCATGTTTTTCCACGAAATAAAAAGAAAATGTAATTATGAATAAATTAATGATAGCAGGGTTCATTTCGGTGGACGTTTTAGATTAGATACACTGTATCATGGTAATACTAGTATATATTTCTTCGGTTGTTATCATGAATCTGTAGCATGGTGGTTATTTATCAACTTTATTAATTATCAACATAGTATATACCTGAGTAGCCATGGTAGCTCGATATAGTAGTTTGTATAGGATAAGAAGGTATAGTTCTTCGATTTCAGCGTAATGTATTAAATCCGTTTCACCTGTATAAATGTGAATTCAGCAGTAATGATGATGATAAACAATGTTCTTTTTCAGCTTGATCATTGTTTACGATTTAAAACAGAACAGAAACCAACTGTTCTTTTTAGTGTTAAATCAGAACTAAGCTAAAATCAAATTAAGATGTCGATAAAATAAATGAAATTAACATGCTACCCAAATCATTACCACCATTCAGCTCTGTGAAAAAACTACAGTATTATGGTGTGCAGTACATGTAAATATTGACATGTAGGCCTACTACTTAGCTATGTGATCCGATCATGTGATACACTATATATATTCACACACAATATGTAAATGCAATGGTGGATATGTTGCATTTATCTTTGTTTAAAGTGTGAACACGTCGATGAACGAACTCTTCAATCTATCACACAAGTAATTTGGGTGTTAAGTATTATAATTTATCATCATCTGTGTCATCATCCGAAGAGTGCCTTTTCATCTTACATGTTTATACAGTTCTGCATTTGTACATTTTAATCTATTTTCAAGACATTGACACTGGCAGTTTACAAATACGCTTAAAATAGGCCTACACGAGAGGAAATTTAGCACAGCATCTGGAGCAGAAGAACTAGTTTTTATCTTAAGCATCGAAAATCCAGCCGCGTTCATCATCAGGACGAGGGATATCAGGACAGATAACCAAACTCCTGTGACATATGCTTGCTTGATATTTGGCATGCTGGTATATGGCTATCTCTGCATGATGCCCTTCTTATCCCTGGGAATTTTTATATCACACGTTAATGATTTTGGACAATATAAACGGCATGTGAACTCTTGGAGTGCGTCATAGAGATCTGGTGACAGTGCCCAGTTTCAACCAAGATTTGCCAATGCAACTCTAAATTTGTGATTGTTTATAACTACTGTCCATGCACCAAGCTTAATACATTGACCCGAAAAGGAACTTATGGGTGTCGCATCCTGTGTAACAATGTAGCCCTATAAATGTAACACTATAAATGTAGTCCTATAAGGTAATATCTATCAATCTCTGTCGAACTTTAGTACCACTTTGCATATATAAATGACACTATATGTTAGTGCTAAATGCAAGGCTAATAATGAAGATATCAGTGGCATCTGCCACAAGAACAACATCATTGTAGGTCTAATATTCAGCGGCATGTTTTGCATTAAGCAGCACACGCGTATCTACTTCTTCAGTTGTATCAGCTGGAAGATTAATTATATCGGATTTTTTTAAAAGGATTTGTCCAACTGGTTTGCAGTAGCTCTACAAGATACTGGATGTCAGTTTCATCTTTTTAACACGTGATGGCTGAAGATCTAAATGAATATTATGTGGAGAGTCGATTTCAATAACACAACTGCTTTATGGCTGTACTTCTATATTCGGCATTGAGGTAGTATTCACTCACTGCAGATGGTTTTGTGCTGAAACCTTTGGTACCACCTGCAGTTTGGGGTATCCTTGTTTGTGGTTTCTTCAATAGCTTCGTCAACAGGTATTCGACCAAGAGTGGTTCTTTGCTAATTTAAACGCTGAAGCCTCCACCTGTAAAATATTTGTAAATTTTCTGGTGTTCCTCCGAAAGTCTTATCATTTGAGAATTGTATACCCTCATATATTTAGTCTACATGAAAGATTATGTAGAATTCTACTCATTCTTTCTTAGTGTTTTCATGAAGTCCCTTGATGGAGTATCCTCACAATACTGATTGCTTACAAGCGAGTGGGGAAGAAACATTTTTTTCTTCAAAACATGGATATCAGAGTGGGTGAAGAACCTGCATCAAACAGTTTTACCAACTATAAACCAGGGTCCACACCCTACATAAGAAATGTTGATAGTGACCTAAGAAAGTGATGTTTTGACTGACGTAACGCGGTCTAAATAGACAAAATGGCCAAATATGTGCTGCCATTTTAACTTAAAGCCTTTATTAATCTACACTATACACCCCTAGTAAAGCTAAAGCCATTTATATGTGACAGTTTCGTTGAATGTTACATTTGGATGTTACTTTTTGAACGCGCGGCAAAAATATCGAGATTTCGAATGTACATATATGTATGGTATTTCTTCTCTGACATAAAAAATATCTCATAACTAACTTAACCCTTTCAGCACGGGGATCGTCTTTATACCTCAAAATCTGACGTCTACAGATTCTGACGTATAGAAACGGTCCCCGCACTGAACGAAATACTTTGTTTTATAATGGCCGTAGACCCACAGCATAGGTATATTCAAATGGATCGGAAAGAGCTAACTAAGACATTTATGATGATTTCAAATTGAAAAATCACTTTAGTTTCCATGGCTTATGCAATAATATTTCAGCGCTTTCAGGGTTAAGCTACCGTTCTGAGAAAGGTCATCATACATTTTTGTTCATGTCTAAGGCATACCAAGCTATCTAGAGTAGTTTTTTTTCTAGTTACCCCGGAAGGTATTAAATTTTGGCCCAATCATATGACATACCACTATTACCATGATTACAACATATCTAATCTGAAACGTCTAAAGTGATGAACCCTGTTATCATTAATTTATTTATAATTAGTGTTTCTTTTTAATTCGTGGAAAAATAGAGATATGTATTATTTTATTCCACCAAGAAAAGAATAGATAATATAGACCAACATTGGACATGTATGCCTTATTGTTACACATTTCATAGAGATACGTTTTCGGTCCTCACATCCTTAAGTGTTATAAAGTACACGTCTGGTGGATAACTGAACTGAATTTATATAAATTTGCAAGATATACAAAAAAATAGTTTAATTTAATGCTAGTTTAATTGCCCATAACTAGAATCTTTGCTTAAAAAAATTCGAACATTATAGACGTAAATGAACTTGTTATATCATAGAGCGAAGAAATACAGCTTAAAATTGGCGGCCATCTTGGATTTGTCGGCAAAATATTGGTTAGATCATTTTTAAAACATCAAAAACGGATTCCTTGACCCAAATTATGTCAGAAACGATATATTATGGATTTTTGTAGAACACATAGATGAAAAGATATAGTTAATATTTACTTTTTGGTTCAGAGACCCCCCTCTCTTTAAAACTGCGAATACTGCCCTTAAGCTACCGTTCTGAAAGGGCCATCATACTTTTTTAGACCCCTCATATATGTATCTAACTGAAAATCACAACAAAGTTTAGTCACCCCGATTGGTACTAAATCGTAAAAATTCGGCCCCTGGCCCAAGGACTAAGTGAGTGAGTGAGTGAGTGAGTGAGTGAGTGAGTGAGTGAGTGAGTGAGTGAGTGAGTGAGTGAGTGAGTGAGTGAGTGAGTGAGTGAGTGAGTGAGTGAGTGAGTGAGTGAGTGAGTGAGTGAGTGAGTGAGTGAGTGAGTGAGTGAGTGAGTGAGTGAGTGAGTGAGTGAGTGAGTGAGTGAGTGAGTGAGTGAGTGAGTGAGTGAGTGAGTGAGTGAGTGAGTGAGTGAGTGAGTGAGTGAGTGAGTGAGTGAGTGAGTGAGTGAGTGAGTGAGTGAGTGAGTGAGTGAGTGAGTGAGTGAGTGAGTGAGTGAGTGAGTGAGTGAGTGAGTGAGTGAGTGAGTGAGTGAGTGAGTGAGTGAGTGAGTGAGTGAGTGAGTGAGTGAGTGAGTGAGTGAGTGAGTGAGTGAGTGCGTGAGTGAGTGAGTGAGTGATTCATTATACTTTACGTAAAACTGGCGCGGTACGGACCGAGGTGGCTACCCAGCAAACACAAAACATTTGCATAACATTTGTGCAACGTCGGCCCAACGTCTTCGACGCTGGTCCAACATTGTACAAAATTAATGTTTTGCAAATGTTTCATGTTTGCTGGCTAAGCTGTCGATCTACCTTCTACCACGCTGGTGAAGATTGCTGTGAAATTTAAAGCGAGCCTATTTAAATAGCCTCAATCTGACTATGGAAGTAATTACACTATCGATTTGTATACAATGGATTGCTTTCTCTTTTATTTTTCAGTACTGGAGTCAATCTTTTACGGCGCGTTACAATATATTTGACAGGACGTCAACAGACACAGACAAGTGAGCTAGTTAAATATTACATAGATTTTCCCGCTGCAAGTAACCAAAATTTACACTCAAAAGTTTTGCATAACATGCCAATAATTTACTTAAATAACTTTTAACTTTTGGCACCAAAAAATCTTTCCATCGTTGATCTCTATTGTTAGTCTTCATCGGCGAGTCATGTCACCAAAGTGTTTCATCATGAATATTTATGAGTTTTATCTGATTTAACTGTATGGCCAATGGGGATGCACACAGCGAGTTCACGATAACCAAGGAAAATAAAATTATATTTTTCATGCGATAACCGATTGAGAGCACGATGGTGAAACAGATTTTCAACAGGTGACGGTGCTACTCGTACATCTGGTCCAACCTCCTTGGTCCAACAAGGCCAGATGATTGTACATCTAGCCATGATGGTAGTAGTCCAGTCATTAAAAATCTCAGGTTCAACAAAATTACTTCAAAAGGTTCTTTGGCAAATTTGAAGTCATGAGGACATGTTATTTTATAGAGAAACAAAATTACCAAACATTTTCTTGGGGAAAGTGCCCAAATTAGCATTTTTTTAAAATGGCCGCTGAGATCACATGGTAAATCTTATTTTCTGCATTATCTTTACTTCCAATCATGTGAGAAATAACTTTTTGGTGTCCAAATTTGTATTTTTATGATCAGAGAATACATATGTTTTAATTAGCACAACAATCTACAATGGCCGTCATTTATCACGTTTCTGACATAATATATGCACATAAACCTGTGGTGCAGTCAATGCTGCCCAAGATAGTTTCCCCCACCAGTACAAATATGATTCAGTAGTGTGACATTAGAACATAATTAATGGCATCGTGACTTAGTAAATGCTAGATAACCTGTCGCTCACCATATGTTCGCTCGGTGTTTTTACAATGGAGAAGATTTATCTGCCCTAATTAGGGGGAACAATAAGGATAATTAGGGCTTCAAATATTGTTAGTTAAACTTTAAATGCCCTTTGGAAATTTTCTGGGCCAAGGCCTAGATGCTTGTGCCAAATTTGTTGTTGATCCAAACATAATAGAGTGTTCTAAATAACATAACATGTATGCTTATTCTTGTAGTATAATAGATGATCATTTGATTGCTGCTCATTTTACACAAAATCATGTAAATATAGTGATTGATGGGAAGAAATGCAGTCACGTTTTCCTTTAGGTGTTGATGTGATTGGTGATATCGGTCATGTATTTATCATGTGACAAGCAGACAATATAGACCATGGAAATAAAATCCTTCTTCAGCGGCCAAGATCACTCTTTAGTGCTTTATATATCTATATCAGTGGCAGTTTGTTAGTGGCCAATATCACCTTATTAGTGGCCAAGATCATTTTTGTAGTGGCTGAGATAACTTTTAAAGTGGTTGCAAACACTACTTCGGTGGTCAAGATCACTTTTGCAGTGGTTAGGATACATTTTAAAGTGGCTGTGATTACTTTATCAGTGTCCATGATCATTTTGTAGTGGTTCAGGAAGCTTTATAAGTGGCTGACTCTGTTTGTAGTGTCCACGATCACCTTTGTAATGGCTTAGATAACTTTTAAAGTGATTGTGAACACTTCTTCAGTGGCCGAGATCACTTTTGTAAAGACGCTGATAACTTTTAAAGTTGCTGTGATCACTTTTTCATTGACCAAGATCACTTTGATGTGGTGACTTTAATAAACTTATCAGTGGACAAGATAACATTTGTAGTGGTTGAGATAACTTTAAAGTGGATCACTTCTTCAGTGGCCAAGGTCACTTTTAGTGAGAGAGATAACTTTTTAATCATTTTTCGGTGGTCAATATTACTTTTGGAGTGATTTAGATAAGTTTAGATAAGTTGATGTGATCTCTTCTTCAGTGCTCAAGATCATTTTGTAGTGACCTAGATAACTTTTTTTCCAGTGGCTGACACCAATTTGTTAGTGGCTGTGATAATTTTCCAAATGTAATCATTTCTTTATTGGCCAAGATAACTTTTGTAGTGGCTGAAATAACTTTTCGAATAGCTGTGATCACCTCCTCAGTGGTCAAGATCATTTTAGTAGTGGCCTTGATAATTTTTAAAGTGGCTGTGATCACTTTTTCACTGGCCAAGATCAATTTTGTAGTGGCTGAGATAACTTTTAAAGAGGTTGTAATAACTTTTTCTGAACCCAAGATCACTTTTGAAGTTGCTGAGATCACTTTTAAAGTGGCGATCAGTCCTTCAGTGATCAAGATCACTTTTAAAAAATTGCTCCAGAGAATGAAAAAGTAAGAACAAACATTTATACTATATAAAATTACATGAAGTCCTGCTGGTATTCACTAAAAAACGTTTGGCAATTGTTCAAATGGAGGAATAAAATACAAACTTAGCACTTTGTTGTATTTATTAGAAATAAAATATTATGTATCCACGTTAAAGACCTTGATAGTGACTTTCAAATAATATAAAGGGTGTTGGTACATTTTAAAATTTGGGTACTCATTGGGCAAAAATGTGACGCACGGTCAATTTTCCCGAGCCAGAAGAAAAGGAGGCAAATTTTACATCCAACCAAAAAGTGTATAATATGTTCAAATAGGTCATTATCTGTTATTCTAAATTTGCTTATTAAATTCAGCAATAGCCCAAGAACATGTTTGAATCAAAACTAAACATTAATTACATACAAAAATCAGCTGAGAGAAAAGTATGATGACTATTTTCTGAAATAGGTAAAATTAATACCGACGTGAAGATCTTTTGTGCATTTGTCAATGAACAAACACAAAATATTTTACATCCATGTGAAAGCGTGTATCAATAGCTTTCTATTGATATTAAATATATTGATATAGCTCAAAATGTGTCTACTCTGTGGGCAATAATGTGAGATACTATCAATGTCCCCGTGCCACAAGAAAAGCGAGCAAATTTTACGTCTAAACAAAAAAAAACATGTAATATGTTCAAATAACTCATTATTCGTATTCCAAAGGGGTTTATTTTAAGTAAACAATAGAACATATTTAAATCCAAACTAAGCATCAACACTATACAAAAAATCATGTCATTACAACCTCTTTATTTTACCATAAAGATCACCATGATTTTACCTGGTAATTGAACATCTGATGTTATATGCTGGACACTCATAAAGGGAAATAAAATGGGACGAGATGTGCAAACATTAAGCTAACGTCTCCAGTCGATGTCCTGCTCTGCTCTAAAAAGCCAAAAGAAAGAATCTGCTTACTTGTAAAGTAAGCAGATAGTGCCTTTTGACTTTGCACGACAGTGTCCTAATCTGTCAAATGTATGAAGATCAATCATCAACATCCTTTATCAGCCTTCTCACAATAAGCGCAAACACTGGCGCAACTTTGTTTTAGTATTGAGCCATAGTCTTGAAGCCTGGCCCAGCATCGAAAATTATGTCTGCTGTGTACAGGCTTGATCAAGTAGCAATTTGTGTCTTTGTACACCTGATCATGACAGAGTGGATATAATACGAGATCTGATACTAGATCGCATCAAAGACAAAAAAGGCGGTAAACACCTACAATTGCTAATACTATTCTTTCTTTGTGTCATATTGTCTTTTCATATTGTCTTGTCGCATAATTTCCTTGTCATATTATATTAGACATTATTTCTGAGAGGTGTGAATATAAATGCGTAGCATAGTTCCATAAAGCGCAATCCCAATATCATGATTGAGTATTTCCCCTTCCTGCATTGTCAATCTTAAGATAAGCATGCTTATTATAGTTTACAGACGTTTGAGAAAGGTGGATTATTATGTGTTGTGTCTGCAATAGGATATATACAATCCATCAAAATTTTGTCATGTTCTCTTTCTCTAAACGTTATTATAAAAACCAAGACATGATGGCGCTGATGGATATGATGACAGTGTCTCTATTCAGTTTAACCTTTTCACTACCATACATGACGGAAATTTCCGTCGTCTTTCGTCAATGAACTTAACCATAAAATGACACAAATTTTCGTCAAATATATACTACATTTATGTATTTTTCGTCATTTGAAGCTGGAAATTGCGTTAGCAATTCCAGCTTCAAATGACGAAAAATAGAACTCCTTCACCAGTATATCTGGATCCTGGCATGCACCACGGCCTGGAAGTCAAAGGGTTAATGTTCGTTGTCTCAACGCGGGATCAGCACTGGATCAACATCTGAGATTTTGATAATGTTTTATGATGGACAAAAAGCATTAGACCAATGCTTGTTTCGTGATATGACAGGAAAGGGGAGTATTTCCTCATTTACACCCCACTCCTAATTTTGCTTGACACCGGCACGTAGGAGAAGTGATTTAATCGTGTGAAATGAGCGCTGCCGCAGGTTCATGTGAAGATTGATGAAGCACACAATGCTGCGATCAGAAGACAGTGTCCCTAATATATCTCACTACTGGCCTAACGTACTACACGCAGAACCAAATTGCAGCTAGCATCGGGCCAACCTCTCGTGTCCGTTTGAAGACAGCCACACCACATTCAACCTGAGAGGACACAAGGTTTGCAGACAACCCGACCTTTAACACCGGCATGATCCTAATGTCCTCAATAGGAAGCGCCCGGTGGTGACCCCTGTGACCCGGAAACAGGAAACGGGCAACGTGTAATCTTCCGTCCCACAAAAGAAATGAGGATACCTATAAACTATGCGTTATAACGGTTAGCTTAATATGTGATTGGCCATTGATCCGAATTTGACTTAATTGCTTATTTCAGCAAAACGTGATCCCACACAAAGGTTGTGGGGATGCCATTGCCGCGGTGCTTCACAGAAAATCATCCTCCTTTAGTAAGGCTGAACAACCGAATTATTTGCTTCTTTTTGGGATAAAGCAGAAAATGGCATTACACACGTGTGCCCAATATATTATGATGTGACCGTTTCTATGTGAGGTAGTGGATAAAAGGGGATTGGAGTCACAGTATCTTTCTTTACACATGTTGTATTACATATCATACACGGTGGGTATTAAAGGGGAGCACCTGCCACTTTGTGAAGTGGAGGATACGATTATTTAACACAAATGTGACGAGGTGACATGTATTATTCTGCCCCGTATTCCCAATAAATTATTACTGTGGAAGATATACGTTTCGACGTCGAGGTCGAGGACAGAAATAGACTGGACCTTACGGTCTTAACATTTGACATGGCTGGTCATTACAACCCATCGCACAATAAAATGAAAAAATAATTACATAAGCAACGAAATACTAAGCGAACTTCTCCCATTATATATTTTTAACTTTGCCATATTTTTAACTTTTGGCAAACTTGCTACGTCGCCACAGCAACCCAAAATTTAAAAGACTTCCAATCTATGGACATGTTCACATCCTATGCCCATATTAAAAAGCCAAAATAGAAATACTACTTTTTTGATGATTTTAGCCTCGATTGTGTGATTTTAAGCCCGAATCATGCCTAGTTTGCGGCGACCATGTTGTCACCTTGCCCTGAATATGTAACAATCGCAGTGAGAGCGCACAAGTGAGTTATTACAAGAGCAAAACGATTTCAGACTAGTCATCAATCTGCACGATCAGTGGCACGATCAGCTAAGACAGGACCGGCCGGATTTTTTTAACAATGGCTGCATGTTTACCTGCGATTTATCTTACGCTGGATCTTTAACAACGGTATGACACACGACTAATCACAGAACGACTTATGACCAACCCTGAGGCAATCGCAGCCAGAAGCTGATTAGGACAGTCATAAGGAGCACGGAAAATGTGTCCTATTTCTGCGAAATCTCCAGCCGCGGTGCGACCTACAAACCTTGCGATTAGGTGTGACTTCGGCTTTAACAAATCAAAGGTGTGGGATTATTATTACTAAACACTCTGGTGTTGGTGCACTTTATCATTCAAATCCTAAACCTCAGCAATCAAGCCGATGATCTGGAGACGAATTTGAGGCCTTGCACATAACAAAAAAGTAAATTGTAAACCCCAAGACATCGACGCAGACTACCTCCCATCTGGTACAAACACACCATAGGCCTTCATCTGTGCATGGGTATGAGACCCCACACGGGTCAAAGTCTATCGTGCAGATATGTGAAGAAACGCAACTCACCTTGCAGATATTATTATGACAACTGCGGGGCGTTTCTGTTCTATGGTTATTGAGTCATAATCTGACAGACTTTGAACTGCAACCTTGAGCTTAGATATGTGTCCTGAGAATATCATCTAACATGCTTCCAGACCCGTGTACCTCTCAATAGCTGACTCAGATCGTAGGCCTCTCATTGGGCAAGATAGCCATTTCAACCAAAGAAAGACCTGCGATCTAGGTCAACAATTGGAGAAGATGTTCGGCATATTTGCCTTATCACGCTGCTTATTCTTGCCCTTGGCTTTTGATAACGCAGCGCAGATTTGAAAATAGGTCTGAATCACGTACAGTAGGTAGCTATTTATTAAGAGGGATTGTAGGCCAACGAACTTTACATTTATATACAGTTTTTGGTAGGCATATAGGGGAATGATGTGGGTGACTATTTTTTACATATTTGTGGGGATGGCCTAATCACACACGTACGGCGCCCACTATTGGTCCTGACCAAATATTGCAAATAACCTCATATCAGAGGTCTACGACGCTGGCCTAGTTTTTAAGCGGCATCTGGTCAACGTGTTATCTTTGCTGTCATTAAAAAGGACTTTTTTAAATATTTACAATGTGCCAATAATGCGGATCGAGTCAATGCTGGACGCTGGCTACCCGGCATGACCAGTCGGCCCAACTCGCTTCGCCGCAGACCCGATCATACTGACCGCCAATTTATGTGTAAGAACGACACTCACCTCGCCAACCGAAATACTCAGGTATCGAATTTTTCGAATATCTAATAAAACTAGGATTTTTCAGCTGTCATAATCTAGTGATCGTATTGGTTGCGATGTCATCAGGGTAGACGCTAGCCAGGAGCGGTTGGCATTAGTCTGTGGTAGGCCTATGGTTTCTGCGTTCGGGCAGCGCTAAACCGGCATTTCGAGTTGACTTGTGTTGTCGGTATTGCAAAATTATGTTGCACAACAAGTACATGTAGAATGGATGTAGTATAACCAGACATGAGCAGAACTCATTATGTCAAAAATATTACGTCAATAACATACTTTTGGATTTGGGAAAATTGCTTGGAGGGGTCTCCAAAAATTTTACTTAAAATAGAATGAAGAATTATTATGTGCCGCAGAGTGTGTCGGGAAATTGATGGGGAGGAGCTTTAATATCTCAGGGCATAAATTTATATTGCGTAGGCGAAAATACATATAGGCCTACTCGAACTAGAAAGTGTTTGCTTCTGGACACTGCATGCGAGCCGTAGTAACGCGTGGTAACTCTTGTCCGCGATCAGATTTTTCCTGAACAAGTCACGCTATCAGAGAATATAAGATTTGCGTGGATCACAACCGGCGGAAGAACGCAGAAAAATGCGGCCTCCCAGTCATGCAAGCGTTACTCAAAGAAACTTGCAGAATCATGGCCTCGACCCAACTGACACACGGGTGGGCGACGCAACGTCGGCGCGGAGCGGGGCCGCCGTCCGCGACGCCGGCCCTGCTCCGCGCCGGCGTCGGGCCGCTGTCCGCTATTAGTCGCCGGCATCTGTTTTCTAATCTTGACCACTTTTCAGTACAGTTACGTCTTACACGGGTTTGAGAGCCGCAGGTAGTGGTCGGGGAGATAGGGGCATGAAGGACAGATTATCTGTGTGCGGTACACAATGGTGCCCGCGCCCATGTCCCAGAATATACAGGATATTGCACCGATATTGGTTCAATGTTGGCCCGCCGTCTACGACGCCGGCCCAACATTGAACCAACACCGTGTTCGCTGGAGTGTAACTTATTTATACACTCAGTATTACACAACCAATACAAACATCGGCTGATCTTAGGCGTATGGTTGTGGGTCACTCTTGGTATATTGATTTGAAAAATTAATATCAGAGACGTTGTAGACGTTGTATGTGTAGGTTTAGATTCTGAATTAACTCTATGAGAAAGAACCTAACTTTAAAGTGATGGAAACGAGTTACTTGAGTCGTGGGAACACGCCAAAAAGTCGTGGAATGACAAGCCCATGCAAGACGTTGAATTAACATATATAAATCGCTCGACGATTTACTAACTCGTACCCAGCTTCAGCATGCCCCTGTAGAGGGTATCCGTATAATCATGATGCTGCATATTGCATTTTATTTAACGGCTGTTATCATATGTAAAAACTGATAAGTGTTGGCTGGTATACTATACAAGCATTGGTTATAGTAGATAGCAGCACATTCTGCCTTATGAATGAGTTAATGTAGAATCAAAGGGAGACAGGATAACATAATCCATTATTGAGTAAACCAACTGATGTTTCCTGTCATACAGAGTCAGTTGATTTTTTAGGATAAAATAATTTACGCATGTTTCTAACATACAAACGAGTGTTTTACTCATCCAACTGTAAATGTCCATCTATCAATCATTGATAGATGGAAGTACGGGGGCCCTAGGGTAGTGGTAAGCACCCCTGCCTTTCACGCTAGAGTTCGGGGTTCGTTTCCCGGCTCGGCAGTTTGAAAGAAGCAGAAGTGTTTCTTCTCCACTCGTAAAACTCAGTATTGTTGGGAGCCTCCGTGACCGAGAGGTAGTGTGCTCGGCCTCAGACCGCCAACCCTTAAACATGCCTTATATCGTTTGGTCCGCCCAGTACAATTGACGTTTTGGATTTATTGATTTGTCAGTCCGCCATCGGATACTTAAGAAGATTGGAAATTACGGCGACCACTGTGCATGAGCAACTTCTCCACTGCTAGCTAACCGTTACACCGGCAAATGCTTTGTGTTGCAGGCAATTTCTAGATTTCCCCAGTGACGTCAGATTTCGGGACGTGGGACTCCAGCACGCCGCGTGGAGCACGACTGGCAACTCACTGGTGAGTAAAAATGTCTGCTGTAATAACACCCAATGTTGGTTTAATGTAGGCCCAGCGTCTGCGACGCTTGGCCTACATTAAACCAACAGTGGGTGAACGTGTGCTGGCAAGGTAAATCGTTTCAATTTATTGTTCCCGCCTCGTGCAAAAAAACACTCATATCTTTTTCTTGGTACGGGTAGCCTAGTGCTGTGTTCCACATAACCTCTGAGTCGGATTGGCTTTACACCCCCTCATTTTGGAAACGATACGTAAACCCGAGTACACTGATCTATATCTGTGAATATTTTACTCATGAGAACGTTTCCACAAACTTAATAAATGAAGTTACGCAACAAAATAAACGTGTATGCGTACATCAAATAAAATAATAATAAAATAATTAATCACAGCGTATTTCTATAAAAAGTGATGCGTATCTGGAGCACTGTGTCGCGTTTGAAGATCTGGATAAATTGGGTATAGCAATGACTGCGTAGTTTAGACGATCTTAGGCAATGTAGACATCGATGTTCTTGAAATAGTATATTGCTGTGATACATACTGCCACTATTACCAGATCACTATAGAGAAAGGAACGGGGGTAAAATAGGACATTTTCTTTTTGTGTACTTTTTACACTCATTTAAATTTACACATTTTGATTTAATTTTGTTTTGTTTTTTCTCTACCTTTTGATGTATGTCACTAGAATATAATATATTCTAGTGACATACATATATACATATATACATTATATATGATAAAATATCACATGCACTACATCTAACTTATTTTATTTTAATATGTTATTTTCGGGCTACTGGCCAGTTGAGGCGAGCCTCAAAGTCTGTCTGAAAACCACATTTACAGTCCCTCCTTACTGCACGCATCCCTATGCAGGCGGCATTTAGAATGACGAGATCACAATATTATAATAGGCCTACAATAATTCAAAGCAACAGCTATTATCCCAGTGTCGGTACATCGTGCCGAGATTTCTGCAATGTTTTCTGCAATGCTTTCTAGTATATAAATCATGTACATGTATAGGCTATAAGTGTATACATTGATAACAATTTGCCCATAACCTAATTTCCGGATAATGTACTAATTCACCAGAGAAGGAAACCATAATGTGTTTTAAGCACTCACGTAATTATTCCAGGGCATTTTTCTATTACGGATTAATTATTGCTGAAATAGCTGACGACGTGAAGAGCAATTGGCTAATTGTGATGTGATGAACGAGCAGGTCTGTAGATGAAGTATTACTTAATTGTGTGCTACGACTGCGCCACGATCTGGACAAAACACACCCCACAGGCCTATATCATACATTGGAGAATTCAGGCATAAATAAAACACGTGGACTACCAATAAACCATCCCAGTGAAGGGAACGAATAAATACGTCTTAAAGTACCTTTACTCACAAATAACTGCATTTGTAAATTTTGCAACTTCTGGTGCGGGGAAAGAGTGATGTACAATTTTCTCATTTCCAATACGAGAAAATATTTATTTTATCATTACTTAAACTTGAAATATATATCGTAAATACAATTTCAATATAAAGGCAAAAATCGAAGAACTATTGTTTAGCACCTAAAATGTTTATTGACAGTCCCAGAAAATACGAATAAATCAATATTCGGAAACTAAAAGGTATAATAAAAGTCCCACATAAGAAATCAGTATATCATTGCGGTTAACGTCCTTAAACTAGCGTTACTTAAATAGCCAAATATGAAAGGTGAGGTATCAGTTGTTGTCAAGACCGGTGTATATATATTTATCATTCACCGACCCTGAACATTTCTACTTCAAACTGATGCAAAGTGTTGGCCAACGTCGTCCAACGTACTGTTGGGACGGCATCGTAGACGGTAGACAAACAATGAACCAACATAGGCTCTAACATTAAAACAACATTATTATAGTCAAGGGTTTAAACGTTATTTCAACTGCTGAATGTTCAATTTTACAAAGTGATTTTTAAACGACAAGCAAAGCTAATTAATAAAATGCACGTATGTTATATTAATTATCGCCTTTCTAGACAAGAGAAGCGCTGGGAGGCAGCAACATATATGTAGCGCTGGGAGGTAGCAACATTGAGGTAGCGCTGGGAGGTAGCAGCATTGAGCATGAGGTAGCGCTGGTAGGTGGCAACATTGAAGTAGCGCTGGAAGGTAGAAGCATTGAGGTGGCGCTGGGAGGTAGCAACATTGAGGTAGCGCTGGGAGGTAGCATAATTGAGGTAGCGCTGGGAGGTAGCAAGATTGATGTGGCGCTGAGAGGTAGCAACATTGAGGTAGCGCCGAGGTAGCAACATTGAGGTAGCGCCAAGGTAGCAACATTGAGGTAGTGCTGGGAGGCAGCAAAATTGAGGTAGTGCTGAGAGGCAGCAACATTGATGTAGTGCTGCCAGGGGCAACGTTGAGGTAGTGCTGCCAGCAGCAACATTGATGTAGTGCTGAAAGGCAGTAACAATGAGGTAATGCTGAAAGGCAGCAACATTGAGGTAATTGTGAGAGGCAGAAACATTGAGGTAGCTCTGCCAGCAGTAACGTTGAGGTAGTGTTGAGAGGCAACATTGATGTAGTGCACTTAATAACAAAAAACAACCAAGGTCTCAGTGAATTATTGCAAAATCCTGGAACAAAAAAACAGATAACATTAAAATTGCATCATCATGAACAAGCTTTAAAAAATGATACACTGAACATTATATCGGTAACCACTCTGATGCCATGTAGACTGAATGTACATATATAACCTGATGTTTTGTTATTGTGTATTTTCCTTTTATATTTTGTCTTTATATTTTTTCTAGAATAGACTATACGTTAAATATAAGCAATATGTTTGTGTATGTAAATGTGTGCATGTATGTATATGTGTAATCATATATATTTCGCATAGTATCTGTTATAATAGCTTCTCGTTAGTCTTATATATATTTCACATAGGTTCATATCTCTTATAATCACTTCTTATTGGTCTTATTTGGAATTTGAATACAGCAGATGTTATAAGCACAATAAAGTCGTGGCCATATTATAATTTAAAAAATTAAAAATAATTCATTTGTATTTTATATGTTGAATGTACATACTGTATATATGTTTTAGAGGGCTCATTTTAAATTAGCAAATTACTCTTGCTAAATGGCTACCCTCTTCAAATAAAGTTATTATTATATTATTACTATGATTATTATTATTAGTGGTGAGAGGCAACAACAATAAGGTAGCTCTGCCAGCGGCAACGTTGAGGTAGTGCTGAGAGACAGAAACATTGAGGTAGTGCTGAGAGGCAACAACATTGAGGTAATGCTGAGAGGCAACAACATTGAGGTAGTGCTGCCAGCGACAACGTTGAGGTAGTGCTGAGAGACAGAAACATTGAGGTGGTGCTGAGAGGCAACAACATTGAGGTAATGCTGAGAGGCAACAACATTGAGGTAGTGCTGCCAGCGGCAACGTTGAGGTAGTGCTGAGAGACAGAAACATTGAGGTGGTGCTGAGAGGCAGCAACATTGAGGTAATGCTGAGAGGCAACAACATTGAGGTAGTGCTGCCAGCGGCAACGTTGAGGTAGTGCTGAGAGACAGAAACATTGAGGTAGTGCTGAGAGGCAACAACATTGAGGTAATGCTGAGAGGCAACAACAATGAGGTAGTGCTGCCAGCCGCAGCGTTGAGGTAGTCCTGTGAGACAGCAACGTTGAGATAGTGCTGAGAGGCAACAACAATGAGGTAGTGCTGAAACGCAGCAACATTGAGGTAGTGATGAGAGGCAGCAACGTTGAAGTAGCGCTGAGAGGTAACAACAATGAGGTTGTGCTGAGAGGTAGCAAAATTGAGGTAGTGTTGAGAGGCAACAACAATGAGGTTGTGCTGAGAGGTATCAACATTGTGGTAGTGCTGAGAGGCATCAACGATGAGGTAGTGGTGCCAGCGGCAGCAATGCGGTAGTGCTGCGGCTTCGTTGGGGTAGTGCTGAGAGGCGACAACAATGAGGTAGCGCTGAGAGACAGAATTATTGAGGTAGTGTTGAGAGGTAGCAACATCGAGGTAGCGCTGCCAGCGGCTACGTTGTGGTAGTGCTGAGAGGCTACAACAATGAGGTAGTGCTGAGAGGCAGCAACACAGAGGTAGTGGTGAGAGGCAGCAACGTTGAGGTAGTGCTGTCAGCGGCAACTTTGTGGTAGTGCTGAGAAGCAACAACATTGTTGGAGTTCTGAGAGGCAACAACAATGAGGTAGTGCTGCCAGCGGCAGCAATGAGAGGTAGTGCTGAGAGGCAACGACAATGAATCGAGGTAGCGCTGCCAGCGGCAACGTTGAGGTAGTGCTAAGAGGCAGCAACAATGAGGTAGCGCTGCCAGCAGCAACATTAATGTAGTGCTGGGAGGCAGCAACATTGAGGTAGCGCTGGGAGGCAGCAACATTGAGGTAGCGATGGGAGGCAGCAACATCGAGGTAGCGCTGGTAGGCAGCAACATTGAGGTAGCGATGGGAGGCAGCAACATTGAGGTAGCGCTGGTAGGCAGCAACATGGAGGTAGCGATGGGAGGGAGCAACATTAATGTAGCGATGGGAGACAGCAACATTGAGGTAGCGCTGGGAGGCAGCAACATTGAGGTAGCGATGGGAGGGAGCAACATTAAGGTGGCGATGGGAGACAGCAACATTGAGGTAGCGCTGAGACTTAGGAGCATTGAGGTAGCGCTGGGAGGCAGCAACATAGAGGTAGCGATGGGAGGCAGCAACATTGAGGTAGTGCTGGGAGGCAGCAACATTGAGGTAGCGATGGGAGGCAGCAACATTGAGGTAGCGATGGGAGGCAGCAACATTGAGGTAGCGATGGGAGGCAGCAACATTGAGGTAGCGCTGGTAGGCAGCAGCATTGAGGTAGCGATGGGAGGCAGCAACATTAAGGTAGCGCTGGTAGGCAGCAACATTGAGGTAGCGATGGGAGGCAGCAACATTGAGGTAGCGCTGAGAGTTGAGAGCATTGAGGTAGCGCTGGGAGGCAGCAACATAGAGGTAGCGATGGGAGGGAGCAACATTAAGGTAGCGATGGGAGACAGCAACATTGAGGTAGCGCTGGTAGGCAGCAACATTGAGGTAGCGATGGGAGGCAGCAACATTGAGGTAGCGATGGGAGGTAGCAACATTGAGGTAGCGCTGGGAAGCAGCAACATTGAGGCAGCGATGGGAGGCAGCACCATTGAGGTAGCGATAAGAGGCAGCAACATTGAGGTAGCGCTGGGAGGCAGCAACATTGAGGTAGCGCCGAGAGTTAGGAGCATTGAGGTAGCGATGGGAGGCAGCAAAATTGAGGTAGCGATGGGAGGCAGCAACATTGAGGTAGCGCTGAGAGTTAGGAGCATTGAGGTAGCGCTGGGAGGCAGCAACATTGAGGTAGCGCTGAGATTTAGGAGCATTGAGGTAGCGCTGGGAGGCAGCAACATTGAGGTAGCGCTGAGAGTTAGGAGCATTGAGGTAGCGCTGGGAGGCAGCAACATTGAGGTAGCGCTGAGAGGTAGGAGCATTGAGGTAGCGCTGAGAGTTAGGAGCATTAAGGTAGCGCTGAGAGTTAGTAGCATTGAGGTAGCGCTGAGAGTTAGGAGCATTGAGGTAGCGCTGAGAGTTAGGAGCATTGAGGTAGCGCTGAGAGTTAGGAGCATTAAGGTAGCGCTGAGAGCTAGTAGCATTGAGGTAGCGCTGAGAGTTAGGAGCATTGAGGTAGCGCTGAGAGTTAGGAGCATTGAGGTAGCGCTGAGAGTTAGGAGCATTGAGGTAGCGCTGAGAGTTAGGAGCATTGAGGTAGCGCTGAGAGTTAGGAGCATTGAGGTAGCGCTGAGAGTTAGGAGCATTAAGGTAGCGCTGAGAGTTAGTAGCATTGAGGTAGCGCTGAGAGTTAGGAGCATTGAGGTAGCGCTGAGAGTTAGGAGCATTAAGGTAGCGCTGAGAGTTAGTAGCATTGAGGTAGCGCTGAGAGTTAGGAGCATTGAGGTAGCGCTGAGAGTTAGGAGCATTGAGGTAGCGCTGGGAGGCAGCAACATTGAGGTAGCGCTGAGAGCTAGGAGCATTGAGGTAGTATCCCAGCAAACACAAAACATTTGTATAGCATGTACACAACGTCGGCCCAACTTTTTCGACGTTGATCCAACATTGTATAAATGTTATACAAATGTTTTGTGTTTGCTGTGGTGCTGGGAGACGTCTCGTTACCTGGTTAGATCACAATGGTCACAGAGCTCCTGAGAATGGGATCACGTGACTCCACCGGGATCACGTGGATGTTGAGCAGACGCCGTGATGACGTGACCCGTCCGGTGCAGACCTCGAACCAACACTGGCTGAATGCTGGACCAGCTTAGTAGGTGTAGGATCAGCAGTGAACCAATGTATCCGTGCGTTCTTGGGAATATGTTGTTCATGATATCATGTTGCGCATCCCGTTGATGTGAAGACTATCCACGTCATGTCATTATACTTATTGACTAGGGGTGAATAAACATTCCCTCCAGATCATCCATTAACTCCAGCTTTTGTTCGCCCACTATTTGGTAAACCATGGAGCCCCGCGTGTTCTTCATGGATGACATCCTGAGAAGAATGACGGCTATTTTAGGCAGACCATCACCGGCCAATAAGTCTTTGTCTAACTTTTTTTGTCAGGGCGAAACTATCGTAAGCCTTATACAGTCACTTCTATTTGTAAATTGTAAAGCCAAACGTTCACCACACAGAAGGACCCTTACAACGCTTAATTACTTTTGTTTGAACCATGAAGACTTAAGGTTTTTTACAATTTGAAATCATCATAAATGGCTTAGTTAGCTCTTTCCGGTTCATTTGAATATCTATGTTATGGGTCTACGACCAATATAAATTACTTAATTTTTCAGCGCGGGGATCGTCTTTATACGTCAGAATCTGACGTATACAGACGTCAGATTCTGACGTATGAAGACGGTCCCCGCACTGAAAGAGTTAAGAGAACATGAATTTATAATCCAGTGTGATCATAACGTCATAACCTTAAAATATAAATTAATACCTGGAACATTTTACTGAGCGTATGCGTTTTAGCCAAGAAGTAAATTCGCAAATGGATTAGTTAAAAGACACATGTAGGCCTACCTATATTATTTGGAGTTGTGATGTTTTTATACAGTTTATAATCGAACATATCACGTTTCCACATATTATGATCATTATTATGCGTAAGGCATGATTACACCTATTATGACATAGCCGTATGCTAGGGCATGACCTAATATTGACCTAACAAAGACTCAACTTCACAGCTAGGTCTACATTTCTGGCATTATATTTGAAGAAAAAACAGATTCAGATTAACCCTTTCACGGCTAAGCCCGACCATAGTTGTTTTTATTCTGTTTTATTAGCAGTTTAGGTTGAATCACAAGTATTGGTGGGATTCAGGTAGTATCTCACGGAGCCAAAATTCGCGCGAATTGCTGCGACTGCTTTGCGAACGAAGAATCGCGAATTCGCAAACTTCTTTCAGGACAAAAAAGTCGTCAAATAGGCTGTAAACTGTCGCCAAGTAGTCTTGAGACATTCTCGAGAAATTCTCACGAATATGATTAAATCTAGGGTGAAAATTCTTCAAATTGTTACATAACATTTTTTTCAGAGCGTTGCAGTAATATCTGCGTGAGTCTCACACATTTGCGATCAAGTTGCAACTATCTTGCGACTACTTCGGGACCACTTAGCGAATGTTGGGCAGAACCAATTTATATATATAAACTCCCATTCGAATGCATTGCAATCATTTCAGAGATTGACGCCCTATGAAATGAATGTATAAACAAACATGGAGTGTGTTGAAAAGGATGCTGCTACTGTAGAGGAAGAATGTTATTACCTTGCAGCTGCTGCACGAACAAGATAAATTAAGTCAAGAAAGAGAAGACAAACAAAAATTAAACAAAAAAGTTGCTGGGTGCGTCAATGGATTAAAAACAGGCCACGTTATGGCTGGTTTGAAAAATTGATGGGTTATCTTGATATGGGTGATACAAAAAGGTACGATAACTTTGTAAGGATGGATCATGACATGTTCGAAGAGATGGTGGACGGACTGACTCCTAGGATCCAGAAGCATGCCACCAACATGAGGGAGCCCTGGAGCCTGGATTGAAATTAGTTATTACACTTTTGGCTACAGGTGACTCCTGTGCCATTGGGATATGGATTAAGAGTAGCTCCAAACACAATGAGTAGCTTAGTGCCAGGCAATATATGATGAATTTCACCAAGAATTGATCAAGTGCCCTGCAAGCCCGGAAAGATGGAAACAAGTGGCGCAAGGTTTTGCTGATAAATAGAATTTCTACAATTGTGTAGACGCAGTTGATGACAAGCATGTTAAGATCCAGGCACCTTCAAGTAGTGGTAGTTTATACTATCACTACAAAGGGACATTATCATAGTGTTAATGGCTGTAACTGACCCTAGTGTGGTTAAAGTGACTGGCCTGTACAATGCACTTGAACAAGACAAAACTAATCTTCCACGTCCTCCGCCACTGCCCAATAGTCAGCAGCCTGTTCATTATCACCTAGTTGAAGATGATGCCTTTGCTATGAAAACCTGATTGATGAAACCATATTCATACAGGAAATTGTCAAACAAATGAGGATCTTTAACTACAGACTGTCCAGATGCCGAAATCCTGTTGAAAATACATTCGGTATTTTATCACAGCGCTTGAGATGTTTGCTGGGAACCATGCACCTCAGAACTGGAAATGCAGTGAAGTGTGTCTTGGCCTGTTGCTGTCTTCACAATCTATTGGCGAAGAGAAAACCGATATACAGGAGAGTAGATATTGATATCCTGTACATCATGATGTGGTTGAGGGAGACTGGCACCAAGAAGAACAGGCTTTATTGCCCGTGAGGAACCTTGGTAAAACTATTGCTGGAAACCAAAGATCTAAAGACCAGAGGAATTTCCTGAAGGATTCGCAATTTTTTTTGAGTAGCAGTCGCGAGATGATCTTGTAACAACCAGGCGACCATTTGGCGACTGTAATGTCGTGGAAAGATAAGTCGTGAACTTTGAACATGTTAAAGTTCACGAATCAGCTTCCAGACAGTCTTGCAAGCGCCGCAAATGTGGGCAACTATTGTGCGACATTTTGGAGATTTTTTTTACAAACTTGTCGCAAACTTGTCGTGAGTGAAAAACGGCTCCGTGAGATACTAACTGAATGTGTTTTTTTTTATTAAACACATAATAAAAATTTGCACCCACTTGAACTTGTGGGTTACGGTAGCGCCACACAACTTCAAATGGTTGAAAGAAACAAGAATGGCGAAATGTGTATCATCTGCTTTAGACTGTAAGAATGAGTTATTTTATTATGTACTTTTGGCTAAGGCATTGCGTACGAAATAAACGATATTACTCTACAAATTTAGATAAGATACATTTTGTTACTGTTATGACGATGTTTCTTTGTGAAGACTATATGTGCACAAAGGTGGCCTAAAGCCCGATTCATTTCATTTCTTTGTGAAAATGCTAGAAAATAATGTATGTTTCAATAATTAATCTTTACTAAAATAGAAAAAGTATCCCCTGCTCGTGATATTCCAAAACCGCGTGGTGCGCAGTACAAGTGCAAACCAAAATCAAAAGAAATAAAACAACGGATAATACACCCTTGGTCTGACAGTATGACATAGAAGACCATCAAAATAAAACACTGCTGGGAGCGATGGCTTCACAAATGTCTGGAAATATTTGAGAAAATAGCTCACAGCTTGTGGGGTGTTGTAAAATAATATAAATTTGATATTTTAGAAAATAGCTCACAGCTTGTGGGGTGTTGTATAATTATATAAGTTTGATAGATATACATTTATCAAGTGTAAATAAAGATGCGCAAGGCTAACCAAAGGTGACCCTCTTGTTTTACGAGATTTCCACCCCATTGGGCACACATGACGTTGTTGCGACATTGAATCAACGTTGCATCATCATCGTGAGCCCAGTGGGGATGAACCACACTTTCTGAATGGATTATGGAGTCCAGCCATCCCACCAGGCACATGACGTTGTTGCGACGTTGAATCAACGTTAATGACGTTGATTCAACGTCGCAACAACGTCGTGTGCCTGGTGGGATGACACAAGGGCCGACATTCACGGGTGAATTGATGGGAGAATAAGGCGTTCCCGCACAAGGTGAATGACCTGTGGCATTAACTGGATTCTCATCAAACACGAGATGTCTTCTTAACAATTGGCCGGAACCGGGCCGACGTCCTGGACGCTGGCCCGGGTTCGAGCCAACGTCAGGCCGGATCGGGGTGTTCTCTGGACTCGGCGCAATAAGTAAAGTGGATGATCCTGGGAGAAATACTCGGACTGACACGCTGCCAGAATTACCCCTCGGTCAAACATGACGCGGTGTCCGCAATGAATATACGTCTGCAGCACCGCTGTTAAAGTGTAACAATTCCGCTATAGGGCCTATGGAAAAAACCCGTAACAAATGTAACAATTTTGTTACATAGGTCGCCCTGTTTGCAGAATAAATATGTAATAAAATGAAACTAATGCGAGATGAGAGTGGGCATGCATGCAGAGGAAAATGGAACAAAAAATAGCGACATGCGCCTAGTTATGTAAAAAAGATATTTGGTGATGTAACAACAATACAACTAATGTAAGACAGTATCTGACGCAGTTTTTAGTAATATGTTTTCTTTGTGATTAAATCTTCAAAACACTTTTTTTTAATGATTACCCTAGTCACGTTCAAGAATTGGGTAAAATTATTTTTTTGATTTTCTCCTCATGATAAATTTATTTTGATCAATTTCTCTCAAATTATCTATTCCCAAACTAGCACGGGACATTCAATCAATGGTGTTTCAAACCTCGTGCTAGCAGGTGGCCTAGGTATTAGCAATTGCATATAGTTCTACGAATTTATCCTGAAACTAGTGCTCCATTTTGATCTTTTATTTTAATTCTCTGATTCGTTACTGACTTTTTTCACATTTTATCGGATATTTTTAAAACAGTAAGTGTTTTTTTGAAGTTTTATGTTTTGAAATAAAATAGTGATAAGGCGTTATTTGTGATTTGATGGGCTTTTGTTGTGTAAACTGTGAGTGATATATTTTTGCGCAGAAGAAGAGAATAGAAAGTGGTTATGCATTAACATTAATGATTCGTATCATAATAATGAAATATAGACCACTGATAAGGCGTTATTTGTGACTTGATGGGCTTTTGTTGTGTCAATTGTGAGTGATATATTTTTGCGTGGATGAAGAGAAAGAAAGTGGTCAGGCATAAACATTAATGATTCGTATCATAATAATGAAATAAAGACCACTGATCTTTTTGTGACGCCGCCTAATAATCCATATAGGCTGCCGGTAGTCTGTTTCTTTTGGGGTATTCAGAGTAGATGTGTTTTTTTCTTGCATGATACCCATGGCTACCCGGTATGACTGGGCCGCCTAACTCATTAACTGCGCGAGGCCCAGTAACACTGACCGCCATTTTGTTTACACAGCCAGCTGTGTAAAAACGACACTCGCGCTGCCTACCAAAAAACTCGGATTGCAAGAAATTGAGACGAATATTTCAAGTGCCTATGAAAACTAGGCCATTTTCAGCAGGCGTAAACTTGTGGTTGTATTAGAACTATTACATTAAAAAATGGAGGTCACTGTGTCAGAGCCTTGCGCTGTCATCAGGGTAACCCATGGCATCACATGTCTTTTTGCTCACTTCCCGCCAACCAGTATCTTGTAGGCTGTACAGCTTAGAAAAAGAAGAGTCAGTATTGTGGGGAGCCTCCGTGACCGAGAGGTAGCGTGCTCGGCCTCAGACTGCCAGGGCGCGAATTTCGAATCTTGTGTCTGGAGGACAGTGTCATCTCACATCATCTCACCATCGTCAGGAGGTTCTCCTGGCCCAGTTTAGCCTATATGTGCACAAATGTGGCCTAAAGCCCGATTTATTTCATTAGAAGAAGAGGAGTTCTAAATAAAGAAAACTCTGTGGAGAAAGAGGCAATTTAATCTCAGGTTTGATTAATTCCTTGATTGATTGGTATGGATACAAGTAACGTAACGGCTGGTAATCCATCAGTTTGACCCAGATATGAAGCCCGCGATTGGACGAGATCGCGATCTCGTCCAATCGCAGGCTTTACATCTGGGCCAAGCTGATGGGGAATTCCGGCACTGGCGTCTTTTTGCCTGTGCAGAATCGGACTCGTGTTGAAGTCTGTCAAGCGAAACAAGACCTACTTTAGCACTTGAATGTGGAGACGGGAGTACAGTGCGCCTTCCTGCGGCTGGCAGCGCAAACACGCAAAACCAATTCACCGGTCAAGCCAGCGGAGAGAGGAGCTTATTGCCCTTGTGGGCAACAGAGGCCAACCTGATAATTCCACACTCGATTAGCTTCTATTAAAATCGGCTTCAACCTTTAAACACGTTTGAGCTCGGGTTATCCACACCACCGCCTGTCTTATGTATCGTGTATGTGCCGTCTAGATTACAACAGGCCAGCCCGGGCGACATTATGTTAGAAAAAGAGTGTTTTAGCGTACAGAGTTTGGAAACTAAAGAGTGTTAACTTTAATTCCTACAGGGAAGATCGACCTGTTAAAATTTCCCAGTCACAGTCGTGGTGTTAATTGAATTTGGTTTATGCACAATACCAATGTACTTTTTTATCATTACCCAAGCTTCAATCAATCTCGATATCTTCCGAAACGAATGAACCGCGATAACCAAATTAGCCTATGTCATACGTTAATGTGTATTAGCTTCAACTCGCGGGTGGCGAGTAGACTCACGAGAATCAAATGAATCACACGTCATTCCACCAGAATACCTCATTATTTCATTCACCGGCTTCATATCTAGGCGTTATCTCAAGAAAGTATGACCTTTTACCCGCTAGGTTAGCTTATTTAAATGTTCACCCACTTGAACTTGTGCGTCGGTACCGCGACCACAATTTCAAATGGGTGAAAATTATTCATATTATAGTAAGATTCACATTAAATTCATCAACCAGGATTATTGAATTTCGCGGATTTCTCTGTCGATTCTCAACAAATTGTCATGAAATTTTACACAAACTATTTTCCATTCCTGTCGTGACTATCCTGAGAATTTCGCGGAGTATTTTAGAAGTTAGACCATTTGACATGTAATAAAATTCTGAGGAGAAGTTAATTTGTTTATAGAGGGCAACATTTTTATTTATTTACTACATGTCAAATGATCTAACTTAAATACTTATCAAAACTTCGCGAAACTTTCAGAGTAGTCACGACATCAATGGAAAATAGTGTGTGTAAAACTTCATAAAAATTGGTTGACTGAGAAATCGCCGAAATTAATTCACCACGGTTATTGTGAATCCGACTATAATTTAACTTGGGACCAAACCGTTTGGAATCTTGATGCTCAAACACCCATTTCATTCCTAATATCAGTGATTTGATCGGCTACAGAAACGGATTAAAATCGATTCTAGTCGTCATTGGCGGTAAAAGGGTTAAATGGGCCGGTGGGCGCGCGCCTAGCAGACAATGGGTTAATGGGATTACTCAGCGTCTATAGCTAGAGCTGCAGGGCCAATTCTCCCACTCAAGTGTTCTACACTTTAACAATTTAGTCCCCAAACAAATAATCCCAATTTGTGGAGTTCCTTCTCAGTGCAGAATATTCAGTTTCTGCAAAGTTACGCAATCGCACAACTTGAAGGATATGAAATTTACATTTCACGCGTTTGAATGTTCAACTCTTTAAGTGCTGTGTTATTCTTCAGCATTCGAAGCTGACAATTGCGTTAGTTTTAACCCTTAGAGCACGGAGCTGAGAAATTAAAATTTTCAGCCACTTGAAGTTGTGTCTCGCTACCGCGATCCACAACTTCAAGTGACTGAAAATGCTGTATTATTTGTGAAATTTAACCCCCAACATAGCTCCTATATCGGTGCTTCAAGATTGAGAGCATATTTAATACAAGTGCTAACAAAAACACACAATGTCTACTGTAGTCGACGTCAGTGTTCTAACGGTTAATTTAAGGGAAACACCTCTATATAATTATATATACATGATACATGTAGTTTAAAAATAAGACCTGCTGCTGCAATAATTGCAGTAAAACGAGCAGACGCTTAAAATAATATAATATTATAAATTGCTGCATTTATTGTTTATCAGCGGCTGCCCGTTTTAAACTAAAAAAAATCTCTCGCACTGAAAGGGTTAAACCCTTGTGCGCTGAGGGATGTAAACGCGTGTCGTGTGGGCGGACATGACGAATATATCACACCACGCTCCATATTCAACACTCATTCCATCACAGCTCGGAAAACACGACTCCTTAACCCAGTGTCGTTTCAATGTTTGGCCAGCGTCATTGACGCTGGCCCAACATTAAAACAACACTGGGCTACGCGATGAATCCTGGGGTTATGCGATGGATATTTGGCAAATTTACCAAATAAATCCGGGATAATATATATGTAGTACATGTACGTTGTGGCGGATCCAGAATTTGTCCTTGGTAGGCGTCAAAATGATATACGGTTTGACTCGCCCAATTTGTTGTACCACTCCATAGATTTGTGCCAAGCCAATATTCCCGCCTGACATGCAGGATTGACCAGGGAAGACGGCGCATACAAACAGATATCTTAATATTATCAATGTTATGGAGAATGTGCAACAACATATTTGCTTTAGAAGTAGATCTATGTCACTGAATATTTTTTATTGCAATAAAAAACATTGGCAACCAGTTATAGCAATAGTCAGCGTCATCTTACCCCGGCAATTCGGGGTAAGATGAAACTATGCCAGGGATGAGATGTTAATTTCTACATTTTAAGTTTTAACATATCATTTAACACCTATTTCAAAACATGTTCATGTCGTTGTGTTCGTGAAACATAGCCATGTTTAATATTCCATTATTATTTTAAGCTGTCATATCCTTTGCGTTTATGTAATCTTAATGCAATTACATCATGGCATTTTTTTTCAATTGTTTAAAATGTAGCAGATAGTGCAATTATCAAATTGACATGTAATATGCAAATACAAACGTGATCAACAATAAAGCAGCTTTGAAATAATCACTTGTTTTCATTCAAACCCTTGCTGGGCCCTAGGTGATAGCGTTATCCAGAGTTGAAATTTAGATCAGAAATATTGCTAAATCGTCTGTTATGAGGCATTGTGAGAATGCTTAAAATTAATTACTGGATCACTTAAGTCATACATGCATTATCGAATTAAAAGAACAAATCCGGATCAACTGACGATCCTTATGAGGTTTTTTATGATTAAGTTTTAAAAATTCTGATGTTTATTTAGGTTAAGTTTTAATCATTTTGAAGGTTTTTTGGTTACTTTTTAGTAGCAAAAGATATTCACTTAGTTTACTAATAATTCTATAACAATTATCCCCAATTATAGATATAAAAAAAACGAAATAAAAAGTTTCGAAGGTGTCATCTTCCCCTTGTGTGTGCCCTGTGTGGTTACGTGACGCTTTGTTTTCTGTTCTTATTATTTCTTTAGATTTTAATTACATTGTTACAAACTTTGATACACTTCTAAGCCTACTGCTGCTGTTACGGCGTGGATCAAATTCCCCAGTTAATATCGGATCATTAACATGATTAACGGTGCGATTTTGTCATATCGTTAACGATAATTTACGAAATAAAAGTCCGCATTTGTACACGGAATAGTAAGGACTTTTTCACAGTTTAAAATATCTATACATATTTGGCAAAATTCGCCATCTTGTCGTTGAGTTGGCCTGCATCGCGCCGCTTTCATAGTATTAGCCCTTAACCCTTTAAGGTCAAATTATTCAATCCGAATTTTTACCCACTTGAAGTTGTGTCTCGCTGACGCGATCCACAACTTCAAGCGAGTGAAAATTATTCAGATCTCACAAAATGGAGGTCAACTGTTTTCAAATCTTGCTGATTGATGTCACATTTTTATCTTTACCATGTTTAAAAGGTGGTACTTCATGTGCTAATAAAAATGGAGACCCGAATATATTCGGCATCGGTGGTTAAAGGGTTAATCGTCTCACTATGCAGCTGTTGTTTGCCATGACCATTATTGTCCTATACAGAGCTGTATCCATGTTATGTTGTTGTGAATTGGCAGCTCATATGTTGAGAAAACATACTATTCTAGTTTACATTTTACAATTCAGATACATAACTATTGTTGTCGTATCATATCTCATTTTCAAAAGTTTTTAATAGTTTTTGCGATCGCAGCGCACGCGTCTGTTAACAGAATTCCCATCAGGCGCGAGACATGGACCCAATGTTGTTTTATTGTTGGGCCATCGTCGCAGACGGTGGCTCAACAATAAAACAACATTGTGTAACGTCCCTTGTCTGTTGGTAGATGGATCACCAAGTCATCAGTAGTCATTGAGGCAGAGTGATGCGAATCTCTTCCAGACACAGTGCAATTTATCTGCAGTAGTCACAACCTCTGATTAATTTTCTAATCCACTTTGAAAGCATTCCTAAATTAGAGTACTGGCAGAGCAACCACATACTGGGACTATGGGTCAATTGTTTACTTGAAATTTAATAGGGCCTATATAGTTTTTTAGTAGCATCGATCACAACCTGTGATTATTTTTGCCAATTCACATTGAAATCATACCTGAATTAGAGTACAACTTCCACATACTTGGAGTATTGATATTGTTTTACACTTGTTTTCATTTAAACGTAACAAATAAAGGCTGTTTTCTTATTCAGTGATCTTGGGTGCACATCTACGTCCTACTCCTATTCTTCTCGATCAATGTAATGTTTTCGGCAAGTGCAGTTCAGCAGTTGCGTAATATATCTAGTACCATGATTTAAATTTTAAATCTTTGGATTTCAATAAATGTATGTTATATTTGAGGGATTTACAGATTCACACTTTAGCCCTGCGACAAGATAAACTGGTACATTTTCAAGGGGCGCATCCTGAACAACACCTATATTTCTAACCATGGCACGTTAGATCATTAGCTTGTTTCATCAGCGGGAGTATTCAGGCATTGTAGTATCAGTTGGTCCACGACACATCTTGCAAACTTTATTTTGAGCGACAATTGACTCTAAACCTGAGATAGCGTAGCGGAATTCAGGTTCAAGCATCAAGAACCAAGTCACTGAAAACTGAACTAATTCGTAAATGTATAATTTTATCAGTAGGCGTTTAGTCAGGTGCCCTCCCAGCAAACACAAAACATTTGTATAACATTTATACAACGACGGCCCAACTTCTTATAAATGTTAAACAAATGTCTTGTGTTTGCTGAGGCTCTATCTATCACCGGTGATTTTCCACATGTTTTACTGTAGGAAAAAAAACCACCCATTACATGAGGTGGGGTGACACACCATTTTGGTAACAAATGTATCAGAGACCCCAGCGGAAGCCTTCAAAATGACACCTAATTGTATATTGCTCAGCCCCAGCAGCATAATTATGTAACGGGATGTGTAAAACAGGCCACAGGCCTCCCACTTCTAGGTGTATCCCCTTCTTTTCCGCGAACTCTCATATCATGACGACATTATCGTAGAATCAGTATTCCCAACGATACATATTTGCACAATTGTTTTTGCTCTTTTTAACCTTTCAGTATGGTAGAGAAAAAAGACTATAAAATGAAACGAATAAACGAATAAACGAATGAACGAATGAATGAATGAATGAATGAATGAATGAATGAATGAATGAATGAATGAATGAATGAATGAATGAATGAATGAATGAATGAATGAATGAAATGGAAAAGAAACGTTGTGTCTCATTTTAATCCGAATTCCGAAATTGTGTAACATAATAGACCCAGTATTCAGGGGCAAAGTTCCACGCCCTTAGTAAATGCTTCATCGATCATTTCATAAGCCTGGTTGCCTCACAGATTATCTGCTCGGAATTGTCGTGTCGACGGTCACCTTGGTCACGAAAAAGCTGAAAATAGTCCGGTACGCACCCAGCTGCAAACCAGAGACGCTGAATCGACGTTGGATCGCTGCTGGGCCAGCGTCTTAGACGTTAGCCCAAAATTGAGCCGATGCCTCACGGCTGGTCGGGTGTTTGTAATTCCTGCCCGGTGTGTCTGCCAGAATGAATCATAACTAAGGATCAGTCGTATCCCAGCAAACACGAAACACTAGCCAATGCTGGTTTACTGTTGGCCCACCGTCTCCGACGTTGGCCCAGCACTGAAACAGCATTGGGTCAACGTCTCGTGTGTTCAGTGGTGTGGTCACTGCTTGTAGTCTGGGGAATCCCTCAACTCTGCCAATTACAGCCCCAAAACGCCAAGCCTTCCTTTTATTCGTTTGTCTACGGGCATTGACTCTGAGAAACGACCCCTTAGGTATGAAACGGTGTATCTGTCACTTTATAAAATGGCTGATGCACCCTTTCATATCCAAGGAGACGAAAAGTGGTCTCATTGGAAACGAGCAAAATTTTTACCCACTTGAAGTTGTGGATCGCGGTTGCGATACACAACTTCAAGTGAAAATTTAAATAAATTAACTTAGCGGGAATTATAAGAGTAAAATTTGTGATTATCGCCCCTTCCCAAGTGAACAAACAAACAACGTGTTTCAAGTGTTTCCAAACACGTTTTCTCATTTTGTAGGTGTTAGAAGCGATATGTCAAACAAAAAAAACATGAGCGAAGCTGTGTTGCTCTGCAAAGTCAAAAACAGTAATCCAGTAACTACTAACTTGAAAAGTAATTAGTTACTTCGTTTTGGCCTTGCACTTGTAATGGAAACAAAAGATGGAAGCTTCATTTTGGAGAGCGTCGTGAAAAGTGATTGAACACCGGCTGGTGCACGTCATAGGCTCATCGACGTTTTTTCGTCAAAATTGTGAGGTCAAAGGTCATTCAACAAAAATTTGACGGTGGAAACGAAAAAACGTCGATGACGAAGACAGCCATTCGAAAATGACGTAGGCCTATATCGAAAAATAGAAAAAGCTTTGTCGCGAACATTTGTTCTTCTTTTTTCAACGCCGATGTTGTTCTTCAAACAATTCGTATACTTATTTTCTAATTTTATTTCATTATTCGCGAACATTAATCGCTTTTGTAAAAGACAATTAGGTTAAGGAAGAGTATATCTAATAAGAATGACGTTATAGTTTAGAAAAGATAAGTGCTTTGGTTAGATTGTTGAGTCACATTATGGTTCATTTCATTACTTGGGACACATACCTAAATTCTAAAAAAACGGCGCACTGTCCATTCAACTTAAACTAATCAATACCAGTGACAAAATTGTTCAAATTTTGTTGAGTGCAAGTGTCACTGTGCAATGTGTTACATTTAACTCTCGGCAAAGCTGATCGAATGACGATTTAGTGCTCGACCACCGTCAAGATTTGAACCAGTGTTTCCCGCATCTAGTGTTATATATCTTTATAATTTATTACTATAGACCTGGTAATTTTCGCGTGTTTTGATTCTCGCGAATTTGTCATTGGGACTTTTCGTGAAGTCTTGAACTCGCGAATTATCAATTTGGATGATAGTAGCGCTATTATAAAAATAGTTTTGGCGAGATTCGTGATTTTTTCCTCTTCGCGAAAATTCGCGAGAATTAAAACCTCGCGATTATTACCAGATACAGTATCCTAGCTAACACGAGACGTTGAACCAATATTGGGCCGGCGCTTACGACGCTGGCCAAACATTAAGCCAACATTGGTTCAACATCTCGTGTTTTTTGCTGGGATGCTGTGAGTGTTTCTATAGGTTTGTTTGTCTGATTGTTTTTCAGAGTTTTGTTTTTGAGAATAACTTATACTTCCAAGCCAGTCCTACGGGAGTGGTTCAGCAGCTGACGACGAGTGGTGTGCCTCATGTTATATTCAACGGTGTCACAGACTGGCTCTATGAAAGTGAGAACAAAAAAAATATGGCAAAAGAAAAAAAGTGTACAATACATAATTTTTTACGTAGGCTTAGTCAATACTTACAACTGTATAATATTATCATTATTATGTAACTTCTTGTTGTACGCTCATATTATTGTGTAATAGTACCGTTACTTTTATCTATTTTTATGAACAAATATGATTTTGATACACTAGATGCGTGTGCATCATAGCTGCTTATCAAGTAAATATCAGACGATGAGGCACCGAGGCACCGACCAACGTAGTTTCATGATCTTGTCATATTATTTGCTGGGCAAAATACTACGCTTTTTGCACTTTCACCCCCAGCAAACAGGTGACGTTGGCCCAATGTGGACTAATCTTGGGTCACCGTATGCGACGCTTCCCCAACATTAACCCTCACAACGCTAAAGTATTTTATTTATAAACCATGGAGACCAAAGGGTGTTTTCAATTTGAAATCTTCATAAATGTCTTAGTTGTATCTGTAAGGGTTAAACACTGTGAGGACGGGGCCATATCCAGCTGTCTGTGCACCCTTTGTCCTTCTGTAACTCTTTCAGACTCTCAGGATATGGACTTTTTAGTATTGGCTGCGCTGCCGTGCAAAGCCAAAAAGGCAGTAACTGCTTACTTGAAAAGTAAGCAGTTACTGCCTTTTGGCTTTGCGCGGCAGTGCAGATCCTGATAATGTGGTTACTGTTGTCAGCTGAGATCCTGCAGTCCTCCGCGGCACACTGGTGGTCTCCGGATTCCCAACACCTGTGTTACGTCACGTTTAATGACACTCTTGTCCCCTCGGACAGCCTGCAGCAGTTCGACCCAGCTCAACCATTTTACTCGTCTTCCGTGCAGCTGCGCACCCCAAAGGTAGGTACATCCGAGTTTCGTCCGATTGCAATGCTTTTCTGGTGGTTTGGTTCAAAATTTGGTTACAAAACTAGAAGATGCAAAAATAATGCGAATGACTAATGACCAGACTGTAGGCCATATAATTCTTCTACGGACGAAAGCACACTGTAAAGTAATCATATAATCCTCAAGTTCCCATTTGAAGTTGTACGTGGGTAAACATTACTCAGACTTGTTCGACAAAGACAACAAATATTTGAAATTATTGTTGATTAATATGCTGCTTAGAATATGTAATTGACTTCTGGAAACCGCTTTTTAATAATTTATCTTAATGGTAAAGCACTAAAAACAATCTTATCCCAGTGGACACAAGACATTCAATCAATGTTGGTTTATTGTTGGTCCGCCGTCTACGACGTCGCACCAATGTTAAACCAATATTGCTTCAACATCTTTTGCTTGTGGGGTCACGCTCAAATTGTTAATTTATATGGAAGATACGTAATGTCGCATATGCCACATATTGCACATTTTCTTTCTCAAAGTAACAATCTATTTAAAGCTAGAAGTTTCATCAACATTTCCATATGTTATCTTTAGAATTAAATACGGCAACTTTTCCAGGTATGATTATCATCGTGATCTATGCGTAATAAACTCGTATGTTGAAGCACTACGACCTTTTGTAATGTGTGACACATTTTTCTTTCGTGATAGACCACACGACAACGGTGCATACTAGTTTTTTTTTTCTTTTTTGTCAATGTTTGACAATAACATAGTTAGTAAACACTGGTATAAAAGGTGGATGATTCCATACACAGTATAATGTTAAAACACAAGATAACATGTAGATGGAGTGTTTTTGACGACACCGTGGTGTTTCGCTATGTCGCTTCTGCAGGGCTGAGTGTAAGTAATGATCATGTGAAGTTAACATTTAAAGTCATAGTTATTAAGTATACTACTATGAATCACTAGAAAAAGTGGATAATGTCATACAAGTGTCTGATACATACTTGCTGTAGCACCACATTGTAAAAGGGTATATTTGATTAATTTACAGTGGCTGTAGTGGCAGAATGCCAACACTTGTCACGCTTCTCGTGATTTAGCAGCATGAGATGCTATGTATATATACATTATGCCACCCCAGTACTCCCCGTCTTTGTTTTGTTGCTATCATTTGGCGTGATGTTGTCACAACAGTAGTAGTATGATGGTCAATATCCTTTTACCACTGTTACAACTAGTCCATTGGACTAGTTGTAACAGTGGTTACAACTAGTCCAACTATGTGCAAGTATTGTGGGTTTTATCATAAAAGTATGAAATTTTGCACACTACTAAATTGGATCCACATGCGCCTCCTCAGCCATGGAACCATCGCGAAAATGACCTATGTCAACAATGGCGGCCATTTTAGTACCGCCATTATCGAAAAACAGATTTTGTTCAATATCTTTAATATTAACGATGGTAGATTAGCAAATTATGTGTCTACACCCATGTTTTCATGGTCAAATCTTGCAATGAAGCCATTTTCGACAGCATAAAGTTTACACCTAGCTCCACAATGCAATACTGGTCAAATATCGCTGTATGAAATTATTTTGTGTGTTTTTTATAAGAGAGGCATTGCTAATTATTTCAAAGTCATGTTTTATGAATGCACATATATTTTTTCATTGTTTGCAGGTAAATAACAATATACAATGTTAGATGAAGTCTTAGAACTAGTTGTAGTTTTGGTGGTGGTGTAATCATTGCAAGTAAATTACAGATTGTGGATCCAGAGGTTCAACCTACAGCTGGTCCATCAGAATGGGTGCAGCCTACAGATTGGACTCAATGCATAATGTCAAGAAGTGACATCTGAAACTCTGTAGTGCCCAGCTGCAGACACTCGACTAAATGCCAAAGGTTCCGGGTATCTAGCTGTGTCTGAGAATATTTTAAGGTTCCACAATCTGCAGGCACTACCGATGCCCATTGACATCAGACGCATCGATGATGGTTGTGGCATCAAGGTCAACACTACAAAGAGCTGAGAAGAGACAATCAACCCAAGAAGATGATCCACTTACCATTCACCAGAGTGAATGACCCACATGAAAGAGCACATCACGATGTATGTTTTTCTCTGTGATGAGACACTATCGACTGATAAACTACATAGTGCTTCTACATTCCAGTTAGATAGCCGCATGTGCAAAATCTACAGAATGATAGACTTCGTGCAGGGGACATGGTTCCACAGGATGCAAAATATCATCCCCGATGTCTGGCTCGGCTCTACATTAAAGATACTGGCCAGTCTGGGCGAGACACAGCCGGACGTGGCTACTGAATTCTGCGACGGAAAGTTCACTGTACAGAAGACATGCCGTGTGTTCTCCTCCATCGCCGTTGATAAGGCCCATGAACAAAATAATGCTATAATCAAGGGTGATAAAGGAGCTGTTGGACTAATGCAAAGCCCAGAATCTCTTCGGTGCTGGTGTTTTGCTGGCCCTGAAATGGCAAGAATGATCTCTGAATTTGAAGTACCTATGTAATCAGGTCGCAAGACATACAACATCAAACTCCAACTATCCAGGTGACCTTTGCTAAGAATGTTAGGTCTATACCATTAGTAAAAACAAACTCTCACTCTTCAGTAGACCTACACCAAAAGTACAGTCGAGGGAAAAGCTTCAAGTATCTACTCTGAAGAATGACTGTGCATTGTTTTCAAGGCTCTACATTGCGTGCCAAACAAGTTATGGTAATCTTGCTGAGTTTTTTTAAACATGAAAATCGAGTTTACCGCCCATCTCTCACAGCATGAATGGTAGCTTACGAAGTCAGATATACGGAGTTGCGTTGAAAGCTGATGTCAGTCACAAACCAGTGCTTCAGAAATTAAAGTTACCATCCTTGATGGGGCTGCACTGGTTCATATTAGTTCATACTGGTTCATATTGGTTCATATACCTTATGTCAGGTATACCAAAAACCTTTGATGAGTATGTGAAAAAAGTCTTTCTCCCATACATCCAAAGTCATCTTCATCGGTCCAGTCGAGTGGTCATAGTATGGGATCAAACTGGCAGAGGGTTGAAGGGAATATGATTGAAATTTTCTCATTTCTTGCAAGGCATGTTGTACACATTATGACAGATAGGCAAGTTTGACCAAATGTCCTGTCCATGCCCCCACAAGACACAAGCAACCTCTCTCCTTGCAACCATGAATGGGTGATGTGGTGGTATTAACTGCTAGAATAGTAGCAAATTTTACCATCCAGGAACTGTGGGTAGCTTTCGGGACAAGGCAGAATTATAGGTTTATCCCAGCACATGAGATTGCAGCATCTTTGGGACCAGATAGGTCTAAATCCCACTCAATGTTTCATGCCCATAAAGGATGTGACACAATGTCATCCTTTGTCACAAAAGGCAAGAAGACAGCATGGGATGTATGGAAAATATATGATGAAGTTACTACAGCTTTTGTAGCAGCTTCAGCTGGTCCAGATCAAGTGTCTAATGAAATCATTGCTGTCCTTAAACGTTTCACTATTCTCCTATATGATCACACAAGCACTGTCAGGCAGCAGACTATACATTAATGAGGCTCATCAATAACTGTACACTAAGAAAGGACGTGGAATGGATGCTATTCCTCCCACCAAGGATGCCCTGTCACCACATAAAAACTCAGGAAAAGAGCACGTTATCAAGGTGGATACTGTTGGGAACGATCACTCGAGGCAGCACATGAGCTACCATCACCAGCTGACTGGGGCTGGACTAATCCAGGAGGCCACTCTGGATGACACTCCCTCAAGCAAGTCAGTCCTCACGTGAACCCCTGTGTTGGGGCTGTCGAGGGAATTTCAAGTGCACGAAGGCAGCATTAAACAGTACAGCACTGTGCCAGTGTAGTGGTGACTGTGATGCTTAGCAAACTCTAAATATGCTGTCATGCTGGCTCTGGAGCCAGTATCAAGTCACAGTTGCACATTGATACATTTATTGCTATTATCTATGCTAAGTCATTATTACTAAGCAACATAATTATTATGTTTATTATAATGCAACATAAATTATCATGTCGTTTCCCTGATATCCTGAACAACGAATTCCATGTGAAAGTTTTGTTCACTCTTCATGATCAATCAATATCTGCAGTAACAGCTTTAAAGTACAATTAAGTTTACCATGCAGGCTATATGCCACCATCGCCATTATGACGTTGAATCAATTATTTATAATGTTGCACCAATGAGACTGTATGTACAAGTAATTTTATCCGAAAATTGTTCTTGCTCTTTCCAATAAAAGTGTTACCTGTTTGTTTGAAGTAATTTTGTATTATTTTGAAGATGATATGCGTATTAACATTTTGCTAATGTGGATTTGCCGGCCATTTGCCGGCCATTTTGAACAAAATGACTGCAATGCTTGCATTACTGGCCAAATATGCTTTATAGTGGCACTAAGATAATCCCTGACCCTAAATAGGCCCATGGGTATAGACACCAAATTTATTATTCTATCATCTTCAGCTACACAGATATCGAGAAAAGTAGTTTTGAAAGTAGTTTTAAAAATGGCCGCCATGGCCAACACAGAACATTTTCAAGTTGGCTTCCATGGCTGAAAATATTGTTCTGGTAGCATACTAGAAGTGTGCCAAGTTTGATGCTTTTATGATTAAACCCACAATTCCTTGGTATATATTCACATATCCCATGGACTAAACAACATCTGCTCTTAAGAATCATCAGCTGCAATTTCCCGCATTAACATGATTACCTTGATCCACAATTCAGCAGGTGACAATCACTATGTGTTAATTGCATGTTCCAGGCGGGTGATAGCAGAAGTGGTAAAATCCCCCAGGTATCTCTCTACGTGGTGGATATAACAGAGGAGAACCACACACATGTACTCTTACAGCCTCACACACACGTCATGAATATGTAAGTGTTACATTCAGAACCACACACATGTACTCTTACAGCCTCACACACACGTCATGAATATGTAAGTGTTACATTCAGAACCACACACCTGTACTCTTACAGCCTCACACACACGTCATGAATATGTAAGTGTTACATTCAGAACCACACACATATACGCTTACAGCCTCACACACACGTCATGAATATGTAAGTGTTACATTCAGAACCACACACATGTACTCTTACAGCCACACACACACGTCATGAATATGTAAGTGCTACACTCCGAACCACACACATGTACTCTTACAGCCCCACACACACGTCATGAATATGTAAGTGTTACATTCAGAACCACACACCTGTACTCTTACAGCCTCACACACACGTCATGAATATGTAAGTGTTACATTCAGAACCACACACATATACGCTTACAGCCTCACACACACGTCATGAATATGTAAGTGTTACATTCAGAACCACACACATGTACTCTCACAGCCCCACACACACGTCATGAATATGTAAGTGTTACATTCAGAACCACACACATATACGCTTACAGCCTCACACACACGTCATGAATATGTAAGTGTTACATTCCGAACCACACACATATACGCTTACAGCCTCACACACACGTCATGAATATGTAAGTGTTACATTCAGAACCACACACATATACGCTTACAGCCTCACACACACGTCATGAATATGTAAGTGTTACATTCAGAACCACACACATATACGCTTACAGCCTCACACACACGTCATGAATATGTAAGTGTTACATTCAGAACCACACACATGTACTCTTACAGCCTCACACACACGTCATGAATATGTAAGTGTTACACTCAGAACCACAAACATGTATGCCTTGTCTTACAGCCTCACACACACGTCATAAATATGTAAGTGTTACATTCAGAACCACACACATGTACTCTTACAGCCTCACACACACGTCATGAATCTGTAAGTGCTACACTCCGAGCCACACACATGTACTCTTACAGCCTCACACACACGTCATGAATATGTAAGTGTTACATTCAGAACCACACACATATACGCTTACAGCCTCACACACACGTCATGAATATGTAAGTGTTACATTCAGAACCACACACATATACGCTTACAGCCTCACACACACGTCATGAATATGTAAGTGTTACATTCAGAACCACACACATATACGCTTACAGCCTCACACACACGTCATGAATAGGTAAGTGTTACACTCAGATCTACACACATGTAGGCCTACTCTTACAGCCTCACACATACACCATGACTATGTAAGTTTTACACTCAGAACCACAAACATGTATGCCTAGTCTTACAGCCTCACACACACGTCATAAATAGGTAAGTGTTACACTCAGAACCACACACATGTAGGGCTACTCTTGCAGCTTAACTCACACGTCATGCATAATGTAAGTGTTACACTCAGAACTACAAACATGTACTTCAACTACACACATGTAGGCCTATTCTTACAACCTCATACACACGTCATGAATCTTTAATTGTTACACTGAGAGCTACACTTACTCTTACAGCCACACACACACGTCATGAATATGTAAGTGTTACACTCAGAGTTACGTCATGGATATGTAAGTGTTACACTTAGAACTACACACATGTACTTTTATTGTCTCACACACCCGTCATGAGTATGCAAGTGTTACACTCAGAGTGACATCATGAATATATAAGTCTTACACTCAGAACTACACACATGTACTCTTACAGCCTCACACACACGTCATGAATATGTAAGTCTTACACTCAGAGTTATGTCATGGATATGTAAGTGTTAGACTCAGAACTAGACACATGTGGTCTTACAGCCTCACACAAACGTCATGAATATCTAAGTGTTACTCTCAGAACTAGACATGTGTACTCTTACAGCTTCACACACACGTCATGAATATGTAAGTGTTACACTCAGAATTACACTCAGAACTACACACAATGTCATGTACTCTTACAGCCAAACACACGTCATGAATATGTAAGTCAGGAATATGTAAGTGTTACACTCAGAACCACACACATGTAGCCTAATATGTAAGTGTTACACTCAGAGCCACACACATGTACTCTCACAGCCTGACATTTCATAAATATGCAATAATTTATCTTACATTTGAATACCACACTACTTCAAGCTCCACATTCTTATAGTACAGAGGCTTATCACATCCGATTAAGAAATATTTCATTGAAAGTCTTTTATCGCGTATGATATTTTTGCTGCATTTTAATTTTAGAACATCATGCCTCTATCGTAACGTAGTGACTTTCAACTATAATAATAATCATTGTGATAATAATACTATAATTCCTGATTTTACAGAGAGCATTACATATTTCACGTACAGTGGAAAAGCAGCACACACGTGACAGTCTCGTGGTCCAATCGGTTCCAGAATGAGAGCATCACGTCACATTGTGATATACGCGATGGTCGATGTATTAAGGTATGCCATAATCGGATCTGATCCCAGCTAACACGAGACGTTCAGGTAATGCTGGTACAGTGTTGGGCCAGCGTCGAAGACGATGGGCCAACACTGTACCAACATTGGCTGAACGTCTCGTGTTTACTGGGTCATCTGATCCCGGTGTCACCAACTTGCTCAGCTAAGTTCCCAGCAAACACAAAACATTTGTATAACATTTATTCAATGTTGGATCAACGTCACGTTGGTCCAACATTGTACAAATGTTATAGAAATTATTTTTGTTTGCTGGGATGTCGTCCTGAACTTGAATCAATATTAAGGTCGTTGATTGGGTGAGACTGATCATGTGTTGACAGTTAAGACAACATTTTGAGGTTGGCAAAACTGGGGCACGATGGTCATGATAGCGAACTAACTAATTTTCAAGTCTCCATACGTAATATTTGGCGTGATAGAGTACTTTTTTATTGCTGTTAGTTTAATACAATGCAGGTATTAGGCATACACGTGTCACAAGTGCTAGAGAATTATATAGCCGTACATTATTCTGAGTACGTTTTGCATATTATGAGATACATATTCATAATCAACACACGTAATTATCAAAGGTGCTTCATGTCAATAAATGCTGACTGGGAATTTGATAATTATAATTTCCAACATTTTGGTATATTAATACAAAAACATTATTTATATTTCAGGTATTCCACCAAACTATGCCAAGTGGTTGGATCGAGGTGAGTGTGGAGACCTTCAACTGAAGTTATTGCTTTTTCTAAATTATGGTTTTCAACACTCTCAATGAAAAGTGAGAATGACGTAGTTCTTTTTTATGTTACCAGCCACCTCAAGACAGCATTTACATCACTGATGACGAGTACCTTACACTTTTACCTAAAGAAGAGAGCGGAGGACTCTGGCAACACGTCGCCCTGGTGACAACCTCTGTGAGTACACAGTCCACAGAAGACACCAGGCGATCGGCATCCAATGCTGGGTTAATGTTGGGCCAGCGGCCTATCCAATGCTGGGTTAATGTTGGGCCAGCATTGGGGTAGCGTTTAGCGGCATGTCTGAGCATGTCCGTTTTGCTCGTCCACGCCGTCGTCCACATCCGCCATTGCTAGCTAAACCGTCGCCATAGTAACCGTCACATAATATCGTCCCCTTCGATATGAAAGGGTGTATCAGCTACTTCACAGATACACCCTCTTATATCCAGAGGGACGAATTATGTTATGTGAAAGTGTGCGTGAAAGTGTGAACGTTATCGTGTACGAGCTCGGTAGGCCAAGTCATTGTAAAAAAAAAAATTGACGATATAATTTCTATAAATAATTGCCACACTGATACGTGTCGTGATGCTTGAAATGAATCATGACCTTGCTTCATATATTATATATGCCTATCGTAATTATGATATTTTATGGGAAATCATTCTTTGTAAGACATATAATATGCTCTACATTATATCTTATCATGTTCTGCATTTTCTTTTATTAGTAAATTAAAAAGTAAAGTAATATAGTAAATGAGCTTCGTCGGTTCCTCTACTTAAACCGTTCACTTGACGTTCGACAAGGATTCAATCACTTCTCCCCTGTTCGTTGTTTAAACTCACCAGCTCATGAAGCTGTCTTGCACCTTATACAAAGTGTCTGTAAAAGTGGATGAGAAACAAGTGCAGCTGCCGCAAGAACAATATCCCATGTACCGAACTTTGCGGATGTCGGGTTTTTAATTGCAACAACAAACCTATCCAACCAGTGATGAATGAGGACTGTGATGATTGAGATGTTATCAGGGTTATTGTCCATGAATTTATAAGACTAATAATTCATTCGATGCCCATTCTTAAAAAGCTATTATTTGATACACAACCATGCTATCAGTATATTGTCTGCATCGTGTTTATATACAGTATTGAACAGTATTCAGGCTGTTCGTCTATATGATCTGCATATGTTTTATGACTTGCTAGTCATTTATTTTTTGTGATCAATACATGTATTTAAATAATATTTGGTTTGTTCTTACAATATTATCTCCACTTTGTAATATTTGCGAAGATATACCGGTACTACTATTAGCCTAAAATTTAGGGGTTTTGGCAGTCACTGTGTCCGCTATTTTGAATTTTACCTGGTAGATGTTGCATATAACAAAATTTGATGATTTTACTAATTTGCTCGTCTCAAAAAACATACATCCACATACTTCATTTCTATTTGTAAGACATAACTGACATATATATCACATATTTGGAGTGTGGCGGCCATTTTGGCCGCCATCTTGGATTTCTCACCTTCAGCATGTTTAGAAAAAATGCCACCCTAATTTTTTTATAAACTTATGATATATTCTGTCAAAACAAATGAGTTTTTGCTTTTACCAAATAAAATACACGAAATTACAAATGAACCTACACTATATCAGGTAGTCTACTTCAATTCACATAAATTGAATTACTATTGAATTTGCCTCTGTTGTTAGCGCTAATTCTGGGGGCGGGTGTTTGAATAGAAGCATCCCAGCAAATATTAGACGTTTCAATTATGGATCACCGTCTACGACGCTGGCCCAGCATTGAAATTACATTGGGTCAACATCTCGTTTTTGTGACTTGATTTCACACAGTACTTCTGTATTATGTCATGAAAAGCCAAAAGGCAGTATCTGCTTACTTTCCAAGTGAGCAGATACTGCCTTTTGGTTTACAGAACAGTATTCTGATTTCAGGGTGGCAGAGGAGCGGTGACGTTCATCACACAGGGATTACACGAAGTGACTAAACTCGTGGCCTATGACCACTCACAGAGACACGTGTAAGGATCATAACCAGAAATCACAAAACTAATAATAAGCGTTTCCCAATAAACATAACACATTTGTATGACATTTGTACAATGTTGAACCAACGTCGAAGACGTTGATCCAACGTTGTACAAATGTTATACAAATGTTTCGAGTTTGCTGGGTCACCCCTTTACGGCCGAGCCTTTTTTATATGTATTTGTATTTGTACTTAACACTAAAGCTTTGAAAGTAGAAATGTAACTTTAAGCTGCGATATCCGGATATTTCTCTCCCAAATTCAGAAAATATGTGTGATAATTGGTACCTGAGTATTTATGGACGGAAAAGTATAGCTTCAAGTGCGTAATTTTAAATTCAAATAAAATTCAAACTTAGAAATACATTACTCCATATATATTTAATAATTTTACCGTTACATAACCAGATAGCAAACCGCATAAATTTGAATGTATTGACAAGCACTTAGGCTTTACACAACCTTTGCGTGTTTTCTTTTCTAGATATTACATGTCAACGAATGGAGACTCCAAGAAAAATCACTTATTCAGGTACATGTGATCTGCGTGCGTTTTATATTTGTTGACAGTTCCATCTCCAATATATTTCCTTCTTAATGGCCCTAATTAATTTAAACACAAGTTTCCAGCGAAAATGTATAAGGTGATTTGGCAAAAATATCTACGTAATATATTCATAGTTTTTTTTTTGCTCCAGTTATGATGAATTTATGTAGACTGAGGTAAATTATTTGTAAACTATATAATATAATTATGTGTGTGTGAATGTTTTAAATGTCATGCGTTTAAGAAGGCGTCAACCGCACTGCAAAAGTAAAACGCATTGCACATCGAAATAAACATCATTTGAAGTCGTTTCCATTAATTTGAAGTTGTTAATTGCGTTTCAAATTCCAGCTTGAAATTAAAGGGAAATGTTTGTAGATGGAAATAAACGTCCTTATTAACTGTAAATTTTTATCAGGACGTATTTCTCACTTTATGAAAAGTGGCAGATACGTCATTTTGCTCCCACGGGAGCGTGTGTACAGTTAAATGTACTACAACGATGTACCTGTACGTCAGGGTAGGTAGGGCTGTACCCTATCAGACTGGAGGGAGGTCATCATCCACAGTCCCTGACATGACAGAGGCAGTAACGGACAGTTACCAGTGCTTAACATGTGAGCTGGACGACAACGAGGCGGACTGTGGCTGGTCAGAGGCGCAGCTCAGCAGTAGCGGGCAGTACTACCTGCTGGCCTGTATGGGACCCGCACCACCAACATACTCTGTTATGCAAACATCCACAAACAAACGACGTGAGTATCACAATAAAATAGACTATTTCAAGAAAGTATCAAGTTGACTTTTGTGTTTCACTCGTATCTATAAGGGGTCTTCTCAAGTTTTAAAAAATCCAAACATCACAGAAAAAGTTGATTGGCCAGACCCTATCCGAGTTGGGGCTTGACCCACCCACTCTCCCCCACTCTTGATTTTTTAACTTGATAAAACCTCTAACTCGAGAGAAATTTCGAGAAAAAAAGGTTGTCATAGGTTTTTTCTGGATCGATGTGGGCCTATGTGGATATCAGACAGACAGATATTTTGTGCTATGGAGATTAGTGGCCTTCTCCTATGTTTCATTTTCTGAAGGTCATAGCGGACTATTTATTCATTCATTCATTCATTCATTCATTCATTCATTCATTTATTCATTCATTCATTCATTCATTCAACCGACCATCCAGAACAGTGCCATGATTTCTCCAGGATACTGTGTAGGCCTATAATGTCCTGGATAAAGCATGGCATTTTACATACCCTGTTGTATAGTGTTAGATAATTACCCGCCCTTGTTATCACCACACTGGACGCAATATGATTATTTCAAATGAGAGAAAATTGATGTGAAGAATGCTGCCTTCCTATGCTGTACTCTGATTGACAGATTGGTTATCATATAACATCTACAAGTGTGTCGTCATAGCATATCGTGAATATGAGAACATACATTCTCGCACTCAGTTGGCTTTCACTAAGAGACGTATCATAAGATAAAAATTCGTACGAGAAAATGCATACTGCATCGTTGGATAAGGCCAAATTGGCTTATCTCAGCACTCGTCACCACATCAGGCCCTCGCCTAACGGCTCGGGCTAGATGTGGTGACTTGTGCTGAGATGAGCCCATTACATCTAGCATTCAAAACGATGCCGTATGCATATAATCTGACAGTGTAGATCTCAGCCTTCGTACAACAAGCCACACCGGTCTATTGCCGAAGTAGGCCTACTGTTGTCCAATACAAGGCCTACTTACCCTTTTGTGAAATAACGACTTCATTAGCATGCTTTGTATTGCCCCTGCAGATGCAATGCTCGAAGACAACGATTTACTGGTCAGAAGTATGAACGAAAAAGTGATACCGCGACTGCGATTTACAACAGCCGACACAGGAAATGGAATTGGTAGGTACTGCGCAGTGAATTTTGTTTATTTCAATTATTCTGTTTATGAGTTTTCTTCTTTGTTGATGTGAACCAAGAGTTGTTTTAAAGTCTAAAACCTTGTATCTCAACACCTTAAGTTAGTCAGTGTGGCTAAAAATAAAATGAAGAAACGAATTCATTTAAAACTACGCACAGTGCAGTATTTCACATTATAACGTTTTACCTGAATCAAAATAAAGTAACTATGATCATTTTTTTCAGAAGACGTGGCGATCTTATTATCGACATGTGCAGAATCAATTCCATGAACAATGAAAATGTGTTTGCTTCAAAATAAAGTTGTATTTTTCTTGTTGTAGCTACGGTCCGTGTGGTGGTTCCGCCAAATGTTGATGAAGATTCCACGGATACCAAGCGACCAATGTTAATACACTTGTAAGTCATTATCTAGTCAAGTAAAAATTCTGGAATTAACATGATATTTATTATATTATTGTAGGGTTATAAATAAATATACAAGAAGACAAAAGTGAAATATTCCCACAGCTTTACTTGTTTAGGCTTACTTAAATTATATTTATATTCATAATACCTTTATAAAATTTGCTAAATTATTTTCATTTTATTTTTTAACTTATCATGGGGCCTTGGTAGCTCGGACAGTTGCACGGGTCATTCTGAATCCGCGTGACTTGCATTGTATGTGGTGCAGACGTGACTGAAACTTCCCAAGTAGGCAAATACGTGAATGGCTGGGGCCGTATTCTCGTACAAATTACGATATATCGTAGGCTTCTGATTGGTTGAGATGGCCATCTCGACCAATCAGAAGCCTACAATATATCGTAACTTGTGCGATATTACGGCCCCTGTCTCTCTACCCATTATTGGACACCCTGACCTGTGATTTCAGAGCTACCAGACCTGGTGAGAGGATCGCCACGGAGAAGTTCCGCATGGACTGGGCGACATATCTGGCGAGCTCTCTGGGGATTATCTATGTGTGGCTGGACGTGGCCGGGGCCTCAGGGCGAGGAATGAAATACAGGCATCAAAACCACAGAGGTCTGGGTACATTAGACGGGGTGGAGATAGCCGAAGCTGTCAAGTAAGTTTAAACCTCTTAACAAACACGTAATGTGGTATATATGTGCGACAATGGTGCTTCAGGTTAAAAAATTCATTTATAAATACTGGAAATAAACTGTACATAAAACTATGACCCACCTAACTGTCCTGCCATTCATATATTTGTTATCTATCCAGTCATTAATTTGGAAACTCTCTGCTCGATAGGTAAAACCTGCTTGGCCTTAAATGTTAACCTCTATCTTGCTGATCACTACAATTGTAGTTTTTAATCTGTTTTAGTAGTTGATCAAATCACTGATATTGGGAATGAAATAAGTGTTCAAACATCAAGATTTGTAATTTGGTTTCAAAAGTTAAACAAAGATGAGTAATTTTCACTCACTTGAAGTTGTGGGTCGCGGTAGCGAGACACAACTCCAAGTGGGTGAAAATTTAAATGGATTAACTTAGTAGGATAAGTGTTAAAATCGAATGGGTGTCATTTCTATCCCATTACAACTGCAAAACTTGTATGGACAGTTGTGGTTATCTGTGTGGGCTGCATATAGTTGCCAGCTGATGCATAATTTAGATTTTAGTAAGTGAGACATATTATTTTATCAGTATTTTTGTATTTGTTTGTTTACAGGAATTTATCCAGACAGTTACGTTACACAGACAGTCACAGGGTAGCGATATGGGGATTGGTAAGTTAGGAGACAGAGCGTCAAAAACAATAACCCGCAGCAATAAACTCGATAATGCTTAAAAATTCACCAAACGTGCAGTTTTGTCCTGCTGTCTTGACCCACAACTGTAACGGACACAAATCCCGGTTACTTTTTCAGAATCAAGGCACATATATAAACCCGTAATTGAAATGCCGATAAAAAATATTTAAAAATACCACCCAAGCCAGGGCCCAAAAACCTATACGCATGCTATTGCAATGCATTCAACGATTTTTTAGATCGATAAATTCAAGATATTCACTAGAGCCTCGTTTTCTGTCCACATGAAAACGGCCTCGCAGACCCCCAAAACTATATAATTACACCAAGTTTCAAGGCAGCCTTACAAAGTTTCAAAAATCAAGTCGAAAAAGAAGCGTTTACCGTAGTGGACAGATGGCGGTCATGATGAATAGCGGTGGAAAAGCTGAAAAAGAAATGGATCTAATCAGAATTTTATCGCGTTAACTAATAATTTTCCTTCATTTGGATGCCCCACCCTTCACCTAGCTATTACATACGATGAAAAAATCAGAGTGGATGAATGTTGGTGTGAATTTTTTATACAATTTGTTATATCATGTTGGAGCTGTAGCCAACACAAAAGGCCCCCACATTGGATCAATGTTGGGTCAATGTTGGTCCGACGTCGTAGACGGCGGACCAACATTGACCCAGCATTGATTAAATGTCCGCAACAACAGTGCACATTTGAGTCCAATGGGCGAAGAGGTAAAAAAATGCTGTAGACTCGTTAAGCTCTCCAATGGGTTTATCATGTTTATGATCGCCTTGTGACCCTAAATAATAAGTCGATCGCACTAAGCCTATGAGCTGCCATAGTATCACAGAAACTAAAAAATCTGAGCATTATAAATGATCTGATATATAGGCCTGCAGCTGTACTTCTATTATTTTCAGGGCGCGGGTGGATTTCTAGCGAGTCATGCTCTGGCTTCTACGCATGACGTCATACATTGTGCCTTGGGGGTGTCCTCGTTCTACGATTTGAGATATCAGGGTGAGTAGCTATGGTATGTCTTACTTACATATTGTCACACTGGTATCAAACGGTCATTTATATCACTTTGGAACATACTAGAGACAAACCCTTTAATATTTAAGTGACTATGTCACCCCATGCGATTAAAGTGGGGTATCTTCCACGTATCAAGTTGCAGACACGACACTTTAATATCCCACGGCATCCCCAGCAAGCACCCAAGCAAACACGGGGGCATTCACCCAATGCTGTTTGAATGTTGGGCCAGCGTCGAAGACGGTGTGCCAACATTGAAACAGCATTGAACCAATGTGGAGTTAGTGTTGGCCCAGCGCTGGCCCAACATTGATTCAACGCTGGTTCCACGCCTTGTGTTCGTGATCGTGATGAATGCAATGTGTTATTTTTCAGCTGCGGCCTTCTCAGAGAGATATATGGGTTTAGACAGTGAGGATGATAACAGGCGTGGTTATGACGTGAGTACAGACACACCACACATCTACTGCTCCCACACGTGAATCTGTGGGGAGCGACTTTAGACGTCAGAATCTGACGTCCAAATACGTCAGATTATGACGTCTAAGGTCGATCAGCGCATTGAAAAAGTAAAATATTTATAATGAACCTTCACCCATAACATATGTATTCAAATGACCTAACAAAGCCATTCATAATGATTTCAAATAAAAGAAAAAAATGTGTCTTGGTCTATAAACAATTTTGTTTTAATGCTGGCCCAGCTTCTATATGGTTTTATTTCCTACGTCTAAGGATTTTAGAGCGAACATTTTCATGAATCAGTAATTCGCGGCTTGTGGTGAATGAGGATTTCAACCGTAAATGCAGGTTTGAAAGGTCAATAAACATCTGTATTTACATATAAATAATTAGGCAATTGTTCATCTACATAATATAGCTACTACCTAATATGATGCACCAGTAGATGCGAATGTTCACAGTTGATATATTGACTGTAAAAAAATTATAATAATCAACATAGATTATTATGGAGTGGTTGCTCTGCGAAATCGTGCAGTATTGTACATTATCTTTTTATTGCTCCACTTTACCGATATGATTTTTTTCTCGACAGGACTCAAAAGTTGGCAGTAAAATAGAACATCTGCTCAAAAAGAAGATGCTTATTATGCACAGTCTACAAGACGGTGAGAATAAGCCTATATATTAAGATATTAGATTGTATTACAAGTATTAACTTATATTTAACTTTTCACGGGCATTTCACTCATCGATGAAAATGTTTTCCATTAGTGTTCACTCGATAATAATGTTAAGGTTGGACTGCAATAGACACCAGCACATGAAATAATGACAAATTTCTTTTTTTCCCAATGTGATTACCATGCACATGTTAATAGCAGATTGAAATAAATGATCTATTGCTCTATTTTTATAGATGTGGTACCTATATCAAATATTCTTCCACTGTTAAGAAATTTTGGAGAAACAGAAATGAATTATAAATTACAGGTCAGTGTAGTAATAATATGCTGTGGTCGTGAACTTGACCACCACCTAGTTTTTTTTAGTTAGGGTTGTCACAAATTCCAAATTACCTTGTGCCTCAACCATGTTAACAATTAAATAATTCGATTTTTATTTCAAAAACAATATTTGACTATTATTAGTAGTAATATTAACATTATTTGATCATACTAACAAAAAAAGCTAAAGTGCACTAACTCTTAACGTAACCATAACTGAAACTAAGCGGTGGTCCTTTCAACTACTGTTTGTTCAAGAGCAGGACAATTCTTTTTCTTTTTAAGGTGGAACGTGTCTAACTTAAAATCTGAATACTGCACGGATACGTTCAGTTGGTAGCCTATTTATTTTTGTAGATTTTACCGGACATGAGCCATCGAGACCTGGTCGGCAGCGGCTTGCTGTACTTTACTCTGAAGGAATACTTGATGAAGCAGTGTTGGGGCGTGCCACCAGAGGACCGGTACATCAAGCTGGAGACCTACATCAAGAGAGAGCGCGCCATCGGCCTGCCGTGATCACTCCATAATATCTCCATGGATTCAAAACCTGCAAACACGAGACGCAATGTTGGTTTATTGTTGGGCCAGCGTCTACGACGCTGGCCAACAATAAAACAACATTGCGACAAAATCTTGTTTTTGCTGGGACGCGGGTCTGATTTGGGGCCGACGGTTGTGCAATGCTCCGGCGCACTGAGAAAAAAACGCACAAAAGTGAAACGTATCAACTGTAGGCCTACATGAGTATGCAAATTATGCAAATTAATTTAAACTGCGAATTAATCTAATCGAGCAGTCGAATGAGCAGTGGTGAAAATAATGTTTAAATTTAATTGCACAGCCTCTGTGGGGACTTGGGTTTCATTTGATTCTGCCATTGATTGAGTCAGTCGTCTATCTCATTTGATAATTATTATCCATGAGGTCCACGATGTGATTAAATTAAACCACAGCTAGGCCTACATTCTGATGAAACCGGAAACACCTGAACTAATATCTTATATTTAATGACAGAAGACTATTCTACAAAAGGATGAAGGTAGGGTCAGTAATGCTTTAGATAATATGATCAACGGTAAACGACGACGTAGCCACAGTTATAATGGTTTGGTAACACACTTTGGGTATACTGTATGTAAATTATTATAGATAACATATAATTATAATACAGGTCCTTGCAATGGTGTAAAATCGTGGTTGTGTTGTATTCTGACTATTTGATGGCATCAAAACACTCTGTCTTATGTCTTTATCAAATCAGTCACTGAAGTGAAATTAAAAACATCTATGATGCTCTGCAGAGCAAAAAGGCAGTAATTCCTTGTTAAAAAAGTAAGCAGTTACTGCTTTTTGGCTTTACACGGCAGGCATATCTGGGACGTGACTCTTCCTATTATTAGAGGATTTCCTATTTTTCGTTTTCATTTCAGGAGGATTTCCTATTTTTCGTTTTCATTTTACGAGGATCTCCTATTTTTAAATATCTTCAATAATGTAGAGAACCGTAGATATTTGACACAGATACACATGCTCGTACGCAGAGTCAGCAAAATAGGTTGATGATAATAATATAATACGCTCGTCTGGTTGAAAAAACAACAGTTATAAAACTATGCAACCGTCAGCCGAGGTGATTTCACGGAGAACGTTGGTATTTAACCAATTTTTTAACTTTAACATTTGAATCATGGTACTGCCTAATATGAAAAAAATGCAAGCAAAATGAGTTTGTTCCAATGAAATGTTTTTGCATCAACTATATTATATAGCCACTGATTAACAGATAAGCTGAGATATACTACCTTTATCGATGTATGTTCGACGGGTTAGAATAAAACATGTAAAAGAATGCTTGTAAGCATGTCTAAGTGATACCTACAATCTTGATGCATGCATGGTGCCATACAATTTGCGCAATAGCAAATATTTTTGCCACATACCGTTATACTTTATAATTATGTAAATTTTGACTATTCTAACCCTTAAAGCTACATAATTTAAATTTTTACCACTTTAATTTGTGTCTTGTTACCACGAATCACAACTCCCAAGTGGAAAAAAATACTTATGTAAAACAGTTTTACAATTGTAATCAAAACATGATGTGAATCTTGCTAATTTAACCCTTTAACCGCCAAATTAATAAATCTGATTTTTCACCCACTTGAAGTTATGTCTCGCTGACGCGATCCACAACTTCAAGTGAGTAAAAATTATTTAGATTTGACAAAATGGAGGTCAACTGTTTTCAAATATTGCTGATTGATGTCACATTTTATCTTTAACATGTTTAAAATGTGGTACTTCATGTGCTAATAAATAATGAAAATCCGAAGATATGCGGCACCGGCGGTTAAAGGGTTAATGCTCATTTCTCCTTCCAATTGTCCTGTTTGAAGGTGAAAAAAAGCTGAAAACGGCCATAGACGTGAGTGGTGCTTTAACCCTTGAAGCACTGAATTAATTTGTAAAAAAAACATCAATTTGAAATCATCATAAATGTCTTAGTTAGTTCTTTCTGATTCATTTGAATACATATGTTATGGGTCTACGTCCGTGATAAATATATTGATTCTTACAGCGCGGGGATGGACTTTAGTCGTCAGAATCTGACGTCTACAGACGACCCCGCGCTGTAAATAAAGGTTAATGGGCCTATTATCCACAGTAGATTTTTTTTCGTCCTCAGTGTGAGTTGCTAAGATGTGTAGCGCTGTTCTTTTATGCCATTTTGCACTGTTTGTGCCAAACTGACAAGTGCTACAATTTTGCCAAATATCGAACTTATTTGCAGGCTGCTTATGTTAGAACTATTTCTTGGCGAGATGTAAATGGTAGTCTGAAGTAATTTGAGAATCTTCACCAACACATGTTAACATTTGCAAATAAAATACACGGTACATGATGGTGATTATGGTTGGCTTAGCAGGCCTGTTGTTTTAACGTCTGATGTTAAACTACTAGACTGCTAGTGAAACTGATACTAGTGAACCTATACTCGAACTTTGTTCGGAGTTTATGCTCTCCCACAACTGTTACAACAAGATAAATGTAATTATTGTAATATATTTTTGTTCCATTTCAATTTAAATAATACAAATATTTTGAAACCAATCCACTATGTAGGATTTTACAACGTACTCATAAGTATAATCAAGAACTTATTTATAACACCTCTAATTCTTCATTGATCACGCTGTTGACTATGTCTATGCCATTGCTTAACAATATATACAATTTAAAAAGGGTATATATATTTATCTATATTACAATACAACGTCCTCATAAGTATAATCAACTCGGCTCAAGCTAAAATTCTGTTTTTCTTCCCCAGTCAGTAAGACGGTAATAACATGCAATACGTGGTTTATGTCTGACATCGGTTCTGGTATGTTTAAATGTATGTGTCACTATGTGATGTAACAATAACTTGTAATTAGGCCCACAACCAGTATTTTCCACCTTCGATAACTCACGGTTCATATACGCATGAGGTGCTCAGGCCACCCTTCATTTCAAAATGTTATCATGGGGGAGGCATAGACTGAAAACCTTTAAGTTTTAAATATTGCTACCAAAATTTAACAAGAATTGCTTTCATAGAAAAAATAATACTCCAGATACTATTATATGGAGACGTCAGCGCTAATTGAGCCAACGTCGGACAACGTATGCTAACTACCTGAACCACAGGATTAGTAGAGAAGTCACAATGCATAGGACTAAAGTTGTCTTACCTTGTCCAGTCTAGTCTGCTCTAGTTTAGTCTAGTCTTATCTAGTCTAGTCTAGTGTGATCTAGTACACCAATTAAACCACACAATCACAATTACATGTACCTAGTCGACGCTTGCTAACTTTACATAACAAATAGGCACAGATGCTATTGAGGGGATTATTTTCAACATAGCGCTTCACAGAGCAAAATACAGCGGTGATGATGTTGACAGTCAGTTAAATAATTAAATAAACAAGTAGAATGTATAACGTTAGCTCATGATAACATAGAAGTGGATGTTTTACGTCTCCAAGTGAGGTAACAATCATCGTCGCCTCGGAGCTAAAGGATCCTATCTGCCACTCTAACGAGTGTCAGATAGGATCCTTTAGCTCCGAGGCGACGACATGGTCATAGTATCATATGTCAGAAACAGTCTAACTGCGTGGTTTTAACGCTCATTACCACACCTGGCGATAATATAAGTATCGATGGGAAAAAAACGCACAACAGATAAATATGTTTATCTTAATATTATTATGATATATGTTGTCAGCAAGTATGTCACCTTGTCCCTGTGTTGGTTTGGTGTTGGTTCACCGTCTGCTAAGCCGGATCGACATTAACCCTCCGCCAAATTAATCAGTCGGAATTTTCACCCACTTGAAGTTGTGTCTCGCTGACGCGATTCACAGGTTCAAGTGAGTGAAAAATGTTCGGATTTGACAAAACGAAGGTCAACAATTCACAAATCTTGCTGATTGATGTCATGTTTTAACTTTGATACGTAACGTTCTAATAAAAAACACGTAATAAAAAGGAATATAATCGGGACCATCGGCAAGGGGTCAACATCTCGTTCTGGCTGGGTTACTTTCTGTAGTCATTTGATTTACACGAACGTTTTACCCTCATTTGCATAATCATGTGTAAATACTTAGATATTTCTAATTAGAAAATATCTATATCATATTCATGTTGATGATGTGCAATAATCGTTATGTGTATAGGCATATACTGTGCACGGGGTTTATAAGCATCAGGCATCAATTTATTGAAAATAAAAATAGTGAATAGGGCTTCTTATTTAAAATATTTAATTTATTGAAATTCTGCTTGTTGTTTATTGAAAAGATGACCAGGCTATGGATTTTAAAGTGACGCAATCAGACTAAAATCATAAAAAAAAATCGGTAATTTTATTTTGGCTTCTTAATATGACCATATTATGATGTAAACATGTCCATAGACTAGAACTGCAAAGTTTTAATTTTTTTATACTGCGCATTTACCAGTTAAGATATAGAGACGAAATTGCCGTATTTCGTATTTTAAACATGCACGTCCGAAATCGCAATTTTCGTCTATATATCTCTCTAAACTGGTAAATGCGCAACACAAAAAACGTTGAAGGAAAACTTGATAAATTGATTGCTTTCAAATTGTAGTGAGATGTCGTTGTGTGACTTTATGAACGAAATCTATGCACATCATAATTATAATTATGTATTATTTATTAGTGATAGCTACACTAGACATGCAAACAATGTGTTTATGCTACATATGTCACCCCGTTTGAAGATAAGTTTGTTTAATGTTGGGCCAACGTCACAGACTGTGGCCCAACATTAAACCAGCATAAAGTGAACGTAATTTCTTCAAACCCGGATCTTGTATGAACAATGTATATAGAGCGTTTTACTTTATTGTATATATATACGACGACTGTACGTCTAACTTTAACCCTCTGTGATGAATTAATTAAAATATATTTCACATTAAAATGAGAGATACAATTTATTGGTGGAAACCATATGAGAATTATAATTAATTGTGAAAGAGTGACAAAAATGGCAATAAGAAAATGAAATGTGAATATATGCTCTAAAAAATCATAATGTTTCTGTGAAATTATACACGTACTTTATGCAAGAAACAGAGTGTTAGTGGAATTAGTTCCATCAGAATGGAATAATCAGACAACACGGGCATTTAGTGCAAAGTTGACGGAAGCATATATGTCTCATAATAAATAGGCCTAACTATATATGCACCATGACGTATGTACTGTAACGTTACACATTATATGGCCCATCTACGTACCTAACGGCTAAAATTGTATATAAGCGTTTCTGATTGTACATATTTGTATATATAAATCATTTCATCAATAAATATCACTGTTATCTTATACTTTAGGGACAAATACACACGAGTTCCCAGAAATCCGTTTTGTAAGCACATGTTACCCTTATATTGCTGATCCCGACTATTGTCGCTGTTATTGGGAATGAAATGTGTGTCTAAACATCAAACTTTGCAAATATTTGTGCTCAAAATGAAACAAATATCATTGAAGTTGCGGTGGCTCATTTGATATGAATAAATTAAAGCATGGTATTAGGGTTAATACATTATTAGAATTAGTTCCAATAATGTAAAACTACGTGTGTATCAATTACGCTTAACCCTTTCAAGCCTGAATTTACCATTGGATGAAGATGATTTTATTTGGTTTAAAAAAAATTGCCATGTAATGGCAAACCAGTTTCATGGAAATTTTCATTCTAAAACCCTCGGTTATAGGAAATTTATGTCTGTTTTCAGGGATGTAAAATGATGCTTTAGTGCATCGTGAGGGCCTAAAGGGTTAAAAGACTAACGAGCAGATGGCCATGGAGACGACAATAGCCTTCAGGCTAAAAATGTGTTATCTAAAAGAAGATGTGAAGTACCTTAGCATAATACAATACAGTACTAATTCTAGTGGTGTGTTAAAACAGACGGACTAGGGTTTGTTTGAAATATAGAAAATAATATAAAACAAATAGCTGTGAAAGAGTTATATAATATCCCGACGAAAAAAATACAAAGTTCACCTTAAAAATGGAGAGAAATATCGTGCAAGCACTCAAACTCAATGGCCACACATTTGACACAACTGTTGCCAAGAACGCTATGCTAACACTTGAAGACCACAAAAACCTCTAATTATATATAGTTAAAATATATACCGCATATCAATATACGAGGTGTCAATGCATATAAAGTATATAACGGACATCACCACCACACGCGCAGACCCCGAAAACCTATACCAGGTTTCAAGGCATTTAACTGAAAAAAAGAAAGTTTTAAAATAATTATTGATAAAATTAAGATGGCCACAATAGCTTTGTTTTCGGTCGCACACGAGAAACGGACAATTCCAATAGACTCACAAACACCGAAAACCCACATATGCAAGGCATTAAACTGTAAATAAGAACGATTTATTAAAAGTGAAAAAATCAATATGACTGATCACATAGTCTCATTTACTGGTGCACATGTTAACAGAGAATGCTAATAGACCCGCATATCCCTCAAACCTATATATAGGTCTACTAGGCTTCAAGGCACGTTTTAAAAATATAATAAAAAAAATAATAAGGCGAAAAAAAAAGCTGGCGGCCATTTCGATGGAAAGCTGAAAATCTAATCAGGCCATGGAAAAATAAGTTATATTCTGGTAACATTTTGATTTTTATTGTTATGAATTGCACACCCTTATTTATTTTCTTATAAATTTTAAGGATTCTTAGAAATATATAACTTTGAGAAGGTAACATTTGTGAAAATAAGTATTACGTCACCCACTTAAACGGACAATGGCAGAATATTGGGACAGTTATGAAATGATTTGACGACGAGGCGGACATCGGGAATGGCAGAATATGGAAGCTAAAATACATTAGGCAGATCAGTCCCCGTCAAAATTGTAAAGAGGTAGAAGATGGCAGAACTTCGGAGGACGGCTCTCCGAGGCCCGTCTGTATTACTGAATACACGAAGAACAGATGACGTAAATGTTTATGAATTCGCGATTTTATTTTTACACATTATCGACACTGAATTGTTGCAGATGAAATTGTTGAGTGGTATAATTGTGAGGTTAATATTTAGCCAATGTCCTAGACCCTTATTCTAATTCCACTTGAGTCTGCGGCATCGGAATATTTGAGAACACCATTGCATTAATATTGAGGGCTAACAAACTACAAACGTGGAAAATCGCTTGGCAACAAGTCGATGTTATATGTCTGTGAAACATATAAATATGTAGCGTGAATACTGGAAAGTAGACCATTTGTCCGGGAACTACTGTTATTTTGAATATGGATCATTACTGTGGAAGATTGACAGATTGTTCAAGCTGGCGTCAGATAACCATTGTGTAATATCAGATTGGTAAATCTGGATTCAGATCACTAAGGGGAATTGACAGATGAGCAATCTGGTTGAGATTACCCTGGCAAGTCAGCAGATTAGTCAATCAGGGTTATGATTACTACCAGAGATTGACAGATTCAGATCATCATGGTAGATTGATCAATCTGTATTCAGATCATCATGGTAGATTGATCAATCTGGATTCAGATCATCATGGTAGATTGATCAATCTGGATTCAGATCATCATGGTAGATTGATCAATCTGGATTCAGATCATCATGGTAGATTGATCAATCTGGATTCAGATCATCATAGTAAATCGGCAGACTGGTCAATAAATCTGGATTCAGATCACCATAGTAAATTGGCAGAATGAATAATCAAGATTCAGATCACCATGGTAGATTGGCAGACTGCTCTATCTGGATTCAAATCATCATCTTAGAACGGCCAGATTGATCAATCTGGATTCAGATCCCCATAGTAGATTGACAAATGCGTGAATTTTGATTTAGATTATCATGGGAAATTTCTCAATCTGCATTACAATCACTGTGAAAGCTTGGAAAATTAGTCAATAAAGATATATAACACAATGGGGAGTTTGTCAATTTGCATTCAGATCACCATGATAACGAATGGGGTTTTATACCACCTTTGTGCACATATAGGCTAAACTGGGCCAAGAAAACCCTCTGGGGATGGTAAGCTGAATGAGATGACACTGTCCTCCAGACACATGATGCAAAGTTCTGGCCCTGGCGGTCTGAGGACGAGATCAGATGTTGATGACCAGATGTTCGCAAAACGAATGTAATTATGTTGAATACGGATTGACACATAGTGTGATAATCATTTTTATTAACTAGGGTGTAACAAAAAATAATTCAAAAGTAACAAACAACTCTACTCATTACAGAGATGTGACAATAAACAATAGCAAGGCATAATTTGTCTGAAAAAGCCCTGAAGTGACTGACAAGATTAAACACTGTGAATCAGCCATCCATTCTTACTTGGTAAGGCAATTTTTTTATGAATACTGTTCCAATACAACAGTTTTCTGTTCCTCCAACAAATTGCGTCCTGAAGAAAACTATGTAATTCAGTTATTGAATTATAGTCTCTCTCAAAGTGGAGTTTGACAATTGCATCAAAAACTAATGTATATCATAGTGGATTGATTATATTAAGAAATCAAATTAAATAATTACCGGTATGTAGTTTTCAGTAATTTTGTCCCATACTTCTTCATCATAGTTCCATAATGTCACATTTTTTGTGATTCCACATTTCAACTACTAGTATCCAATTATAGGTTCAAAAAATTAGATTTAATCAACAAATATGCATAACAAATAATACTTTATATTATAATGGACTTGCAGCAAAAATTATTGATTCAAAATAACAGCCATTCTCAAACCACTAAATATCTTACTCAATTCATAAATTTGGCGTTGTAGTTTATCGCTACCATTTAACCTTTTCAGCGCCGGGACAGATATAAGTCAAGTCAGACAGTCAAATTTCACTTTATAATTTAGCACATAAATGTCTTTAATGTAGTGATGCAATCTGCTAGAATATAAGTAGAATAACTTGGGTGGTTATAAAAATATCACATATAAACAATGGTCTCTATCACAGACAACGAAGTGGAGTAGCATGGAAAATAAGCGTGTGTTGAGCGGCGGCTTGGCTGCTCAACCACAAAATAAGTAGCTATCTACGTGGGATTCCAGAATGCTTTACTGCATGTCGCTATTCAAGCGGTCTCGTCACTGGAAGGAGTAGCTGGGGTTAGGAGTGGCTCCGCACCACTTGCCTATAAACTTGAGCACGTCCTGACAGTCTGAGCTGTGTGACACCTGCCACAAACAAACACAGCAAGATCAGGAAAACATACACTACCATTCATACCACACACACAACTCCATCAATCAACCATCATCCTGCTAAGTTAATCTATTTAAATTTTCACCCACTTGAACTTGTGTCTCGCGATCCACAAGTTCAAGTGGCTGAAAATTACTTATATTTGTTTATTTTTAACACAAATATCTGCAAATCTTCATGTTTAGCCACACATTTCATTCTCAATAACAGTGATTTGGTCGACAAATAGAACAGATTAAAAACGACTATTGTCGTGATCAGCAGGATAAGGGTTAACTTTTAATCACCTGCAGAGCCGTTTTCATCCTCTATTTCTCCTTCAAACAAGAAAATTTGAAGGAGAAATGATCGTTAAATTCGCTAGTTTGGCATATATTTTCACACAAATTGTACATAATTAGGTACCAGGGGTAAGTATTTTAAAAAAAACTTGGAAGTGGTGAGTCACCATAGCGAGTCACAACTTAGGTGAAAATTTAAATAATACACCTACAGTACTGTTTATATTTGATGTCCCTTAAAAAATGTCCCCGATCACTTGGTAATTTCTCGAGAAATTCTCGGGAAATTTCTGGTATCATGCAGATTTTTGAGCTATGCATTTTCTGGATAGCAACACCAATATGCCCACGGCTACTGAATGTATGTTAGTTATGTTTTATTGTGTTTTGTGCAACAATCCTTTTAATAACATGCCAATTACAATTCAAAATGAAATTGTTGGAAGTCTTGTAAATTCTGAATTATGCTCAATTTGTCCTAAATTAGCATAGTTTATCATGACACTCACCTTAGTAGCCATGAGGAATTTATTCCAGTCATCCTTGTTAGCAACATGCCCTGGAGTCTTAAATTCCATTTTGTTTTTTAACACTGGATAACCTATAAAAATATATCAAACGTAATTAGTATATTGATATACGGGTCGAAATATATATTATTATCATGTCTACATTTGTCATTTAACTGGGTTTTTTTAAATACATCAATTTGAAGCTTTCGCTTGATGTATGTGTTTAAATCACTCATACAATATGATCACAGCGAAGTCAGTCTTTGAGAACATGCTAGTCTGGACTAAAACACTATGACTCCAGCATACTTCCCAGCTGGCAAGAATATTTTAAATATATTAAAATTTGAGAAGTATACTGGTCACTTTGTCAAGATTTGCTCCTCAGCATCCTTGTAATAATTGGTAATACTCACCAGTGATAACACAGGGTGGTAAAGGGGTACTGCTTCCAGCTGAAATCAGAGACGCCTCGTAGCTATCACGCTCGTCTGTGGGCAGTATCTGTTCCACCTGTTGGTCCATGGACACGGCCAGTACCCACTCCTTCACTTCCTCATGTTTACCATCCTAAACAATGGGTGATTAACAATAGTTGATTTATACAATAACCAGCAAACACAAAGCTATGTCTGCTTGATGTTGATTTTGGTATATCTATGTCTACTGTCTAAGACGCTAGTAGAACATTAATTTTGTTAATGAGAAAAAAGTTTTAGTTAATCTTTATTTCAAATGATTAAAAAATAATAATACTTGTGAAAAGTAGACATCTCTCAATTTGAATTATTTGATTAACTGAGCATCTACCACAAGATATTTAACACCTTTTAGTAGTATTCTATTTAATCTGAACTTTGCTTGAAACCGTATACTGTATATATTTACGGTCTTAGCAGCACAAGGGTTAATACTATGACAAAAAATGGCACATTTCAAATTCATTTAAATTCCAAGGTGGTGAATAATGATCATACTCTTGATCCATTCAAAGATTTTTTCCTAATTCTTATGTTCTTATTTTCATACAATTTCCGCACTTGTATAATTAGTTATATGTACTAGATGTCATGTGACTATACATGGTGATATACCTGTAGGTGGGGCTTCTCAGGCAAGGGGATTTCAAATGGAATATCTGTGTCCTGAAAGTCACTGTTATCCAACATATCCAAAGTACCTTCTTCTATGGCCTGTCATAGAAGAACAAGATATGCAGTATATCGCATAGTAAATTCAATGTGTGTTCCTCTCAATGTCAATGCTTGATATACATTTTTAAATCATTTCAATTTGTTTCTTGCTGTGATCCTGATCCACACTTAAAAATGGATGAAAACTATTCATATGTAAGAACCAGTAATACCATCTGCTCACTAAAAGTTTTTTATATTTTCAAAACAATTGAAACACACATTACATTATCCACACATATCTGAGAGATGCATGTTAAACATGAGTAAAACCGAAAATAATATATATAAATAAATAATAATCTAGTACGTATATATGGAGGAATTAAGGAAAATCAATTATTTATTCATACCTCGGTGAGATCCAAATATCTGTTCCAGAAAACAAAAGCAGCATTTTCCCAGCCAACGGCCTGAAAAAACCCAATACATAAATAACGTCAAATTTTGTAATGTAGAAATGTCAGTGAATAGCAGTGAACAAATCATTTAGAACAGCAGTGAAAGCACAATATATACTAGTATATACTTAAATGCACAAGATAACTTTAATAACCCTTTAACCGCCAAATTATTCAATCTGAATTTTCCCCCACTTGAAGTTGTGTCTCGCTGACGCGATCCACAACTTCAAGTGAATGAAAATTATTCAGATTCGACAAAATGGAGGTCAATTGTTTTTAAATATTGCTGATTGATGTCACATTTTATCATTAACATGTCTGAAAGGTGGTACTGAATGTGCTAATAAAAAATAAAAACCCGAATATATGCGGTACCAGCGGTTAAAGGGTTAATAAGTATAAAATACAGAGCTATGCTCACCTTGCAATGAATACCAGCTTCATAAAATGCTTTGTCAGCAGGAATGACATCAGTATGTCTGAGAAGAGACATAGACAGCTTAGCGGCCACAGTGTCCAAAGATTTATGTCCCAGAGAGGATGCACGGTTAGCGTAATAATGAGCTACAAGCAGCAGGTTGTTAAACTCCTCGTGGACGGGTGTATTAGCCTCTCCTGTTTTACCGATACTTTCAGTCTGGTGAAATAAACCACATCATGTTAGTGATATTATTTAGTTATACATAGGTCAAAGTTTAATTTCATGTATGTTTATATATATGTAAGTAAGCAAGTTGGAGGAGGCTTATTCAAAAGACATACACAAATTTACACAAAACCAGAAATGTGTCTTGTCAATATATAACTAAAAATGAAAAATACCATTGGAACAGCACCATTACGGTCTATAAAGCAGGAAATTTAGTTACCACCCCTGCAGTTTTGATAACATAAAAGAGTGGTTAAACATATGTAGTTTGAAATTTGTTTTAGCTCATTAAAACAACATACCAACAATCACGTTGATTAAAAAACATTATAAATATAACGTACAGGAACAAAGATAATTTTTTTTTTCACATTTACCAAGTCAAACAACATATCTCTGAGGTCTGCCCAGGTACGGTAATCATCGGCTTGATCAATACCCTTCATCGACAGCACATCCGTCACAATACGCTTGTAAATATTGATGTTCTGAAATAAAAAATAGTGACAATAATTAATAGTAATACTTACAGCATCCAGACGAGTGGCTAAATATAGGTACATTAAGAAGGAAAAGTGATATTTAGGCATACACCCATCTTCCTGACAGCAAGGCTGGCTGCTCCCGAGGTCGCAGACAGAGACCTTGCTGAATCAGTGTTATCATCCACCTATTGGGGTAGGGAGGATGATTTAGATATTGAATATTCAATAATTTTCCCACAAAATGCCTACTTAATGTTGGCCCACTGTCTGCGACGTTGGCTCAACATAAATCCAACCCTGGCGCATGTAACGTCTCGTGTCTGGTGAGATGTGGTGAGAGCTGTCTGTGATACTTCCTGTGAAATTCTCGGCCACCAGACATGTTGATGGTGTTGTTTAATGTCGGGCTGGTGTCGTAGACAGTGGCCCTGCATTAAAGCAGTACTCATGCCAGAGGTCAAACTTGGGTCAAACTGAAAAAATCTTTTTAGAAAGGCCCCACTCCAATAGATGGTTTTAACACTGATTCAGCAAGGCCTCAGTCTACGACCTCAGGAGCAGTGAGCCTTGTGTGGGAAGATGGCATACACCAGGCATTGACCTATTGTGGCTTTAATATTTGCCCACCACCTACGATGTATATGAAAACATTGTATCAGCACTGGTGATGTCAACCACATTGTGATCTACTGGTAACTCAAGTTGGCAATGATTGAGCAAAGTAAAGAGCAGCCTTATTTACTCTATTAGTCATATTGCTGACATGATTTGATTAAGTAATCCAGTAAAGAGGAAACTGAAAAAGGTCATATAATTTGTTGCATTCTTCCTGCTTGATTTGAATACCTTATGTTTAATGTCGGGCCGGTGTCGTAGACAGTGGCCCTGCATTAAAGCAGTACTCATGCCAGAGGTCAAACTTGGGTCAAACTGAAAAAATCTTTTTAGAAAGGCCCCACTCCAATGGATGGTTTTAACACTGATTCATCAAGGCCTCAGTCTACGACCTCAGGAGCAGTGAGCCTTGTGTGGGAAGATGGCATACACCAGGCATTGACCTATTGTGGCTTTAATATTTGCCCACCACCTACGATGTATATGAAAACATTGTATCAGCACTGGTGATGTCAACCACATTGTGATCTACTGGTAACTCAAGTTGGCAATGATTGAGCAAAGTAAAGAGCAGCCTTATTTACTCTATTACTCATATTGCTGACATGATTTGATTAAGTAATTCAGTAAAGAGGAAAATGAAAAAGGTCATATAATTTGTTGTATTCTTCCTGCTTGATTTGAATACCTATTTTAAAGGTCTAGGACCATAATAACAAATCCTTCATTATGCAATTGAAAATATAAATGTAGAAATATCATTTTGCCAGTTGACCATTGTGCTGCTGAATTTTTTCTTCTATGTTTCATACATTTGAAGCTAGAATTGCTGCTACAATTTCCAGCATCAAATGATTAAAAATGATTTTGATTTTTTTCAGCTGTTATCGAGCTTGTCCGAGAACTGCTTATTAGTAACATGCATAACAATTTTGAGCAGGATAAATAGAAAAATGTTCATGTTATCGCACCAACAAGGTCAAATTATTGATGTAAAATGCATAAAATCACAATAAATCGTCCATTTTACAATTTTTTTAGCCATTATTGAAATTATCATTTGTAAAATGCATAACAAATTTGGGAAGGATACGTGAAAAACTTTTCAAGTTATTTCGCCCACAAGTTTTCCATATATCCTTTCCAAACTATTGACGTAAAAATGCTGATATCACAATAAATCAGCCATTTTGAATTTTTTTCAGGGATTCTCTAACTTGTCCGAGAACTAGTCATTCTAGTCAAATTTGGGAAGGATACATGGATAACTTTTCAAGTTATCGTGCTGCCCACAAGTAAATGTTAACACCGACGCCTACAACGCCGAACTTCAATTGCAATAGCCCTCCTTTTTTAATTAAAATTAAAAGGCGGGCTAAAAATGAATTTCTGCATTAGCTTAACATCTATCACAAGCTATTCTATCCATTTCAGAGGCATTTAAATTGTATGAAATTTGTTTGACACTGTATAATTATATATATAATATTCCAGAAGCACAAAGGTTGATAACAAACAAAAATAATGGCACAAAAATGTAAGATCACTAATTTTTTATTTTCACCTACCTGTTTGAGAGCAGGAGAGCCATACTTGACATACAAATCTAAAGCATCCAGAGTTTTTTCTTCTTTTATTAAGTGAGCTGCATAAAGCGCCACATATTTGTGCAACACCATTTGGTTCTACAATAATTCAGATTTGCATAATATTATACACATATACAGAATTATGCCAAATCACAGGTTTATCAAGTACAGTAAATTATAAAAATCAAAGTTACCTTCACAGGGATGAGCATATAACTCAATATTCAAGTAAACATTCAAGTAGGCTTTTAGATCATAAAAATATGTAAATTTTGCCTAAATTTTGAAAAGGCTAACTCTACCTGCTGTTGCTCTGCAATTTGAATACACTTTGGCCAGTCGCCTTTCTGGGCATACTGGTCCAGTCCTTCCATAACATCAACTTGAGCAAGCTGAAAAAAAAATGATATGACATATAAATATTCATCAGTAATTAGTTCACTTGAGAGAACTACTGAATGCTAAAAGTTCTTCACAATATCCCCACCCATATAGTCAGTTCCGTGAGAAAGACATAGACATTGGCAAGACATAGAAAAATAGATCACATTTCTCTCATTTTGCAATATCACACAGAATATATCACACAGTAATAATGCTAAAATAAGGCACATCTGAAACCCACAAGGATCATTAAAACAAACATGGTTGACTCCGGAGAAAGTGATGAAGTTGGCTGGAGAAGAGTACCATTGAAAAGCATATAATGCAGAGGGTGTTCAGTACAATGTAACAAATTTGCTGAAAGACATCAACAAAATATCCATGGTATTGTCAGAAGAGAACTGTCAAGTTATAGAGCAATATTTGCACAAAACTTGGTAACAAACCATCAAGTTACTTCCCTGATATGGCTGACACTTTAATCTCCACTACACTAGGCAGGGCATACCAAAGGAAACACACAAAAAAACAAAGATTTATAGGGAATAATTTGCCTCATTTTACTGTACAGTAAAACCTGCTATTGACGGCCACTCTAAATGTTAGCCAAAGTGTCCGTTAGGAGGGATTGGCCGCTCATAGGAAATTAGAGGAAGGGGGGACGGGCTTAAAAAAATTAATTTAAAAAAATAATAATAAAAAAATTAAAATTAAAAGTCAGGGGTCATTTTCAACTGCCGTAAGGTCAAAAGATATAACTATTTATTGTTTACAAAACACTAAATCAATCAAATAACATTATTTATTTGTATATATTGATACAGGGAAAAATATTTATGCATTGATTTCTATTGAAACGCTGATGGATGGGAATTACAAACGGACCCTTTATCTCTGAGATAATGTGATCCCGCCATTTTTGAGTTCTTAGTCAAAGTGGGCATGACTATTAGCTGAATAATTCAAGATCCAAATATTCTATTGTTATTAGGCCTAATTACAAGTGGCCGCTCTGCTATGCTGAGTGAAATGTATGTCAGCATATCGCCAGCAGAGTACCGCTGGCCGCTGTATAACGTATATGTATTGACCAGGTGGCGTTATAGTAAGAATTTGAAGCGTGGAAATCTGCGAATTAGATTGTCTGCCACCTGAAGTAATCTCAAATCAAGATGGCGCCGTCAGTATTTGTAAACAAGTTTCTTCGAGGATTGTAAAAATTGTCACACATTGTGGCCGTTATACCAGGTTAAAAATAGATTTTTTGGCCGGAAAAAACTGGCAGGTGGCCGCGTTTTGGGGTGACTGTTTATTGGAGACACTTGACAGTGAAAATGTGATGGGAAATTGGTTTTGTGACCGTAAGTTGCGGTCGACCGGCCATAGTGTTGACCCCCGGGACCGAGTTTCACTGTATGTCATATCTGTGTGCTCAGAGAGGTAACTGTAGTAACCCTGTTCTGCTGAATGTTTTCTATTCTATTTTACATTCATTTAAAGCTGGAATTGCTAACGCAATTTCAGCTTCAAATGACGAAAAATATTAATATTTGTGAAAAATAGACATATCTGAAATGGTATAATTTGATCAACTGAGCAACAACCTCAAACTTCTTTTTATCAATTTCCAAGCATTTTACTTCGTTTAAAATTGCTTGAAAACGTATATATATATGGGTCTAGCACTACAAGAGTTTAAAGGGACTGGCCCAGGCTAAAATCATCAACAAATCTGTGATTTTATTTCAAAGGCTTCTTAATATGACCACATGATGTAAACATGTCCATAGACTAGAACTGCGAAAGTTTTTAAATTTTTGTGCTGTGCAGTCACCAGTTAGACCAGATATAGAGACAAAATTCCGGTATTTCTAATTTTTAAAATGGTTGTCAATAATTAGAAATCAGGAATTTCGTCTCTATATCTAGCCTAACTGGTGAATGCGCAGCACAGAAAATTAAAAAACTTTTGCAGTTCTAGTCTATGTACATGTTTACATCATATGGTCATAATAAGAAGCCAAAATAGAATCACTGATTTTTTTATGAGTTTAGCCTGGGCCAGTCCCTTTAACCATGTCACACGTCAAATCAGATTCACTAAAGCTCACCTCATCAATTTTGTCTTCCTTCCTCAGGTACTCCTTATGGCGTTCATCAACATAAGCTTCTAGCCTGCGTGGGAAAAAAATACATACAAGTTACATTCACAAATTCTAAAACAAAGCCCAAATGATAAACAGTTGCAATTATTAAACTGGTATACAAAATGGAATAAGAACATGTATTACTTTTCAGTCACAATTTATGTGAACAAAATTCTAAAATGGGAGATCTGATTCCAAACAAAAAAAATTACCTGGGTTCTAGCTCACGAGCCACTTTTTTAGCTTTGTTCCATTCACAACCACCAATCAAAGCATCAATGGCTTCCTTCACCATATCTACTTGTATGTACATTTCAGCAGCCTGTGTGGAAAAGAGTACAGCTAGTGTTTTATCTAGATTACCGTACAGCACGTTAACTCATAAGGCTCATAAATAAACATTCATACATTTATTAGCATTACTTATTAGAATTACTCAGAAAGTATTTCCTTCGAGAAAGAGAACAGTATTTGTTATGCAATTGGAAATCATGTAAACAATTTCAACTTCAAATGGCTAAAAAATAGTAAATAATGCCCTTTAAATCTAAAACAGTGGAATGATGGTTGACCAGCACTTCTATGGTCTAAAAACACCAAATCAAATTATGTGACACAAAAGTTGTTATCAAACAGTCTTAGTGGTTTATTTCAATCATTAAAAAATAATGGTATGATTTGACAATGTTGTAGTATAACTTACAACAGAATGTCTGTCTATTTCCAACAAACGTGGACCAATAAGCTCAACAACACGTGCAGCTTCCTCCGGGCGCAGATACTTGATTCCCAAATCTCCAGCCTACAAATAAAATATTACGGTACTACAAACCATATAATGTCCATTTCACTAAAATATTCAGAAGGCTGTTTTTCAGCATTAGCATTTTTAAATATTGTTTTAGTTTTTTTAATTTGTGTGACGTTGACACAACATCCTCTCTGAGCTGAAGTATCCTTTCTGGATACTTTTGGGGGACATTGTGCAAATTAAATACAGTATTTTATCTGAGACACAACATTACCAGATTCATTGTCTGACATAAGTCATTGAGCTATGCATCAAATCACACATTTTTGAAATGTTAAAAATTCCATAACTTGGGTAAATAAAGAGAATTACTAGCTGTTTGAACCACCAGAACATCTCACTTATTCTCTTACACAATATTGTATTATTTCATTTTCTAAAAAATGCAAGATATGAGTTACATATTAGCTTTTTTGCATTATGGAAATCTTAACATATATATTTAAAACAACAAAGTCACAATTATATAGAAGAAAACATTATAAACGAACAAGTGAATTGTCACCTTTTTCCAGCATTTCTCCAGTATATGTTTGTCCTGTGTGACCTGTGATGTAACTTTGACATAACAGCCAACAGCTTGTTTGTAGTCAGCTTTTGCCTCCCATTCCTTAGCTTGTCCGACTAGAGCCTCCACGCCTCTGTAAAAATGACATCCCTCATTTGCATTTGTAGTATAATTTTTTTTTTCATAATGTAGGATAAAGATAATAAATACATGATTATCAGCAGGTTGTGTTAAATGGAAAAACCTGTTTGAAATTTAGCCCTAATTGATTTTCATCAAATGCACTTAAATTTGTGGATTTTGTCAGTTGACCTTTATGAGGATATAAATTTAAATCAATTGATAGTTTAGACACATATGTTATAAAAATATTAAGATACATGGACACAAAAGAAAAATAATATATCACACTGTTTTCATACTTAGTTGAATTCTTTGTCATTTCTCTGTCGTATTCGTCTTGAAGTTGCTGTAATTTGTGCGGGATGTATTCCTGACAAATACGTAGTGCATCTTGCCACATACCAGCATCCTGTCAAAGAGGGAAGACTTCTATAAAAATTATGTACAAGAATGTGATTATACAATTTATTAAAGTACTGTTGCATACAATAAGGGTAAAATAATCTAAGATATTGTAAGTTAACACTAAAAATACACTGGTAACAATTTAAATCATATAAAAACATACCTTGTAATGCTTCACAGCAAGCTCAGGTCTTTGAGCGCGAAGGAGGAAGGCTTCAGCTTTCTGATAATCTTTCTCATCAAAGGCAAATCTAGCTTGTCCGACAAGTACATCTGACACAGAGTCTGGATCATGTTCCTCAGCTACTCTCTGTGCAGAATCCCAATCTTGATTGTGTACATACCTAGAGAAAATTAAAAATATCAACATTACTTAATATAATCATATAAAAAAAAATGAAGGGATATACATTTAATTAAAATTGGAAGAAATATAATACATATTGTGATGTGCTAAATTACTCTATTATTTGTCATGCATCAGGCATAAAATTTAAAAAACAGTTTGCACATAGTTTGCACATATCACAACAGTGTTCAATACAGCCTGTAGGATTGCGCCATGGGCTGTTTAATAGATGTCCCATATACCTGCCAATATTTTAAAAAAATTCGCATAATTTCAGCTCTGGGTAGACAATAGTCCCATAGAAAAATGCATCTGTATTGAACACTGTACAAATCTTATGAAATTATTCGATAATTATTTCAGGAAATCCTAGATACAAAGATGCTGATAATACAGATATAAAATACAGATACATGTACCCAACATATAAAATTATTTCTACACGAGAAAATATGCTTCAGAAGAGCACACGGAAAGTTACACCTTGCCTGAAATTTATCCCGTTTACATTAAAACTCACATAAGGACAGCCTCCTTAGGTTTGTTAGCTTTGCTATGCTCTAGAAGAGCACATGGAAAATTACAGCTTGAAATTTATCCCATATGATAAACATTAAAACTCACATGAGGACAGCTTCCTTAGGCTTGTTAGCTTTGATGAACTCTGCCTCAGCCTCTAGGAATTTCCCCTCATCTTCCAGGTACATGGCATGCTTGAGCTGGATGTCTGGCATCTTGGATTTCATTGCTGTACGAGCCAGCTCAAACGCAAACTCAAAAGCACTGAAAAATATAAAAACCTTGCTAAAATAAAAATATCAACATTAAATATGAACCTTTACAGCACGGGAATCTAATTTAGTCATCAGAATCAGTTGTCTGTAGACTAAAGTCCATCCCCGCACTGTAAGAATGAAAATATTTATAATGGCCGTAGACCCATATCACAGGTATTCAAAGAAAGCGGAAAGAGCTAACATTTATTAAGACATTTATGATGACTTTAAATATATGTATTTCAGCACTTTAAGGGTTAAAGTGCTAATCACGTCTATAGCTGTTGTCAGCCGCATTATTGGCATTTGAAAAAAGAAAAAAATTGAAGGAGAAATTGGCATTGAATTTGCTAGATTGATGTGTGGTCAAATTCAAATGTGAGTAATTTTTACACACTTTTGTGGGTCGCGATAGCGAGACACAACCTCAAGTGAGTAAAAATTTAAATTCTACAACCTAAATGTCAACATTGAACCAGAGTTGGATGAGTGTCTGGTACTGTGGAAATATCAAATAACAGTCTTTATTGAGCAAGATTGACAATTCAAGAATTGTAAGTACAGGTAATTTTAACTAAACCATGGGTCACAGTAGCGAGAAGTAGCTTTTAAGTGGTTGAAAACATGTAATTACTAATTTTGTGGTCAAAAGGTTTATTTTTACAGAGAAATTACAATTTAAACTCTCCTTTTTTTAAACTTTGCATAAGCAAAGCTATATCTCACTCACCAATTCTCAGCTGCGTAGTCAATAGCAGCCTCCAGCAGTCCAAACTTTGTGAGAAGCTTAACTGCTGAATCTCCTCCCAGACTTTTGGCCCACAAATATGCCACTTGTTTAGATGCTGTAGCTCCACCGTGAGCCTTGGATACCTGAAAAAAGATCTCATTGCAGTAAGTGGCAGATAAAAGGACAGAAAGTGATACATAGTATGTGCCTAATGTATCAGCATTATCTACCTGGTCATGTAATTTTCTGAGAAAAAAACAGTATGAAGAAAATAAACATGAAATATAGTTAAAAGAAGAAAGAGAACTTGAGCTAATACTTATACATAAACTGCTTAAGTTGTCCTCAAACACTGATAAATTTAAGGCCACTGAACATCTTGGAGGAAAACAAACAAAGTCTGGTGATGATGACAGACTACCCAAGATATTTAATTGGTTTCAAGATGCATTGTTTGAGATGACAGTCAATTTTCTCTCACCCTGTATGCCTCTTCCCATACATCATTGTTACGGTACATATTAACGCAGCCCTTCCAGTCCTTAGCCTCAATGTAGTGGTATTCTGCTTGACGATGATTATGCTCATTTTCCAGTTCCTAAAAATCACAAAATAACGAGATGAACAATAAATGTGATGCCGCAACTGATTAAAAAATTACATTCAACAGCTGATTATAAATGGCTGCTTTATAAATTAACCCTTTTCCCGCTTAGTCAATTTAATAAAATTTTCAACCACTTGAGGGTGTGTCTCGCTACCGCGATCCACAACATCCAGTGGTTGAAAATTACTCATATTTGTTTAATTTGAGACCAAACATTTACAAATCTTGATGTCTAAACAGTCATTTCATCCCCAATAACAGTGATTTAATCAGCTAATAAAACGGATTAAAAACAACCATTGTCGTGATCAGCAGGCAAAGAGACCATTTGCAAACCTTGGCCAAATGAAGATGTGTGTCAGCAACTAAATCTTTGTGGTAGATCTTCACCAGTCGAATCATGTCATTGTACATCTTCAGTTTCTTATACATGGTAATAGCAAGGTCAGGTTCTTCAACTGTCACATACAGTCTGAAAAAAAATTAAAAGCACTTGAGCCCCATGTCAATGTCTTTAAACAAACTACTGACAATCTATGATAATATTCCTTCACAATATATCCTACTTTTATGTAGTATAAATATCACTGACGCAAACATTGTACAATTGAGTCATAAAAAAGAATGTGAACATATCAGTGGTCAAAAAAATATTGATCAAGATATTGCCCAAAAATAGTAACCATAACCTTGGCTAAGAATTATTTTAACACAATTTTTAAGAAAATAAATATTTACCGTTCTGCATCTCTTAATTTGCCTTGCTGTTCTAGTTTTTCTGCTTGTCTGATTGTCAGAGCTGCTACATCTTCAGGTTTCATAAAAGTTGAAGCCAGCTATAGATAATCCCAAATATAGTTTGTAAATATAAAAAAAATAAATAAGAAATTAAAACTTTAAATTATTGAAATCCTACATCATGCTTGTATACATTTTTACATTGCTTAGGAAATATGAATTTGAAAAAAATATAACTGGAAAATATATATATTTTTTCATTTATGAGAGCTTATGATATGAACTCACTCTATGTGCTTCCTCCCATTTACTTGCACCATTGTACATATCAATGGCCTCTTGTGTGCATCCAGCTTTCACATAAAATTGTTCAGCAGCCTAAAAAATTAGCATGAACACTCCCAAATACTTTATCAGTTTATATCACAGCTTATATAGCAGTATAGTGATATATAAAAAGAGAAAATATTAGTTGGGATAAATGTCACTTATTAAATTAAAACTAATCAAATAAGCTAATTTACCTCAGATCACATTTCAGTCTAGATTACATAATCTTTTCACAGTACTATTCCGCTTGGTTCAAATCTATATTGACAGGTTAAAAAAATCATTCTGCATATTACAAAGCTGATTACAAAACAAAATTTATATTCACAGCTTTTATTATTCTAAACGTGTACATACATCATACTCTCCGATGTTGGCATAATGTAGAGCTATCTTTTTGTAATATTTGGCAGAAGTGGAAGTGTCCTCCACAACTTCGAGTATTTGTACTGCCTTGTTCCACTGGCGGGAATGTATAGCTGCATCAACTGCTTTCATTGTGGCACTGTAATAAATCAAAATAATAAATGTGAATGAAACCAATAAATTATAATACACAGAACTATTCATTCTAATAGGGCCTACTACCAGTAAATAATGTATTCCAGTGGGACATGGAGTTAAGTGCGTTGCTGTATTGCCTTTGATGTAATTCTTGTGATAATTTAGACATTTTATATTTGTACTGCTCACCCAGCTTCAATAAAGTGGTTAATGGCTGCATCCAATTGTTTCTGATGAACAAGATAATCTCCCCATTCTTCTTCTAGTTTTACTACATCAGCAGGAAAAGCATACCGAGCCAGCTCTACAGCTAATAACAAAATAACAAGACATTTTTAAAATCTTAGGAAAATTACCTCCTGCAATTAAATGCACGAGAAAAAAATAATTTTAATTCTTCACCTCCTCAATGATTATAATTTTATTTTCATTCACAGCAAATCCAAAATCGTGAAAAGGATTCAATTGATTGTGGATTTGTAGTAATTGATTAAACAGTGAATTAATGTAAGATATTACACTACCTCTTCTATAGGCTTCTCCTTTTCTGTATGCTTGCAAAGCATCATCATATTTTCTAATCTTCTCAAACAAGTCACCAGCCTACAATTCCACAAAGGAGGAGTTAGATAACAAAATATACAGCAAGAGGACGGCACCATAGTCTTCACAAACTAATCAAACCAAATGTACATTTAATAATAGTCACTTTCAATGGATCAAACATAATATGTCACTCACTCTCTCATACATGTCTCCTTTAATCAAGGCTCCTGCGATGCGGTTAATGAGCTCACTGTTGTTCATCAATTCCTAAAAATGATAAAAAATAGTAAGTTTGCATTATTATGAACAGTAAGCAAATGATAATTTGGATGAGAATTACCTATGTTGCTAGAATAAAGTACAATTGTGCTTCTGCATTCATTGAGATGATTGATTTAGGTTTAATATATTATTCAATTAAGTGTCTTAGATAGGGACCAGTAGGTATGTCATTGAGATAAGTATAATTAATCTTCATCCTGCTGAATTAATTTATTTAAATCTTTATGTTTAAACAGTCATTTCACTCCCATTAAAAGTGGTTTAATCAGCAAATAAACAGATTGAAAATGACAATAGTCGTGATCAGCAGGATAAGAGTTAAAAATGATCAGCAGCAACCGTCCAAATACAACCATTTCACACAGAAAAAGAAAATTGAGAAAAAAAGACTAGCAGTGATCGAATCTAGGTCACTTCAAGGCAATGATGGTAGTATACAACTTATGCACAGCACATGCCAAGCTTAACTAATGTAAACATATCCCCAAATTAATTTTCAATTAAATATTTTCCTATGAATCTTACCTCATGGTTAGTGACAACCCTAGCAGCTCGTGCAGGCATGCCAGCCTTCATGTACAGATTGATTGCTGCCATATAATCACCTTCCCCCTCTTTCAGCTCGCCAGCCTTACCCTCCTGATTTGTGTCCATCAACCATTGGAAGTAGGTACGACGCAAGTTGCTCAACTCTGGGTGACCCTGTCAAATAAAACTTAATGCATTAGAAAAAGTCAATTTGCTAAAATTAACATCAGCCTATAGCTGAACATTATTTAAAATAAACTTCTTCCAGCTTGTAATTCCACTCACTTTAGCTTCAGCTACATCTATGGCTTCATCCCACTTATGCATCTCTTGGTACATCTCCATGGCTTCATCAATATTATTCTAAAAAAAAGTAAAAATATAAAAATTATTATTGAAAAAATGTTAAGAAGTGAGGTATATTACGTAATGCTTGTATCTGAAAGAGAATAGAATTACATGTCAAAATATTACCTGCTCCAAAAAGATGCCTTCAGCAACTTTAAAGTTTTTATCCATAACAGCCATGCGAGCTCTCACTTTATAGTGATTATAGCCATCACCAGTCTGAATGAAAAGAAGAAAAACATAAAAAAAATAGTTCAAGTGTTTCTCTAATTACCTACTACATATGTCTAAATATCATTGATTCTATTTTATAAAAAGGTGAAGCAGATTTAATAAATAAATAGAACCTAAAAATGAATAAAAAAATCAGAAAGATATTTAAAATTGTTTTTATTAGTGAGGAATTTGCCAAAACTAAATCTAATTAAAATTTTAAAAAAAGGTTACTATCAATAGCTTACCTTTTCTTGAGACTCTGCTGCGATTTGATTGGTGACATGGAGATAACGAGCCTTTGACACATCTCCTAAAGCAGCGAAGCACCTACGAAGTCAAGGGAGTATAAACAACACATTAATAACCATGCACGTAGCATTCTAACTTTTTTCAATTGGCCGTTTAGGACCTGTGAATCATATCTGATAATGCAAATTTGAAAACTTATTATTATACATCTTAAACATGTTAAAGCTATGCTATTCTGCTTTTCAAAAAAGGAGCATATTGTTTTAACACCTTTTACCATTTGGAGCATACCAGGTTGTCTACTCAGTGATGTCAATGTTTTTTCATCATAAACCATTTGAGCGACTATTGATATTTAAATCCTCAATATTTTAATATAATAAATCCATAACATAATACAGTAGTCCCCCTCTTATGCATGGACCCGTTATGCCATCTCTGAACGCATGCATAAAAGAGGTGCAGGCATGAATGGGGGATGCAAAATTATTGATGACCAAATAGTTTGATGCTTTTATTTTTATGTTATATTAATGTTACTATTGTATCATAAATATTTTCATGGTATATTAATGCATCATAATTCATACTTTTTATTATAATTTCCTGTTCTTTATCCTCTATTTTGGCTTGTGAATTATTTTTAATCACATGATAGAAATGTTCATTATCACGGCATTGTCAAAACTATGTCTGGGGCAGAGATAATCCAGTAAAAATGACCAATATCGGTTTAATGTTGGCCTATTGTCTTTAACGCTGGTCAACATTAAACAAACAAATAGTTTGATGCTTTTATTTTTATGTTATATTATTGTTATTATTGTATCATAAATATTTTTATGGTATATTAATGCATCATAACTCATACTTTTTATTATAATTTCCTGTTCTTTATCCTCTATTTTGGCTTGTGAATTATTTTTAATCACATGATAGAAATGTTGATTATCACGGCATTGTCAAAACTATGTCTAGGGCTGAGATAATCCAGTAAACATGACCAATATCGATTTTATGTTGGCCTATTGTCTTTATTGCTGGTCAACATTAAACAAACATTGTTTGAGGGTCTAGTGTATCACGTGCAAAATCTGGTCATTTTATTCACCTTGAGCCGGGAATTGCTGCAGTAATTCACATCTCAAGTTGAATAAAGGCTACATGTTATATTTGCAATTTATACATGCATCAAAGTCTCCACATTCCATGTCACCCATTTTATATATGCATATTGGGTGCTTTTCGAACTCAAACGGGATAATCCGTCAGTGTTCATAAAAAAATTGTGAACATCGGATGAAAATTGATGACTGTAGAACATTTATGTCATCAAATTGTTGAGGAAAAATAATTACAACAATAGACATCACTGAAACAATAAATCTCCACCACATAGTGGGTGGAAACTTAGTGAGAAAAAAATTGATGAACGACAACAGGATTAAAACCCTTCACACAAGAAATCAGCAATCACACCAGAAATAAATCTAGTTTTGTGTAGCCCAAGTTATTATGAAATGTAATAAAATGTACCGTATTTACCTCTCAGCAATATGAAGTTGTTGTTTCTCCAGTGAAAGACGACTCAGGGTTTTCCACATTGCTTCTGTTTCAGGAGACATCTCCAAGGTTTCAAGAAAAGCAACAGCTCTGTGTAATAAATAAGCAAATTTGATAAACCAGAGTTTATGACAATAAAAAAAGTACATATTTTTAAAACTACTTTACAAGCTTATTGCTGGAAAAACTGAAGTATGCAAGAAAGTAAATGCTTCCGGTAACAAATTTTTGCAATAAGAGATCGTAAGTCTTCCCAATCATGTCTGTAGGATTTGTTAGGACACTTTTACCAAAGACTGCATCTCCATTTTTGGGTTCGCTGTTGCGCCAATATTGTATAATAAAATAAGATTGGTCTAAACAGTTTTGCCATATCTTTTAACAACATGATGATAATTTGCAACAATAAAACACATTAGAAGTAGACATGTGGTCTTATCAATCGGTAGATGATTTACCTATACAAGGCAGAATATTATTAAAGATTCAAATCAGGTCCTGAATACGATAATATATGGTGCTGTCTATAACATTAACTAGTAGGTTTCCCATATACCATATACTACTACATCACAGTTACATCACAGGTAAATAATGTTTTTCAAGAAGAAAACTATCAATGTTATTATCATTCAGTTGGAGCTCGAATTGCTAACACAATTTCAAATTTAATTGAAAGATACATTTTTTTTAATTTTAAAAGTATGCAGATATTCTTAACAATTGTAGTCATTAGTTTGCTTCAGAATTTGTTTCTTTCTTCAAAATGATTACAGTTTGTGAAGCAATGTTTGACAGAACAATTACACTACAATTATTATCATTGACAGATAACCCCTACTGAAAATATTTACTCTAAGAAATTAAAAGACGTGAAAATAATAAAGAGAAAAATAAGGTTAAATATTTTTTTAAAAAGAAACAAGCTCTGTTTAAAAAGTTGTTGAGGAGAGTTGGTTATTTTACTTCAAAACACACATATATTACCTGGCATAATCTTCATCATCTATTGCTGTCCCAAACTCAATAAGTCCCTCATCTAATGTATAAGCCACAGTTGAAACTCCCTCATTCACCAAAACATCAGTTTTGCCATCATGCCTTTCCAAGTCCACAATATCACCCTGAGTAGATTAAACATAACTACCTCTGTTAAAATAATCTACTAACCCTTGTCCTGCTACGCCCGTACATACAAGGTTTTGAGCAGATTTTAAACCCAATAATATGAAATGGATAAAATAGTTAGTAGAATAATTAAATTTAGAGCATGTATTTTTCCAAGAAATATAATTTTTTTCGTCATTTGATGCTGGAAATTGCGTTAGCAATTCCAGCTTCAAAGGGAAAAAAAAACATTTGAAACAATACAGCAGGACAAGGTTTCAAAATCAGACTTTGTGTTAATCATGCTAATGTGTACAGCAATATTATTATTTTATTAAAACTCACTTAAAGATCAGTTTTAGTTCAGTTTTTAGATCAAGCACATTTCCAATAAAACAATAATACAATTTAAAGTGTGTGATGACATGCTGGCAAGACCGACCTTGATGGGGAACATTGTAACACGTTCCGGGGAGTCTATGTTGTACCACACACAAAGGTTACTACGGTTCTGAGCAACAACCACATCACTACCCGGCACCCACTGTAACAGTTCAAGAAGGAAAAACACATCATTATATCTAGGAATACTAAATTCATTGCAGACTACTGCGTATATATCATACATTTGCCAACTCAAACTGGCTTAAATATTGTTTATGGTGATATTTATCACAAAATCACTTGCTTTACTGTTCTAAACATACAAAAGCTGATCCAGTATTGCAATCAGTGACATCGGTTTGTTTTTATCAGTAAACAAAATATGTACTATAGAGTAATACTTTTGAAAAGAATAATTTACCCACCTGAACATAAGAACAGTAGTTGAGAACAGTTGTCCTCATTTGGGTCTCTATGTCATAAAGGTTTAACTGAAACAAACATTCACTTATTTTAGCACAGTAGTGGTAATACATTTTTAACCCTGTGCCAATCACAAAATTAAAATCCTTTTCATTTAATTTAAGGATCCCTCCAGTTCAAGTTTGTGAAAATTAAATATTTGGTGCAAAAGGGTTAACTTAAATAATGTTCCAAAACATAAATAGTCAGGAATTCTTGTGTTTGCTGAATATATTTAGACTGGAACGGCATTTTAACATCTAGTGGAACTGTCCTAAGAAATGAAAAATGGCTATTTAATTGTATGACATAGATGCAATACTGCAGCATAGTTAGAGATGATTAATATTTCTAAATAACACAGCTAACCTTTAATTTCTTGTCCCTGAAGAGCAGTTTGTGTCCAGTTTCATTGAGCTATAACACACATACACATGTCATATAGTTGTCCATACGATTGATAAAATGTGTTAAAATACTCGATTCATCCACTATGAAAATACCCGTTTTTGGTCGCACAAAAAAGACAATGCCAATAAACTCTCAAACCCTGAAAACCTATATATGCCAGGTTTCAAGGCATTTAACTGAAAATTTGAACGATCTATTAAAATTGCTAAAATCAAGATGCCACCATAGCCTCGTTTTCAGTCGCACATAAAAACGGACAACGCCAATAGACTCTCATACCCCTAAAACCAATATATAAGCCTAACAGGGTTTTGAAAGACTATCGTGAATTCTAAAAAAAAATCTTTCGCGAAAAAATATGTAGTCCCTATCTGGCGACTATTTTACTTATCCGAGGAAAGCTAAAAATCTAATCAAGTCATTTTCATAGTCATGCATAGCTTCACATAAAAAATTGACAGATCCAATCATTATTTTTCAAGTTATTCTGTTATTGTTCACAGAATTTTTACCAAGGAATTTTGAAAATTGATAAAATCAAAATGGCATCTTTTTCCGTTGTACATGAAAATGGACAATGCCAATAGACTTGTAAACCACAAAAACCTATATATACCAGGTTTCAAGGTACTTTAGGTATTGTGAATTAAAAAAAACATAAGTCAACAAACAAATTAAGTTTTCGGTGGAAAGCTGAAAATCTAATCAGGTCTTCTCCATACTCATTGGTAAGTTCACATAAAAAATTGGAGAGATCCAATAATTATTTTTCAAGTTATCGCGTTACCAAGAAATATTTTTGAATTTTTGACCTTGAACTTTGACCTATGATTATACCTCTACTATAGAGGTATAATCCATTAAAAGCCCCCAAACACCCTAGCCTGCACCAGGATGAGCAGACGGACAGACTACATAATACCTTCAGCGGTAGGCTAGAAAGGCTGGCGGCAGGATATTGGAGGCATAAAAAGAAACCTAAGTTTGCTGAATGTACCCAGCAATGTAAATGTGGGGAAGTAATAAAAAATTACCTCAAGCCAATTTATCCTGGAATCGTGAGCCACTTGTCCAATGTTTAAACCAGCTATCATGTCCACTGTCATGAAAAAGAGTGGAGCACAAGAGTTTAACTGAATAAATATGTATGATGAAATTAAACTATATGTATACCTTACTTTTATTATTAAGGCTATGTAGACAAAATTTAAATCTATAGTCAATGGATTTTCATCATCTAAACAGCATACAGCACAATTATATGTACTAAAACCAAATGCAAATTTTAATACATTTTGCATAGCCTGGTCAAAGAGAAATCTGGTTTCAAGATATTAGTAGAGAAAGTTAAATGTGGCAAGTTGGATTATATTATTTTCAAATCAGTGTTGATAATTCTGCATTTAGATGCATACTTATTGCAATAGTTTTCAGATCAATAAGATAAGCCATCTTCTTATTGTCATCCACTCCTGCCTGTTTTCTTTCATTCAATCTGACACTAGAAAAAAAAACTTATGTGAGACTGTACAATTCATGTATCATTTATGTAAAAGTAAGCACAGTAAAAAAGATATAAAAGATAAAAGATTATAGCCCGGGTTACTCAGTGATAACAGATCTTATGTATAGCCCAGCCTCCCATCATAACTAGAACCTGAATTTTAGTGTATTGTGTGAAAACTTGCTTTCTCTGGGGGACAGATTGTGGGATTTATAACATTTTTATACAACAGTAACCGGGTCACAGTACCACAAAAATTAAATTAATAAATCACAAAATGGCTGACAGTACAACAGTAACCTGGATAGGGGCGTGGTGGATCAAGTAAATTTTAATTTTAACACTTTTAATGTAACACAGTTTGCCTTAAATAACTTACCTGATTTGATGAGGATTCATGAATTCTGTCCTGACTGAGCCCAGTATTTCATTTTGACCATATTCAACCAAGGAGAGCTCACCAGCATTAAATATGATGCATACCTATAAAAATTAAATGAAAAAAAAGAATACACAAATTCTAATATTCCCTTTCTACTTTTGGGTCGATAAACATCCTGTTGACATATAACAAGCAAATAGTTTAATGATAATATTGTATGTTTGACCGACTTCTGTCAAAGACAAGAGCTATAAGATTAGCTATTCAGCTACTTAAAAGTAAAAAGGTAATTCAACTTACATTTTCATTGTCAAAGAAATACTTCTCATTTCCACCTGAACCTTGCCAAGGTACCTGCAACAGACATATCAACTACTTATGCAGCTTTTTTCAACATTATATCAAATAACAATTAAATTAATAAACTAGCATGATATAATGATTAAAACTCAACAAGTACTTCAAATTTGAAACTCCATTAATTTGCTAATTTTAACCATGGATGTGAAGTTAACAACACTTTAATCTCATAAATGTTACATCAAAAGAAATTAAGTGCAGCCTTGTTATAGACAGAAATTGTGTATACCTTGTGAAAGATTTGGAAAATACTGATTATTTGAAATAAATTGACATACCTCACTTAACATGTTAGTCTGCAGGTCACCTAGCATTAATGTGTCAGAGGTATGAGCGACCAGATAACGGTCATTTCCCAGGATCTTGACCTCATCTATCTCATAACCATAATGTGATTTCAAGCTGATGCGAGTCCCTGAAGCAATGTTTTTAACCAAAACCTAAAAAGTTCAGAATAATACATTAACTAACAGGATGAAAAGGCCTATGAGTATTGAAAATTTTAATTAGTGTGCTTTATCCTTTTTGCTGCTAATTTGTTTTAGACTATTTTTCATTCATTTGAAGCTGGAATTGCTAACGCAATTTCCAGCTCCAAACGACAAAAAATAATTATATTTATGAACAAATATACATCTTCAAAATGTAACTATTAGATTAATTGAGCATCTATCACAAAACATTTTAGCAATTCGAGTTGAATTTATTGGTCTGAAATTTGCTTGAAAACGGATATATTCGGTCCCTGCAGCATAAGGGTTATTATATCCAGTAGTTTTAGGTAACAGTGCAGCACACAGATATTATAAAATCATCACAAGGCACTATACCTGGCTGAGTCCTACATATGTGATCTCAAATTTGTTCTTAAAGACAGATCTTCTCAGGCAGCAATCAAAAAGTTCTAGACCGCCACATAAGGTTCCCTTCAAGACAAAATTAACAAATATTATCAAAGATGCTACGTCTGACATAAATATACATGTAATGATATTAAATTCCTTACAAAGATTAATTCCTTAAAATATTATGTTTTATAGCACCTGATGGCATAAGGTGCAACAAAACATTAAAAAAATGATCTTATGCACATATATGGAACATTAACTGATTTGTATTAAAATTGATTTTAAAACTGTATATTTATATATGATCATTAAATGCAAATATCCCGATTATGGATCCCATACCACTTACTAACAATGTATATAATACAGATGCCATAAATTTCTCAATATATTTTTATCTGTCATAATTTAAATGTAACTCCATTTCAATAGAAAAGTTGATAAGACTAACCATAATAACACGGGATCCATCTCTCTTCCATGATAGAGTAGTTATAGTGTAAAGGTTTGGTATATCTTTTGTCTTGCCTTCATCCCACATTCCTTTCCTAGGACTCCAGTTAAGAACTCTTAATCTATGTGGTAACAATAACACATTGTAAATATACATAGTTCAGTTGGGCGATTAGCAAGACTACTGATCCCTTTCTGTTTCAGCGTAAAATTTTCAAAGCAATAAAGAATTGAAGCAGAGAAAAATAACCAATCTAACACAATATAACTTTTGAGATTATTTATTTTCACACAAATATTTATCGATTTATTTGGTATCATTATGTGAACCAAAATCATCAAGCAAAGATTACTTACTAGGAAAATTTAAGAAGAGATGAACATGATTACAAGATTGCTAGCAGTGCCAGATCAAAAACAAAAATATTGACATACCTATCATAACTACCCACAACAACTGACTGTCCACTTGGACTGCAAACTGCCACAGTGAATTCATGTTCATCTTCCTCACGACTAAAATCAAACTGCTGCATAATGCGTCCATCTTTCCCATAAGCAAATATCCTTTTGTCACAACCAGCTGCTACTATAGAGTTTGTTCCCCAAGCCAAAGCGTAAGGTGGACAAGGATGCACATTGATCTTACCCTGAATCGAGAGCGAGAATAATAAAGTACTTGTTCCATATTATGAAGAGACAAGAAATATCAACATATGCATCACATATCAATATATATGCATCACAAATTAGATGACTATTAAAAGAATCAAAATTCAATCAAAACACCAATGAAATGCAAGTCAGCACGATGGCTGCCATTTAAAAAATAAATTATTTTATTATCTAACAATCTATCACAACATAGCCATTTCAGAGGTATATTTGGTTGGATACATACATGTACTTGAAAACTTTTAGATCTACAGGCCTTAGCCCTTTCAAGCCTGAATTTACCATTGTCATCTTCATCCACTACAAGCTGCGAATTGCTGCCGCAATTCTCGACTTGTAGTGGTTGAAAAATTAAAGAAAATTGCCATGTATTGGTAAACCAGTTTCATTCTAAAACCCCTAGTTGTGGGAAAATTAAGTCTGTTTTCAGGGATGTAAAATAATGCTTTAATGCATCGTGAGGGCTTAAAGGGTTAGTGTAGCAAGAGAAGGGTTAAATGAGTCCAATCACTATCATCTCACCTGAGATTCTCCAGTGCCTTCATCTTCAAAAAAGTATCTGACGAGGGTTCCATCAGCATGACCAGAAATTATACCTTTTCCTGAAGGACTGAAATGTAAGCAACACCCAAAACATTTACAAAAATGTGATACATGATCTTTTAACAACTGTTGGAAATGTTAATCTGGACTACTATCATTTTTGAAACTCAAATTTAACAGACAGAAGTGATTTTCATTTACCAGCTTGACCGAATCAAATAAGAAAAAATAGATTGTGAGTGGACAGTTATCCAACTGACAGTTTTAATTTTTATGCTTTTCAATTTGTTTCTTAAAAAAGTATGTTATTGTTTTGCATTTCGTGGAAAACCGAAATTTTAATAAATAATTAAGTACATGTAGGTCGGTACTGGACAGCCTCTTTGGAAACCCTTACTCTAGCCCTACATGTTATTGACTATGATCAGAAATACATGTATTTCTGCTATGATAGTGGTGTGATACCTCTAGAGTATAATGATTTGTAGCTAAGATAGATACCAAACTTCGAGAGATGTACAGTAACCCAAGTTTTTCAACAAAGACACAGCACTATGAACTATCTACAAATTTCTAGCAAAAAGAGTTGTTATTCTATGCATATTCAAAGTATACATAAAACTTATTTGAAGTTTTTTAAATAAAACTGGTCAGTACCGTCTACATCAGCCTTTTTAATTATTTTCCGCTGGTAAACATTAAATAAAGTGGTTCTATTGGATTTCTCTTCTTAAAACATATTTGAAAAGACCGAAACTTTGAAATTTAAAACGCACTTGTAAACAGCGTTAGAATGACTATAATTGTTTTTAAGCTGTTTTATTAGCAGGTTAAAACAGTTATTGAGAATGAGATGAGCGGTAAAACATCCACACTTGCATATGTGAGTGAAAGAAAACTTAGTGAGAAAAGGGTTAATAATATGATATCAAAGAAGAACTACTTACTTTGCGCAAACAGACACAACATAGGAATCTGTATTGTAGATGGTTGAAGATTTGTTTGTTTTAACATTTGCCTGGCGCATCTGTAATACAATAATAAACTGGACTATTATTTGCTGATAAATTAACCAATTACTTTAAATATTAAAATAAATATGCTTATAATAAATGAGAAGACCACATTATAAATTAGCCTAATTTATCAACTGATACTATCAGTTTATATTAAAAAAAAGGTTCATGTCATAATACCTTGCCGTCAGCTAATCCGAAGATAATATTTTGTTCTGGTGGCCATATTAAACACGTCACTGCACTCTGCTGCACAAATTTGTTGCAAATTGTCTTCCTTTCACCCCTGTTTTATGGCATTAAGAAGAGCAATGTCAATCAATTACTTCATGTAGGTTAAACTGCAAATATTTTATTTTGTGGTGGTGTCTAATACCAAAACAAGAACCCTGCGGTTCTGAACATTATTGAGAGTTATTTTTTAAATCAGACTAAAGTTCATATTTAAGCAATGTGCCATGTAAAACTGTAATCAGAACAAATATATATTTTCCGCCAATAACTACATTAGATTGCAAAAACTTGCTTAAAAATAATTAGATGCACAAGTGCAAGATGTTAGTTCACATGATAGCAGTCTATTAAAATACTGTGCAAGCACTCCCAACCGGATGTAGTGACTTGTTTCAAAATTGTGTAATGAATATTAAAACACTAATTTATATGATGTTTCTTTAAATAAATCGTGTGAGATATATCACTGATATTATATTATTCATAAGATAACTACCAAGCCTCTATAGGCAGGGTTCAACACGCTCCAATAAACACAGCAACATAATCCTTGTATTTTACAAATGTTCTGCAATCATCAAACACCAGACTACATAGAAATATAACCAGCGCCAATACACAGTGCCGCACTGCAGACCCACACGAGATGTTGACCCAACCGACGCTGTCTCAATGCACGCGCTCTTTCAAACAATAAAAAAAAAAATGAAATCGGATGAGAACTGAGGGAGGAGAAGCATTTCTTTTGAATTGTGGACAGACAACAGACGCAACATGATGGCATTTAGCTCATCTATAGGCCCAATAAAGGCCTGATGAGCTGATAAAGCAAAATAAAAAGATAATAACCTTAGTTTTTTTTTAATTACTGATACTAGTATAGTTTGTTATGAAAATGATTTTATTTCAAATTAAAATGTAAAAAAAAACATGATTCTTCATGATCAATAAAATGAGCGACCACTAATTATGAAAAACGTCGTCCCCATGTCGTGAGGTTATGTGGCTGGTCGCTCAGTGATGTGATGCACTGTCATGCCTTCAGTGCTTATTGCGGACCGTGATAGCGGTAAATATAAAACAAACATCTTTCGGGAACATACTTATGATTTGCTGTACAGTCAGCGTGGTGATATCTTGCAAATAATTTATTTAGACGTTCAACCAACGTTTGTTCATTTTTGTCCACCGTCAGCAAAGTTGATGTTTCAAGCATAATAATGATCTGGTAAGTAAACATGCAGGGTGCAAGTAGTCGCTCAATAGATAATATTAATATGTATATCACAAAAAGGTCATTTTGATGTTTTTTTCGTGTTTTTTTTAGGATTTATGTGAATTTGTGAGACACTGCAATAAAAGATATTTTTCTTGGTTTGTTTGTTCTTTTTTGCTCACTATTACTTGTAGAAATGAAGCCATCATTGTAGAACTAAAAACATTTTTTGTTTAAATGGTACTTTATCACCTTTTCTGAGGGTTCCCATCATTGGATTTCTCACAATTACGAAAAATGGTGCCAGCTCTAGCCTTTAATTTCATAATTGTTGCAACAAATGCTTGAAGAGGTAAGTGGAACAGGCATGCTATGGCCCTTGTGATAATTTTTTGGCAGTGGCTAATCGTAGGCCTATGTGATTCTTTATCATGTTTATAATATAACTCTATGGGCAGCCTCGTTTACGAAATGACGGGCTCCCATTGACTCCCATTATAACTTTGCCGTACGATTAGCCACTGCCAAAAAAATGCAAAAAATGAAAATAGACTATGCCCACTGCCCTATGAGGAAGTTCTGGAGGCCACATTTAGGCTGTTTGGACAGAACAATGTGGGAATTTCTGAGATTAGTGATGATTAGTTCACTAGCTTGCCCAGGGTGAAACCTGGGTGAAGTTTTGTTTGCCTGCTCTACGCTTCCTCATGGGGTGCACCGAGGGTAAAAATGAAAGTTTCTTAGCCATAAAGATGAAAATCCACCAATTTTTTTTCTTCCATGACCCCCTTGTGGACCTAAAAGAAACGCAAAGAGAGGCAGGAGATTATACCCGATTGGTATGTGCGTATATGTTGTATATTTGCCTCTGTTATTGTTTTGCGGGGCACTCATTGAAATCATCGGGTGCCCTGATTTATCTAAAACCTAAAACTCTCAATAACTTTCATCTCAGCAGTTGGTTGCCAAAATTCAAGTGTCTGGGTGATGTTTTGGACTCTGTATCCCTGCCCTAATTTGCAACATTGAGGTCATAGCACAGCATTTTTCTTGCAGAGTGAAATCTGTAGAATGTCGTCAGTTACGTAAAAAAAGCTCGGCAATGAGTGATAAATTAAATCAAACGAACAACTCAGCTGACAATAATTTAGGAAACTTTTTCAAAGCCACTGATTTTGATGATATAGCCATGAAAGTTAAAATAAATATAATTATATTAAATATTTCACCATACTTTGTCCTTGCTTTTTTTCATGTGAGATCGTCATAATGAAAAGGTTTGTTTCCGTAACAGCGTGATTGATCCACAATAACTACCAGTCTGAGTCAATGAGGAACGAATGTTGCCGACATTTGCCCTATATTGAGCCAGCGGCAAAATTTACCGCAAACCCCATCCAAGGTCGTTGGTGAAAGGATGTGTTAAAATGACTGAAAATAATTGCGTCATCAAGGAGGACTCCAGCAAGCACGAGACATTGGACCAATACTGGGCTAATGTTGGGCCAGCGTCGCAGACGTTGGGCCAACAGCAGAGGGCCCCCAGCAAAGACGGGACATTGAGCATGTGTTGGTTCAATGTTGGCCTATCGTCAGCGACGCTGGCCCAACATTAAAACAAAACAAGGGCAATGTCACGTGTTTGCTGGGGGGTGCTCATGGCGCCAATCGCAGTGCTACTATACACTGAGCTAGATGAGGGGTGACAGACCTCATTGTGTGTATACACCTTCGCCTAACCTTCCCCTCCCTCAACAACGTGCTATAGTAGTCATCTGCTCTGCTCATGTGACCGCTAACAGTCAGATGTTATCAGACATGGGACACAACTCAGACGTTGGCCCAGCATTGAAACAACACTGGACCAAAGTCACATGTTTACTGGTATGACGTTAGTATACTGGGAGGTCCAGCAATATCAGTGACCCAGATTCTGTGTGTGTTGATTGGTCAGAGAATACCATCTCGTCCTATGATCTCCTTAAGATCTAGGTCAGCCTATCTCCGAATCTTCTTCACCACAATTCGAGCTGTGGCGTCAGAGGCATATAAACCAAGGGTTAGATTTTGAAAGGCAATATATATTATTGCAAAATATTGTATCGATATCATGACAGAAATGGTCTCGAGAGTAAAACGTCTGCTAGCTTTCCCCAGTTTCAAACTCTCATTGTGGTGTTTTCTTAAGATTATATTGGCCTAGTTTGATCCCAAGGTAGGCATTGTTCTCAGTAAAATATACTGGTTATCTACAGGGTATAAAACAATAGCCCAACACACCGCTCAAAATTTCGAGACCCCTTACTGTCGTAAAATTGACGACAGAAATCCTAATAACTCAGCAAATACAGATATTTATGCTAATTCAGAAACAACGTTTGGTGGGTCTACTGTAGGCTATGGAATGACAGAAAACTGAACCTATGCGTTTTGCCGTATTTGAGAAGATGTGAGTGATAGTCATTTGGGACACACATTATATGGACACAAAAAAACAGTGCCCAGAATCCGTTTTGTGAACCATATTAAAACATTATTGGAACGAGTTCCAATAATGTAACAATCAAAATATACTGCACACCAGAAAAAATAATTTTATACTTTATAAAATTCAGCATATGGCATGAGAATGCAACACACATGCATGTAATTAACCCTTACAACGCTAAATTATTTTTTTGTTTAAACCATGAGGCCTAAAGAGTTTTTCTCAAATTTAAAATCACAATAAATGCCTTAGTTAGTTCTTTTCGCTTCATTTCAATACCTATAGATGTCATGGGTCTACGGCCATGATAAATAATTGACTCTTTCAGTGTGAGGATCATCTTTAAACGTCACGATCTGACATCTATAGTGGTCAGATTCTGACGTCAAAATGTTTTAACTTTTTCTTTCTAGTTCGCATACACATGCATAATATGGGGCTTAACCCTTTCACCACTGAAGCCCGTTTTTAAGTGCTGAATGCCATGGCATTCAGCACATAAAAACGGGCTTCAGTGGTGAAAGGGTTAATGGATTATCTTCAATAATTGCAATTACAAACAAGTAAGTACCGGTATATTGCTTACACCATTTTAAATACAAAGCATACAAAATGGCATGAAATGTCCCATACATGAATAACTGATTCGATATTCATTTTGTGACACTAGTAGGGTCAATGATTTTTCGTTTCGAAAAAATTGATTTCCCGTTTCAAGTTTTGGTGAATTCCGTTTCATTCCGTTTCAGCGCGATTTTCACAGATTTTTAACTAAAATACAGTGACTGATCTTTAATTGAATAACAACACAATTGTTGATTGCCAAAATCATCAACAGAACGAAACACGAAAAAACATTATTTTTTTATATTATAACTGCATATATTAGCATCTTATCAATGCCAGACAATAATAAAAAATTGATTAGTATAATAATCGCCGATAGAAAAAGTGCTGACCCATCCAGCCCCTCATCAACGCACACGCGGCGGTCATGGCGGTATTGATTGTACTCTCATTTCCCAGTCACCTTAGCCAAAGTTGGCCCAACATATCACGCATGCTGTGATTCGGGAGTCCTCGGCCAATTTCGGCAAGCTCCGGCTCATTTACATAACGTTTGCGCATGCGTCGTGTACCGGAACTGATCCCGTACTAGCGGGAATAATTTTCTAAAATAAAAATGGCTAAAAATAGTCAAGCTAAATGACGTCATTGCAAAGGATTTCTGAAACGGAAAAATGCGGCGATCACATGTAGACACGGCATATGCCACAATCAGCACTGTCGAAGTCGCGGCAAATGCCGCGATCAACAGGATAAGGTTTAAAGTCAATGAAAAACAGCGTGAAATAAGTGGATTTGGACTCATAAAATGACGTTCCCGTTGAACTTTGAAATGTGCAAATGCCGCGATCAACAGGATAAGGGTTAAAGTCAATGAAAAACAGCGTGAAATAAGTGGATTTGGATTCATAAAATGACGTTTCTGTTTGAACTTTGAAATGTGCAAATGCCGCGATCAACAGGATAAGGGTTAAAGTCAATGAAAAACAGCGTGAAATAAGTGGATTTGGACTCCTAAAATGACGTTTCCGTTTGAACTTTGAAATGTGCAAATGCCGCGATCAACAGGATAATGGTTAAAGTCAATGAAAAACATAGTGAATTAGGTGGATTTGGACTCATAAAATGACGTTTCCGTTTGAACTTTGAAATGTGTAATTCCGTTTCACAGGGTTTATTCCGCGAATTCCGTCCGTTTTCCGCGATCGCGGAAAATCATCGGCCCTACACTAGTCACATACCGTACACATATTACGGTCAACAGCCAGTCGCGTCCACACCACTGTCCAGGATTGGCTCAAGGCGTAATTATTGTTATAAGAATATACCATTTTAAGTGAATGCAATTAACGACTAGTCCAGGCATGAAATCACTCCCCCCTGACAAAACTCCTCCCCACTCTCCCACCTTTTGTGAGCTGCTGCCACCCACTTTAGTATCATTTTTTCTTCGAGGGCTAATAATACACAATAATTTTTTAGATGAGTACCAAGTTTACAAGAACTCGTAAGAATAATCGGCTACATAGGGGAGGGTGATATTTAGAGGGGTGCATGTACTTATATTTGAACATAAAACAATTTTAAAACATCCCTAAAACATGTGATTTTCACTTAAAAGTGCATGCACGTTTATGCGAGGGATACAGTAAGTAATTTCTAAATACTTGAAAATAAATGTTTCCATCAATTTTCATTCAAAGCCGAAATAAACATTCTAAACATGTAGCAGCAACAAGAGTGTGATATGTGATAACCCGAGTTAAATGAGAAGGTTGAATTTTAAAAGTAATTGGCTTAACTCATCTTTTAAACTTAAGAAAATACTTTACCATTCGTCCCCAATTTTGTAGACAAAAATAATGTTGTCTGTTTGTCCAATGGCAATTTTTGATGAATCTGGTGAGAAGGCGATGCCTTTCACCATATAGCTCTTCTTTCCATACTGTAAACATACAAGTAGCATGATAGTTGTTGCTAACAAAGTTATGAATAATTTTTTTTAATATTAGATACAAAATTATCACAGAATAGTAATTTTATACAATTTTCAGGTGACTTATAAATCTGAAAAATTATGCTTAGCAAAACAGAAATGTATTTTTACAAAATGATAGCTCAAACTTTGTTGTGCAGCTGGGTTTGTAAGTTTGCTTGTCGAATTTCCTTGTGATAAAAAACAATTTTACTAAATTAGATTATATTATCTCATAAATTATTAACATTACATTAATTAAAACAATTGATACTAAACCTTAGAATCAGCAGGTTTTGTAGCAAATTTATCTCTTCTCTCTCCGTGCTCATCATATAGCAAAATAACTCTGTCATAGGTACAAACAGCCAGTTTTGTGTTGTTTGGTGACCATGCTAAAGCACAGATTTTTGCGGCACCCTCCTGAAAATATAAAATGTGTATATATATATAAGTTCTCAAGGTCTCAAAGTGCCTCAGAATACACTGGGACAACACCAATTTTTACCAAATTTTCTAGGGTGGGTAATTTTGTCTCAGGGTCGGTTAATACTAAATTTCAACATTTGGCCTGAAATGCTTCACTGCTCAATTATTCTTTCCACTCTATCACTCATCCGCTCCACATCATCATCTCATCTTCTCCAACTCACTGGCACATATTGTCCACCTTATTCACTTATTCTCCTCATACATGTATAACTCCTCCCTCTTCTCAACCTCAGGAGTTTGCTCATCTTCTCAATCTCACTCATCCTCTTTCCACCTCACACAATTAGTCTCTTACCTTCTGCACCTCACTCACTTACTCATGAATCCCCTCCCCACCTCACTCAACCATCCTCCCCACCTCACTCAACCATCCTCTCCACCTCACCCAACCATACTCCCCACCTCACTCAACCATCCTCTCCACCTCACTCAACCATCCTCTCCACCACACTCAACCATCCTCCCCACCTCACTCAACCATCCTCTCCACCTCACTCAACCATCCTTTCCACCTCATTCAACCATCCTCTCCACCTCACTCAGTCATCCTCTCCACCTCACTCAAACATCCTCCCCACCTCACTCAACCATCATCTCCACCTCACTCAACCATCCTCCCCACCTCACTCAACCATCCTCCCCACCTCACTCAACCATCCTCCCCACCTCACTCAACTATCCTCCCCACCTCACTCAACCATCCTCCCCACCTCACTCAACCATCCTCCCCACCTCACTCAACCATCCTCACCACTGAAGTAGAGCTTGTGCTGTGCTTCAGGGTCATTGTTTTAAGGAAAGCTAAGATGCAGCTGTTTCACAATTAGGCAACAAATAACTATCCTGTATCTCATGTCTGACTGTCGTTAGCTCAATGTTGTTTTCAATGTTTAGTCGGGGAGGGGGGGTGGCTGTCTGGTGGTCATGTGTTGCACGTCTAATGTTGTGAATTGCCGGCGAAACGAGCCATAGAGTGCACAGGGTCAGCCTTGATCTGTCACATCTATTTTTTACACCTCAAGTCGACACCTGTATTGATAGACTGCACATTGATTTCAGTGCACATAATAAACTCCTGATAAATACACCCCCCAACTGCATCTCTATTAGGGATAATCGGGTAGGTCTACCCTAACATGGAAATAGGTCAAATCTGTGAAACTCGACCTCGACCTCCTTTGTTTTCACCGAGCTGGCTAATACAATGAGGTATGAGGGAGGGTTCCTATATAACCTTGTTTTCATCGAGGGGGTGTTATATAACCTTTTTTTCACTGAGTGACTTCACTGCGTTTCACAGATAGCTACTCCCTGTGTGACCATGGGCTGGGACCAGGGTCTGGAACTGTGGTGCAGCTCATTATTCAAAGCCGATCTATTAAACAGAAACTGTTTATGTTAACCTGACAGTTTGGGTGACATAGGTATATGTTACTAGGCATACCACAGTCAATGACAGGTAGGGGAAGGTACAAAAAAACGTGACTAGCAAACAATTTAGTAGCCTAGGCACATTGCATGCTAGTAGGCCTACTGCTATTTGCTCGGATGTGATGGCAGTGTGTAGTGTTCAGATTGAAATAACTGAGTCAGGAGACAGATTAGCTACTTCCACTGCCACAGTCTTTGAGCCAATGTTGATTTAATGATAGACCAGCGTAATAACAGTGTGCGACTGCAGGACAACATTAAATAGACTCACTATAATAGAACTCACTATAATAGGACTCACAACTCGATAAGCCTAGATATATTGAGATTGCAAAGTCATCGATATAATTAGTGAGTTAATAACTTGATATTGAGTTGAAAACAATAATAGCCTAATTTAAATATCATTTCTGGGGCTTTGCATATGGCTATGAGATTCATTAAGCATAGCAGGATTAGGCTATGTATTGCCTGAGGGGTGTTTTTAAAGTTTCAGAACGTATTCAGACTGTAGGCACCAGTAGGCCCTAGGCCTAAGTTTTTACTACAAATGAATTGTTTTTCTTTGCTGGTTTAATGTTAGAGCATCGTCTATAAGGCTCGCCCAACATTAATGCCACATCGGGTGAATGTTTGTTTTGTTGGGCAGTGAGTGGCCGATAGGCATATTATATAGGCCTCATACATGTGTATTGGCAGGCCAGCAGAGACGTTGAATCAAAGTTGGCTTAGTGTTGGTCCAGCGTCGTAGATGGTGGACAAACGTTGAACCAACATTGATTCAACGTCTTCTTGTGTCAGCTGAGTGTTGTTGTGTATGCCTCTGGGACAGACTGACCATACAGGCAACTACCCATACCGCTGGACAAGCACATGCAGCCAGCGTTGTTTCAATGCTGGCATACCGTCTACGACAGCGCTGCCGTATTAGGCCTGGGTCATGTCATTAATGTGTCAACCAAATGGGTCGAATTTTATTGCACGATTCTTATCTAAATCAAGATTCTAATTTGAAGACAACATATAAGCGGATTTAATTTTCGAGATATTTATTCGTTTCTGCAAAATCTTGTCGCCCTGGCAGCACATTAATAGCTGAAATGTCTTTTTGAGCCGTGACAGACGGAAAATAAAAAAGCTGCCTACCTAGTTCAGAAAGTTAATAATATTCGGTGTAGATATGTCTTCTGATAGTGTATGTCTATATTGTGCATTGTGAAAAAAAAAAATCGTGGCAGTTTGTGTCTTTAAGGGGGGTTATTTAATGCAATTCCCGTCCGTCACGTTTCAAAGTCTTTTAATTAATGTGCTGCCACGTATAATAAATTTATTTAGTGAAACTTTCTGTTTTCTCTTACTGCTCCCTAACACTAATTAGTAGAAAAGATGGTCATTTAAATTGATGTACCAGTACAAAATATTTTAAGGAAAAACCTTGCGAAAAAATCGCTGTGTCGGACGGAATTTGCTGGTGTTACGGGCAGAAATGAGGTTTTTTTTGTTTACGCGAAGCAAGTTACCTGTGAATTTTACCCAATGAAGATTCCAGAATTGGTCTAAATTAAAGATGAGGCTGCTAATTTATTTTTACTTGTACATAAAAAATTCCCAAGCCTAAAATAAAGTAATTACCATAAGTACCATAATTTGTTTACGTAATTTGTTAACATGACTATATGTATGAACTTCATTTGTTTCCTCACTTGCCTTTTGGCATGGGAAACACAAGAGGAAAATGCAAAGCCAAGTATTACCAATGCATGCAGCTCAATAATGTGCTGTCTGTAGTCACTGGGACATATCTGGGGGGGGGGGGGGGGTAGGGTTTGAAGCTAGGGGGGAGAAAGTCGGGAGGTGAAATGACAATTTTATGTGCTTGGCTTTTTAGTTTTTTAGCGACATTGTCATCCCTTAGCACTCTGCGTCGTCCACCTGTGCTTGTCCGCCGGCGCATCATACTCAAATAGCTCCCCTGTCAACATGACTTAATGTATCAATTGACTTTATATTTCAAACTTGTATACCATATGCCTTCAGTTTTTTTATTCCATTGACCCCGATTGACCTTTGGTCAATATCAAGGTCACAGCTGTCAGCATATCTGGACTAAAATTCCGTTGATGTGCTATATCTTTTGGATTGTTTCAGGTAGAGTCTTCATTTGGTATACAGATCCATCTTAGGAAATTACAGGTCGAGTTTGAAGATGAGTGACCTTGACCTATTTTAAGGGTCAAGATCACACCACTGTCCAGTTTGTCAATCACAATTCATTTCATAAAAATTAATTTCAGGGTTCCCCACAGACAAAAAAATCATCCGGTTGTTCACACAAAAATCCTAGCTTAGCCGTGCGACAACATAATAAAGTCTTCACTGTTGCACGCACGCGATAAAAAAATCAAAGATTTTTTTCATTAAGACACAACAAAGTATATAATGTATTATCTGATTATTGGCAGTGTTTATTGAATACAACTGAGCATCATTCATCATTGACAGTGTTTATTGAACACTTTTAATAGCTTCATTAAATATAAATATTTGATTTTACATTAAATATGTAAAATCACTGTTACATAGCACAGTTACATAGCCCATAAACATATAATCACAGAGCTGGATGGCAGCCGGATGAGATCTATTACATGCTGGTCGGTATAAAATTCATCCCGTCGGGCAACCGGCTGTGTCTGCACAGTGGGGAACTCTGAATAATTTTAATTTTCTAAGATAGAAGTTCCCTATTTGAAACCCAGGACGAAGTGCATCTGAGGAAACTACAGGTCGAGTTTGAAAATGACTGACCTTGACCTATTTTTATGACCAGTCACAGCATATAATAGCTAAAACTAGTTTGATGCTTCATATCTTTTGGAAAGTTTAAATTACAGTCTTCGCATTAGGTAATTAGATGCACCTCAAGAAAATACAGCTGTGGTTCGAAGATGAGTGACATTGACCGATTTATGTGAGAAATGAGCATTAATTTTGCTAGATTGTCTGGCATATATATGTTTGACTCAAATCATACAGAAATAAATAATTTTTACCCACTTGAAGTTATGGATTGCAGTAGCATGACACAACTTTAAGGGAGTAAAAATTCTAAGTCAATAAATTAGCGTTGTAGGCTGGAGAATTATCGTTTTAGTGTCTACTTTTGTTATTATTATTATTATTCTTCAACAATTTGACTATGTAAACACTCCAGTCACCAATATTCACCCGATCTCCACGCATTCTTTTCTGAACACCCTCTAATAGATTATCCTGTTTGAGTTCGCAAACCAGCTAATTTGCATATCCAACATGGCCGTCATGTGCTAATTTGCATATCCATTATCTAAGGTAGATGTGAACGCTCTCCAGTCGCCAATATTCATCCAATCTTTGCGAATACTTTCCTGAATACCCTCTACAGGATTATTCTGGTTGAGTTTTCAAATCAGCTAATTTGCATGTTCAACATGGCCACCAAGGTCTATTTTGCATATATCCAAGATCGATGTAAACGCTCTCCAGTCGCCAGTATTAGTCCCATTTGCGTAACATTTCTTTGCGCACCCTCTGACCGATGGATTAGTCTGGTTGAGTTGGAAAATTGGTTATTTTGCATATTATGCTGGGCTAATTTGCATATCCAGGATCGACGGAAAGATTATTCTGGTTGAGTTCGAAAATCAACTAATTTGCATATTCAACATGACCGCCATGGGCTAATTTGCATATCCAAGATCGATGTAAACGCTCTCTAGTCTCCAATATTTATCCGATATCTTTCTGAATACCCTCTAAAGGATTATTCTGGTTTATTTCGAAACTAAGCTAATTTGCATATTCAAAATAGCCGCCATGGGCTAATTTGGGATATCCAAGATCGATATAAACGTACTCTAGTCGCCAATATTCATCCGATATCTTTCTGAATACCATCTAAAGGATTATTCTGAGTTTATTTAGAAAGTAAGCTAATTTGCATACTAAAATGGCTGCCATGGGCTAATTTGCATATCCAAGATCGATGTAAACACTCTTAAGTCTCTAATATTCATCCGATCTTTGCGAAATTTCTTCTGAACACCTTCTGATAGATTATTCTGCACGTTCGAAAATCTGCTATTTTGCATATATTATGCTGAGCTCATTTGCATAGCCAAAATCGACGAAAGGCTTATTCTGGTCCAGTTTGAAAATCAGCTAATTTGCATATTCAACATGGTCGCCATGGGCTATTTTGCATATAATCTAAGATCGCTGTAAACACTCTCTAGTCTCCAATATTCATCCGATCTTCACCAAATTTCTTCTGAACACCCTCTGTTGGATTACCCTGGTAGAGTTCAAAAATCAGCTAATTTGCATATCCAAGATGGCCGCCATGTCAGTTATGTTATAAAGCCCCATCGTTACTGCATTGGCAATAAAACTTTTAATTGTGTAAGGTGGAGACTTTAATATTTGCTATGCAAATGTATGATGTAGTTATAATAATTTCAGGCACGATTTTGGGCACGATTATGTTCTGGAAACAAACACAAGATATCTAATACAATCTACTCATTGGTATACACACTAGATAAAAAAAGATATATTTAAATCTGAATAGATTGAAACTGTAAAGACAACATTGAATAATTGCAGATTTTATGGATTATGGTTGAATCAATCATTACCTTGTTTTATCGAAGTATTTAAGCAGTCAGTAAAGATAAGATTAAGAGATCAGTCTATACAAAAATAGCACGAAACTATATCACAAGGAGGAAAATACACAATTTATCGTATCATTAAAACATCGTTTGGCTTTGAAAATTATTTAAATGAATTACCAGACTTACTGAGGAAATATTTCACAAAGTTTAGATGTCGAAATCATCGTTTACCCATAGAGGCCGGTGCTCGGTCACAAGTCCTTCGTGATATGCGTATGTGCCCATTTTTTGAAATAGATATAGGTGATGAATTTCATTATTTACTTTGTTGTCTTACCTTCAAAGAAGAACGTAAAAACTTTAATAATTCAAAATATTACAGAAGACCTTCAACCTTTTACCTCTATGAACTCTTTTATCAAACTAAGGGTGAAAACCTTGAAAAACTGGCTATGTTTGTCAAATTAATAATATGTACACTTTAATATCGCAAAATGTGAAAATTGTATATACTATGTCATGTGCCTTCCTGGCAACTCTGTCTTGTCTTCTACTAAAGAAGACCATCAGAATAAACTACTTGTTACTTGTCAAAAAAAAAAAAAAAATAATAATAATAATTTCAGGATCAGATAAAATGTGTGGATTTAGGGGAGGATGGAGGCCACATTATAAAAACAAGTTTTCGTTCCATCACTTTCTGTCCGTCACACTGACTTTACTCGGGGTTTTCCCTCATCCTAAATGTATGACATGAGATATAAAAAAAAAATTGGGGCATACATAAGGGGGGTCAGTTAAAGGCACATTTTGTGATTCCGTCCGTCACGCTAATACTTTATCAGTTGCTAAGCAACACATATGTGCAAACATATAAAAAGTTATATAACTAACTTTGTTCTCTCTGAAGTATTTCAAATGGATTGAAAAAAAATCATAAAAACTTTTTTGTGAACTGCACCTAGGGATTTGTCTCTAAACTCCGTCCGTCACAATTTACGACAATTAATGATCTCACCCGCCTACTATTAATGACAGATGTGCACTTCCCAGCAAACACGAGACGTTGACCCAATGTTCTTTTAATGCCGGGCAGATGTCGGAGACAGCGGGCCAACATTCAAACAACATTGGATCATAGTACGTCACGTGTCGTATACAGTACTGGCAGGTTGGTATTGCTATGCTAGCAAGGCAGGTCAAAGCACTGAGGGTCAAAGTGTATTGTTAAGGTCACGTGTCACGCGTGACGTCACCTAACAGACATGGCTGACATTGTATTAGGAGATAGGAATTGATGCGTAATTTATATCAGTGTTCATCTGATCATGTGAGCCAAAATCTCAAAGTCTGGCTTCGTAGTGCAACGAAAAAAGTTATTCTTAACACCCACATGGAGTTAGATATGTTCCCAATTCCACAAATTTAAAGTTATTCCCGTGAAATGAATCATACAAAAAACCACTCAGACCCACATCTGCCGAAAAAGTAGAGCAAACGCTCTACTAAAAATGTCTTGTGTTTGCTTGGTGGTCTCCACATCACTCACTCATCCTCTCCACCTTACCCACTCATCTTCAGACACAATTTGTAATTTTGGTGATATAGAGAATAAATTTTTTATCATAAAATAAACACTTTGTATCCATCTTTAAAAGCAAGACAAATCAGCAAACTATATATTTTAATTCTGAATATTGTTAAATTGTAATGTAATTTAAACAACACAATATAACAAAGTAACCCCGAAAATACAATAAGAGATAAATATATACTATTCTCATATAATTATTATTAGCCACTTCACATCTGTGTATAGAACTGGTAGGCCCCTATATTTGCTAAATCTTTTGTTGAGTCTATACTAAACTTGTTCAAGTTTTATAATAAAATAAAATAACAAGATATTATTAATAAGTCCACAAGGGGGTCATGCAATGCAACCGCAAAAGTCTGTCAAATTTGAGGTACTTTGAGGTAGTTACATAGGTTTGTGTAAAATTTACTGTAGATTTTAAAAATTCACTTCATTTTCGTGTGAAGTGGAGCGCAAATAGGCTAAACACAGCTACCCCCTGTTCGAAAAAAATGCCTAAGTTTCACAATCAGACTTTCCTTCATAACCTAAAAAAAATAATAATATGGCAAAAAAAAATTCTGATTTGTTTTCTGCATTTTTTTCCAAATTTTCATAAAAAAAAAATTCAACAGATGAAAAAAAGTCTGACCTCACTATCTACAGTCATGACAGTTAGTCTACTACTGTAACTAGGGCCTAGGCCTACAGTCTGTCTGACAGTGGAGGATGGTCTAAAATGAAAGTTAGCTTTTCGTTATCCAGTCAGTCAATTCTCAAGCGATTTTCAAAAACCTAGGCTATTTTCTAGTCATTTGGCATCGATCCTGAAAATTTCGTAAAAAAATATTGGATAGTTCAAAAGTTAAACCATTTGACATGTAGTAAATGTCTATTTATGACGCTCCTCTATAACATTTATAAACCCATAAATTTCATTCAGGTTTATTCTCAGAATTGAGCTACATGTTCAGGGTTTTCAGGGTTGTTGCCAAATTACTAGATAATAATGGTTGAAAAATTTTGTGACAATCGCTTGAGAATTGACTGACTGGATACCAAAAAGCTAACTTTCATTTTGGACCATCTACCACCGTCGGACAGACCGGTACTGGTAGGGGGGGGGGGGCTACTACAGTACTGTGTACAGGCCAGAAAAACAGACATTGGGCGCCAGTAAGTCTAGGCCTATACTCGCCGTCAAATTAACCAGGATTGCATGATTTTCGGCGATTTCTCCTTCAATTTTAAACCGATTTCCTTTAAATTTTGCAAAGGCCATTTTCTATTCAAATCCTAACAGCCCTAAAAATTTCGTAAAATTATAGGCCTATAGCGTATTTCAAAAGTTAGACCATATGATTTGACATGTAATGAATTAAAATTACAACGTCCCTCTCTAACCCCATTAAACTAATTATAGAATTTTATATAGAGTTTATGGCAAATGGTGTAACTTTTAAAATATTAAATATAATTTTGCGAATCTGTTACCCCTATTAGGATTTCAATAGAAAATGGCCTGTGCAAAATTTCAAGGAAATTGGATCAAAATTGACGGAGAAATCGCCGAAAATCATGCGATCCTGGTTGATCATTTTTAATTTGACGACGAGTATAAGTTAGTAACACTAACACTAGACTCTAGTCACTAGCCTGCTAGGCCCCTAATAATTATAAGTTATAACCGTAATACGTTAACAGTATTAACACTACTCACTAGGCTAGTCTACAGAGTACAGTCTGTTTCACCAGAACCTGGGAGTAGCCTTTTTCTTAAAGGGACTGGCCCAGGCTAAAATCATAAAAAAATCGGTGATTTTATTGCGGGTTCTTAATAGGACCATATGATGTAAACATGTACATAGACTAGAACTGCAAATTTTTATAATTTTTGTGCGGCGCATTCACCAGTTAGGCTAGATATAGAGACGAACTTCCCGTATTTCCTATTTTTGACATGGTTGTCAATAATTAGAAATCAGGAATTTCGTCTCTATATCTAGCCTAACTGGTGAATGCGCCGCACAAAAATTATAAAAATTTGCAGTTCTAGTCTATGTACATGTTTACATCATATGGTCATATTAAGAACCCGAAATAAAATCACCGATTTTTTTATGATTTTAGCCTGGGCCAGTCCCTTTAATTTCTAATTTGCTCGGTCGCTCTTGAAAATTTTTTAACAATATTTTTTTCGGATGGGTCATGGCCATGGCCTGGCCCCTGGGCCTGGCCTGCCCTGGGCCGGGGGAAGATAAAAAAATAAGCTGAGAAAAATTTGGTTAAAAAATTTAAAAGACCGACTGAGCAAATTGGAAAAAGGCTAACGTTACTCCCAGGTTCTGGTGAAACAGACTGTAGTATCCTAGTAGTGACTAACGTTATTAGACTAATAATAACAGGTCGGTTCATGGTGAGTTTTTGGGTGGTCGGCATGGACGCGCAAATAAATTTGACGGAAAAATCGAAGATTTTTAATTTTACACATCACTCAAAACATGATGAAGATAAATCTAAATAATACCTGAGGCGCTAGGAGTGTCTTCATATGTTTTAACTGCATGATTATTACTATAATAATCTCATTGCCATTGACATTTATTCATAAAAGTCGAATTATTGAAGATATTATTTTTATTCAAGACTTCTCGCTGTCACTGGCCGCCAAGGAATGTTGTTAAGCCTCGTTTTCAAATGGGAAATCCAATGCTAGTGTAGCGGGATGGACGTATGCATCCATAGATAATAGGCCTACTACCGTATTCCCCAACATAAATGAGGATGCGCCTAACTTCACTTATAAATAGGCCCATGCGCCTATAAGTGAAGTCATTTACAAATTTCACACAAACGGGACTTATAAATGAAACTCTAAAAACATGGATTTTAAGCGTATAAACCAGCTCAGTCATTTTGTTTCTTCAATTTTTTTAATCAGTTTCGTTTCGACAATTACAGAAAGCCTATTCATCCCTATTAATGAATGATGTGATTGAAAAAAAAACATGCTCACAAAATGTAATATCCCAGGCCTGGATAGCTTTTTTAAGGTTTAATTAATATAGGCGCATGCCAGGCCCGTAGCCAGCATGAGGCAGACGATGCAGTTGCCTCGTCTGTCTTCTCATATATTTTTATTTTTCATAAAAATTCATGAAAATTCTCATAAATTTTGGGTTTTTCAGAAATTTTGACTCGGCCACCGGGCTTTGCCTCGTCTGATTTCCGACCCTGGCTACGGGCCTGCATGTGCCTAGCTTCAGATATAGGCGCATGCGCCTATATTTGAAACCATTTTTTTTTTTACCTTTAAAAAAGGCAAGGTTTCACATATTGGCGCATGCGCCTATATGCGGGGGAATACGGTAAGTCCAGGAGCTGGAGGGGTGTCTATGCATGAGAGAGGCAGGGGGTTTCTCTTCAGATTTGATAAATATAAGGTATTGGCTTCAAAAAAAGCTTGGGTAGACATCTGGGAAGGTGGGCGTTTTTTTCTAATAGTTGTTTGAAAATTACATGTTTGAATTATTTTTTCAGCTAAATCGGATCTGACGAACAATGATATTTCCATGTGCAGTTGGCTACATTCAGCCTAAAATAATACTAGGCCTACACATGCATGTCTATGTTTTGAAGCCAAATAATTCATGTATTTCATTTAAAATTCAGTTATACCAGCTTCGAAGTGTCATATAGTAATAGGCCTATATATAGGCCTAGGTTCCAGAACCATGATTCCATGACTAACCTTCGGCAAGCAATGTTTCACAATTGTTTTAGGTAGGCCTACCTGGTATAGCTTACGGTATTTGTCAAAAAAATAAACTCCTACGCCTCTTTATAAAACGTGAGCTAAATTTTGTAGAGCGTAAAATTCAAAATGATCATAGTGGAATGCAAGTAGGCCTACCGGTATTCACCTAATTCATCCACTGGTCTCCCAGTGGACTTTATTTTTTAATGTATTTAGGTAGAAAAACGGTTCATGAAGGTCAACCAGTTTATATTGTCGCGTTCGGACAAAAATCCAAGATATGACCACCAGCTAGTAGCCTTTTGAAACAAGATAGATTTTTAACTAATGATCACGTAGTCAACTGTGATTTCTGACATTTCTGACTAATTTGGGGCCATGGAACCCACTTTTAGACCTTAAATTACAATTATAAGCTTGACCTTCAAACATCATATGAAGGTCAAAACATGGTCAGTATATACCGGTTATATAGTAAAAAAAAATACTAGTGGTTCAATAGTTAGCCTACATTTGATATATGTCTCCTTTGGCTGACTGTGTCGCACAGAATATATGTTTCTAGTATCCATAATGTCGTTCTAGGCATCAGTAACCTTAAAAATCTTATTCTCAGACAGGAAATACTTATGGATAAGTCTAAGAAGATGTCTGTCATCCACAGGACAAATATCAAGGGGCTTAATACAATTTAAACAAATAGTGTAGGCCTAGGCCTACACAGAAAAGCAAATACAAAAGATGTTAGCTGGATCTGCTTACAAACATATGGTAGATATCACAATCTGTCAATGGGGATCGATACGCCTAGCAATGAAATCAGCTAGTATAGTAGGCCTACCTCATTATGATGTCCCCCAGGAGCAATATTTATTTGATGAGGATGGTTTAATAAAAAAAAGCTCAGAAAAACACACTAATACGTATTTACTTTTCTGAGTACACTGTTTTTTTCTGAATTGTATTAGGCCCCTTCATGTAGTTCCCGTGTATGGTAGATATCTTCTTAGACTTACACATAAATCTTTCATGCTTTATAGTGCACTAAGAATTTCAGAGCCGATAGCTTTCACGTTCAAAATATCTTTACTCAGCTCCTCACTCATAACATCTTGTCAGTTAGGAACGACATATTTCATATACATATTGGAGAATTAACCCTTTTAACGCTGAACTCCTGGGCACACTTGCATCCCCATCGCTGAATTCCTGGGGGGGAGGGGGTGAAAAAAAAACTGAATATTTTGTAATGTCATATTTGTATGAAGACACCAGCAGGATCTTAGCTTATGAGCAAATAATAACATGAGAAAGAGTTGTGCTTTACTGGTGGATAACACTAAGGTCATGTCAAGGTCACATCAAGGTCATTTCAAGGTCAAACTCGCAAAAATTATTTAAAATATCCACTTTTTATCAATTTCAAGCTGTTTAGTGGTGCAGTCATCCATTAGGAAGGACTGATGATGACTCATACTTGGTCGGGTATCATTTCAGCACACATTTTTAGGAAATCTAGGGCAGTGCTGATATTGGGAGGGGTGATTATCACATGTTACCCTTGTTACACCCCATTCCCCAAGGCTCAATTGAACAAGCAAAATTAAAATTATGCAGCAGCGTGTATCATCAGCTTGGGCTTCCATCGCAAAATATTGATACATAAATGGGTATGGAGGTTGACATGGGTTGAGGTTGTGCCATACTGCATGGATGCCGCCCAAAATAATTGTGAAGGTTATGTCAGGGTCATGTAAAATGTCAGGTTTATGGGTGATGTGTAGGCCTACTAAATGCGTAATGATTATGTAATGCGTAATAATTAGGTGTGCAACCATGCAATCCGCTCTGCTGCGATATCTGCCATCTAAGTATTATTATAGTATTTTAAGCATGATGATGATGCCAAAGGAAGGTATGGCTTGTTTTATTGTATTCTTTGATAACAAAAATATATGGTTTGGTGAAAAAATCAAGTCTCTATCTCAATTATTGAGAAAGTTATGATAATTGTATTGATTTTATGGCGGCCATTTAGAATTTTTCGTTCTAAAAGAATCCTTCAAGAATGACAGCTCTACATCGGCCCAGATATTATTACGGGGTGCTATCCATGCACAATCAAAAGAGAAAAAAATTATCAGCAAAAACAAGGCTGCCCCCATGATTATCGAGGCTACCCCCATGAGCACATTGATTTTACAGACAAAAATACTAAAAAACACACTCTGCACCCGAGTATACTCGGGGTCCGCAACAGGGAGACATCTTTTGCCCCCGAGTATACTCGGGGTCCGCGTTTAAAGGGTTAATGGATAAGTTGTATTTGTAGCCTATAAGTTATGGATGTTTGACCCTGCAAACAATTTTACGTTGTAATAAAGTCCCCGCAACGTACAGCATTCGTACTTAGGACGTAGGCCTTACTCTGTGAACTCCCATTTACGTCTTTAGAACGTAAAGCATAAATGTAACGTTATTGCGACGTTCTGGGGACGTTATTATGGGTTATTATGACTATGTCCTTAGCACGTTCTCGTTACGTTCATCCATAAATGACGAAACCAGGACCTTTAAGCATGATGATGATGCCAAAGGAAGGTATGGCTTGTTTTATTGTATTCTTTGATAACAAAAATATATGGTTTGGTGAAAAAATCAAGTCTCTATCTCAATTATTGAGAAAGTTATGATAATTGTATTGATTTTATGGCGGCCATTTAGAATTTTTCGTTCTAAAAGAATCCTTCAAGAATGACAGCTCTACATCGGCCCAGATATTATTACGGGGTGCTATCCATGCACAATCAAAAGAGAAAAAAGTTATCAGCAAAAACAAGGCTGCCCCCATGATTATCGAGGCTACCCCCATGAGCACATTGATTTTACAGACAAAAATACTAAAAAACACACTCTGCACCCGAGTATACTCGGGGTCCGCAACAGGGAGACATCTTTTGCCCCCGAGTATACTCGGGGTCCGCGTTTAAAGGGTTAATGGATAAGTTGTATTTGTAGCCTATAAGTTATGGATGTTTGACCCTGCAAACAATTTTACGTTGTAATAAAGTCCCCGCAACGTACAGCATTCGTACTTAGGACGTAGGCCTTACTCTGTGAACTCCCATTTACGTCTTTAGAACGTAAAGCATAAATGTAACGTTATTGCGACGTTCTGGGGACGTTATTATGGGTTATTATGACTATGTCCTTAGCACGTTCTCGTTACGTTCATCCATAAATGACGAAACCAGGACCTTAACGAACGTTATATTACGTACAGTGTTTGCAGGGGATGTCATAGAACAAGATTTTTAATGTCACTGATGCCCGGAATGACATTATAGATACCAGAAACAGATTCTCTGACCTACTGTCAGCCAAATGGGACATATCACATGTAACTATTGGACCACTAGTATTATTTTCACTGCATATCCGTTATTCCCTGACCATGTTTTGTCCTTCGTGTGATGCTTGAATGTCACAGAAGCTTATAATTGTAATTGGAGGTCTAGAAGTGGATTCCACGCCCATAAACTAGTCAGAAATGACATATCACAGTTGATTACGGGATCTTGTTCAAAAGGCCGCTGGCGGCCATCTTGGATTCTTGCTGTTATCGGCGAAATGCAACATGCATCTTTTGAAGATTAAATTACCTGGTTGACCTCCATAAAAAAAATCTACCTAAAAACATTCAGAAAATGAAGGCCACTATTTATAGCCAAATACACATGTTACACATGTTGGTCAGACCCGTGTTAGCTGAAAAAAATAATTCAACCCTGCAATTTTCAAACAGGTATTACAAAAAAAACGCCCACCTCCCCAGATGTCCACCCAAGCTTTTTTTTGAAGCCAATATATTATATTTATCAAATCTGAAGAGAAACTCCCTGCCTCTCTCATGAACACAGTCACCCCTCCAGCCCCTGGACTAACAGTACTATCTATATCTATGCATGGCGTGCATCCATCAAATGGTTTTAAATATTCTTATATTCATCATCATCATCATATAGTAGACTTCTTGTAGGTTATCAGCTTTTAAGTTTTCTTAGTAAATTTTTTGTACACATATATTCTGTGTTACAGTTTCCGTTGCTTGTTTTTTGGTGGTATTGTTGGTATTTGGTGGTACAGTAGACCCCCGCCAATGCGGTCAAATACGGGCCAGAATTTTTTGACCGTAATGGCGGTCCGACCGCATTAGTGATCGGGCAATAAATACCACATGGCGTCCTGCAATTTGATATCAAATCAATTATTTCTATATGCTCCAAATAATGAAATGAATAATAACAATAGTAAATGTATTAAGTTTATTGCAGCTGTTTAGAAAAACAGCGTTTTATTTAGTGCAAAGTTAAAAGTGATTATATAATTATGCACAATTAAATAAAAAAGTATTTTAATAAAAACATTTTTTTTCAAATGAATGTCACAAAACAGCTTACTTCAGTTTGAAAAATGAATTGATGGAGAATTGTTGACCGGTGGATTCTATTTTCACATGAGAGTCTTGTAATTTATCCTCAATATTGAACATAGAATGTACAATGCCATCTAGGCCACGGTTTGCTGTACAGTCTTTGAGGACAGAAATGGCTGCCATAGTCTCATGAAATGAGTATTTTTTATTCACTGACAGACTGTCACTTGGTGACGATAAGATTTGCCGGCACTAGCTTTGATAAGTCTCACTTTATCCCTCAGGGTAAGTTATGCACGCTTAAGCGCTCTCATGATTATGGTTATGTGCAGCATACAAATTAATGATTGAATGATTTCTCACTTTCAAAAGCGTATTCTTATATCGGCCTGTGATCCCTGTTCATCACTTCCCAATGTGTAGTGGTCACCGTGAGTTAAGATGCCATGTTCGCGGAGTTGAAATTTACTCCATGTTATGAAGCTAATCATGCAAGGTAACTGGGAATGCAAGTTCAATGAAGTGTTTCGATAAGAAACTAACAGCCTACCATTGTCTACTTATTCGCATTGTTTTAAGTGTTTGTACTAGAATTAGGTGTTAATATGTGGCTCCTCACTGCCGACAGTTCGCGGCAGGTGCGAGCGCAGACTTAGCGGATCTTTAACCCTTTAAGCCCACTGATGCATTAAAGCATCATTTTAAATCCCTGAAAACAGACCTAATTTTCCCACAACTAAGGGTTTTAAAATGAAAGTGGTTCACCAATACATGGCAATTTTCTTTACTTTTTCACCCACTTCAAATCATCTTCATCCACCACAAGTCGAGAATTGCGACAGCAATTCGCGGCTTGTAGTGGATGAAAATGACAATGATAAATTCAGGCTTGAAAGGGTTAACCCTATGCGTCCCGACATAAAATAATCTACGTCTATTATTTGTAATAAAACTTAACATGTGATGATAATTACATAAAATCTATAGACACTATCTTAAATGAACAGTTTTGAGTTGTGTAATTACGACATTCCCACGTCTTTAATTTTTATAATCACGGGCGGTTGTACCAACGCTGTTTTAATGTTGGCCAACCGTCTGCGATGATGGTCCATTACCTCAGCACTACATGAACACTATTTGCTGTAGCGAGACGCTTTATCAAGAAATAATCTGCTATACACCTAACGCACTCAGCTTCTGAAAATAACATATAATTTTTAAAATATTCCCTATTGCATTATTGTCGGTTAATAACACCTTGTTATAAATTATTTTTTGAAATTGTGTTGTGCTTGTATTATCTAACATGTTAGTTATGCTTATGGACGATACCAGATAATTAACGCTTGAAATAAAATAGTTACTGCAGCACGCAGACAGTGCATGGCCAGAAGTAGCGGGGCGCTTTATCAGCAAACAATTAACCCTTAAACTTCTATATAACTAGCGCAGAAATTTTTTTAAAATAACAAATAGTTTTAAAAATAATCACTATTGCTATATAGTTGCTGGTTAATGCCACCTTGTCATAAATTTTTTTAATTGTATTGTGCTTGCGTTAGTTAACATGCTTAATTATGCTTATTGAAGATACGCAGACAGTGTATGGTCAGAAGAAGCGGGACGCTTTATCAACAAACAAATAACCTTTAAACTTCTATATAACTAACGGATCAATCGTATATTTCAATGTGGAACATTTCATTTTTTTTCCATATAGCAATGCATGATTTGATGTTATCGTCACCAAATGATAATAAAGTTATTTGCTATGTTTGTAATGTACGCATTGTACATGTGTGGAAAGCATAGGTGACAGTTTTTCAATACAAAAATCCCCTCCCAAAATGGTCATAACGATATATTGAAAATACTATTTTGACCGCAATGACGAGAGTGAACTTGCCATTTTGCCACAAAAATGTGACCGTAGTCCGGAATGGTGGTCTGACCGCACTGGTGATCGCCTTTGATATGGCTTTGACTTAGAACGAATTCGGGCCGAAAAAAATCGACCGTAATGACGATCTGACCGCATTGGTGATCTGACCGGAAGTCGAGAGTCTACTGTACTTTATTCAGTAAGATTTTATATCATACATGATATTGATGCTATGAAAAAAAGTACATATTTGACCTCATAAAAATCTGAAAAATAAATAGGCCTTCGGTGGCCTACTGACAAAGGATAAATTTCGTTTTTTAATAAATAATTTGTTGTTTAGTAAGTAGGCCTATAATATTATTTGAGGAATCAGTATAATTTTGGTGCTTCAGTGGTTATGAGACGCGGTGGCGTGTCCAAGATTTTGTTGAAGTGGGTTTCCAAGACTGGTACAGCTTGTAACCAAAGGTAAAGGTTGCCTAGCTACTATGTATTTTTTATGGGGCAGGGAAGGAGGATTCAAGGCTATAGGAAATCCCCCCACCCCCATCTGGGCACACCACTAGTATAAACTGACAGCGTGACAACAGGTCATATCCAGTTGACACGAGACGTTGACCCAATGCTCAGGTATTAGGCCTACGTAACTGCTCCAGGCCCAACATTACAGCATTATGTGTTTGCTGCGAGGGTAAATAGCCTACTATATGTTTGATGACATATACATTGTACTATCACCATATACCCGAAAAACAAGAGACGTTGACCCAATAAGCCTCGCCTACTGATTCAATGTTGCATCAACGTCTACGACGCTGGTCCAACGTGAAACCAGCATTGGCTCAACGTCTTGTGTTTGCTGGGTACACCCGGCCTCCCGTTCTGTGCCCAGATATTTGTGTACGGTACGCTGTAGGCATATATACGCATAGCTCATTTGTTATTGAAAAAACAGTTTATTGTATATTTTTTTAAATTATTATAATTAGATGACTTATCTACTGTAGGCCTACCAGCAATTAGCAGTTAATTTCTTTTGAAAAATATATATTGCAAAGACATATATTGTCAAAACTGTCACGGACCAATTTTGAAAAAATAAATTTATATATGAAGTTATATGCTAGGCCCTACTAATCTTAACTAAAACTATTTTAAAATGATAAAAAAAAATTAAAGCAAGGCAAACAACTAAACTAGTTTTATTTCCGAGTCGTATACTGTCATGTAAGCAAAACTGTGTGCACTGTATGAACTGTATGCATCACAATATATCACAAATACTCACTATCGTATCTAGGGTAGGCCTACTTCGAAAGACATCGACGGTAATTGGTGTGTAAAAGTGAGGGGCTGGGAGATTACCCTGCAGCACCGATTGTCTGCCCAACGCTGGGCCGACTGCATCAACATGTGACCCACTGCTGTGCTAACATTAAACCATCCTTTAGGTATAGAAATAATTTGTTCGGGTTATCTCTGGATTCTTAGAAATGTTGATAAAAATGTTCTTTAAAACATAAAAAATGATGTCATCCCAGTTTCCTTTTAATTGAGTCGATTATCTCATTATACACTATCTTTGGTAGAACAGATTGCTATTATCAGTTTTGTTTCGTTCCATTGGAATACATCTATGATCCATATAATTGAATAGTCAACAAACTAGGCCTAGTTGTATCGTCATATTTCGCTATCGACGCTGAGCACACGTTGTAGGCTCACACGTTGTAGGCTCACACAAAACGTTCTGATGAGTCAAACAGTATTGATCAGTGAAGCGAAGTAAACGACTCTAAACTTCTTTAAACTGCTTTTTAACAGATTGACAGCCACTCCATCACAAAAACAACAATTTGGAATTTTTACCAGTCTATGTAGGATACTGTGCAAACACCAATCTGTGGTGATCGATGCAAGTGTCAAGGAAATATGTAATAGAAAATAATAAAATGACAGCTGTTCATTACTAGTGGAAGATGGTAAGGCGTGACAATAATTTTAGAGAAAATATGAATTGTAAGATTTTGAGACAAAGTTGTAAATACACTGTAGAGGTCAACAGAATTACAAAAAAAACAATGGTGTGGAAATGCATTTGTTATTAATGGTGGAAATATTGTTATTTAGCCTATTTCAAAAGTAGGGCCAACAGTGCTCAACAGTGCCCTATGGAATTAGCATGATGACTTCCGTAGACTGTCTACAACTCCGTCACGAAATGAGGGTGACAGAGCTATATGTGACGCAGTTGCAATTTAGTCACATTCTCCACCATGTGATAAAACTAGCTGGTGGATAATGAGAGTAAACGCAGAACTGGCACCAGGCAATGGTGATTTTAATGCCAATTAATAGAAGTCAGCTGCCTATAAATGTGAATGTTTATGTTCTTGGAGCTGTGACAGAGTTGCAAAATAAAAGTGTACTGTGACAATTTTAACTGCAAATTCATTAACAATTTGCTATGTGACACATGTTAAAACTACCAGTCAAGATTATTGCAGCGGACTAGCTACACCGCCCAGTAGGCTATGTGATCAATGATACTAGCAGTAGGCCTATAGTTCATTCAATCATTTAATTGTGAAGCCCAAGTCTCTGGCATGGCCATCTGAGTTTAAATGCCTAGAACTCGTCATTGGGAGAGATAATCCACCATGCGCTATTACCTCACTCTCACGTCATCTTTCATTTCATTATTAGATTTATTGTATAGCTTAGAAGTGTAAGTAATACATTACCATTACAACAGAAAAGTGATGAAAATCCTGGTTTTACTACTACAAGATGTCTTCGACGTCTGACCTTGCTCACGTTTTCCCGAATGAATGAGCTGCATTTTAAAGGGGACACTATAATCATTTCACTAACAATGTACTGCTATTGCCGAATTGATAAAGCTTGAGAGCTCATACAGAACATATATAGATAAACGTGGTGGAGCCGTGAATACCCATGCCGGTAATTCAACAACAAAGTTTTATAGAACAATCGTGACAAACTGTTCAATTCTGGGTGAGCGGCATAACTTTTGTTTCAGAACTTCTCCAGAATAGGAGGTTTTCCTTGGCAATGTTGTGTGAAAATCACTCATAACTGATTGTTATTTACGATGATCACAGACAAAATGGCTTCATTTTAGATATTCTACCATCATTCAATGGATTATCTATATTTGATGACATGATTAACATACACTTTACCGGAAGAAATGGAATCAGAAAATTGCATACAGCCTGTACAAATACAGCCTCTTGCTTACTTCACATGACCAATCACCTGTAATATCGTACCAGAGCTCATATCAGACACATTGATATACTGTACCTTATATAGCAAAAAAACATATTTGATATATTGTATTGCATAAAGAGCGTCAGATTAAAAACTTAATCACGATAATCTAATAATCACGATAATCTACTTGCTGCAACTGAAGTCCCCCACTTTACTTTGCAAGTATTTTACTTTTCTACTCAGCTCTAGTTGTGGGCATACAAACAGCTGCTGATCTGTGTAGAATATACTAACCTACAAGGAAATCAAATTTTGGAAAAAAAAAAAATTGAATAGAGGTTGGTTTTATAGTGGCCTATACAGAATATTTTTTGTAATCGTTAATCTACAGTAGATTTTGTTGCACTTGTTGAGCTTGGAGGAGGCGGTCACCGTGTTGGTGCGAACCGCCGGCATCCAACCTTAAACCTTCTCTAAGCCTGATCCAGCCGTGTCGGCGGTAGGAGATGAAATAATCAGTATAGCACTATGAAATTCATTCTTTCGTTTATTGTAGTCAATCTGGTAATATCAATTCGCTATGCACATGCTCGCGGAGGGAATGCGGCTTGGCCATGCAATCCTGTTCGGCGCTCGGCAGAGCGAGATGTCCACTCGCTTTGCTGTCTGAGTCTAATGGCATTATATGTACATTTTGACCCGAAGTCCTCTCATACCTTTCAAAAAATGGTCCTCTAACAAAGTTTAAACTCCCATCTTGTGAGTTAAATTACGATTGACTGACAATTACCAGTTCAAATTTTGTAGTGTGGTTTGTCGAAAAGTTGGAGTGGCGTGTTCGCTCATGTCGGTGGTTACCAATGTTGAGCTTGAAGGGGGCCGTCACCATAAATATGGCATTATATGTACATTTTGACCCGAAGTCCTCTCATACCTTTCAAAAAATGGTCCTCTAACAAAGTTTAAACTCCCATCTTGTGAGTTAAATTACGATTGACTGACAATTACCAGTTCAAATTTTGTAGTGTGGTTTGTCGAAAAGTTGGAGTGGCGTGTTCGCTCATGTCGGTGGTTACCAATGTTGAGCTTGAAGGGGGCCGTCACCGTGTTGGTGCGAACCGCCGACATCCAACCTCAAACCTTCTCTAAGTCCTGATCCAGCGGGTCGGCAGTAGGAGATGAAATAATCAGTATAACTCCATGAAATTCATTCTTTCGTATATTTTAGTCCATCTGGCAATATCATTTCGCTATGCACATGCTAGCGACGGGGAATGCGGCTTGGCCATGCTAGCCTGTTCGGCGCTCGGCTGAGCGAGACGTCCACTCACTTTGCTGTCTGAGTCAAAAGTGATTAAAAGCGCGTGAAATAGTAGCGTCGGCAGGCTTGACGGAAGCAGGGCTTGTCAGTTCTGATTCCGCCCAGCCAAAACCGGCCCAGATGAAACTGGTTCAGGAACGCGGCCGCCAGCCTGTCGCCGGCGCCACACATTTGCTATAATTATTACAATTTTTTTCAAATCTTTACATACATATATATGAAATATGTTTTACCTTCTCTAGTTTTTATTGAACTTTTGGAATAAAAAATCTCACAAAAGGCATTGAGGGTGCCGGCTATGATGGTAAAATAGTAAATGTCTAAAGTTACTCGTTGTCATATTTGTGGCGAAACACCTCAAATTTAGTTGCACGGGTACTAACTGTGAAGGCCTCCAGTACCCAATTCCAAGAATTAAAAAATATAAACAGCCTTATTTGTGCTCAGACATATCAATCTTCCAAAACATCACTACTAAAATGCCTAGGAGAGGGGGGATTTATATTTCTGGTCCATGGTCTATAACTCGATGAGGTCGAGAACATGATCGCCTAGTTGAGAAATTCCTGATTTCTAATTATTGACAACCATGTCAAAAATAGGAAATGCGGGAATTTCGTCTCTTTATCTAGTCTAACTGATGAATGCGCAGCACAGAAATTATAAAAATTTGCAGTTCTAGTCTATGTACATGTTTACATCATATGGTCATATTAAGAACCCGAAATAAAATCACCGATTTTTTGATGATTTTAGCCTGGGCCAGTCCCTTTAACCCAGTGAACATGAGACATCGACCCAATGCTGAACCAATTTTGGTCCACCGTCTACGACGCTGGCCCAACATTGGTCGAAGTCGAACATTGGGTCGATGTCTGGTGTTTGCTGGGAAAGATCCAGGCGCTGATCAACCTTGAGATCAGCCTTGAAGGCGCCATCTGCCAGAGGAGAGGGGTAAGGACTGGCTGATATGCTCTGATTGACCTTGAGCATTTGAGCCACCGGTATTAAACCTTTATCTTTAGCCAGTTATCTATGTACGTGCGCCGTGGTTCTGCCCTTACTTTTGAAATGAAATGATGATAATCACATTGCTTATGACATACATTGCTTACTTCTCCGCAATGATATGATAGTGAGCTTATTGCTTATGACATGAGATATCAAGCGACTCTTTTCAGAGCCCCTGTTCAGTTTTTAGCCATACACCTGGACAGCTGCCAGCAATTCATCCAGAACTGTCTTAAGCCTGCTCGTTTTCAAACAATCCCGTGATTTATCATGAAACCCTTGAAACAATGCGTGTTTTCAATTGACTTAAATGATTTCATAGCCAGCGTTGTCAATTTTGTTTTTAGACCAGGGGCTCATGTAATCCCGTGGGATTTGAATGCTTATTTTGTCTAAGGTTTATAGATGGCTTCATATGGGTACAAGAAAACGATTTATCTTTGGTACTAATTTTTCTATCTTATCTATTTTTCATAGCTATTTCCATAAATCCAATATGGCCGCCAAATATTCATATTTTGGCAAAAAACGTGCATTGCATAGAAATATTTTCGCGTATTAAAGTTCTAAAATGTGTGTTTTAACTCATTAAAAATATATTTGAGTTTAATTATTATTAATTTCATAAATTCACGATGGCCGAAAAATGTGGGGAAATATGCCCAATTTGACACATTTCTTATAATATTATAGTGGTCGAATAAAATTAGAAAATGGGATTATATAATTATGTGCAAATTATTTTGAAACATATCAGTTCATTTGGATGATATTACAATAAAAAAAAGTAGGCCTAAGTAGAAAGATGTTGATTTGATGTCGCGGGTGGTGATTTATGTGACTTTGTAATAATATGGTAAAATACAGTACAATCCGTAGATGAAAAATGAATGATGTACATATGCTGGCGTGAGGGTAGAATGGTTGGACACGATGGGTTATTGAATGTTTTGACCTTTTGTTCAGCTACGATATCTTTAGTTCTGATAATTTCCGACAGTAGCAATAGTTGTGGGGTAACTATATTCATCCCAGAGGGGAAACCTAATGTAAAAAAGATCTAAGAAAGCCACCAAAGTTTGATATTTCAAATGAGAGAAGAATGTACTTTGAGTTTAAACAAACCAATAAGATACACACAAAAAATATATTACATAGTTAAAAAAAATGCAAATATAGAAAATATTCATCTCATTCTTTGAAAAGACGAGAATTGTTTGCATTTAAGTTTTTGGAACTCTACAATATAGATTTAACATCACGATATGCAAGGTTCCGCTTAAAATACACATGTTACTTTCTTGGAGAAAATCTAAAAATTGTTTACCATATGCATTTGTATTTGTATCTATGACATTTCGTTGGGGTATGTTATCAATATCATCAATACAGTCTTTTAAACAACCGGTTCTGGCGTTAAAAACACAACAAAAGAAAAATGGCACTAGATAACATAACTGTGCAAAATGACCAAATAATTGGGTGCTATTTGCCCACATGTACCCCTCTGGTGGCAAATAACATGCATACACTTGTAATACAAAGTAGGTATATATGGACACCAAGTATACCTTCATATATTTTATCACGCACAGAAACTTGGAATGTTTGTAATAATGTTTCTTTAATCAAAACCCCAACACCACCAGACGGTCGCTTAGCATTTATATGTGGACCTGTTCGGTTGAATACGTACCGCTTATAACCATCGAAAACAATGGAGTCAGTTGAATGTAGGTGTGTTTCACATAAGCATATTATATCTGAGTTCATATTGGAAATCATTTGTTTTCTCAACTCGCCATTATGCGGATTCCACCCATCTACATTTAGTGTAGATATACTCACCAGTCCCTCTGTATACTTGTTTATGTCCTACCGTATGTCTCGTCTTTATAAATCTGTTGTTGTGGATGGTCCTATATTATCAGACCCCTTGTTCACAAAGGGTTAATCTGTCAAATTTGTGCAAAAATATCACAAATACCTCAGCTATTTTCATATTCCTGATATTATCACAATTTATTTGTTATATAATACACTTTAGTATATATTTTTTTTTAACTGCTGTACTATTACCCTTGCTATCTAAAAAATCGAGAAATATCACATTTTTAGTCAAAATCTGTTATTTTTTATGTTTGGTAAAAAATTATTTCTTGTGTCTGAAAAAATTGGTACCATGATTTTTTTATCACTTATCAACAGTTGATTTTTACGCATAGCATAAAATAAACATTTGGATCCCACGGGAGCTGGACTTGCTAAATACATAGGCCCCTGGACTATTTGTTCATTGGAACCTCTCCCCACAAAAGACAACTAGTAGCGTCGATTCAGATTCTTTATTTCCATTCCATATCTAAGAAAATTTCGTCAGGGTGTTGTCATAATCATTGTGTTGAGCATTCATACAGTGCAGTGCTACATTCATTCAGTGATTGACTCTCCAACTCTCTCCCTTGCTGTTTCTTGAACGAGTGACGTTTCCAGAGCCTCTGTTCACGGCCAATCATACCTCTGCGTTCGAACAACAAATAACAACTTTAACCAATCAACTTACGCCACCAGTGGACCAAGAGCCAATGATGTTCCAACATTGGCTCAAGGTCCTCCACTCCGAGTGACAGTGTGACAGCGGTTGATCAGTCACCGGCAAGTGCCAACACTGTGCCGTGATTGGCACAATATCAAACACCCCCTTCTGACGAACAACCCAGGTCACGCTGTCACGCGAGAGCCCCCACCAGCAATTTCATAAGGAGACAACCAGTGGAACTCTAATAATATAATAATCTGTTAAACAGAAGGCAATGAACATATATCCGCGAGGACAACTAATTCGTCCAGACGGAAGTAACACCTCAACCAATTAATGAGGAAATAAGCAAACACAGCAAACAACTCTAAACATGATGCGATAAACTTTTACAAAACCCGGCTATTTAATTAATTAACACGTCTAGCAATAATCATACAACTATTAAAGCAATCAAACAATTATTACAGCCAATGGTTAAATACGGTGAACATGTTTAACAATAATTGTAGCAAATCACCAACATGATATAGTTAAACATAATTTTAGACACCAGATCTAACCAATTTAAAGCAAAGACGGGTAACAGGTTTAATCAGGCGGCTGTAACGGGAGCGAAGCGGAAGAGTGCCTTCAGCAGGAACCCGTGGAGCTGCGGGGATGGAAGGCAACTTAGAAGTGACAGGGTCCACACTCAGAGAAAGAGGAGCAGTCACAGCTTCTAACTGTAGTTCTTACTTCAACTGAACGCTGAAGGACGCGGTCATCTTAGAAGGAGTGCAACAATGAGCCACAAGGCTCGTAAAATGAGTGTAGGCCTACAGACGCGGACATGAAAAGTGTGTGAGTCCTGGGACTCATTGACCAACCATAGATCTATATAACAAAACAGAATACCAGGACTCGACGTGCTAATCACAATTACCACTATGTCCGTGACAAATAGATAAAGTCTGTAACAAGTTTTCCAGAAATAAAAGGAACAATCCACCAACCGAAATTAAATCAGCTGGCCAATATTAAGAGCCAATACACAGACCTATTTTTATCTGAATAATAATAATAATAATAATAATAATAATAATAATAATAATAATAATAATAATAATAATAATAATAATAATAATAATAATAATAATAATAATAATAATAATAATAATAATAATAATAATAATAATAATAATAATAATAATAATAATAATAATAATAATAATAATAATAATAAGAAAAAGAAGAAGAAGAAGAAGAAGAAGAAGAAGAAGAAGAAAAAGAAGAAGAAGAAGAAGAAGAAGAAGAAGAACAACAACAACAACAACAACAACAACAACAACAACAAAAAGAACAAGAAGTAAAAGAAAAAGACGAAGAAAACGAACTAGAAGATCTAGAAGAACAATAATAACTGTATATTCCCAACTGATTTCCCTATCTCATTCTGAGCTGATAAAAATGACGTACACAACGTCCAAAGATGCTAAGCCACGCCTACTTGCCCCTTCTGGAACTGTTTGTATGTTATACCACGTGGAACATGAACAGCATGTGTGGCAAACACTCTTCAACTTGTTCTCTTGTGCTTAAAGATTTGACAGAGTTCACAACATGTTGTTTTTCGACGCTTAATTCATAAAGGACTAAATAGTGTCATAATGGCTACATAAATATCTACAGAATATAACTCAACATCTATACCCGATTGATGATTTGAAGCATGCGAAAATAATAAAAAATATATCACAAAGTCAAGTGTTTGGTAGGCAGCTGCTAGCCAAACAGTTACTTGGGAAAAAAAGTGCACAAAACACAGCTTCAAAACGAGCACAAATGGGGAGAGCTCTATCGACTTAAAAAATACGGGATGTTTTTGTTAAAAATCGATACAGACATTACAAAGAACAACTACTTTAACAATTTATGTTACGCAATGTTACGCAGTCATATCGGTGCTGAAACATTCTTCCATGAAATGATACAGTATTGGTACATGAATAACAAGATCCGTCTCCAAGACTTTCCTACACAGAGATCTCGTAACTTTCTTGTTCAGTTCCTATTAAGATCAGACAAACCCACAATATCAAACAAATGCAGTGAGTTTGATACATATATTGGTCAACATCTTATGAAACAGGTCAGTATATGGACAGTAATAATTATTTAGCGGCTGCATAAAGCAACAGCTTTCAATTCAGAAGGGTTGAATGTGGCAAATATTCAGATTAAAAAAAATTTAACATTGTTGTTTCTCAGTCACCAGATGTCCCTGTATTCAAACATAAAATTTAAAAAAAATCTATGAGCATATTATCCATTCAGCTACACATAAGGGTGCTTCCGTCAGTAAGGTCAGGGCAACTGTCATGACAACAGATCTGTTTGTTTACAAACATCATAATTTTATCAACCACGTGTCAGTAATTTTCATTCATGCACATGCAACCCTCCACAGTCCATATGTCTCGAATATCCTAAATTTTAATCCACCTAGCTTACTTACAATAACTACTGTATTATAATTAATTATAGAGGTGTTTACACAAACTAATATCATTGTATCACAATAACTATTTTCAATTATAAATAGTGAAGGGCTTTAAAGTTTAAAGGGTAATTATAAATTTATGGCGTAAATTACATACTAGTATAACATTAGGTCTACTAGGCCTATCATGATATAGGCCTATATGTATACATAGGCCTACTAATTATACTATTAGTATTACATCTATGATCAAATCATCATTACCCTGTGGATGTGGGCGTTATAGGGTCTACCCAAGTGAAATTCTCAAAACTAGCATTTAATAAAAGAATAGAATTAAATATTAAATTTGATAGAAATGAAATTATCGGCTACTAGCCTAGGTAGTTGTTATAATTTAGTAGAAAGTGGATAATTTTAGTTAACTTATTTCTATTTTTAGGCCTATACCAGTGCCATCATCAGGTGATGTAGGCCCATAGGTCTATTATAGTGACGTCAACAATTAGTCCCTATGGATAATGGGTGGTAATTTAGTCCGCTTGATGATATCTGAGTCATTTAACAGTGTTTAAACCACAGTGGTCACATTAATCATATAAGTAACAGAGTAGGAAGTGCCGTAAAGAACCCGCCCAGCAGACACAAGACGTCGAATCAATGTTGGTTTAACGTTGGTCCACCGTCTACGACGTTGCACCAACGTTAAACCAACATTGATTCAACGTCTTGTGTCTGCTGGGCGCGCTCATATAGATCTGCATAATTATATAGAGGCCGCCTACGTCACGTACGGCACTCCACTGCCAATCCACGATCGCTGAGCCTGATCCTGTCAATAACTGAGATTACCTAGCTATGGAGTACAGGACTGTGTACACGTATCAGTGGCCTCTGTATCCAGTGTTTGGGCTTACCTGCTTACCATAGAGTGAGGGGACTTGTTTACTGTTGTCAGGGTGGCTACTCTGTCGCTGTCTATTCACTATTGATAAACACACAGCACGTTGCGCAGTGTGCTCTGGAGACTGTCACTGCCAGTGATTGTTAGACATGGCCGTTGGCCAGCACAGGTGACAATGGTGGACAACAATCAGAGGCCAAAAAGAGGTATATTGAACAGATTTATATTGCTAATTTATAGACAGTGTATTTGTACAATTCATCTGGTACCGTATCGGTGTGATATGTTTTATGTTATCAGGACTACAGGGCTGGTATTTAAATATCGGTATATCAATGAACTCATTGATTGTGTATAATATATTTATAACGTTAGTAGACGGTGGACCAGCATTGATTCAATATTGGGTCGATGTCTAGTCAGTGGTGTTCGCTGGGACGCAACTGTTGTGAATTTAAGCTACGTTTGATTAGTAGGCCTATAGTATCAGTGAGTATAGTCCTTACCTGGCCTTACCTGCTAATATATTGTTAATTTATTGTTGCGGACGTCAATCTGCCTATAGGCCTAGGGGGACAAGGCTTAAGCCTATTAAATAAGCCTACTTGTTGTTTGCATAATTCCTAAAATTATTCCATTGTAAAAATTATCATTCGACCTGAGAAAATCAGCCAAGTTGGGTATTCATTGAACAGCAGTTAGCATTGGCCTAAACACTTAGATTTTATAGACCTACATCATCAACATCATATTATGTGCTCTATTGTAAGGGGCACACATGATAGGTTAATCTGGCTTGACACCAGAGCGCATTAAATATAGGTTTCTCTTAATCCAACTGCTAGTGTTGTATATCCTCTTATACGGTGTTATATATCTGCTAGCTTACTGAAGTTCTAATAGGATAGGCCTACATGCTAAATGTAGGCACTACGAAGAAATTACAGTTTTAATCTTATTAATTCACAGCAAATCGTTTTATCTGGCCAAAAGTAGCTTATCACAACAAGTCCTTTTTTAAAGTTATAGTATTAAGCCCGGAGTTAATTGAAACCAACTAGATGGATATCACGTCGTGATAAAATAATTAGACCGTTTAACATAGGCGGTCTAATTATCATGGCGCGATATCGTTAGTTTTTAGCTTCTATAAATGTATTAAATATAAACTAAAATTAGTAGGGCTATGGCTACTAAATTAAATCAATGGCGAATACAGAGCGTCTAAATTGAATGTACATTCAAGTTATTTGATGTTACCCATGTTACCAGGGCGGGGTCCTGGGTGATGTTTAAACTCTGCCGTCTGTCACGCAGGAGGTTGCGGGTTCGCCTCCGATTTCAAATTTAACAACATGTTTTTCCTCTGCCACTCGTGAAGATTCAGTATTTATGTAAACCCTCCGTGACCGAGAGGTAGTGTGATCGACAACAGATGACCCGACATAGTATCAATTTTGAATCCTGTGTCTGTAGGGCCGTGTAGTCTAAATCATCAAAAAGGATGCTCTCCTGGCCCAGTTCAGTTGTTATTTAAATTGTGAGATAGGCTATACTTGGGCGGGAGCGTCTTTTTATTGTTTGATTATTTTTACACATTTACGATACTGTAGCAGCAAATGTTTTCACCATTTTATAGCAGGCCTACTGTTATTTACAGGCTACGGGGAGCTTGTGCTACAATCTATTTAGGTTTTCTAATAATTATTATCATCAAAACTTTTAACACAAAATTTAAACCTGATTTGCAATTATTTTTGAATTTATTTTCACAGTAGAAATATCATGATTAGGCCTATACATTATGCTTACGGACAGATTGTTATGTTAACGTTGTAAATCGTATAATGCTTATTTACTTTACTTTATTTACAAAACAATAAGTATGCCCTAACATTTTTACATAATTTTCTTTATTGAAAGAGCATGAATTGGTAAGAGTGGTAAGGGTAACTCCATTATAATTGTGATTGCATGATAAACACAATGTTGGTGATATATTGTTTTATCTTCAAATGGCCGGGCAATAGCCTACAGCATTGGTTAAACAGACACATATATATTGACAAGAAAACCAGAAGGACTACTGAATACACACTTTAATTTATTTATCAAGGTATTGTGGAATGTTGTTTCCTTAATGAATCACATTGTAATTATACCAGGATTCACATTCACCGTGGTGGATGAATTTCGCTGATTTCTCCGTCAATTCTCCATCAATTTTCATGAAATTTTACACACACTATTTTCCATTCATGTCGTGACTACCCTGAAAGTTTCGCGGAGTTTTGATAAGTATTTAAAAAGTTAGACCATTTGACATGTAGTAAATAAATAAAAATGTAGCCCTCTATAAAGCCATTAGCTTCGTCTCAGAATTTTATTACATGTCAAATGGTCTAACTTCTAAAATACTTATTAAAACTTCGCTAAATGTTCAGGGTAGTCACGACATGAATGGAAAATAGTGTGTGTAAAATTTCATAAAAATTGGTTGAGAATTGACTGAGAAATCCGCGAAATTCAATAATCCTGGTTGATGAATTTAATGTGAATCTGACTATATGTGTTCTTCTATGTGGATGACATTTGAAAAATAAAACTTTTGAACGATGAATCTGTCGCAAATATATTCCAGAAATGCATAAAATCTCTTATTCATTTTCGCTATAATATAGATCCACGCCATATGTTTACCATACCTATTTATTTTCAGCAGTGAGAAAAGGAGGAAATGATACATCTACGGGGGAGAAAATGGTCTCCTTTCAGGACAGATCGTCTGGAAGGGAGAAACGTAGTAGTGCCGAGTCGATTTATCATCACAGACCGCGAGTGTCCCTACCCTCCCATATGGAACCAACCTACTTCATTGGTGGTGGTAATGGAAATGCACTGTAAGTTTTAAATTATAACTATGATGGACCTGCATCATCTGTGCATGGATTGTGAATGTTCTCCAATTAAAAATAGTACATATATAACTTATGATCTATGTCATATTTGTGAGATTGCAAACATAGTGAGGTGTTCACAATACATGCATGCGCATTTATTCATAATGTGGTTTGTAGCCATTCTGATTAGATTTGGAAACCTGGAATATTAGTTTTTTTTTTTAAATGTGTGCTAGAAGCATGCATAAATTGCATGTCCTAATACGTGATCGAAAATATATCTACATACAGAGCCGAGACTGGGTATCCTTGTCTGGGACCGATGAACCACTTCACACATCTTGGGCAATTATCTTCAACCCTTTCACCGCCAAATGATTCAATTTGAATTTTCACCCACTTAAAGTTGTGTTTCGCTGACGCGATCCACAACTTCAAGTGAGTGAAAATTATTCAGATTTGACAAAATGTTGGTCAACTCTTTTCACATCTTGCTGTTTGATGTCACATTTTATCTTTAACATATATTTAAAATGTGGTACTTCATGTGTTAATAAAAAATGAAAAACCTGAATATGTTCGGCACTGGCGGTTAAAGGGTTAATTAAGCCAACATTTTGCCCGCGACAATCCTGCTCAATGAACCAACCATTACCCAGCACTTACGATACACAGATCCAAGTTGTTTAAATGTTTGTCCAGGGTACACTGGCGTTCAGGATCATTCAAGGCCTTGGATTTAAAAAAAAATCCGAGAGAGCTTGCCCCCGGACCACTCTAGAGCATATTTTAAGAGGTTGGATTTGCAACCTTTCGTGTGTATATTTTTTTGCAAATTCCTGGATCCGCCACTGGGGGCGGAGACGATAGTCCAATATTAACCCTTAGACCACTGAGCTAAGAATTTAAATTTTCAGTTACCTGAAGTTGTGTCTAGCTACCGCGATCCACAACTTCAGGTGAGTGAAAATTTATGGTATTTGTGAAATTGAAGTCCCAATATATATCAGTATTTCGAGATTGAAAGCATATTTTTAACAACTGGTTATACATGTGCAAACAAAAACATAGAATGTCTACTGTCGACATTCTGCATAGAATTCCACCTCCTGCTCTGCCAGAATTCACATCAGTAAAATCACTTTGTGATCATTTCTCTAGGTCTTTTGTGGATAAAATTGAAACTATCCGTTCCAAATTTCCAGATAAAGTACAGAATATTCAACAAGTGAAAAAAACAGAAATTAGATCTAAAATGAACGTGTGTGTACGTCAGAAGATGAAATTAAATAGCTTATTTTGAGCTCATCGTCAAAATCATGTGATCTGGATCCCATTCCTACAAGCGTGTTGAAAAATTGTCTTGACATATTAATAACTTAATTAACATTTCAGTGGAAACTAGTACATTTCCTCAAAATTTCACTACACTACTGAAAAAACATCTCTTCCTAAAAACGAGCTGAAAAGTTACAGGCCTGTATCCAACATAAGTTTCATTTCCTAAATCTTAGAAGAGATAGTAGCCAATAGGCTGCAAGCTCATATAAAAAATAACCATCTATCTAATCCATCACAAATCTGCCTACAGAAAACATCATTCTACAGAATCGGCTCTACTGAAAGTACATAACGATATCATTATTAGTATGGACAAAGGTGAAGTTACGGCTCTAATCTTGCTTGACTTGTCGGCCGCTTTCGACACTATTGACCATGCTACAGTAACAGATAAGACTTTCTGATTGGTATGGGATATCTGGTCAGGCTCAAATTTGGTTTTCTTCTTATTTGCAAAATAGGCACCAGTCCGTAAAAATTAATGACACTTTTTCAGATAAAGTCACACTCTCCTTTGGAGCTCCACAGGGCTCTGTGCTAGGACCAGTGTTTAAATACACTACACCACTCAGCGCTATTATCTCTAGTTTTGACATAAGCCACCATCTTTATGCCGATGATACTCAAACGCGAAGGAATCTCTTGAGAAGTTGCAACATTGTTTAATGGGTGTGTCGGCCTGGATGACATGATCTAAGCTGAAGCCTAATCCTAGCAATTTCTTCTTATTGAGACCAAACTTTAACGAGAACAATTCTTGAATAATTTCCCATGCTTACTTCTAGGTCAAGACACAAATCCATCTACATCAGCTGAAAATCATGGTGTACTATTCGACAGTAGCCTGAATTTCCGAAAACACATATCCCAAACATGTAGGGCATGCTTCTACATATATCCGTGACCTGCGTCGGATTCAAAAAAGTCTGTCCTTAGATCTTGCCAAGCAAATTGCAGTGGCACTCGTCAGTAGTAAGTTAGATTATTGTAACTCACTTTTTCACAATATGCCAGAAAAGGATATCGCTAGATTACAACGCGTTCAAACTGACTTGCAAGAGTGATAACCAAGGCCCCACAATTTATTCGTTCCGTTCCAATTCTAAAACGATTACATTGGCTTCCTGTCAAGTTTCGCATTCATTTTAAAATATGCGCAATAACTTTCCGAACCCTAAAAGAAAACCAACCTGCATATCTGGCTGATATACTTGTTAGGCCGAAATGCTCAAAATATCTGCGCTCCACTAATTCGAATAGATTTGTTGTTTCTCGTATAAAGAGGACAAGACTGGGTCAAGAGCTTTCTCTATATCTGGTCCAGCCTTATGGAACGCCCTGCCTGTGCCAATACGTAATGCCAAAACAATCTTTATATTCCGGAAATTACTTCAATCTCACCTATTTGACCTGGTTTTTTCACCCTAGTCCCTCAGCAGCCCGGCTCCCTGTTGACGAACCTGATTTGGCCTCGATTATGACACATGATCACGCTAAGGATTTGTGCGCCTCTGAGCTCGGTCCGCTGAGGATATAGGCGCTATAGAAGTTTTATTGATTGATTATTGATTGATTGATAATGGATCTACATCTCATGTTTGTTGAGTTGTGATCCGCAATGAGACATCACACAGCACATTGTAGTAATTATATCGTTAAAATAAGCGCACTATGCTAGTGTTACCTAAAATGGTGTTGTTCATGCTATACTCAATGTAGAACGTATTGTGCTGTGTAATCATGGTAATGTTGATTGGATATATTTTTAATTAAAATATTTGGAATCATCTGTGTATACTCAATAATGGTAGTAATAGGTTAAAAAAATAGTCCAAACATGTTTAGGATGTAAACAGATATGCTCATATTAGGGGCACCCGGTCTGGGGTGCTCATAGTAGGCGCACCCATTCTTATATCTAAAATTGTCAGCATTTCATTTGTTTATACCGATTTTAAATTGTCGGATCTTGAGTTGATTTGATAGGCTTAGCAACGCCTTGTGTGACAATTGAAGTTTTTTTCCTTAATTAATTAAAGATTATTAATTTTTTATATGATCATATTTTGAATCAAAGTTCAAAATAGTTAACATGCATGCTCATGAATATATTAAAACAGGTAGTGTCTATAATGAGCCATTTAGCACAATTATTATTTTTTAATATTATTTTTTTTTGCATGGGATTAATAAATTATCGGGTTAAGAGTGTGCATTGATAATATATAGGCCTACATCGATTGATCATGTCCAGATAACATAGCTAAGCTACTGGTGGCTGTTTTCCTTAACGTGCTCATATTCGGGCACTTTCACCTATTATGTATTTCTGCTAATATGCTTTATTCCAGTCCTGTCGGTCTTTACTAGTTCTAAGCAGCTGGACATGCCGGATAAAACAATATTTTTGTATTCGTAAATTAATGATGGGTTCGTAATTAGGCCTATCATATTAGAGCCTATAGTCATGATAGTAGGCCTCTATAATAAATCGCACGATAAACTGATAATGAATGCCATTAAATGCTTTATGTTATTCAGGATTGAAGAAGTTCTGAATGATCTAAGCTGGAAACCGACCAAGGATCGTTATGACGATGGATATCGACTGAAGTGGTGCGAGTTAAAAACCACAATCAATTACAACACATTTAAAGAAGGTAGTTTACAGTATAACATATCGACTATTAGTTGTTTTCATGTAGTGTATCAAACCTTCATTCAGGCAGTGGGTAGAGAGTAAATGAAAAAAATGAATGGGGTTTTAGGCCACCTTTGTGCACATGTAAGCTAAACTGGGCCAGGAGAACCTCCTTAGAATGGTGAGATGACACTGCCCTCCAGACACAGAATTATAAATTCGAGCCCTGGCAGTCTGATGTATAAAGCCCTACAACACATATGTCCCAGCTGAACCACTGTTGTTTTGATGCCGGCCCATCGTCTACGCCCAACATCAAAACAACATTGGGTGAAGGTCACAATGTGTCAATAAAAGGGTTAAAGGGCTATTTTGCGAAGTGACACATACGACTCCTTAATTTCGATGTAACTATACTGCCGTGCAAAGCCGTCAGACAGTATATGCTTACTTGTAAACTTAACATATACTGTCTTTCGGCTTTGCACGGCAGTATAAGCCTGCAAACGAAATAATTGATTTATCTGGCTGTCTCCGTTGAGCAATTATCGATATATGGGAGCTGATATTGGGTATTGTATGGCACTGGTCGATCAGTTGACATACTTCAATTATTTACAGACCATTATACACGCATCGTTTGCCCGACAGTACTATATAAATAATTCCTGATTATATTTGTTGTAATGTAAACGACATTGTTGCACACGCGTGATATCTTAAAACAATATTTATCATTTTCATAAAATATTATAACACAAACAGTATAATTATATAATTATGTGTTTCCTTTCAAGGAGATCAAATGGTGAATCACATCCCCAACTGTAATCTTCTGACGAATAAACTGGGTCTATTGAATAGTCTGCAGGAATATGACCGCGCAAACACAAACATGAAAAGGAAAGCTCCAAAACTTGACTTTATTCCAGAAACTCTACGCTTAGATGAAGCTAAGGATCGGGCAACGTTTCTCGATCTTTACACTGGTCAGTGTATTTCAATTATATAAATGGCCATATTAGCCACATAAAATATTTTTGTACTGAATAATTATGATGAACTATATAAAAATATGAAGCCACAGTTGGATCACACATTGCATTATTATACATCTATTTAGTTAAAGCCATTAAACAAATCATATTTAAAAAAGGCACATTTTTAGAGCAATAACCCATAAGATAAACAATTATTAATGTTGATATTAAGCTAAATAAAAATATACGTTTGTAATGTAGAGCCTTGATTTAGGGGCGGTGTGGAAATTTTAACTCAGAAAAATTATTTAGAGTTACTGCCATACCTTAAACTGAGCAATAACGGAAGTAGAGCATTCTAGTAAAATAAATATAATAAGTCAATAATCGTAGTTGTTACATTATACACCTAACATCAAAGGCAGGCCATATAGAAAATGTGTGTAAATAATGTTTACTTTTTTGGCAAATGATGACATTATTCGTGAGGCTATGTAGTGCCGTATACTGATATATACAGACGAGACATGCATGTACTCCAAGGCGCAGCCATGTTTCAAAAACATTTGATTAATAAAACTTAAATCCATCAGAATGAGGGGTTCGTTTTATAAGTTACCCTATGCTTCGGTATTTCATAATATCAGGACATTTTCGTTGCCTTGAGGCAGGTATTCACATATCATGGTGTGGTTTAATGCTGGGCCAGCGTCGCAGACGGTGGGCCAGCATTAAACCAACACCGGGTCACAAATAACTAGAAGTTATATCACATCCAATACAGTTTCAGTCTTTTTATTAATAATTATTGTCCTCTAACAACGTAGTTTAAAGGCGACATCAGCATTAAATTAGGCAGATTGGCATTGGTTTCAAATTGTACTTATCGTCCCCTTTGAGGGGGATATGCATATATAACAAGACTACATAAGTCCAGGAGCTCCCGCGACGAATTAGAATTTGATTTAAGCAATTTTGTATAGGGTTATTAATGTAGTCCTAGTCTAGGTCAAAAATCAAGACGCAAGACAACTAGGTCTAAGAAGCCCAGTCTAAGAGTAAGATAAGAACTAGACAGTCTGTCAGAGATTGCAAACCTCCATTGAAATTAATGATCCTAATCAGTATCAAAGTAATGGTCTACCTATCTGGCATGGTTTACCCGATATCAGGCCAATCGAGTTAACTAATAGCTGATTTACGGTCATTTTGCATTCGATATAAATTAGTTAAAAACTTAGGGTGCATCCTCCCCCGAAACCTCAAATTTTGTTTTATAGTAATGGACTAACATCTAACACAGTTTGCAAAATATTGGGCATGTGAAAGTAAATAATGGCCGATAGGGGGCCATTTTGAATTTGAACGAGTCAGAATTTTTCAAGATGCATCCTCAGCTGAAATCTCACATTTCATTCTATAGTAATCGTCTAGCTATCTAGCACGGTTTACCAAATATCGGCCATGTGAAAGTGAATAATGGCCTAAAGGCGGCCATTTTGAATTTGATCAAGTCAAAATTTTCCAAGATGCATCCTCAGCTGAAATCTCACATTTCATTCTATAGTAATGGTGTAGCCATCTAGCACGGTTTACCAAATATCGCCCATGTGAAAGTGAATAATGGCCGATAGGAGGCCATTTTGAATTTGATCAAGTCAAAATTTTTCAAGATGCATCCTCTCCTGAAATCTCACATTTTGTTTTATAGTAATGGTCTAGCCATCTAGTACAGTTACTAAAAACCGGCTATGTGAAAGTGAATAATGGCCGATAGGCGGCCATTTTGAATTTGATCGAGTCAATTTTTTTCAAGATGCATCCTCTCTTGTAATCTCACATTTTGTTTTATAGTAATGGTCCAGCTATCTAACACGGTTTACCAAATATCAGCAATGTGCAAGTAAATAGTGGCCGATAGGCGGCCATTTTGAATTCGATTGAGTCGAAAGTTTTTAAAAGGCATCCTCTCTCGAAACGTCACATTTTGTTTTATAGTAATGGTCTAGCTATCTAGCACGGTTTACCTGATATCAGGCCTATCGAGGTAAATAATGCTGATTGTCGGCCATTTTGAATTCGTAAGTTAAAAAATTTCAGGGTGCATCCTACCCCGAAAACTCACACTTTGTTTTATAGTAATCAGGTAATGGTCTAGCCATCTAGCACGGTTTACCAAATATCAGCCATGTGAAAATGAATGATGGCCGAAAAGGCGGCCATTTTAAATTTGATCAAGTCAATTTTTGTCAAGATGCATCCTCATCTGAAATCTCACATTTCGTTTTACAGTAATGGTCTAGCCATCTAGCACGGTTGACCAAATAACGGCCATGTGAAAGTGAATAATGGCCGATAAGCGGCCATTTTGAATTTTATCGAGTCGAATTTTTCCAAGATGCATCCTCTCCTGAAATCACACATTTTGTTTTATAGTAATGGTCTAGCCATCTAGCACGGTTTACCAAATAACGGCCATGTGAAAGTGAATAATGGCTGATTGGCGGCCATTTTGAACTTTGACAATATGATTTTTTTCAAAATACATCCTCTCCTGAAGCCTTACAATTTAATTTATAGTAATGGTGTAGATATCTTGAGCGGTTTTCATGATATTCCACAATATCAGGCCTGTCGAGGTGAATAATGGCTGATAGGCGGCCATTTTGAATTTTATCAACTTCAATTTTTTCAGGATGCATCCTCTCCTGAAACCTTACAATTTATTTGATATTAATGGTGTAGCTATCTTGAGCGGTTTTCATGATATTCCGCAATATCAGGCCTGTCGAGGTGAATAATGGCCGATAGGCGGCCATTTTTAATTTTATCGACTTGAAATTTTTCAAGATGCATCCTCTCCTGAAACCTCACAATTTGTTTTATAGTAATGGTGTAGCTATCTTGAGCGGTTTTCATGATATTCCGCAAAATCTTTCAGTCGGATTTACCGATGTTATAAATTAGGTCAAAGTGCTGGGTCAACTTCAAGGTCAAGGTCCAAAAACCTGAAAAGGCACAACTAGGGACCTTAGAGAACATGTATGTGCAATATGACTGTCATCGGCCCAGTACTTTTCGAGATCCGCTCCGGAAACGAAGTGCGCGTCAAAACGTCTAAATAGGTCATAGTTCTGAACCAGAAGTAGGTCAAAGTTCAAATACCCCAAAAGGCACAACTAGACCCCCTAGGGGTGTTGTGTGTAAAATTTGAAGACAATCGGACAAGTACTTTCAGAGATATGCTCCGGAAACGAATTGTTTACGGACGGCCCAACGGCCCAACGGCCCAACGGCCCAACGGCCCAACGCCGTCACATCATCATTTTCTCCTCTGCAACCTTGCGTATTGAATTCAGATTAAAAATATTTTAACCCGTCCATTAGCCACCTGGAAGTAACCCACATACCAAAAATTATTATCCTAGCTTATTTTCTCACAAAGTTATAGGCAAAAGATGAGGCCAAAAAAAAACGGAGGTAGAATCCATAGCTCCCTTCGCTCACCTACGGTGACGGCGGGAGCTAATTATTGTTTAACCACTTCAAGTTGTGTCTCGCTGTCGCCACCCACAAATTCAAGTGGGTACAAATTTAAATTTTTATAACTTATCGCTTTAAGATGGGTATTTTTTATCATTAATTTCCAATTGCACCGATATCAAACGAGAATTAAACGATAACATTTTATCAAAACAGAGAATGATCTGTGGATATGCAAACCCATTGGAAGGAATCAGGGCAAGGGCATTTTCATCGTTCGCAACAAGGAGGATGTGAAACAGGCACTGGGCGAGGAACCGGTAGTGGCATCTGCATCGCAAGCCGACGCCGCAAATGTAACCGGGGACGAAAATACTGACCAGCCAAAGGAAAAGCCCACTACAGCAAGGGAACCAGAAACGAAAAGAAAGCCAGCCGTTCCCGTTAAATTGAATAGAATAGTTCAAAGGTAAAACCAGTGACGCTGTTTTCAAATGAATGATACATAATTATAATAGTGCTATATCTTGTTATTGATCGCCTCTACATATGAGTTAAAATACAATTTAATTTAAATATTAATTATGATTTTTAGGAAGTATAGCTTCATGACTGTGTAGGATGGCATTATAGTAAATTGACGACAAAAATAATTTGGTGTTATAAAAAAGATATTATATATATATAATATATCATATTATATTACAATTTTAACTAGAAAAGGAGATCCCGAACACCGAGGCCCGGCTTTAGTCTGTTTGAGTGCTTTAGACAAAAAATTGACCTAATATTATGAAAACATAGCTGTATTAGTTTCCTAAATGTACAGGATGTAAATATTGAAAGAACCAAGGAGACAAATATATCTTGAACGTGTAGGCCTATTTCTTCCACCACCAACGCCGTACGCGTCTATACGATGTACACGGTACACACAGTGTAGGCCTACCCACCCAATACCGGTTCAATCATTCCAACCAAAAACCTTCAAGCTCGGGGTTAAGCTCTTAACCACAATTATAATCATGAATATTTTTTTTCTGTAGACTTTTTAAACACGAAAGTACTCAACCTAGGGACCTCAAATGTTATATTGGACATGTTCATAAGGACTGGTATGCAGAAATGTCAACTGTTTCTCTCACACAGCACCCCTCTTTCCCCTAAATTGGACACAAACTGAGGCAAAATAAACTCAATAGGATACCGGCCTACGGCCGGTTCTAATAATACCCAATATAATGGCGGCTCATTTGTTTGACAGAAGCTCAATATTCTAGTTTAATCATAAATATGACGCGGTCGCATGTTTAAGATATCTGAGTAATCATTTGGCCGACGTAGGCCCCACAGTGAACCAACAAAGTCAACACCTACTGTTACTTATAAGAACAGTTATCTAGATATATGTGGACAGTTGGGCCAACGTCGTAGACGTTGGACCAACGGTAAACCGACGTTGGGCCATCGTCTCATGTTTGCTGGGACATACACAATACACGACTTGTGGTAAATTTTTCAGATATGTTTCAAATCCACTGCTCCTGGAAGGGAAGAAATTTGACATAAGGTGCTACATGTTGGTGGCCAACACTGTGCCTTACTTAGTGTTATATCACAAGGGCTACATCAGAGTGTCCCTATACGAGTACGACAACGACGACTGTAACGTCACGGCCCATCTCACCAACCAGGTAAGTGGTGCGATCATTGTCACATATTATTCCACCTTTCCTTTCTCGCCATTTCTCGTACTCGTGCTGTTGGCTTTCACTACGAGACGTACGGTGAGATCAGCCCATCTCGCACTCCGACAGGTTCAGTGACCAGGGGGTAAGATGTAAAGTCGGATGATAGGTCTTCAGACTTGATATCAGACTATAAACCTGCACCTTTACCTTTACCTTTTTTTGCCGTTTCAGGTTTCAGAAAATATATACTGCATCGTTGGGTACGACGAGTTGGGCTGATATCAGCACTCGTCACCAAATCAAACCCTCTTCTGTGATCACTAAATTATTATATCTGATTATTATCAATGTATGCCTAATCATGGTATTGGAGATGAACAGTGAGACAGTTCAACCTAATGTAGCCTTAAAATGGGCACACTAAATCGTGACAAAATGAAAAAAACATGCGTGAGACCAGTAAACACAGCAAATTTGTATAAAATTTGTACAAATGTTATACAAATTTTCTGTGTTTAATAGGGTAGGCTTACTCTATGCAGTCGCTCAGCTGTACAGCGTGAATGCCTATATGCATTGCTGTTAATATAAACCATCCTGTCCAGCCAAGTCTGGACCATCCGCAACTTGATATATCTTAATAATTAAAGATGAATGTAACCGTGGAATATTTTTTCTTCACATGGTTGAGTGGATAATCAAATGTTTTCAATAGAAAGTCTCGATAATGTGGGGAGGGAACGAGCAGTAGCGTGATCGGCTTCAAACCGCCAGAATTTATTCTTCAAATCCTGATTCTGGTGGTCAATGTCATCCGACTATAATCTCACCATCCTCACTATAAATTACCTGTCCCAGTTTTGCCAGTTGATATGCACAAACATGGCATATATAGCTCAAGTCATTTTACGATGTTATTTTTGTCCACTAGTTTATTCAGAAGAAGGATCCTAAATATAAGGAGCAGAAGGAGGATACGACATGGAGCATGGAGCGATTTAACAAGTATATGAATGAACATGCTGGCGAAAAAGGCGTTGAACCAGATTGGGTGTTTGGTGGTCTAACGGTAGGTTCAATATATTGACGTGTAATTATTCCGATAATACAGTGAAATATTAATGAACGCCTTCACAATTTCAATAACAATTGTAAATGTATGGCATATCAAACATCAATGATATTGATAATAAAACTGACGATAATTATAGTAATATAATTAGACTAGTTTATTTTTAATGATGCTGTCTAATCTTGAGCTGAATTTATTGAGGCGTAATAGTAAAAAAATGTATTGACCCTTTTGATGCGATTGATATAATTATATCTGTCATGGTCCAACTTTAACTATTATATAAAAAAATTATAGTTGAAATATTCAAAATGGCCGCCAAATCCCAAAGCTTCTCTCCCCGCCTACCGTGGTCACCGTAGCGAGGATTGAAAAGATATGGAAAGGTTGAAAAAGCTATCATAGATAGATAGAATTAATATTATAATCAGATAAAGCCTGGTTTGCATCATTAAATACAAAATACATCATATTGACACTCTCAATTATACAGACGCGGATGAAGCAGATTATGACGTATTGTTTCAATTCTGTGAAACACAAACTTGCCAGCAAGGTTGGATACTTTGATCTGTATGGATTTGACTTCATGGTTGATGACGATATGAAGGTATGCCCACTGCTTGACATTATTGCATTAATTATAATGCTTATTTTTTTCAGTTATAACATTGTCTAAATAGAAAGTTCATGGAGCTCTTGAATGTATATGATCTCTCTAAAACAATCTAAACATTGCAACATAAGGAATGTGTTTAGCCTACGGTGTTTGTTTAACTTTGATTTGCAGAGTTGTGATGAACAGTGAACCAATGTTTTTATGTGAATAAGGCTATCCACATGAGATCGTTATCACGTTAGTTCTGCGAAAGAATCGCTATACTAACAAATTTACAATAATAATCCCCTCTAATTTTACGTAATTTGTATGAAATACTCGCCAACGAAATTATTATAAAACAGATCATAATGATATTACAGTAATAAACATGTTGTCATATTACTTGTTTCAAGGTGTGGCTTATTGAAGTAAATGTGAATCCTTGTCTCTCAACAAACTCTAAAGCTTTGAGAGAGGTTGTACCTGGCGTTGTTCGTGAGACATTGTGTAAGTCAAAATCGCATTACCTTAATCCTTAGTTAAATTATACGTTTCCATGATTATATATATGTATGATATGATATATGTCTGGTATGATACAAAAACCTATAAAGGGAAAATATTTCTCAACAAGATTGAGATTCACTGGCGATTCAGGTTAAAATAGATGCCTAACATAAAGTTCATTAATTGTCAGAATAAGACTGTAGATTGCTAATGGTATAACTATCTGGAATTAAAGTTATCTCTTCATAATTACAAGGTAGGCCTATGTATGGGTTGTCAAAAAAATGCTTTTTACACACATTTTTATGCAGCATGAATAATGACATAAATAAAACCGTTTCGTGTGGGAGCTGAATGATAATAAATAAATATTGTCATGCCAGTCATAGATGTATCCCGGGTTCGAACCCTGCTGATCCTGCGTGGGTCCTTCTAAGAAATATCGTTGTTTCCCCCCTCTCAATGTGACTAGGCGATCACGTTAATGGTGGCCTCGTCGAGTTAAGGTTGAATCCAGTGTATCGATATTAATTTCGCCTAGGGCAACACGCTGCGCGCTCCTTCATCAGGGTCATCTACCTTTAATTGTGAATGATGCTGTTCTGAGACACACACTGGAAAAAAACACATATTCTGGTAAACCCAGGTAAAGCAACCCATCATTCACCTCAATCATTCAGCTAGACCCGAGGAGAATCCACAAAACGAACTTATTTATGGAGAGTGGCAGGGTTTATTCAGTGAATTTGTGAGTGGGGGGTCCAGAGCGCGATGTGCCTGCTGCACCTTTTGCCTGCCATCACACTGGTAGAAAGTATGCGAGGGGGTTTAACTCCTTCGCTGCAGGAAAGTTGTCAAATATGAGACCTTTCAAGGTAAATTCTAGGATTAAATTTAACCCAGTATTCATATTGATGGCACATTGGTACAGTTGAGAAAATGGAGGTTCAGATTTGGCGGAATACAAAAATATTGGAATAAAAACTGGTGGGGGACAAATTATTCACATACACGTACTGGCATGACATGGTTAATTTTGTTTTGTCGTGAATTTATATAGCGTTAATACCACACACACTATTCAGTATTCTTGTATTTGTTTAGAATTGAACGATGTATCTCGTTATGTTTTTCAGATATATGCATAGAGTGTTTCGAGAAGACGCGGAAAGGGAGAAGTATTATGCCCCTGCAGTCCCTCAAACAATTTGAAATAATATACAACGCTTCTTCTAAAAATACGCAGGGTAGTAGTCGAGGGTACAGGTCACAGTCATTGTCGCCAAGGCGTAGAGCAAGAAGTTTATCTCCTGTGAAAGAAATAGGACATTCCGGTGGTGATGGACCAAGTGTGAAGGGCAAACATCACACTCTCAGTATTACACGTGTTCCTCAATCCACCCGTACATCAAATTTTCACAGTAACATCGTCGGCAAAGACACTGGTGTTAAAACAAACAGTGCAGACAAAGTAGCACAGAAACAAGCGGCCATAAATAAAGGTGGTGATTGCAAAAGGGATGAAAATATAAAAGGCACCAAAGATGGAGATAAGGCTATTGTGGGCAGCTCCTCTAAAACTGACAAAAACAAGGACAAGTCTTCAAAAACAGGCGGCGATTACAAAATGGAGGAAAACATTAAATGCACCGCAGATGAAGATAAGCCTATTGCGAACAGTTCTCTCAAAACTGACAAAAACAAAGACAAGTCCCCGAACATAGTTAAATTACCCGACAAAAATGCAAAAGAGGATAAGAAAACTCCTCAGACCCATGACAAACATAGCGCTACTCCAGCTGACACTGAAGAGGTGAGTCCGAGTCCGTATTCCAGACAAGACTCATTGGACAGACCACCATCTGAGAAAGATAGAAGTACGTCAATTAAGACTAACGATCAGACAAGTAAGAGTCAGCCTGGTAAAACAGCAAAGTCAGATACAGACATTAAACCAAAGCCCAGCAAACCCCCACAGAGAACAGTATCGGGCAAATTTCATGACAGATTAGGAGCACAGAGTCTCATTGCTGTGGGGAAATTACAGAAGAGTCCCTACGCTGAAAGTATGATACTAAATAAAAGTCATTCAGCTGGTAGTCAAAACAACAATGTCAAATCATCAAAGGATGATTCTAAACAAAATAGGGGAAGCTGAATATATCTAAAAAAAATTGGGCAGACCACCACCTTTAACAAAGTACACCAATCACTTACTACCTAAAAAATATATATGTATGTCTGAACTTTTTCTGGAGACTAGATGTATAATACATTTCAAAAAAGTTAATTATGTGTAATAAATTGAACTTTAATTAATTAATAATTATAATAAAAATTATATCTCTAGGTAAGCAATTCACAAAATTAGAACTGTGTTAGTTAAAGTTAAGATCCTGTTAACATAAATATGTGCAATAATATGATGCTATGTTCCGTATAGTTTTTCTCGAAGAACGTCGTTGCGACATGTAGCAATGACGTTGTACTGTCTGAAATCATTAGAAAATAATCAAGTTTAAACCATGTTACCCCACTATTCTGCCATGTAATCAATGTAAACAGCAGTAACTGCTTAATTCAGAATTAAGCAGTTACTGTTGTTTGAATACGCGCGGCTGTAATGGCCTAATATGCGAGACATACATCAAACTATAATACAAGAGATACGTGCCATCCCACCATGTTTATGTTTTCGTCAGCCCATATAGAACTATGTGAATGACTGTTCCGAAAACAAAGTGGTTGTCCAGGCAAAGACAACGTACTCAAGCCTCGTATATTTGTATTCTATGTGTCATTTAGCTATTATCATGATAATGTTCTAGAAACGTGGTTTTTTATTGTGTAAACAGCAATCGAATCAAATTTATCTAAAGTGAAACTGTGTATCATTTTTTTCAAATCAAGTTTATTTCTCTTTTAATTATTCCTTTAAATTAAGCAAATGTTCACATATGCGTTTATTATATTGAACTAGTAACCCGGCGATGTACAGCCATCATGTACCAAGACATTGTGTATAAATGATTGTAGAAAATGAAATAAAAATAGAGATAACGGCTGATAAAGAGATACAGTGGTTTACATGTGGTCTCATTTCCCGCTTACTTGACTTATTAAATATCTTAATCATAATAGTTTGTTATAGTAACAGTTTAAAAAGTCGGCTTAATCAGAAAGGTGTCAGTGTTTTACTTAAACATTTGTTACAACCACGCTGGCAAGTAAATAAATTATATCCAAAGCAATTTTGCCACGAAAAATCAAACACTTTGGGCATTAATAAGCGATCTTCCTATATGAAAATTTCAAGCATGAAATAAGTGGGCCTATACAAACACAATTATCCCTTACTATGGGTGATTAGTACAATAATGTGCATTACCCGTCCATAACCAAATCCTTCAAATCAATAAACAGATATAAACGAAATGATTTATGTGACCATTTCCATAAAAGACCAGCATTAACTTCTATCAACTATGCTAAAATGGTTTGTGTTTATTCAGCGATAGTTTACATTACAAAGTAGTATTTTTCTGGGATGAAACCTTTCCACAATAAAACAAATATGTATCTGCTATGTGTTCGTCTGGAATTTTTTTATAACTGCGCAGTGCTTCTGGAAGCTGCAAATTAAAATGTGATCAGTGTGATGTACAATGTAGCCTATGTACACTACTGACCCGAGGCAATCTAGAAAGATATGTGGCCATAGTGAATATAGTGAATCAGGAGCTACGCAGCATTTTTAAAAGCTTACAAATGTCTATTAGAGGCATTGCTTTTTAAAATGTAGTGTAGTACACATGTAGGCGAGGCCTATTTTACTGCCTGTGCACCATGTGCACAGGCGGAAAACCGGGTCAGAATGTTAGCTTTGTGCATAAAACATGTCAGGTGGTTTAGATCTATCAGGCAGAGAAGGGGACGTAGCCAACGTGGCGCTTTCATTTGATAGGGCGCCTGAATGCCTCGCCAGTCATGCATGCGTCCCGGGTTCGAACCCCGCTGATCATGAGTCAATTTTTCAGAGAAATATCCTTGTTTCTCTATTCCACTGTGACTAGGCGATCACGCTAATGGTGGCCTCGTCGAGTTAAGGTTGAAACCAGTGTATCGACGTTAGTTTCGCGCAGGGCCACGCGCTAAGCGCTCATTCACACTCCTCAAGACTAGCTCTGAGATTAGTCGTTTGTTGGTTTTGTCTAATAAGCGATGAGCTCATTATTATTTCATTGATCTACCAGGGGTGGTATGCGAACGAAATTTCGACTGATTTTTAGTTTTTCAGTTGCTCTGTCATCTATAGGCACCCTACAACCTCTTGATGTTACTCATTGAAGCCATGTCGTATTTAGATTCAGTTTGCCGGTTCCGCTATTTCTAGTAATGCATGACGCTGATGTAGGTCACTTTATATTTTAATGACTAATTTTAATTTTGATGTAAGATAGACGGTAGGCCTATACCTTTCCCATGTTATGTTCCCTGGAAGTCTGAAAATAGCGAGGTCTTCTGTTGAGCAATTATGAACATTTTCGTAATACAAAAGACCATTCAGGCTCAATCGCCGCCTTGCACACACCCGTTATTTAGATATTAAATATCGCCAGGTCATGATCCACCATCTTCACACGCAAGGCTCGCTGCTGCCGAGGTCGCAGACTCCCGGTCTGCGACCTCGGGAGCAGCGAGCCTTGTGTGGGAATATGCGATTCATAGTCATCGGGAGACATATTATCAAATTGACGGTAAAGTACTATTATACATGAATTAAATTCCTGAACAACAATACTAGAAATAAAACGTTTCATTGTAAAAAGTATCTAAAAAGCACCATTGTCCAATATGAATGTTCATAGGAAGTGATCAACTGATCATGCAACTGTGCACGCACTGAAACCACATGATCATACTAGACATACATAGTGAAGGAACACAAATCAGATAAAAAATCAAAAGCCAATGGAACTGAACAGTGACCTAATATATCTATATTAGCGTATAAATATCTTCCCCTGGGATATGAAAGGATGTTATGTATCTGCCACTTTACAACCTTTCATATCCAAGGGGACGATATATGTATCTACTGAGATTCAATGGAAACACAAGTTGATAGATATTTCGACTTCATATTTCGACATCATATCATTAAGGTGCCAAAGTATATATCTAAACAAACATTAAAATATTACAGAAACAAATCATTTAACTAAAGTGGATTATCACAACAACAAATGGTGAGCTATGTTCTTACTATAATTCGCTCAGCAGACATTACCTTAATATTGTCTCAAAGTCTTCGCTTTTGTAAAGCGATGTCTACACTAAACTATGACTTCCAAATAATATACATGTATTTGACACCGTCCATAATTTACTTTATATATGATCACATAGATAGATACTGCATCACAACACTGCTTGGGGGTGAGACAAATTAACAGTAAATATGTGATACTTCTGAGTTTTTATAATTGTGGAATGCAAATTAGTATAGACGGCTACTCATACCAGATGTGGTACTTCTACATTGGGTTTATTTCCATTTTTAAGAATTTGAAAATATGTAATGAAAGCTTTGAAAAAAAGAGGTAATATTAATGTTAGAGTGATATACATCCATTGAGGCAGTGGTGGAGTAGAACCCAACGGAGCAAACCATAGTCCCCGTCTACTTGCGTCACGTATGTGATGTGACAGCCAGGACAAAGCTGTGATCCATGGTAATCTTTTGAGGATTTGATGCGAGCTAAATAATCCAATTATATACAAACCCAGTACAACTGGAATGATAATTGTAGTGTTGTGCAAAACAGGCCTGTGTGACAGCGAAAGTGCTTTCTGAAACAAAACATTTCAAGAATAATGCCCATCCAAACGTCATTCATATTGATATAACGTTAAATCTAGAAACACGGGTTCTTTGATTCATCCAATGTCGCTTTCATATAATGTTCAGTGTAGAATACGTTGATCAGGCATTGAAGTGAAATTGGGCCAACTCTGCCTCAATTATTATAATTACATCACATTTTAAATTATTGTCTAAAACATTAGCCGTTTATAACTTATAAAATGAGAAAAAGTACAAATCTAATAATAATAAAGTGATTATTATTACAAAATACCCTGCAAAAAACTGACTACTATAATACTGACTACTACTTAGTGACGGATAAGCTGTATCATTTGACTTGTCAAATGTGTACCATTGTATTAATAGGTATACATAAATTAAAGCGCAAAACACGCGAACGCTATCTAGAGAGAATATGCACACGACGAGAGACGCGACGTGAGGCGTTGTTTCTGTTCCAAGGCCAGGTGAAGGCCGCTGCGAAAACTGGCGAAACGCGCGACAAATTATTAACATTAATTTATTTTCGAGTTGTCCTTCGCGCTCGCCTTGGCCTTCGCGCTGGTATGTTTTGACAAAGATAAAATAGTGAGTTTGATCATTTTCTAGGGCGAATTCGTGCTCGCGTTCGTATGTTTTGGGCTTTATGCTTACGTGTAATCGTAATGATCCAGCTGCCAGAAAATGGTCCAGATCAATAACGCCAGCCATAAATCCTGCTATTATCATCTCTAAAATGTGTCTTGTGGAATATATTTGTTGACTCACAACTACTCCCCATGAAAGCAGTCCCACTGTACCATGAGTTGACGCATCAACAAAAGCTCGCAAAACATTAGAAGACTGTATGTAGGGAGATGTTAGTAGCAGTTTATCTCCAAGGGACACAGTAAAGAGAAGTAGGAGTTCTATAACAGATGTTAGCAACAACATCTGCAACGTCGCTTTATCAAACATGGTTTTATGTGATATTGTCTGTGTCATCAGTAGTGCCAACTTCTGTATCTGTAATGATGAAGAAGATCGAGACAATAAAATGATTAAAATATGAAGACTATTTAATATGAAATGTCGATATGTGGGCCTATTTTATTCTTATAATTTGTCCCTTATCCACAGAATAAGAGGGGGCTCTAATAAAAAAAATGTAATTATCACGATCTTTTTTGCTTAGCAGTTTATTTATTGCAATGTCGTAATTTAGTTGATAAAATGTAGCCCATAACTGGCTGGATCAGAGGTAACTATAACCTGGTAACATAACTTCTGATACAAAATGTCACTTTTTTTTTGAGGGCCTTCTAAGGGGACAAATTATATGAATAAAAAATGCTGGTGTTGGTTGGCATTCTATAACCATACACGTCATTGTCACATGAAATATCTTAGCTCCGTGAATGATAACCATGTATATTAGGGACATTTCAGGCATCAAATCGGGAGAAAATGACACAATTAAGAAAAAAATATGACCTATTGAAAAAAAGTAGAAAAAATCCAGGAAATTGTAGGGAAAATAGTACTTTTAGACTGGCTGGAAAATGCATTTTCAGTTAGTATAAGGACACCAACGACCTGGTTACAGTATGTTTCATTTTTTTAATAAGAACTTGAAGTGTAAACTTTTTTTATGATCCAATAAGGTGTCATGTGTATTCACAGAATCAGATCAATATTATAACAATAAAATTCATAATCCATAAAATATAGTAGATTTATTTAGCAAAGATAGCATGAAAAACTAGCTAAAGTTGTGAAATCAGATTATATTGTGTTTTTGATTGATGATCCATACCATTCTTAGCTAGCTGCAGCAACTACATGTATCTAATTAACCCTTTTTTGTCCAAGCTCGCAATAATGCAATTTTTATACATTAAAAATATCAGCTTATTTGACTTTTGAAGTTTTGACCTTGAAAGGAACAGATATGGTCTGCTGTAAACATGGTACTAGTAGTCTAAAAGGTTTAAATGTGAAAATCATATATCTACATGTGCCCAGGCTCACAACATATGGGGATTACCTCGAGAATTTTTTTTGCTAAAAACTTGTGAAAAACCAAAATGCAAAAATGAAATGAATCGGGCTTTAGGCCACCTTTGTGCACATATAGCCTAAACTGGGCCAGGAGAATCTCCTGAGGATGGTGAGATGATTGAGATTACACTGTCCTCCAGACACAGGATTCGAAATTCGAGCCCTGGCGGTCTTAGGCCGAGCACGCTATCTCCTTAAATAAATCTGAGTAATTTCTAAATAAACATCTGTAGAATTCCATTGGCTGACCTTGTAATATCATCACACGGACATAGCCGATGTAAAGAGAGTAATTAATAATGATCAGGACAGAAATATACGTGTACTGTCATGGAACATTAATCATGTTAATGGTTTGGGAAACAAAATGACAGACCCTGATCTTGTGGCATATATCCGAAACTACGATATAATATTGTTATAGAAACAATGAAAGGGAACGATTTTACATTGGCAATACCTGGTTATAAATTCCATCATGTGAGTAGAAAACATAAACATAAAAATGCCTGTAGAGCTTCTGGTGGTATTGGCATACTTATTACAAATAAATATGCAAATTTAACTAGAATAGACCACACCTACGACTATTTGGTATGGCTGACACTAGACACAGACTGTTGTCAGAAAAACATTGAAATTGGCTGTGCCTATATACCACCAGAAAACTCATCATATGTCGGTGTAAGAAATGGCTAGATATATTGAAATGCATCACATCCTATAATGTGGTGACTTTAATAGCCGTACTGGTCAGGCTCCAGACTATGAATCGGGGGTAACAGATATCAATGCAAATGTTCCAAGTGAACGTTCTAATGAAGATATAGTCAGTAACAAATATGGTCAACTTTTACTAAATTTTTGTATAAACACAGGTTTTAAAATAGCCAATGGGCGCATGTTTATGATAATGGCATAGGCCATTATACATACTACTCTCCAAATGGTTCAAGCACAAAAGACTATCTGATCTTTAATGAAAATAACATCAAATTTTCAGTTCTACCGAAATTGGTAGAATCAGATCATTGTCCTATAAAATTCAATATTTCCAACACTAAACTCGATTGCAACCCCTTAAAAATAGACACCTGTGTAAATGACACATCTTCTCGGTCTGATGTTTTTATATGGCAAGACGAGAAAAGGGAAGAATATCAAATTCCTTTACGGAATGAGCAAGCATGTCATGCATTTGAGGAAATGCTGTGTGCCGCCACCGAGGGGTGTAATACTGACACTCATGTGACATGTTCAATGGTATGCTAGAAAATGTAATTTCGTCATTATCCCCACAAGGAAACATATTTCGAGGGAAAGGAAGTACACGCAAAATAATTTCCCCTCTAACCCTAATTGGTATGATAAAGAATGTGAATCCTTGAAGTATGTTGTTAATAATATCGCTAAGCATAGAGACTTTAACGCACAGCAAGGCGAATATAATATACTGTTACGACAATATAAGCAATTTATCCAAAGAAAGAAAAGACAGTACCAGCAAGCCAAACTTAGTGAGCTGGAAAATATGAGAGCAGAAGATCCTAATTCTTACTGGAAATTCTGTAAATCCTTAAATCCTAGAAATGTCACTACAGGGCCTACCTTAGCAGACTTTGTGAACTATTTTGAACAACAAATCTACCCACCCCATGTTGATTATTTTGCTTATAAACACATGAATAATATAATAAAGCAAGTTACGTCATTCCAACATAATGTAGAGCACGATAATTCCAATAAGACACAGTTCCTAAATAGTCCCATAACTGCAGAAGAAATTAAAAAGGCGATTCAAAAGTCGAAATGCAAGAAAGCAGCGGGTGTAGATGGTATTTCTGCCGAATTTTACAAATATGGATGTAATGAACTCTTGCCAGCATTAGAATTGCTGTTCAATACCATTCTTACCAATGGAGAATATCCATCTAGATGGGCTATAATCCACCCTGTCCACAAAAAAGGGGCCCATGGTGTTCCAGATAATTAAAGAAAAATCACAGTCATGCCGTGTATTTGGAAACTATTTGAATCTATACTTAATAACAGACTCTCATTTAAAAAGGAAGTATGTAATGATAATGATCCCTATCAAGCTGGTTTTAAAAGCAATTCGAAAACTACGGTCAATATATTCATACTATGTGCCATCATAGATAAACAAAGGTGTCTTTCTAAACCCCTGTATACATGCTTTGTCGATTTCACAAAAGCATTTGACTATATTGATAGAACGGCATTATACTACAAATTATTGAACAGGGGAATAGACGGCAATTTGCTAAACATAATAAAAAGCATGTTTTCTAAAGCAGAGTGCCGTGTAAAATGGGACTCTCGTATCAGTGACATATTAAAAAGCGAATTTGGGGAAAATGGGGTTCTACAAGGCGGTATGCTCAGTCCCAAACTATTCACGGAATTTTTACAAGACATATCCGCATCATTTGACCAAGATCAAGGTATCGCTGTGGACACCTTACTAATGGTATATCTGTTATTTGCAAATGACCTTGTCCTTTTTTCAGAATCCGCCGAGGGATTACAAAAACAGCTAAAAATAAATAAAATAGGAAGGGTAACTCCATTCATTCCCAGTGAGAGACCTAATGTCATCAAACACGCTATTGCTGGTGACGACAATAGGCATCCGCAAAAATTTTGGCTGAGGCCTAAAAAAGGGGTAGGGTAGATTCTCAGATTCTAGAAGTGTCGCTTAATATTATAAATAAAGCGGGTAGGGCTATATTCTGGGAGGGAGGGGTGGATTCAGGGAGGGTTGCAAAAAGATCTAAGATGTGTAAAAGGGACGTATTATTCTGGGAAGGAGGAGTAGGCCTACATTCTGGGAGGGTCGCATATAGATGTTTGAAAAGGGGGTATATTCTGAGAGGGAGGGTAGATTCTGGGAGGGCCTCATATAGATGTTTGAAAGGGGGTAGGGTAGGGTGGGGCAAGGCGCACGCTCTTGGGTCACAACGCCCTACGCTGAAAATATTGCCCATAATAAAGAGTTATCCAATGCTTACAAAGAGGCATATGAGGGAACTTAAAATTAATGATAAAAGACTTATTCCAAGTTATTTGCTAAGATATTAAGAGAGGTAATGTATAATGACAGAAAGGGGCATTTTACCCCACACTTGGGGAAAAAATGCCCCGGGGGCATCTTACCCCAGGTATAAGGGGCATCTTGCCCTTTATATTCAAGTTGAGTGAGTTGAGTCAGTTGAGCGAGTTGAGTGAGTTGGTTGAGTTGAGTGAATTGAATGAGTTAGGGGAGTTGGGTGTGTTAAGTGAGTTGGGTGAGTTGGGTGAGTTGAGTGAGTTGTGTGAGTTGAGTGAGTTCGGTGATTTGAATGAGTTGTGTGAGTTGGGGGGGGGGGGGTGGGTGAGTTGGGTGAGTTGGGTGGTTGAGTGAGCTGAGTGAGGTGAGTGAGCTGAGTGATTCGGGTGAATTGGGTGGTTGAATGAGTTGAGTGAGGGGGTATATGAAAGGATGAATCAATGAATGGATGAATCAATGAATGGATAGATGGACAGACCAATGAAATGAATGGATGGACGAACTAGAGATGTGTTTTTGCTATTAGGCAAAAACGAATGCATCATCCTGCATATTAATTGACGCAATATCACTCTACTGTGTGAGTTGAGTGAGTTGGGTGAGTTGAGTGAGCTGGGTGAGTGTGTGGTTGAGTAAGTTGAGTGAGTTGAGTGAGTTGAGTGAGTGGGTGATTGGGCGAGTTGGGTCAGTTAAGTGAGTTGAGTAAGTTGTGTGAGTTGAGTGAGTAGAGTGAGTTGAGTGAGTGGGTGGTTAAGTGAGTTGGGTTAGTTGAGTGAGTTGGGTGAGTTGAGTGAGTTGGGTCAGTTGAGTGAGTTGGGTGAGGTGAGTCAGTTCGGTGAGTTGAATGAGTTGGGTGAGTTAAGTGAGTTGGGTGAGTTGGGTGGTTGAGTGAGTTGAGTGAGTTGAGTGAGGGAGTATATGAATGGATGAATCAATGAATGGATAGATGGACAGACGAAAGATGGATTAATTGACGCAATATCACTGGACTGATAACAAAAAATGGTCGCCATTTTCTAGAAAATCATTAAACCGTGACCAAAAACCTCATGGGCAGGCAGGTAAATGCCTACATACAAAATTCCGAGTTATTCGGACTAGCGGATCACGCGTTCACAGGGTCTGAAAACTTATAAATTGCAGGGTTTTTTATGAAAATCATCAACCGTGACGAAAAGCTCTTCATTCCGTGTTCAGATAAGGGCCTACATACAAAATCACGAGTGCTTCGGACCAGCGGTTCTTGAGATACCGTAAGGCTTTCACAAGGTCTGGAAAAGTTCAAAATGGCCATTTTTATGAAAATCACTGTAGTTATAGTAGTAAATAATTGCTTTACCTGTTTACGTCACTTTTCGGAACAAATGGTCTTTTAAGTGGCATTGTAATTCGATGAAAACGTTGTAGTCAATTGATGAGATGAATAATGTACAGATGATGATGTGAGGGTGGGGTGATAGGGCATGGTGGGTTATTGAGAGCGTTTTCCTTCGCTCGCTCGATAAGGGGTTCTGGGCATGTCTAGGGGATCTACCCCCAGACATGCCCAGACGGCGGGAGACTTCGGTTTTGCTGTGAAATTTAATGCTGAAACTCCGTAGCATTTCGCGCAGCTCCGCCATCCTCGGGTTGGATAGTCCCCAGCGTAAAAATAGGAAGGGTAACTCCATTCATTCCCAGTAAGAGACCTAATGTCATCAAACACGCTATTGCCGGTTATTTAAGGCTACAACGGCCTACACCAGCTCCAGCACTGAACCGTGACGAAAACCTTCCCAGCGGTTCTTAACTCATTCCAGATGGAGCCCGAGATATCTCGGGCAAGCTACTTCGACGGTACAAGACAGAGCCCGAAATAACTTGTTATATGACGTCATAAAAAGTTCTTAAAAAAAATGTCTCGTCCACAGAAACATGAATGTACTGAGAGTGCCGTTTTGAATGAGTTAAGATAACGCTTTCACAAGGTCTGGAAACGTTAAAAATGGCTGGCGTTTTTATGAAAATCACTGAACCGTGACGAAACCTTTCCATTTAGTGGCCAGGAAGGTATGTTCCTACTTACAAAATCATGAGTCATTCGGATCCTCGATTCATGAGATAATGCGTTCATAAGGTCTCGAAAAGTTAAAAATGGCCGCCATTTGTTTATGAACCATGACGAAGACCATTCCATTTCGTGGTCAGGCAGGTAAATGCCTATACATACCAATAATCACGAGTGATTCGAACCAGCGGTTCTTGAGATAACACAAATCTGGGAAAGTTAAAAATGGCGCTATTTTTGTGAAAATCACTGAACCGTGACAAAAACCTTTTCATGTATAGGCCAGGGATGTAAGTGCCTACACATAACATCACTAGTCATTCGGACCAGCGGTTCATGAGATAACGCGTTCACAAAAACTCGAAAAGTTGAAAATGAACGCCATTTTGATAAAAATCACTGAACCGTGACCAAAACCTTTCATTTTGTGGTCAGGCAGGTGATGGCACACATAGGCCTACAACATTTTACCAGTGGTTCTGTAGATATCGCGTTCTAGCTACCAAACACATATATGCATAATGAATGAATGCATGAAGAATTGAATGAATGAATGAATAAATGAATGAATGAATGAATGAATGAATGAATGAATGAATGAATGAATGAATGGATGGATGAATGGATGGATGGATGGATGAATGGATGGATGGATCGATGGATGGATGGATGGATGGATGGATGGATGGATGGATGGATGGATGGATGGATGGACAAATGAATGGATGGATTGTTAGATGGATTAAAGTATGAATAGATGAATGTATTATTGGATGGATGGACGAATGAATGGTTGGATGAATAAAATAAATAGATGGACGGAGTGTGTGAGAGTGAGTGAGTGAGTGAGTGAGTGAGTGAGTGAGTGAGTGAGTGAGTGAGTGAGTGAGTGAGTGAGTGAGTGAGTGAGTGAGTGAGTGAGTGAGTGAGTGAGTGAGTGAGTGAGTGAGTGAGTGAGTGAGTGAGTGAGTGAGTGAGTGAGTGAGTGAGTGAGTGAGTGAGTGGAATGTGAGTGAGTGGAATATGAGAGCTGCATTACGGCATGATCAATATGTGACCGCACACAATGGTACCGGTAGTGAACATTTTATTCTACCCGCATTGTGACGACCATGTCTTACCGGTGTTTTTTGTGAATTCAGAGGACCATGCAGCAGTTGATATTTTTTATTAAAAAAAGTGTTTAAAGTAGTAAATATGAATGCATACCATGTCTTGAGAATCAACTGTGACCTGGCGGGCAAATAGGAACAATCAAAGGAAGACTTTAAAATACGGAAGAGCGAGGGGCATCTTACCCCAGGGCCTGGGGGGCTTCTTGCCCCACTCTACTCTATATTTTGGGACGGAACCTTGGGTAGATTCAGGGATCAGAATACACTTCACAAATAATCACAAAAAAGGGGGTAGATCCTAGTATGGAGGGGTAGATTTAGTTATGATAGACAATTTGCTGATCTGTATCCAAAGCTCCATACACGTCGTCTTGAACTAGATTCACTTTTATAATAAACATTATAATGATGAGTCATATTAATACGCTGAATACTGTTAGTTTACACATGTATATAATGTAGTTTTTTTCAGCAAATGAATGTTTCTATTTGTCGTCTGGCCATATCATATTTATATAGTGAAGTAGCCTACTAGAGCGAGAGTATATTTGGCCTTCTAAAATTACTTCACGGAAATAAATGTGCATTATAATACGATAATCCTGTATGCATTATTATAAGTGATGGGTGGTAGTTTTTCATCAAGTTTAAAGTATATTATGGATGTAGGCTACTTGATTATGATTAATTTATGTCATTGGTTTTCAGCGCAGTTGAAAATAGAAAGCAGTCCTCTGTTATCACTCGACCACTATTTTAAAATTGTGGTAGGCCTATATGATGGCTATGTGAAGTATGAGGAAGTCGAAATTCATAGATCAGCTATCATGCAAGATTTCCAAAATAGTGAAAAAAAAACATGAAAAAAAAACATGAAAAAAAAGCCGACTGGCAGCCATTTTGGATTATTTAGTGTGAAATTTGTGGGTTATCATTGTGTGAGAAATTACATTTTGTTTCATATTCATGGTCCAGTCATTTTGCATTTCTTGAGTTAAGTAAATATTTAAAAAATCAAAATGGCCGCTAAACGGCCATTTTGAAATTGTTTGAACCCAAAAGTGAATCAGGTCATTGTCTGACATAGCTGAACATATTTGCCAAATTAAAAGAAGATCTGATGGCAACTTTTTCCTGAAATGCGCTAATTAGCGAGCATTTCTTCGTTAGTGGTCATAGTAATTAAAAGGTTGATGATATGGGGATCAAAATGTCACTAAAACAATTCCCCAGTGATATGTGATGGATATGTGAAGTATGAGGAAGCAGAAGTTGATAGATTAGTAGCTATCTTGAAAACAAATAACTGCGGCGGCGGCGGACCGAGTGGAATACAGTAAGCAGCCCGCGTCGACGAGGGCTGCTTAATAATAATCAAATAGGGGCCTATAGTTCCAATGATTGTAATTATATTTCAAAAATAAGACCATAAGGCTTTGAGTGATATTTGGTTTACTGGGATAGATAATACTAATTTTCAAAAGTAGATTTTTTGTCAGGCCAAAAATATCATGTGCATGAACAAATCAATAATTAGGCCTAGGCCTATAATGTCTCTATAAGATTTTACCCCAGCTGCTCTTATGGCTCGCTGCGCTTGTCAATATAGGTCCACATTAGAAAATTACACCCCCCCCCCCCCACCCCCACCCCGCAACGAGAACAGCCTGGCCCTGTATATTAGCTGTGTAGCATTCTGTTATTGCGGACTAAAACATAGATATAGCTTACCGTACTCAAATAAGCAGACTTCAACTAGACTAGTTGACTGATTGGTTGATCATTTTGATAAAAGTCGTCTCTCTAAACTTCGACGCTTTTAGGTAGACACATGCCAGGCTATAATATAGATAATTTAATGTAAAAGCCTACATGGTAGTATAAGCTATAAACAGCCGGCTTGTGATAAAATGTCGGCCTAGTGTTTTGTTTATTTCGTGGTTTTATACCATCTTACATCACCCAGGTCGACTACTATGCGTCATTCTGTTCCATAGACGGCGACACCTTCCATCTATCGGTGTCTATGGATATCAGTGTTCTTTAATACCAAATTATTCTGACCTCAGAGATCGAGAATGACCAAATATCTAATCGTAGCAGAATGGTTTAACTGCTGTAGGCCCTCTAGCGCCGTAAACAATGGACCAACATTAATTAACAGGTAACGGCCTACATGTGGTTGAAGAGACATGCCCAGGTCTAAAATCATAAAAAAATCGGTGATTTTATTTTAGCTTCTTAATATGACCATATGATGTAAACATGTCCATAGACTTGTCCATAGCCTAGAACTGCAAAAGTTGTTTAATTTTTGTGCTGCACACTTACCAGCTAGGCTAGATCTATATAGAGACGAATTCCTCGTATTTCTTATTATCGACATGGTTGTCAATAATTAGAAATCAGGAATTTCGTCTCTATATCTAGCCTAACTGTTAAATGCGCAGCACAAAAATTAAAAAAAACTTTTGCATGTCCCTTTAACTGTCAAGGGAACTATGGTCTTCAGTACCGTTATTATGAATAAATATACAATTAAAAGATTTATATTAGAAATAGGCTCTAAGCTAAATAATATTTTGTGTAAGAAATTCTTTTATAAGGTAATTATGCATTTTACCGGTAGATAATACAATTTGGACAAACACAGGGTATATTGGACACCGACATGTCCACATGGAGGGTAATATGGACAAAATTGTATTTTTAGTAGTAATGATATCCAACTAAAAACATAGTCTGAAATTGGTAGAATTTAGTAGCAACATATTGTTTATTATTGATTTATCAACTAAATATATAGGCCTACCACCTTGTCATTAAGGTGTCCAATATACCCAAATCTCTACGTTATTTTCATTGAAGATGATATAAAGCGGGTATGTTGGACACCGTGTCCAATATAGGGGCCTACCCTCTGTTATTGGCAATAATAGCCTGCATGGAGGGTAATATGGACAAAATTGAATATTTAGAATTATTGATATATGCAATTAGAAATATAACCAGAAATTTGTCAAATTTGGAATTTTTCTATTACACTTTGTAACCTCGACTAGAAGAAACAAATTGGTCATTATTGATTGATCATTTAACTTTACAGCAATTCAAAGTTAAGGTGTCCCATATACCCACCTTTCCCCTATTAAAGCGACTAAATCGAGATATAGAGACGAAATTTCCGTAGGCCTATTTCTTATTTTGGACATGCATGTCCGAAATAAGAAATCGGGAATTTCGTTTCTATAGGCCTAGTGAGTCTATCTAGCCTAACTGGTAAAAAACTGGCACAAAAATTATAAAAAAACTGCAGTCCATGGACATGTTTACAGAATATGGTCATTATTGGGAAGCCAAAATAACATTACCGATTTTTTAAGATTTAGCCTGATTGAGTTGCTCAATTAAAACCGCCGTGGGATTTTTTGCGTACTTCTTGCCAATGTGAATTTTTCCAAAGATTATTGCTGGCCTCGCCCAAAAACTTTACAGAAAATTATCCTTGGCTCGCCCTAGAATTGGAAAAGAATTCAGAAGTAGCCTATGAGGACGCAGTTTTCATATAGAAAGTTGTGACAGATCTCTTGATGACAACGCCTCTATAGGCCTACATCTTGCATACTCCATAGGCTATTACACTGATACATAATAGCCCATCTTTGAAATAATGTGATGAGGCAATTAAACATCTCGGCCGTTAGGGTGGATGCTTACTCAAAAATACTGTTTTTATTTTGGTAGCGTTATTTAATCTGTTTTATTTTAAACAGCAGGTCTACATTGCTGATGGTTTCTGAATAATGGTGGATGTTTCGTTGATGGACCCTAAATAGGTAATTTTGAGTCCGCTAATGTGGTGAACAATGTTTCGCTTGGAATATGATTTCGCGCTCACGGGCCTTGCGCGAAATTAATTCCACGCGAAATAAAAGTATATTACAGTACCACGCTTGTCGGCTTCCCTTGTCCTGTATTTTCTTCAACACTTAATAGGTAATTTAGATCGGAGCTGATTTATTGATACCTAGCGACACATTTTCGTGGTTGTGAGTCGCTTTTGCATTAGAAAATGAACCAAGCCATTGAATGTTTGCTGTGATCCTCTCAAATGCCAGCCGTGTTGATGGCCCTGTCCCCTCCAATTATGGCTGAAATCTATATACGCTGATATCTCTCATACTAAAAGCTGTGGTGAATTAAAAGTCCCCCTTTTATTTATTATTGCGCATCATTTATGAATTAAAAAAAAAGATCTAACAATAGCACTGAGGCTAACGATATGCCCCGCCATTAATTAAAGTCAATAATGGCCTCAAAGTGAAAAATTAGGTCGGAGGTCATAGCCCCAAAAAGGCATGTATATATGCAATATGAAAACAATCCAGCAAATGCTTTTCAAAATATCGTCCGGAAACTGAAGGTAGCATCCGCCATCAATTGAAGTCAATAATCGCCTCAAAATCAAAGGTAAAAAACTAGGTCAAAGGTCATAACCCCAAAAAGGCACATGTACACCCCCTAAGAGATGTTTGTATGCAATATGAAAACAATCCGGTAAACGTTTGCCGAGATATCGTCTAGAAACTGAACTTTTCATCCGGCATCAATTAAAGTCGATAACCGCCTCAAAATCAAAGGTCAATCCGGCTAACTGTTTCCGAGATCTCGTCCGGAAACAAAACACAGTCGCACAGCCAGACATGGTGATGGCAATATCCTCCACCCCTACTTCGTGGGCGGGGGATAAAAATCCGATAATTTTATGGATTGACCACAATTACCCACCAAGATTATTTCTGATCATTTGTTTAGCAAATAATATGAAACATTGCCGACAGGCACAATTTGCGCACAATGTGGGATAACTTTATTTTATTTCGAATAACCTTGACCCATCCCACCCACTTCTCAAAATTATCCGATGTGTTTTGTGAAAGTCACATTACCATCAATAATAATCCTCTGTGACTGTTGTAAAATGATTAAACGAAGAAAATGCATCAAGCATCGCTAATGAAATTCTTCAGTTTATGGGATCACTTGACGTCACTTTAGTGGACTATTTGTGGTTTATTGGAACACTCATCATTCAGAAACCATCAACAATGTACTGTTTATCATAATACACACTAAACAACGCTAATTGTTTGAATTTTTTTCGAAAACGTATCAAAAATTATTTTATTGTTAATTTCAAAATACCTAAGAGACATTCACATTTTTTATGGACACCACAGGATTGCTCATACGCGAAGACATAGGTACATACATCAAAATCGTGATTCTAGCTGGCCAAATATGTGATTTTGATGGCAGTCATTTTGAATGTGTCATAAAACGAGGTTAAGGGGCGGGAAAAATTGAACCCCAATATTTCTGGCTATTTGATCCCTAAGGAAGTAAAAAAAAACAATAAAATCAATTTGGGCAAGACTAATAAGGCTGGGCCAGCTATGGAGAAAGCTCGTGATGCAGTCTTAGTACGAGGGCTGCATAAATAATACACCACGTAATAGATATATATTTTTATTAACAGAAGTATATAACAAAATATTTAACATTTTATATTATCACATATATTCTTTTGGTCCAGCTTATCTGAACAATCTGTCACAGCCAACATCAATATAATTAAACAGAAATGCATCGTACAAGTAATAACAAGATCAACCTTACCAATAACAAATTGTATGTAGCATCCTTCACAAATGGTGTATATTATATTTTATCCTTTAAAATCATTTAAAAAAGTTTTCCTTTTATTTTTTAGAAATATTATTTATATTTTCATCTCATGTACATTATTCTCTTGGTAAGTTATGTAGAAAACGACAAAGAGAATGGCATGCAAGATATAAATATTATGATACGTTAAAAAATGTACGGAAAGAGCTTACATATTAATATAATGAAATATCTGCTCATAGGTTTGTTCATCAACACTTAAGTAGTTGTCCATTGGGTTCTTGGAATGTCTTCTAAACATGGACAATAATTGTTCATAACCGCTTTTTTAAAGCTGTTCCACTCGTATAATGGAATATCAGAAATATTCACATTAAAATCCTGTCATGCTCCTGCTTACTCATTTGTTCGTTGACTCTGGGTGTCCATATTATCGGGAACAGGATGGGACATAATCGTATGTAAATCCTGCAGCAGAGAAAAATATATAATTAATGATATCCGATCACTTTCAAAAATGTATTGCAATTTAGATTTTTCTGTCAATAAATGGTGAGAGAAATAACGTGTACACATTCAAATGTATGTACATGAAACGAATAAGAAAACACAATATGGGTGTTTCAAGTCTCTTACAAAAATCTAAGAGTTCTATTCGTAGAAATTGCTAAACAATCTGACCATGCATATTGCACATAAATAAAAGTAATACCCGGTTAATGTAATACAATTTTTCTGAAAATCTTGACTTACCACAGCGCGGAATGTATTACATGTCATTATCAGATCCTGTATTATTGGGTGTTCGATGAGAACGCTGAATGCAATAGGCTCCAGGTCTTCACTTCCTAGCTCATGATAAACTCCCGCTAGTCTCTCCTGTTTAAAGTAAAACGCTATCAATGTAAGGGTATAGAAACATGCTTCTCCTCTACTTCTTTGAGAAAACTTTGCCTTAAATTTGTTGTTCAAATTTAAATGTAACTGACCAGCAGATCTAGCCTTTGGGGCAGACTATTAGCTGTTATTATTGTAGTTCAAAATATGGCAATGCTGATTTTTAACACATAATTTAATTCATGGACGAGTGACGAGTGGTGATATTCTAATAGATTGATAAACCTTTTCAATCAACATTTTCACTTGCCATTTAGTCTGTCAATAAAAAAAAGTAGTAGGGTCATAAATCAATCAAACATAATTATTTCATACTGAATGAGTCAAATATTTTACTTTTGAGAACGCATCCTCTGGATCAGAAGTGACACTGAAACGATGACTGTCTCCTCGCATGCTTTTACCATGATGTAACGTCTGAAGATAAAATAAATGTTAACAGACTGTTTTGTGAAATAACAGCAACAAATTTAACTTTATCAAGATAGCAGGCCACATGTGAATGATGTAAATGGGAGCTTGATAGGCTTTAATATAATTTGTCAGTACTCAAGATAACATAGGAACAACATCAAACTTACTCTGACTAATGCATCCAGCGATACAGTTGCATCTACAGCTGATTCAGGAATATCTTCAGGTATTGATTTAATAAAATCTTCTTTTAGTACTTGTTTTTCACCATCTAAATCCACTGACACTGCAAGACTGAGTTAGAGTAGAAACGAGATCAAATTGGAGTTGACTGACAAATGTAAATATATAAATAAAAATATTTCAACTTCAATCACAAAATTATACTTGCTTAGTATAGTGGAAGCTAGTGTATTTAAGCCCACATGTATACCCGAAATGTAATGTGGAAATAAGTCATTTGGCCATATGATGTAAAAATATTGAGGCAAATATACTATACACAATCTAATACCTTCTACAGAGCCAGCATCTCTCAACAAGACTGAAATTCAATGGCGCTTCCATTCAATCAGTGTTCAAAATCAAGTCCATTGTCAGAAAAAAATTGTCATTTGACGATCCTGTCTACTAGTCCTTGGTCAGTTGGTAATGTGAAGAGATTTTTTTTTTTAATTTGCTCAATGATTTGACTTAGAACTCTTGTGTGTTTAGGTACTTAGAGTTGCAGCAACCACAGAGGTGATTAGCTTCACTTTCTCTTTGGACGTGGTCCAACATGTAGCATGGTGTCTCACTGTTTGCTGGTAATTCTTATAATGCACCAAATCGCTACAATATGAGGGGTTGCCAATATATATGTCAGAAGGGTCAGTTAACTTAATAATAGATTTATTGGGCAGACTCTGGAGAACCGGCTTGACTTGACCCGGGCATGACAATACTAAATGTGCTGTAAACTTGTTGTAAACAATATTTGTGACTGAAGAGCCACACCAATATTTTGTATGGAGTCGCTATTTGCAATATTATCTTCTTGTTTATGTTGGGTTAGATTTCCAATGACCATAAATTCTTATCAAGATTTAATTTGATCATGTTTTGATTAATCCACACCTATATTGTAGATTGCCAGCATGTAATTTTGTAGACTAATGAGCGGTTGTAGAGGCTATGTTTCAGACTGAATGTTGTGATTATTGAGCTAAAGGGAGTGTAATACAGACCTTGCTGTTTGGTTGCTCTCGCTTAAGTAAAACATGTTCCACGAGAGTGATTAATTAAAGCGACACAATAAGGCTAAAATCATAAAAAAAATCTGTAATTTTATTTTGGCTTCATAATATGACCATATGATGTAATGTCCACAGACCAGAACTGCAAAAGTTTTTTAATTTTTGTGCTCTGCATTTACCAGTTAGGCGAGATATAGAGACAAAATTACAGATTTCTTATTTTGGACATGCATGTCCAAAATAAGAAATACAGGAATTTCGTCTTTATATCTCACTTAACTGATAAATGCCCAACACAAAAATTATTTAAAATCGTACATCATATGGTCATATTAAGAAGCCAAAATAAAAGTCAAGATTTTCTTATGATATTAGCTTGATGTGTCCCGTTAAATTATGGTTTTAAATATTTGGATGATCCAAAGGACTGCAATCATTGATCACTAGTAAATCTTCCTACAATGCAGAGAAAGGGACCCAGATCCAATCTTACAGAATGCCACTCAACAGCAATTGTGGAGTGGACATCCTCAGTTCGCAACCAAATGGGTTTTTTCAATTTGAAATCATCATTTATGTCTTGGTCAGCTCTTTCCGATTCATTTGAATACCTATGTTATGGGTCTACGGCCATTAGAAATATTTTCACTCTTACAGTGCGGGGATCAACTTTAGTCGTTAGAATTTGACGTCTACAGACGTCAGATTCTGACGACTAAAGTCGATCCCCGCACTGTAAGGGTTAAAAGCTACTAGCCGTTTAGTAATTTCAATTGATGCTATGTATAACGTGATTAAATGATCATAATATCGTTACATACATACTCTCACCATACATAGCGGGAGACTCATAGTTATGATAATGATCACAGGTATAACACTAACCTAGCTTGACTGGGCGGTCTGGATGATTTCTTTATGTCATCAAGTAGTTTGTGTAACCGTGGCATATGAGTGTTTGCTGACACACTTAATGCCCTCAGGAAGCCTTCATGCGGATCATGTTCGGCACTGAAGTACATCAACTGGAAATATGAAATTAAGATACATGAGAACACTGTAAACACAGGCTTATAAGTCCACTGTGTACACAGTGTATACACGAGTATTGAACAACCCCATTAAAAAATAATGTGATGATATAAAAACAAATGGAAAATGTAGCATAGTGCCACACATAGGATAGTAAAAAACTCTCCTTACCAATTATAGGACAACTTTTTTCAACTCACCTTCGAGATTAAAAAAAAGGCTGAATACATTTTGAAATATTTATCACTTAATTCAGGTGCAGCTGCACCAAAACTGATGACATGTAAATCAGAAAAAAAATCAGAAAAAAATCGGCAAAAAAAAATCGGCAAAAAGCAAAGTTTGCTAGAAGCTTTCCTGAGACTCACCAGAACAAAAAAATGTGTTGATACATGTATTAATATTTGATCCCACAAGCCACGATGTCATTGATGACTTGATAGACCATGCAATGTTTTATCACCTACCATTGATGTATAGTTTAATTGTGGTGGATCTTTCTCATAGTCTGCAAAAACATCAAAGAAAGCACTCTTCAGGTTGTATAGTCGGTTGTATGGTTGTGACTGAGATGGGTCATCAGGCGTGGCAGGCATTTCATAAATATTGAACCAAAGCTCCATCTGTTAAGCAAAAATATCAAATTATAGCTGTTTGATGACAAAATGTTTTTATCTATAGATTAATTAACTTGTATAATTATGGTAGCAGAAGATCTCTTGAACATTCCAACTATTACTCCTACCATATAAAAAGAATCATGTACATAAAAATATCTATAATTTAACTTCCATAACTATCTCGGGTTGGGCTTACTATAGAGAAAGCTCTTGTCCTGGTTCAGGAATGATGTAAATTACTTTTTTTTAATTTAAGTTGATCTAAAATTATTTAGGTCACAAATAACAATTACACAGGTGTTGGGATTTAGACACAAATGGTACAATTAAATACAATGTACCGGGTAATAGAATTGTAATAAAAAATACTGAACTCAAGTTTCAATTACAATTATATTTGCTAAATCACTTTTATAATCTTTCGAAAAAACTACAAATTTTTACAAAAATAATTACAAGTACACCGTACAATGTACACCGTAATTGAATCATTCAATTACAATTGACCACTGTTTTTGTTTTCATAAAGAGAACAGAAAATCTATTATAACTTGTGAATGAAGTAGTTTTGAGCATACATTTTTAGTACATGTATCAAGTATGAAGAGTCAATATCCTATGCTTAATTGAAGGCACTTTAGTTTGATTGTTATATTATTTTGAATCAGGTATCACAATGAATACATGTTGGAAATGTAACCTGTAATCAAGTTTATTTTTATTTAAAGGTCTATGTTCGCGTACAATTATATTACCCCTTTGCTATATTATATATACAGATATATCATGTTGGAAATGAATTTTAGTTGTAATTTTAGACATTTTTAGAAAAAAATTCATCAGTGTTCACCTGTAATTCATACAATATGGATAAAAAGGGTGGGTTAAAAATCCGCTATATTTAATTTACATTTAAAGATGTCAAATTTCTAACCTACTGATTAGACAGTAATAGCAATTTAATCCACCTATTATCATCCATTAGCCTGTGATTTTTTTATGGATTTACATGTTTATAGGAAGTATACACAAAAAAATGTTATGGTAGATGATACTGTTTTGGAGTACATATATCAAAAATAACATAAATTAAAGTCAAAATTATCATCAACAATCATTGGATTTAAAAGGTCAGTTAGACTAGCAGACAAAACTAATTCGTGAAAGGAATGTATTCAAATTATTTTTCATGTTTGACTATTTTTCATGTTTGACTATTTTTCAGGTTTAAATTTAATGTTCCTCACAACCCATTTAGCTCCCAACATTATGACAGGCCCGACTAGAGCTTCAGGTGTAATATTAAATCAAAAAAAAATACATGAATAAATAGCTTTAAAATTTTGTCCATGATAGTTATTTTATATAAAATGTCTCACTTGATTTAAGAGTAGCAAAAGTAGTTGTGTTTGCTGTTCAAATATTGTGTATAATCACTTTCAAATTATAACTAGGTCTAACAAACAGTAATAAATAACTCACACTATCATACTGCTCACGTGTAACATAGCCTGTTAATTTTTGGTCTAACTCTTTGAATTTGGTCAGTGTCGCCAATAGTTCAGATTGTGTAGGGGCTGGCCATGGATGTGCAGCTGCTAGCAAAAAACTTCGCCAATCCACATACTCGTCATCACTAGATATTTGGCTGCTCAAAAATTCGAGCTGAAAAGAGAAATATATTAATATGCCATCTCCATGTAAAAAACGGACAGCATTTATGTTTATAATAAAACATGGCAAATATAGTACACAATCCATTAGCAATTATGATCAGATCAAATTATCTGAATGCTTAACACTACTAATATAATAATTTATCAGCTGTGTTTAAATATTTCTTATTACAGTATGTCATTGTTCATGGCGAGTAAAATCTAACAAAATAAGGTAATTTTAATTGAATAATTCTTCTCCAATTAATGTGTAAAGTATGATTTTACCTTTTCTTGAGGCATGTTGAGCCACATGTCAGGTATTTGCTCTGCTCCATGTGTCAGGCTAGTCAGGTCCTGGAATGTATCTTGAAAAGCCTTCAGTGATAATAAGCCTGACTGTGTTGTCAACAGGAACTGGAAATTATCACATAAAACATACCAGTCAGCTCTATATTATATAAAAGCATTACAATAAATGAGATAATCAAATTTATGTTTTTTCTCTTGAAATGTAAATTGGGTAATTTTAGATGATAGAATTAAAAAGCTTAAATGACGAGGTGTTGAGCTGGAAAAGATTTAATATTCCAATCTTTTCTAGCTCAACACCACTTCGATCAAGGCTTTTTTATTCTACAACTGAGCCCGCATATAAATTGTATCTGAAGTGGAACACACACGCAGCTCCTCTGTCATGCTGGCGTCATCTTTTTCTTCATTAGTTAATTTAGTCATGGCTGTTATAATAATAATAATACATAATATCTTTATTTCAATAGGGTAAACCCAATGAGCATTCACCCATCTTCCTGGGGCCTTTAAAAATAATACAGTCAGAACGTTAGGGTCGGATGTGTTCATAACGAGACACAGAAATAGATTATATTCTTTAAGTAATAACGGTCAGACTTTATTTAGTAATAAATTCTAGATTTCGCTACAACTTACATACATCAGACATTACAGTTCTAAAAGCACAAAAAATTGCCTACAATCATGAACATAAAAATTTTGTTACCTGATGCAATAGATGCAAGAGTTGGTCTACAGTGAATTTGTCTGGACCAGCTCCTTCTATGGGTGCAGGACGAGGTTCTGGGCTAGGTGTCTTTAAAACCCTTACTCCCTGAAAAAGTATGAGTATATCATTTTACGTCAAGAAAATTGTAATATAACAATGTACGTATTGAGTCAAGACTTGAGGGAATGGGTCCGGCAGCCCTCCTACGGACATTTTGGAAACCACAAATGTTTTTAAGCTACTCAAAAGATATTTTTAGATCAATCTATTGTGGGTAATTTTCCAGACAGTTTGGCATTATGTGTGCGAGTGAAACATTACAGGGTGGTGGTGAGCCAAAGTGTGCGACAAATTATGTAAATGTCGGTCTATCCAACACAAAGAAGGGGAACAGTTGGCAAGTATGTGATGAATTGTGTAATAATAAGATGACAGGTCCTCGTCCACTTATCATCCATCATGTTAGCCTTAGATGTGATATGTATTATGACTGTAAAGTAGGGTAGTAGGCCTAAATATTTACCATCAAATAATTAAAAATATCAAATAATTTATTGTATATGCATATTTACAAGACCATATATGCTTATGCAGTGCTAGATGACGGATGAAGCTTGAATACACCACGAGCCGTCAAACGAGAACAAAAATGTCCTATATATCTTCATTATTATCCATAAGGTTTTAAAATATTTTAACATGTAAAGTGAAACATCTTTCAGTTTATGTCCAAATAAGTGCACTGTGTACTGTTGTTTTTAATATAAAGAGATGTGGATTATGAAAATACAGTGCTGTAAGTGTGGATTGTGTGTGTGTATATATATAATAAAGTGCAGTCACACCAACTAAACACACCGGTACATTTAAAGAGTGAAGACAAATTCCACATAGCTAAGTAAAATAGCTATGCTGTATTTACAAAATTTGTCTTTTTTTGGGTGTCAGTACATCAAATATCCCTTTGATTAATTGTTATTGAAGTACAATAATATCCACACATCAGTGATTTTGCTTTAATTAACAGGAGATAATAAATTTATATTGTGTTATTATGGTTAAAAGTATAGCAGGCAATTAAAATAATAAGGCTTTTATTATGAATCTCTAATGTAAGAAAAAGAACCATATCACATGTCAGTATAAGTTTTCATTAATTACCATCAGTGAGAAAACAGCGTGTAATTGCTTACTGAATGATACAATTATGTCACTCACTTGGGAATAAAAGATGAATCATGTTTTTTAAACTTTTTAATGACTTTGGCAAAGCTATGAAAAAGAGTGAGCCCATTGAACCTCTGGATGTTGTTCAATGGCAGAAAATCATAAAAAGGCTGATGCGGATGGTGCTGACCGGTTTCGTTTATTAAAACTTTATCAGGGTACCTTGATGAATGTAATAGAGAAAACTGGTGGCTCACTCTTTTTCATAGTATAACAGCAGGGTAACACTATGTTTGCCTTCACAGCCCAGTATCATAGCAACGACATCCTGCAGTGTCAGTGTTCCAGCTGGTCATTTTTTATAAGTTGAGCAAAACTAATAAGTATAAAGCTATTGTGGACTTGCCGTGCAGTTGCAATTATCATAAAAAAATAAGTCATGCACCATGTACCAAGAAAATATCTTATACCTCCTTATTAAGTAAGACGATATGCTGAAGATAGGAAAAAAAGATCAAACCACAGTAAATACATTTAAAAAAAGTCACTATAATGGAAAACAAAATGACTGTTTTCACACTACACATTATGCAAATAAATTTGCCATATTTGAAGAAACATATCTCACTTATAACTTCTTACTCCTCTGTATTATACTGATGATGCAATAGAACTACATGTATGTGTAACAATAAAACACTAGTACCTGATTTAGACTTTCAAATAATACTGCAAGTGGCCTATTAGAATTATGAAATACCGTATTTATTCTAATATATACACGGGGCATTAATGAGAATACCCCTTGAGATTACAGGGGGGATGGGTGCTTAGTAGAGTAATTTTTGAATGACCATATCGTGTACATGATCGTGGGTTTTATTTTCAAATCAGGGGGGTGGGCGTTTATTGAAATATGGGCGTTTATTAAAATAAATACAGTATTCTGTAGTTTGTCATTTTTTGTAAAAAATGTATAAATTGTTACAACAAAACCTATAGTAAAGAAATATTAAATTAGAAATAAACTAATTTTGCTAAGAATTTTTTAATGTGGTGAAGGGGCAGGGGGCATACATAATGTTATGGAAACTGATAAATATGTCTGATGCATATGTCTTTACAATGATTTAACTGGATTTGTGATAAAAACGGTGGGGCTATTATTAATGATGATTTAATGCACATATTACCGTAGATGTGAAAAAAAATGACAAATGCAAAATATTACAATTTGTGTTCGCAACAAATTTAGTGGCTACAGTATAAAAGGGACACACAAATAAAATGTCTCCTTTTTCAACAATTCTGAAGTTCTAGATTTGCGGCCAAGTACGGAGCTCAACCCTTTACATGCTATTAATGCATATGTCTTATTTGACATCTCTTTAACCTTTTCACCACTGACAATAAATACACTCTAGCTCTGGCACGATTGTCATGGGCAGACATTATTCTGGCGCAGCGCTAATATACGTAGGATATTTTATGAAATGAACTATTTTCCAACTGTCAGATGAGACTTCCATTCACAATGTCCTGGTACATGTATAACTACTGAAGGGTTAACTTATTATTTGATTTCCTTCGGCTAGATTTGCTCTGTCATTGCTGCAATTTTTTGCCAATTCACCCACATTTCACAAACGTGTTTATCAATACCTGGCACTGCTAAAGTTATAATGTGAGCACTGATCTCTAGCAGCAACATGACAGGAGGTCTGTATGCTCCTTGTGGAGTTGCAATACTACATGAATACTACATGTACTACAGTTCCTTCCATTTACCAGGGAAAGTAGGCCAACATCACTGAAGAATCGATATCAGACTAAAATCTGTGGCTTTACATCTTATAACACAATCTAATTCTATGCCTTTAAAAGAATTAAAAAAAACTTTCGAATTTGTTAAAATTTACAATGGAATTCCTTCACTTTTTGTTCAGGCATTTCTGAAATGGGAGAAATGAATCTTATATTGCCATGCCTTAGATAACTGTTTTAGCTTTGCATCGGACAGTATGCCAGCATGGTACATGAAAAGTATTACCAGGGTATGTACAGTGAAATCTGTGAGAATTCTACTGCTCCTTCCCAGCAGCAAATACAAGACAATGTTGAATAAAATTTGACCACAGTCTTTGATGTTGATCCAACATTAAATCAGCATCGTGCATGCTGGGTAACGGTTTGCTAACCCATGGTTTCCTGTTGTGAGTGCAATAAAATTACTCAGGAATTCAATCTTTTGATTATGTAAATGAAGAGGACTAAGGTATTAACCTTACTTTTGTTTTTAAAGGTCAAACGTTCACTGTTTTCATTCATGCTTTATTAAATTGATGAAAACATGTAAAATATTTTTAACACATCACAGCAACTTACTTGATCAATAAGAAAATTTTCCTGGCGAAGACACAACTCCTCTTTTATTTTGGTCCCACTCTCCACAGCATTTCGCATAATCTCCGACATCTGGTCAATGCTGGAAGAAATAATAAAAAAATGATAAGATAGCTATTATTATCAAGGAATATAGAAAAGACAGGAATACCAACTTGTTCTTTGCGGGATCAATGCCTCTATTGACGGTGATCTTTACCCCTAAATTTTATTGGTCATGGTCCCCTCCCCAACAGGACGGTCCATCATGCGTGATAAACCTGATAAAATCTCAGCGCGGTACACAGCGAACACGAGACATTCAGCCAATGCTTGGCCAGTGTTGTAGATGTTGAAGCAACATTAAATCGATGTTAAGTCAACGTATCATGTTTGTTGGGTAAAGCAAATGAACGCCATGACTGGTGTGCTTATTTTAAAATGTATTTCGCTTCCGAAATAAATGCAATAGTAGGCCCATATAGCCTCTCCAGTTTATCTTTAATCCGTTATGTGCGGTAATATTTTTAAGTAATCATATTTTTTCAGTCAGGCCCCCTGGGCTTACTTGCCTTTTTCAATTTTGGCGTAATTCGTTTGGAATATAATTATTTTTCGGGGAAAGGGATGTAATTAAAACACACTCGATAATTTGAACTTTTATTTTAAAATGGTTTAATTGTTTCAGCTATTTTTAAATTTTGGCATTTTGGGGAAGATTGGGGTAACTTTTATATGAAGTAACTTAAGCTGTTTTAAAGTTGGGATGAAAGATTTTTTTGGTGTTATTTTTTGGTAAATAATAAAAAAAATATTTAGGCCTATACGAGGCCCTATTTTTTAAATTATTGCAATAATTTTCTTCAGTCAAATAAAGAAGCTGGGGGGTATTTTCCTCAATCCAAAGTATCAGAGGAATTTCACATAATCATACTAATATGATCTTTCTCTTGTTAAATGTTAGTTTGACTTTGGTCTGGGGAAAGTGACTTTATTTATGGATATAATGCCTTAGTTACAGAAACATACTCGAAGTCATTTAGAAGTATTAGCCGTAACTTCACCGTCACATATCGTAGAGAAGTGATAGTGGCATCAAAATGTCTGTCATCCCACGTGGTTTCTCACTGTAATGAATGCGCAGGTACTTCCCCCGTGATGACGACATAGTGACGCTTGCGCATATTTGATCGGATATATCGCAAAGAACATGGTCCCACGCGACTTGAGCTAATTGGACACGCTCATATACCCCGCCCGATACAAAGGACCTCTACGGTGCCTCATCAATGGGACAATTCAGGCTCACAACCAATCCTTTGATCCCAGCCCTCCGAAGGAGTTGTGATTCCTGTTATTCTAAATTCCTTGTTATTATATAGAACACCTTGAAAGTTTGCCAGTCGAATAATACAATATATATATATATACATGTATTTGACTCAGAATTTTTCATGTTTATGATCAGTGTTAACTCTTTAACTGCGGTTACTGATTATATTCGTTTTTAACATTTTTTATTAGCATATTGCATATCAGCTTTTAAACCAGTTGAAAATATAAAGTGACATAAATCAGCAATAAATTTAAAAAAAAAGTTACCCTGCATTTTGTAAAATCTGAATAACTTTCACTCACTTAAGTTGTGGATCGCGTCAACGAGACACAACCTCAAGTGGGTAATGTGCAATGCAAAAACTAATGCAGTGGAATTGCATATACCGTATTTGCTATATTTTGCTTCAAAGCTATTAGTTTTTCTTGTTTTTTTTTCAAATAAAAGCACATCATTATCAATTAGCTGACAGTCCAGATGCATAAATGTACTTCAGTACTGATGCATAAATATTATATGCATAGATATACTCTACAATGACAGGAACAGGGCATACATTATACTGTCATGGGCAGCAAATCTAATAGTCAACCTCCTGTAGAAGGTTACTTTATGTCCTTGCTGGTCTTTTGTAGAATTTGAATAAAAATTAAATGCTTATTTCTCTTTCAAATTTGTTTGAAGGACAATCCAGCAAGCATGGGACTTTTAACCAATGCTGTCTTGATATTGGGCCAGCGTCGTAGGCGATGGCCTGACATCAAGCCAGCATTGGTTAAACGACTTGTGTTAGCTGGGAAGTAGGAAGATTATATAATTTTATTACCTTTCCATCTCTTTCAGGAATCTTGCCCCTAGCCAATCATTCATATCTTTGTATGCGCCATCAGCTTGGCCTTTGAGTGATTGTAAAATAATGATTGCAACAGCCTTTAGTAAATCCAGACGTGTCTTTGCTGCTACAGCTGCAAATAATAAATCAAAAATGACTTATTTATATTTTCATTAAAGAAGTTTTAAAAACAAGAACACAATGATCAATGATCATTTCTTCCAAATGTATGTAAATTATTATCTTTTACATGAATATTTATTCAATAAAATAGTAATATCAGTGGGGAAAATCATTGTTGCTTTTTGACTTGTTACCCATATATATATATACCAACCTTCTTCTTTAATAGCAAAAATGAACTCTTCCCTTGCACGTAGCTTTTGCCTCTTTGTTTCTTTCACTTCCTCACTTTCTTCTTCTTCTGTGAAAATAGATGTGTCATTTATAAAACTTGAATTCAAGGAAAATCGCTAGTGATCAATACTTTTCTTTTCCTTCAAAATTTATATCCAATAACAGAAACTCGTTCAAAACAATTATAATATTGATAAACTTGTGTTGAAGCATTTTTTCTTTTCAAAAACTGGTTAGAAAGGTGCTTATAAAAACACAGAATGACTACTGTATTCGACATCAGTGGTCTAAGAGTTAACAATGCTGGCCCATCCATGACTAAATTGTTACTCAACATTTGATGCAAGGTATTGGTTAATGGTTTAATTAAGCTAACATTCACAAACACATACATCATGATGCAAATTTTAGACAATTTGACATTCTAAACTAAAAATAAAGTAATTTTCATTCAGTTTGTGGTAGGAGTAGCATCAAATTGTAAATTCCAGGAAATACCTTGGTAGTAAAAAGGTAAACCCCGGAAGCGCTAAGTTATACAGTTAATTTTTATCCAACCTGTGGATTGCGAATCGCAACGTCAATTTGAAGAAAAACATAATTCAAATTGATGACGCCAACCAGCGAAACAGCTGTCATGGTCCTGGATAAATAAATTTTTCTAGCCAACCACCACATCGTTCCAGGTCTTTTTCTTTATAATTAACTTTTTATAATTAACTTTATAATTCAAATTTAATGCTCATTTCAAATTTTCTTGTTTAAATAAAAAATTTAAAAGGCTGAAAACGGCTATGGACCTGATTAGAACTTTAACTCTCTTTCACTACCAATTCCCTGTATACAGGGAGACAAGACCATTTCACCATCAAATCAAAGTTTAGAGGTCTAATAATGAAAGGATGAAATTTATGGGAATGTCTGCTTAACCTTGACAATGCTGAAATATTTTTGTATAAATCAGCTTTATTTGAATACCTATGTTATGGGTCTATGGCCATTACAAATATTTTAATTCTTTCAATGCTAGGACCGTCTTTATACATTAGGATCTGACGTCTACAGACGTGTAAGATAAAGATGGTCCTCACACTGAAAGGGTTGAAATCAGATGGGTTGGCACTGACCTGGAGGTGGAGTAACAGGTGGCGGCCCTACGTCTTTCGATGATTTGTCCTTTTTAGGTGAAGGACTTCGACTCTTCTTACCACCCTTTTTACCACCTTTCTTGTTTGCAGTGGCAGCTAGCTTCTGCTTTTCAAGTTCCCTTTCACGCTCCCTCTCCCTTTCTGCTTCTTCTTCTGCTTCTTTTGCTGCTAACTCGGCAACTATCTGCACACCAAACAGATCATGTGTTATAACACCATACTCAATATAACATTTCTCCACTTGTAACAGTACTCACGCATGGTATATTTTACCTCTAGTTTATCATATAATAGTAAGGTAAAAAGTCGTAATCAATGTAATGTAATCAATTTGAAGCTGTACAAGTATGTATGTGGCGATCCATAGATTGATTCTTATAGCTTTATATTTTTTTATTTAGACTAGGAGATTGTGCTAGCAAACAAATCACTTATAATGTTATTTTGATATTAATAAATACATGTGATGATAATAAATTAATGCTAGTTGAATTTTTCAACACTTCCACCACCAAAGCCGACTTTGGAAATTTCAATGCCATCCCAGAAAAAAAAAGAGACACTGAACCAATATTGAATTATTGTTGGCCCATCATCTCAGACACTGGACTGACATTGGTTCATTATTGCGTGTTTGCTGGGATAACGTGTTTGCTGGGATAGCATTCACCTTACAAATGACGTCAGTGGTGAATGAGTTATGTAGTGGATAAAAAAATTATGTATAGTTTCTACATACATGAAATATTAATCAACCCCGAAAACTACAAAGCATATGATATTTAATTGTAACCAAACATGTGTGAGCTCTACATTTATCAGTAAAATAATAAAAGAACAATTTTGCTGTTGGTTCAATCCAGGACAACATCACAGATAGTGACCCAACATTGAACCAGTATAGCATTTGCAGTGCAGACCGTTAGCTGTTTGAAAACAGTGTCCAGCAGGGGCAGATCCAGGGGGGTGCGGAGGGGCGGTGACATTTTAGCAGTTATGTCTCTGGTTATTAACCGACAAAGGAGAGTACTAGTAGTCAAATTACTGCACTCCTTGTGCTAATAAATCATGTAAATCAATTTCCCGGGAATGTGATACTGTAGAAAAGTGGTATGAAATTTTGTGGTCCATGCCCTTATCTTATTATAAACGATTCATACTGCAACGATTTGTGCTGTACCGGTAACGATGTTTAATTGCCTGCAGATTTACTGTATTACAAACTGGTACAAGTATACATACACGTCCAAAGTTAGGAACATTAAAAATAGTCAGTATAATAGAGATGAGGACCAAACTAAAGCCAACAAAGGACTACGGAAAAATATTATCTATTTAAAAAATATTAACACACAACATAGACCCTAATTACTATGTTTTGTTAAAAGTTTTATGATTCTCAATTCAGCTTAAATACAAGACTGATGAGAAAAGTATAAAAAAGTACATGTCAATGCTGTTACCAAAACTACTTTATATTTGTATTGAAAAGTAACAATTATATAACTAAAAAATTCAGTGTTTGTAACGACTAATAAATGCAGTGAATGAGCCAGGATACAAAATCCTACTTCAGGTCCGGGAGACTGTAAGCCATTCTAAAGCCCTTCTAAAACTGTTATTAGATGAATCAATAATGGAAAATAAAGAGTCTGGTTCTCATATCTTGCACCACAGATTGTACTACATGAGCTAACATTCGGGTGTAATAACAATATCGGCAATTATTTTATTGAAAATTAAAAACTGACACATAGGTACCAAATTGTCAGAAATCCTACTTTATCTGACAAATATGCTGAAATTCAACTAAACACAGAAAATCTGAGCAGCTACTTATAATCTTTGTAAATAGATTAAAAAAATATTTTTTTTTAGAAAATTGCATGATAGATAAAAAATTTAAATTTGTGTTTTATTGCATGCTTTGTGGTATTAGTATTAAAATATCTATCAAATAGCATGACTATTTTGTTATTTCAATGGTAAATAACAGTTTTTTTCCCAGAAAACTAACAGTGTAGGGTAGCAAAACCCTCATGCAAATAAATAATTTTGGGCATGCATGGTCTCAAGACTCTGTGAGCTAACATTGTACTTGTCACTTAGGAAGTGTTAGAAGACTTTTATTTAGCTCACACTGGCTATGAATGGCGAAGCGTGCGGCATAAATTTCTACATAAATCTTGTAGCACATAGTATTGATAGTAATAGTAGTAATATTTTGCCATTATGAGATTTTTAAGACAGTATTTAATGAGATATTATCATAAATATTATTACTGTAAAGGTAATTCAATGAAAAATTATTAATGCAATTGCATCTAATTGTGTGTTCATGTTGCAAGCAGTAATTGAAACTGAATGTTTGTGGTGGACAGTACTACATAATGTGCCAGAAAAATCAGAAGCTCTTGCCGGTTACCAATCTTAAAGTTTCAGTTTCAAAGTTTTCTTCAATATCCTGCAACTTTTATGTCAGCAAAAGAAGTTGAGAGTATAATTTATTGTGTCCATACTTACCAGAGCCTTCCAATTCATTTATTACAGGTTAATGATATAAGAATCTAAAAGATTATACAGCATACCATAGTACTCTAATAATATTTCTGAAGAATTAATAATAAAATAAAACGAAAAATGATAACAACTATTTGAAAAATTATGACCGAACATTCAGCAGAAGTTATAAAACAAACAAAATTGAAAAATTAATACACTGAGATAGAGTATGTATGATCAACATAGAACATTTTGAAAAATCATTGTGCAAACTGATGTCAAGCTAGTCATAATCAAGGTGTTGTATATCGGAATCATACAAGCGACAAATACAACACTTCACTTCCAAAAAAATGATATATGAACTATTTGCTATATTGGTATCAATAATTGATACATATTAATTAGAATTTGGACACAATATTGCACAATAGAGCTATCAAAACGTAAATTGAGAATAACTATAACATTCATTACAATAATCTGATTACCTTCTGCATTTGTTGATTCTAAAAACGTCCAAAAAATTGTGTGTATAATTTGTTTTAGAATATTTTACAACAGATCATTTTTGTATTTACTTTAAATATTATGTTCTGCCCCGAATATGTGGCAATGGCAAAGAACAACATATTAATCAGAAAACCCACGACATGTATAATGAAATATTTCTCACGAGTGTGAACATATGAAGGTGATGCACTAAACAACTGATAAACATGCAGCTGTGGATCAGTACAGAAACTCATATTAACCCTCGTGCTGCCGAATTTCTTCGGATTATTTTTCATTCATTTGGAGCTGGAATTGCTTACGCAATTTCCAGCTCCAAATGACGAAAAATAATTATATTTATGCAAAAATATACGTCTTCAAAATGTAACTATTAGATTACCTAAGCTTCTACCACAAAACACTTTAGAAATTTCAGTTTAATTTATTTGGTCTGCAATTTGCTTGAAACGCATATATACGGTCCCGGCAACATAAGGGTTATACATGCAAATTGTATGCAATCTGCACAGTAACAAAGATTCATGCATACAATACCTGCTGTAACACAATATATTTACTTGCATATAATAATTACCTGTATTATTAGTTCCCACACTTCGTCTTAAACAATTTTTTCAAATTTTATTTGCACTGGTGAAACTCTCTATATTTTGTAAGCACTGGGATATCTGCTAGGGTTTACTTACCATTTTGTCAACTGCAGTAACACCTGTAAGATGAGCATCAAACAGTAACTTCTCATCTAGATCATCAGGAGCAGGAAGAGAATCCTCAACGCCATCCTTTCCTTTGGCTGTTTTAGCTTTATCGGCTTTACCCTTAGCAGCTGCTGCATCAGGTGATGGCGGACGCCGTGGTACCAGAGGAATTCTATAAATGGAAAATAGCTACAGATCAGAACAAATTTAGCACAAATTAGTCAAAATTCCCCCCCAAAAAGAATAGATTGGCGAGGTAGTCAGGCGCTCTACAAAAGCATCCCGTTCTCTGGCCTGAACCAGCATTCACATATGTGATTTAAATATTCAGTTCTTCCAACTCCAGTTAGGTGACTTTCCAGTTACATGTATTATGATCAGATTAATCATCAAATTTGACATATCAGCGTCTAACTTGTCACCCTTGAATTGAAGACAACTATTTAATTTAGCAGCTAGTAAGCGATCGGCTTAATAGCTGCATGTTAACTATTGAAGGAATCAAGTATATTATAGTGATAGAATGATCACCTCCTCTTATCCTCAGCCTCTCCTGTAGCATCTGCAGCGGATTCATCTTTCTTTTTCTTTCCCGCTGGTGTCCCTGTTTTGCTCGGTAAAGATTTGACCTCATCAGCTGATGATTGTGTTTGGGGTGGTCCCTCCCCTTCCCCATCTGTACCGGGCTCATTTGGTTGTGCTGATGGTGGTCGTTCACAAACAGGCACCTATATATACAGGAAACCATATTATAGTTTTTTAATTATGATCATAACTTCAGGGGTTTTTTTCTAGTCATATACAGCTCTTTATGGTAATAAAAGAAATTGGCCAATACCTCAATGAGGGGAATTCGAATATAATCTCCTTGCTGCTCATCCGGAATTTTCCCTTCCATTCCGCCATAATAGTCTTTCAGCATGCGTATAGTATCCTGAAAAAGATCAGATACTTTGACAATTATACCACAAAGCTTGACTGAATCACATAACCTCCATAAATATATGATTTCAAAGTAGAATCATGCAAGCAAGACACAACTTCAAGTTGGTGAAAATTTCAATTATTTATTTTAGTGCTTAGGGTTAATGCTTGATGCTGGCCCGACAGTAAGCTAACATTACGTCAACTTCTTGTGTTCGTTGGGCATCCTATTAGCCTTGTAATTAGAATTAATTATTATAACAAAAAAATCACACCTGAAATCTGTCCACTTCCTGCTGAGCTATAGTAATATAATGGTTACTGAGAAGCCCTAAGTGATCATCCAACCAGCCATCATTCACAACACTTTCACGTTCACGTTCAGCCTGCAGAAAAGTGAACATAGAATTTTATAGACATTAAAAAAATTGCATCACATGAGAATCATTTCAATGCTGAATATCTCATATTATCGTTATCTAAAACATCACTGTACCTGTTCTTTACGTTCATCACATATGTTCCACAGTCTTTCCCTGAGATCATCGACACGTTGATGAAGTTCTGCTCGGGTCTCTTCGTCTTCACGTATATCATCAGATACCTCATTGAAATCCTAATAACATCACGTATAAATAGAGTAAATATGTACTTTAAAGATTACTGAGCTAGCAATTGATTTACATTTACTAGCATATCAAACAAAATATAAGCATTACAATATTACTATATTATACTTTGAAAGCTGGTTTTGGTATGTCGTTTCATTTTTCATAGTATGTATTGAAATTGATTTCAACAATAGAAACACTGCAATTCGACAAGAGCAAAATCTAAATTAAATGTAATTACCATTTGCCATTGATCTACAAATTCTTGCTTATGATCTGGTCTTCTCAGATAATTCAAATAATTTTCCCTGCAATCAAATAATTCATCATATATCAACAAATTGTTAATTGAAAAAAATATGGTGGAAGAATTTATCATAGTAGAAAAGAAACTGAACAGACACAATAAACTATCACTTACTGTATTTCATAAAAATATCTGATTATATTTTCTTTCTCATCTCGTATATTACGTGAAACTCCTTTGAAACCATTGATATAGTTCTCTTCAACCATCTCCCAGTGTGATGCCAACGTCTTAGTCAAGTCCTTCAAAAAATATTGGATACATTAAAGGGCCCCAGGGAAGTATATTCTGGGATAGAGTTTCCAAAACATGACTTTCAGTTTAATTATGATACAAAATACTGTGTATATGTGGCCATACTGCATCATTCAGGACTCTCATATAACATGTTTTAATGATTGTATCACCGAATGATATTTAAACTTTCACCATTTGAATTTGTGTAAACATGCCACATATGCTAATTTTAGTCATGTGAACATGGCATACGCAAGCGTAGCGAGTTTGACACAACAGATTTCAGTTGTAAACACATCATCCACATGTCATTTAGCAATAGAGAGATCTCCACTATCATATAATGTGGCGTGTGTTGAGATCTGTCAATCGGTATCTAGCCCAAGGCCTATTCAAGAAAATCTTATTATATTTGCCCACAATATCCTATAACTCCACATGTGTGAGAATAAATCCCCTCCCCTGATTGTACAACATGCCACACAGATGACACAGCAAATCAGCCCACATGACCAAGCCCACTACTGACAGCCAGCACATTTTGGTTTATTATCATGTTTCATGTGGTATTGTGTACTGTGAAACAAAATTTTGCTCAATTATTTTGCGTTCATAGTGTTCAAAAATTGTTTTATCCTAACAGGCACCAGAAACTGCAAAGCCCTATCCCTGTCCATATCATTATTCTATCAAATATTTTAAAAAGGAGAAAGGTAAGTTAGTGCTCAATCTACCTCTTCAATAGGTTGCACAACAAATTCCCACTGGTCAGAGCCGGGTTCTGGAGGAGGTGTACCCGGTGGCACTTCTGGCTCAGCTGGTTCCGGTTCAGGTTCTGGAGTTTTCTTACCCTTACCGGATTTAACCCTTTTACCCTTCGGTGATTTTGGAGAGGACCCTGTCAAGCACAAATACATGTATAGGTGATAAACATGACATGATTGTAATATATTAATTGAAGTAGAAGCAATTTAAAAGTAAAACAATAAATTTGTTTAAATCTATACCTCTGCTTGATTTCTTTGTATCGACCTTGCTCTCAGATCGGCCTGGCGATTTTTTTCCTTTTTTATCACCTGATTTACTACCTGATCTAGAACGTGACCCTAGAAAAAAGCAATTTATTTAGAAAATATGACAGGGGTATATATCAGCAATTATAATTCAAAAAACTTTTACAGCATAATCAGTAAATATGCAAATTAATGGGAAAGTCATAGTAGCATAGTAATACATTTATACAATACAATAGTACTTAAAACATTCTACTTACCAGCGCGACCCGAGCCTTTTCTTGAAGTTGAGCGAGAACGGTTTTCATCTTTAGGTTCAGCTATTACTTCTGGTTCCTTTAAAATATCAAGAAATTAAATGCAATTTTTTTTTCTAAGAAACTTACTATCTAAGTAGAGGAGCTCAGTTGAAAATGTTCAGCAAAAATAAAATAACTGATAAACTGTTAGTTTGTAATTTTAACTTTATACTATTAATCATGGTAATGACTAGTTCTAAAACCTACATAATCATCACATATATATATTATCATGATTTTGAGAAAATGTTATTGCCAAATATGACAAGTGAGACATTTCAAATGCTACTAAAAATAAAAAGTTATTGATGGGAATGTCTCGTAAAAGCAGTTATATATCTTATGCGTAATAACGCCGATTTCATTAGTTTCAATTTAGAACAAAAATTTACTTTTTTGATCACCATATATTGGAGAGAAACACTGAATTTTTTGTGTAAGGTGTGGTCAAAGAGAAAGACCTGTTTATATCTGTAATGTTTACCTCCTTGGCACACTTGATATGTTTTTATTTGCTATATCCGTGTATAAAGTGACATTGTAGGCCAAAATGGCCCGGCATATTATATTTTTAATGACCATGATATTTATGTTTATGTTGTGTCTGTATATGCATGTCACTATAATAAATAAATATTTACTTACTTTAGGACCACTTAATATTATTAAACTATATCACAGAATTAATGCCACTACTTATTAACATCATTTCATTTCAAGTAAATGTATTGATTAAGTCAAGAGTTTTATAAATATGCTATATAACTAACTGGTAATTTCTGTGGTTCTGCTGGTGTCTCCTCCACAGGAGTCACTTCTAATATATCTTGTGGTTCTTCTTCCGGTGTCTGCAACTGTTAACATTAAAGCAAATATATATAATACAATTAATTATACATATAAGTAGCTAGTGTACATTATCATGATTCTTAAAGTATATGCAAAAACACCAAGCAATTCTACACAGCCTGCAATGAACATGAACACAGGTAGTAATGAATGGCAAATCTCTCATTTATGGAATTTTTAAAATGTATTGCTCTACATAAATGTATGTCAATGTAATTGAGCGAGTTTGATAATCCCTACCAATGACAAATTGTGGATCGAGTTTCCAATGAGTGGAGCTTTAATGTGATGATTAACCACTTCAGGTGGCAAAGCAGTAATACTATAATTATACTGCAAAATCAGCCATTATTAAGCTTAAGAGCTAATGGCTTGGCAATTAAAAAATGTTTACTTAACCAAAGTTGCTGACATAGTTACATCTAAACATGCTTCTTGTGATTAGTGACCTCTCTGGAAAGTCAGTTTTATTGCAAAAAATAGTTGTTTCACCTTTTTAACGGTCTCCTCAAGAATGTTCTCTAGTTCAAGTTGTACACTTTCCATCTCCAATGAAGCATCAATGTTTTTTAGTGTTCCAAACTTCATAAACCATTTCTGAAGTTTGTTCCAGTTATCTTGGAAAGTGCTCAATCTGAAAAAAAATCACAAATTAAAAAAAAAAATTTTGCATGCTCATAAATTAATTAAAAACAGGTTTAATCACTTTTGACAGTACCTTTGCTGCACTTGCTCTTTATCATGAGCGGGGTCATCTATGGGAACTACTTGTTCTTGTTTGCCGACACCTGTTGCACTTCCATCTGGTGGTGGTTTGAATTCCTGGTGATACTCTGTGTCAGCTTGCACAGCAACTGTAGAATAAGAATAAGAGTCAACATAAAGTGGGCCAAATCAATTTGTAGAAGCCCAGCCATTATTACATAAACTTACTTGGAGAACCTGATTATAGTGATCACAATAAATAATTAAACCGGTGAAAATGAGTAAAAAATCAATCCCCCATTGGAAATTTGTCTCTAAATTGACTCACAAAATTAATTTCTCATATTCATTGAATGAGAGAACAAAAAGTTATCAAAAAAATAATTTTTTTAAAAAAAGGTGTAGGATGATTAACAATGGCTAACAAAAATATAATAAAAAAAAAGATAAAACCCATACATGTCCTGCCAGCAGAGCGTTTGAGGCACAATTCATTCTGTATGTCAAATAAAATGACGACATTGATGCCACTTTTGGGATCTGGAGGGGGTGGAGCTGGACGTGGCTCTGGTGCCAAGATTGATTTCTTTCCTTTGCCTTTGGCAGTAGACGACGTCAAGTTAGTCTGGGAGTTATCACGGCTAGCTGGTGCGTCAAAGCCACTTAGTGCTTTTTCCAGTAGCTTAGCTTGACTGTATGTTGATGGGAAACCATCGAGAACCCACCCAGTACCTTCAGGAATACGTCTGAAAAAATAAATTGCATGAATTGTCTTGATACCAAACTAAAAAACATTATAAACTTGAGATTGTTGAAATTGTTACAAAAAATTGTTACAAAATCTTATTTAGGACTAAAACAAAATAAATACATACCTAATAGCTTCAACCAGAATTTCTATCAACATTTTATCATCGACTGGCTGCCCCTTTTTCAAGATTTTGGCAGCTTTCATTCCAAGATGGGCACGTAGAGTGGGCTGAAATATTAAAAATTCATCTCACATAATTTGGCATAATAATCAATCTATTCTCTCTCAATAAAGGCCCCAGTCTATTCTGCATTAACCACAATTAACCCTTTCAGCGAGGGTAGGGGGGGGGGGGGGTTCTTATCTGACATCCATGAACTTCAAGATTGTGACAATCCCCACACAGGGTTAACCCTTGAACCACCGGTACCGATTATATTCGTTTTTTACCTTATTTATTAGCACATGGTATATAAGCTTCTAAACATGTTGAAGATAAAACGTGACATTAATCAGTAAGATTTTAAAATAGTTTACCTCCATTTTGTGAAATCTGAATAATTTTCACTCACTTGAAGTTGTGGATCGATCGCATCAGCGAGACACAATTTCAAGTGGGTGAAAATTCCAATTGAATAATTTGGCGGTTAAAGAGATAACATCATGTGTTTGCTGAGCATAGGATGTCACTCTGATACCTTTAACATACCTTTGGTTTTGTGGTGATCTTACTCTGACTACTACGTGATTTCAAATGACCAGATGCTTTCGAGCCTATACTACTTTGAGATTTGACAGTAGCTGCCACAGAACCTTCCTCATCAGCAATCGGTTTCTCTGGATCCGCTGCAACATAACCACAAAAGATTTCATTTAATGGTGTAAAGTTATACTGGTGTCAGGATTTGTGTACAAAAAACATATAGTATGCACTGCTATATAGTAAGCACTGCTACATAGGCTTGGTTTGATGATGTTTGCATAAATGCTACTTTGGTCAACAAAAATGTTGTTCGACACGGCTGCTTACCGGCATGAGCATGCCATTAATTGTAGGCCTACAATATAAATTATTACCATTTCTATTTATTAAACATCGAAATATTTTCAAAAGAACTAAATTTGTCATAGACCCAAAATTTTATTTTTTCATTCAAAACATAATGAATATATGACAAATACATTGTACAAATTGATAAGTTTTTTAGCTTGATATATTCACTGTAAAATTTAAAATTTTGAATAATTTATATTTTCTTGACAAAAGTTTCTCAATTGGAAAACCTCCAATTGGAGCCGTGTGACGATAGGGCAGCTAATGTGGCCCAGCGCTACAGTTATTGCCACGTTAAGCTTACTTACTGGTCTAGCAGATTGAAATTGTTTTGGGGTAATTTTTCGTTCACATATATGTAGGCCTAAATAAATATTCATTGTAAAATACAAATGACAATTACATTATATACACTCCAATAGTTATTTGTCGTCATCAACCCACGGCGCCCATACACATAATTTACGTAAACAGAAGGAGCCGACTAAATGTTGTTTCACGGTCAAGCCAGTATCGCATTCTGTGGACCAGACATTGACCGACACAAACAGTGGCTAAGTATTTTTTTCCCAGACAGCTGATCAACATTAGGGGAGGGAGGTGAGCCTGGCAGCGCCTGCCAACACTGTGGATTGAGCTGCTGGTTCAATAGTGCCAACATTATACCAACATTGGCTGAGCGTTCGTATTTGCCAAAGGACAGGGCTGTGTATAACATAATTACGATGTTGTTTACAATACAAGGTGCTGCGATGTCTGCCTACCAGCCCAACACACAACTGAATTACCGCAGACATTCACACTCACATTTATATAATAAATCATGGCATATCTTCTTATTACATTCTCTGAACAATTTAATACTATCGTATAGTAAAAAGTATTTAATTAGCAATATGCGAAAAAAAAAAAATTCTAAACTTTCGGACTAATGTCAGCAATAAATTGATTCATAGGGCATATCTTTTGTGACCATAGAACATAAAGGGTTGGGTTCTACCGGCAGTTCAGCTCACAGTGATAGACGCGCATTGATTTTTTTTTTTCACCCAAAACCTCCAATAGAAGCCGCAAGTGGACTTTTAGCATTGGGCATTGGAGCATGATTGAGAATTTACATTCTACCGTATATCCCAGCGTATAGTGCGACGCCATGTATAATACGAGTTAAGATTTGAGGCCTCGAATGACGGGGAAAACGTCTACACCTCTGTATAATACGACCCCAAATTTTGGATGTCGACAGTTTCCAGGGGCCATTATAATATGATGTAGGCCTATGGATATTACCTTGTTCTACTATTAGCGCGGTGACACAAGGTAGACACTTGGTTGTATACAAGATACTCTGCGGGAACACCGACAACAGTAGAGCTCTGCAAAACCAAAGGGCAGTATCTGCTTACTTGTAAATTAAGCAGATACTGTATTGGATATCGTCGGGACTGTCTGGTCTTTGGCAGACATTCTGAGGCCTGCATAGGCTACATATACACTGTATGAAATGTAATCAGTCAGATTTTAAAATATTTATATTTCGCATACAAATTTATATTATTTTAATTCATCTATTACAGAGACCATATTTTGATATCGTCGTGCTCAAATAAAAACATTGCAAGATGAAATGTGATTGTAAATAATTTGCAGACTAGCCGCATTATCTAGACACAAGAGGTGTGTGGCTGTATAAGGTGTCAGGGTGTGATAACAATGCACATGCCACACAGCGGCAACAGCGGTAGGCGTTAATGTTATCCCATCAATATGGACATTCTGAGGCCTACACATATAGAATTTGCAATAGGAAATATGATCAGTGATCAATATCTTGTTATATTGCGTGAATGCATTTCTCTCACTCCAATACATCTTAATAAAATATCATGTTCAGATAGGCCCACCGTTGTACACAGTAGAACACTCCCATATGTGATCTTAGATTGAATCGATATTAATATAAATGAACAGAGGAGTGTGAATTGTTTGCAGACTAACTGTGTCATTTATCTGCCCGTGGTTGTCAAAGGTGCCGCGTGCGTCTTGTCTTGTGCGTCTTGTCTTGTGCGTCTTGTCTGGCGGGACCTGCGACGGGGGCTCCCAGCAAACACGACACAGTCACCCAATGCTCCACCAATGTTGTGTCAGCGTCGCAGACGGTGGCCCACGACGGTGGCCACGACTCACTGTCCAATGCTGTTTAAATGTTGGGCCAGCGTTGTCGACAGTGTCGTAGCTTTGACCCAGCATTACGTTAGTGTATCGTGCTCACTGTGTGCATTATCACAATCGTCGCAAGGCCTACTTACCAAACACGCTGACTGGCCTACTTACAGATACGTTTTACAAACACTGAACTTACTGCTAGAGCGCTGATTTTTTTTATTAAATTCTACATCTATGTATAATGCGTGGTGCCTTTTTGTGACATGAATAGGTAAGAAAAAACATCGCATTATACACGGGGATATACGGTAATTAAAGCTGCGGCTACAATTAGAAATTTTACGGTATGGTATTAGTACAATGTATAGATTCAAGAAGCATATGGAAATAATCATGGGAGACAGCATACGCCTATTAGTGCTCCCCAGTTAATAAAATGTAAGTATGATAAATATATTTATTCATTATCGATAATAAACTGGTAAAGCGACACAAAAGTGTTTTTTAATTTCAATGGAACACCTTAAAGTAATATTAGAATTTTCGATGCACATGAATGCTGCAATCACTGCACACAAGGTAAATCAATACATATAAAACCCAGTCATAACAGTAATCTGAGTAGAATTGCCAGCCTCATTAATAACTACACTGCTTCATCTTAGATTTAAAAGACAAGTAAATGTTAGGTAATTGTTATGAAATCTGTTATGGTATCTTACTTTTTTCTGTACCATCATCCTCCTTTTCTTCCGCTTCCCTTTGAGCAGCACTCTCTGCTTCACGATTATCAGGACTAGTGTCTTGAGGTTGAGTCGAGCCACTTTTTATCTGTGATGCCTGACTACCTTTAAACATATTCCAGGTTGAGTTAATGTTTGTGACACATTTAAAACATACAGCAATCAGATGACTATAATTGCAATAAAACATGCACATTGTATCATTGTATCTTAATGGGTATGCAAATAGTGTTTGCTATCAGATTGTGGTGAAGCAAACACAAAACATTTGTATAACATTTGTACAATGTTGGAACGACGTTGTACAAATGTTGCTGGGTACGTATTATTTTTGAAAAGCATCAAGTAGCAAAACAAGAGAATGATGTGTGTGGAAAAAAAAGAATTTCAAATAATACAAAAGTGGATTCAATTGTTAATGTAAATGTGTTTGCTAGCAATACCAGAGATGTCAACTTCCAGACAATAGGAACAGTGATTCTTGACAACATAAAATGTACACAGCTGGTATTAACCCTTAAAGCCCTGAAAAACTTTCTTAAAAACCATGGAGACCAAAGGGTTTTTTCAATTTGAAATCATCATAAATGTCTTAGTTAGCTCCTTCTGATTCATTTGAATACCTATGTTATTGGTCTGCGGCCATATTATCATTATTTTTACTCTTCGAGTTCGGGGATGGACATTAGACGCCAGAATCTGCCACCTACAGACGTCAGATTCTGACATCTGAAGTCGATCCCCGCACTATAAGGGTATGAGTAACATCTCTTTTCAAGTGGTTATATTTCTTCCGTATGTTTGGATGCACCTAATTATACTAATTGAATGGTTGGAAACGATGTTGATATAATAGGGAATAAATAAGCAATCTGGTTATATGTGAAGCAATAGCCTTCCAATATTTCTTTACAATTGAACCAGATTTTTCTTCTCATACTCTTTCTCTGCTCTTTCTGATACTGATGAAAACGATTAATTTAGCCAAGCATAGCAGTGTAATTCGTTGCCTCGAAGCTAAAGGATCCTATCTGCCACTCTAACGAGTGTCAGATAGGATCCTTTAGTTCCGAGGCGACGAATTGGATGTTGAAAATCAGATCTGTTGGCATCGTAGATGTAGGCTGTAGATATACTGTAGATATATTTCATATTTTTCTCCCGCATTAACCCTTGTCCTGCTATGCCTGTATTTATACGGCTTCAAGCAGATTTGGGCCAGATAATATGTCAAGTTAGAAGATGTATATTTTCAAACAATATATATATATTTTCCGGAACAGCTTCAAATGACGAAAAATACAATTAAAACAATACAGCAGGACAAGGGTTAATAATATTCATGATTTAATATTACAATGGTACCGGTATCTAATGTGATACCTTGTTGCTGATGTGACTCTGAACGCTGCTCTCCTGCGGGTGATGGGTCAACAGCTGTGTCTGGCTTTTCTTCCATATTTTCATCTTCGTCCTTAAAACAGACAATGATGGAATTGTCGATTAATCTATTAGGAAAATCATTACAGTATTCAGATGGTAATTACTTGTACCGCTAGAGGTGGATCACAATGCTCTCAGTGACATGTCAACAAACCTACAATGTTTTGAGTAATAAAGTCAAGTCATTAACTGTAAGAGTCATAATTAAAGGTACAGAAATAAACAAAATGCAAATAAAAAGACAAATATTCTCAATTTCTTAGATCCAATAAACTTTATAATGCAAATAACTTCTATTTTTCATCAGCTGACCCTTTAGCAAATAAAAAATGGTGATACTACATCATAGGTAATCTATTGACCGCTAGGGTGAAAAACTTAATGACTAATTATGGCCTGATATAAGAGGTTGACATCTCAAAGGATGATTGCATATGACAGTTAGGTTTTTAACCACCCCTTATTGTTGAAGGTCAATTTAAAATGTAGAGAAGTAGTAAATTTACACTTAAGACATATCAGTTAATTTAGAATATCTAGTATCACATATCGTGTATAATGACATGGTTTTTTTAATATTCTCAGTACCCTATAGCTTGTTTTTTGAAAATTCGTATTGTTTCAGAATTGTAATCAAGCTCGCAAGGTAAAGCAGACAAGCGGACAAACTCACCTCCCCTTCTAAAATTTCTCCATCTCTATGTGCCTGGACTGCCTCATCTAAAAGTTCCTCCACATTGAGAACTTGAAGACGATGTGCTGAAAGAGAATATTAAAATTTACAAAAAAAAAAGTAAAAAGAAAAACTACTGCATTCAGTGTCACTTTTCAGTATCCTTCTCACATATACTTGGCTTACACATGAACTTAATTGATTTACATCAACCAATTTAATTTTAAACTAAAAATATCCACGGGTACACACAGTATTATAAATATATTTGGGAACATACTGATATAAATAACTATCTTCAAAGAAAATATTATGAGGTATACATACTTTCAGCAAGTCTCCTACAACAGGAACTTTTCCCAGCAAACACTTTCCCCAAGATACATGCTTTAATGGGGAAAGGGGGGAATTCTGGTGGAGGTGGTGGTGGCTGTAAGAAAAAAACATCAAAAAGTAATGTATGAGGTTTCAAGGCACTCATCTAAACATGAGATCATTTTTATTAACCTTTGTTCTGCTGGACACGGATATATACGTTTTCAAAAAAGTTTCAACCCAAATAAAATGCCACTGAAATTGATAAAATATTCAGTGGTAGATGCTCAGCTAATCAAATATTTCAATTTGGGAGATGTTTATTTTTCATAAATAGAAATATTTTTCGTCATTTAAAGCTGGAAATTGCGTTAGCAATTCCCGGCTTTAAATGAATGAAAAATAATTTGAAATAAATCAGCAGGACAAGGGTTAAAATAAATCAAATCAGGATGGTCGTCAGAGCCTCGTTTTCGGTCGCACATGAAAACAGACAATGCCAATAGCCTCTCAGACCCAGAAAACCTATAGAAGAGGTTTTAAGGCATTTAACTGATTTATTAAAAACATATGTACACCAGTTTTCAAGGCACTTTTGTGAATTATTTAAAAAAAATTCAAACTGGAAAAAGAATTATTCACCTACTGGAGGCAATTTTGATTATAGCAGTGGAAAACTGAATATATAATCATTTCATCTCTATACTCATGGTTAACTTCACATAAAATATTGTCAATCATTATTCAAAAATAATGCATTAATTATTCTTTCAAGTTATTATACAGTGTACGGTACAAAAAAAGTTTAGCTCACAGAAGGAGGATGAACAAGGTTGAAAAGACGCTGAGCTATATGGCCGACAATAGGGTTGTGTCTTGGTGGTGCTTTCAATTCTAGTGCGTCTGGTGGTGTCCATTCCCCTATCATGTTCTGAAAGTATTTATTCATTGATGTAATAATAAAACAGACATTTCTAACATACAATTTGTTGAAGATTTTAGAACAATTGGATCAGAAATGTGAATCAAGTAGATGATAAGATGATTTTATTTTTTCAATGTGATATATTATCTCTAAATGCATTGAAAAAAAAACTAATAAAATGAAAAATAAAAATTAATTCTCTGCTACTGGAGTATTCAGCTTTAAATTTTCACCCACCTGAAGTTGTGTTATTTTTTAAATTTGAGAACAAACATTTGCAAATTATGATGCTTACATTTCATTCCCGATAAAATGATTTATTCTGCTAATAAAACAAATTACAAATGAATATAGTTGTGATTACCGGTGAGAGGGTGATATGTATCATTGGGCATATTTCAATACAAGTAAATTCATGGAGAATGATACAGCCCAATGAGCCCATAGAAATGAGGAAGTTATAAGCTTTCTCCTGTGTTATTTTTTCATTTACTGTGAGGTGAGAATTGGATTAGCAATTCACAGTTCAAAGTGAAAACGTATTATGATATAACAGAGTATAGGATTCACCCTGTATTCATTAAAATCTCCCTCGTCAAGCAGCTGTTGTCGATCCTCTTCTAGGATCTGTTCCGGTGAGGGTTCTTCGTCTTCAAGTCCATCATTAGGTGCCACGGGATACAGGGGCTTTCCTTCTTCAAAAAGAAGTTTCCACTCTCGCATCAGCTTTGGAGGGAGCAATCTGAAAGTTATATTTGTTCACTGTGAGTAAAATGTGATAAAGAGATGCTATGGATTACATACATGACACAAATATACATGACACAAATCTGAATAAGTAAAGTTGCGATTATTTTACAGCCCTGGATAAATTCACAGACTCCTGAATGAGAAAATACTTTTTATACACAACATGCAAGACTACATTATATATTCATCAAAAAAGAGAAATAGCAGTTTTAATAAAAATGACTCCATAATAAGCAAGAGTATTATAAAATAGTACTGAAGGAAAGGTTTCAATAAACTGTAATTGTTCATCCTTAGATTAGGCAAAAAAAAAGTTTCTTCTCTGCAACAAGCTAAAAAAATAGGACTGGTAACTGAAGATTTAAAAAAAAATCCCGCCTTTGGGCATCCATTTCATTACCGGCAAGTTTTCTCATTTGACAGCTAATTCTTTTCGACAGACAGTAAACTAGTCTACACACAACTTTAGATAAAGACATTCTGGACACCGGAGTTGAGACATGTTTCAAAATGAAAAAAAGCATAAGGCTCCAAGATAGGGTTGCATGGTCAAATTATGAAGTGTAGAGTAGGCATTGTTTATCCTTATTAGTGACCTACTTGTTGGTTAGTTGTCTGTACTCTCCTATCTTACAGACAAAGTCAACCATGCTTCCCACCACATCACTGGACATATCATAATGCTTCTTGTATCGAGCTTCTGCTTTTTCTGCCATAATCTGATCATGCATATCTTTATCCTTTTGTGTATCAGCTTCATATTTTAATTTTGCTAGTCGAGCCATCTCCTGTGAACAAGTTTGCAAAGAAAACCTATTATAAAATAATTCTGTGAGAAAGCATCTAATAAAAAAAAAGAATGTATGATATTTTAATCCATTTTCATTCAAAGACGTGTAATCAGTTCAATATTTAATTGTTGGAACTACATATTCTCTGATACTGAATTAAATTTTAATCAATATAATCCTCACCGCTTCCTTGTCCATTGACTCCTGTAATTCTTGTAACCTTCTTTCCTGGTATTGTTCTTGTCTCAACAGTCTGTTTCGTCTTAAAACCTCTTTCTCTTGTCTCACTTGAAGCAGCTGTACGGCTAATCTTCTTTCTTGTTGTGATTGTCTCACAAGTCTCTGCACTAGCATCTCCTCTCTCCTAGCATCCTGTAAAAACAAGCACATTTTACATCAGTCATAATTTAACCTAGTCCTGCTGAATTGTTTCAATTGAATTTTTCGTCATTTGAAGCTGCAATTGCTATCACAATTTCCAGCTCCAAATAAAGAAAAAAATATTTATATTTTTTAAAAATAAACATCTTCTAAATTGAGTTATTTACTGAGCATCTACCGGGTACCATAAACTATATTATCCATTTTCAGTGACATTTTATTTGGCTTAAAATCAGCTTAAACCTTAATATATATGGGCATAGCAGGATAAAGGTTAACCCTTGTGCTGCTGGCACTGTATATATATATATACAGGAAGATTTGAATCAAAGACAATGACACTGAAATTGACAGATTATTTGCAGTAGATGCCCAATTAAACAAATAACAAATATTGGAGACATCTATTTCCCACCAACAGAAATCGTTTTTGTAATTTGAAGCTGGATATTGTGTAAGTAGTTCCAGCTTTAAATGAATGAAAAATAGTAAAAAAAATTTGGCAGCACAATACAACCTGGGAAGATCTAATCTAAGATATGGCCTATATAACATGCAGGTACGAGCAATTCAAGATTCAAATGAATGAAAAATCCTGGCTGACAATTCTCCAGGAGAAGTGTTAACCCTTACAACGCTGAAATATTTTTGGATAAACCATGCAGACCAAAGGTTTTTTTCAATTGGAAATCATTATATATGTCTTATTTAGCTCTTTCCGCTTAATTTGAATACCTATGTTATGGGACTACAGCTTATAAATATTTTAATTCTCTCAGTGTGGTGCCAGTCTTTATACAACAGAATCTGATGTTTACAGACGTCAGATTCTGATGTATAAAGACGGTCCCAACGCTAAAAGGGTTAATCAACAAGTTTATTTGGATATTTGGATTATGCTACAGTAATTATAATTTACAAACTGAAATGAATGCATATATACTTCTTGAGCTTCATGTGCTTTCAGTTGATCGACAAGAACTTTGCGGCGTCTCTTTTCTCTTTCTTTGCGAGCAGAAGAATCCTCTTCCAAGCGACTTCGGATTTTTCCAAGGTATTCCCCATTAGACGCTGGTTTGATAAGTTCTAAATCTGGCATCATGACACCTCGCTGAGCTTCTGCAGCCTCTATATCACTGCAGAACACAGAATTACAATTGAGTATAAATTAGCTGGCGATAGTACTGCTTGACTCATAGATATCTGTTGTCAAGCCCCAAGATAAAATAAGTATACTTCAAATTTGAGAGAAAATATCTCTAATTCAAGTAGTGTCATTTTTTAAATTTTAATTAATATTGAAATAAATATATTGTCCATGAATGTAAAGCAATTAAGTCACAAACATAATATAAAAGGTATAAAATATTTCCATACCCAAGAGGTTTAGATGGTGGCAGTGTTCGCTTCATTTTTTCTTCAAAATGATCAAGATCCCTTAGTAATTCCTATGGAAAAAAAGACAAGAAGAAAACACTGTTAATTTTCTGTACATGATTTCCTAACCCTTGTCCTGCTCCACCCGTACACCCAGTAAACATAAAACATTTGAATAACATTTACACAATGTTGCATAAATGATATATACAAATGTTTTGTGTTTACTGGGTGTATAGTTTCAAACAAGCTTTCAAAGGAAAATTTCATTAAAATTGATTGAACCGTTCATGGTAGATGCTTTAATTGAATCATTTAAGTTTGGAGTTAGCTACATTTTTCTTTATTTGAAGCTGGCAATTGTCTTAGCAGTTCCACCTTTGAATAAATGAAAAATAATCAATCCAATATCAAATTATAAACCATGTTTTTGTATGCATTATACACGTTTACTGGAAAAAACTTCTCAATGCATACAAAAGATTCATGAAATAGAAATACATAAGAATTAACAGCATAGACTATACCTTTGCTTCTTGTGCTTTGCGCTGTTTCTGACGTGCAGCTATCGCTTGCACTGTTTGACTGGGAGGGGGTTTAGGGATGTGGACAGTAGCGGCTCTAAAGAAAATAACACATGGGTATAAGTTAAACATGTAAATCTAATATAGACCAGTGACCCATTACTTTATAAGACAGTATGAGCCCCGTAACTTAATTAGACAGTATGAGCCCCAATACTTCATCAACAAGCGAGAACCAAATTACTTTATCAGCCAGTGTGAACCCCTATATTTTATCAGCCGGTGTGGATGAACTGATACTTTTCTAGATAATACTGTTTTATATGGTTATTTTTCAAGGTCATATCAAATAATTTTATACATACATATATGTTAGTAAAAAGAATGATATAAATGAATTATTACATTATGCATATCACCATTTTGTTACAAATAATTTTTACAAAGGCCTTGTAGCCTTTAGAAATTTAAAAATGAGCTTTTCTATTATTAATGAAATGGTAGTTTAAATGAATCAAATGTATTAATAGTGGTTTTTATACATGTCATGAGAATCCACTCTCCCAAAAATATTTGAGGGCGAGCAGATGTTTATGTAGAGGTGGTAAACCTCCAGTCTAGTGCCCTGAAAAAGTTGGATTCGAGGTGCTACAGTGTACGTAATTATATTTGAAGACTTCTGTCTATATTGTATTTATCATCTAGATAAAAAAATAAAATAAACTTCTTATACTAATTATTATTTACATCTGTACATTATAGCCCCAATCAACAATATTTATATAAGGGGAGTTACACACACAGTAGCGACATGTGACCGCAAAGTATTGATTATTATTCAAAAAAAGTCTGTAGAAATGTAACACAAACTTGCTGATAGGCTACACAAACTGGATTATTGTACCAAAAGTCTTTATAAATGCAAAAAAAAATTATGATATGATTAGAATCATCAATACTTGAGACAACCTCGCTGGCCACACTTTTATGATCATCTAAATTGCACTCTTCACTAAATTACAGACCTTATTCGATAAGTTGAAAATTCTCAACAACTTCCCCCCAAAAACTAGAATAGAATTTTACATATCTGTATATTCCTCCAAAGGACATGCGGCAAAAACAATGCCAATCAGCGTCATGAATGTAGATAAAAATAACTTAACTACATGACACTTATGTCCACACATTTACCAATCAAAAATCAAAGAAAGCTTAATTCGAGACATGTCAGTTCATGAGCTATAACTATGCAGTTTCGATTGATTGAACAATATAGCTTAGCACTTTTGATAAAACGAGACTACATAGTTCCAGGAGCTTCAGCTCCGAATTAGAATTTGATTGAAGCGATATTGTGTAGAGTTATTAATGTAGTCATAGGCTAGGTCAAAAATCAAGACGCAGTGAGTAAGTATCGTAATTTAAATCTTCGTTGTTATAGGGGCTGTATTTTTTTTAGATTTATATAATTTTACAAATATATACAGTGAAGGATGGCCATATGTTCTCAAGCGATCCGAATCACTGAAATTTTATTATTCACAGACCCTGAGGCCAAATCACTGAAACCAGTAAATTACGGGAAAACTTTGTGTTCTCTTAGTGTATTCTGAAGCACGTTGAGACTGAAACTAGATAAATACACATTTATGCTTATTTTCGATTCTTGACGATCACCATCCCACCGGACAATTGCCAGGGTGTCAATTACTGACCCTGGATACAAATTACCGGTATCAAGTCGACTTTAAATCTTTCACTGATATAATTATAGACATAAACTTTTGCACTGAATCATTATGTTCATATTTATATTTTGTGGAAATTTTGGGGTTGTGTTATATCCTAATACAATAGAAACAAAAGCATACACGTAGGCCTACATCATGTACATGTATGCCATACATGTACAGTTTAGAGTTTATAATTCAAATTATGCACTTTCAAATAATTTTGTGTTTATAGTGCTGCTTAAAAAATTATAATATCAACTCACAAAATGACTAATAACAACATATAAGAGATGTTCGTGGTTTCCATGCACTTTTACATTGATAATTCAAATTTTTATCCTTTACCAATATCAATTGATGTGACAGTGTAAATAAACAATGTTGGAAATGCAATGGTAGGATGAAACAACATTGATCTTAATTAATTAATTAATCTAAACATACTAAAAAATTATGAGCGAGTGCTTGTAAATTATTTATATTATGATAAAATGAATTACTGACCAACTGGTATCTATCACAAATACTTTATAAATAAAAGTAGTACATGTATTTGCTTTACTTGAAAATTTGCTTGAAAACATGCACGTGATAAATGTTTGGTAGTTCAAAAATTCAATAATGTCGAAAAGTTAAAAGAAAACTCTGTGGTGTGTAGTTTATAACTAACAGTCCTGCACCTCCCCATCTAATACAATTCTGGATTCCCCACAATACCGGGTGACCAGTCTAGACATTTGAAGGATCTGTACATACAAGTACAGTGTACATGTAATTTTCTGGGCCTAAAATTAAGAGGATTGGACATAAAATGTCATGACATTTCGAACCATGAAAATTGTAGCAAATACATTACTGTGGATAGGAAATAAGATATCTTAAATACTACCAGTACTGTAATATAGTGTGGCTAAAAGTTTTTAATCTAAATAATGTAAAAGCAGACTTATAATAAGTATTTTATAAATAATTATTCTACACACTTTAAAATAAAAGGGAAAATAATTTAGGCTATATATCTAGCATTCTTTACGATTATTCCTCATTTTTGTAAATTAATTTCAAAATTAAAATAAACTAATTTATATTGTGGTAATGGTATGGGATGTTTCCAGTTGTCTGATAAAAAAGAACCCTTTTCACAGGTGGCATGCTCATGCAAAAAAAAAAGTTATCTAAAAATGTGTGGGGCACATGTGAAATGTGACACATACATTTAATCGTAGCTACATGTAAGCACAAGATGTTAAATAAGTGGATCAACATGATGCTGGCAAAATATTGATCCACTATCTTGTGTTTCTGGGAATGTGGATAGATTGATTCAGAGGTGGAGAATGTGTTTGCTTATAACGCCTAGATGGTGCCTTGCCTGCTGCTGACCCTCCCGGAATATGGGTCTGTTGTTTTCTCACCTTCCAAATGTAACTCACTCTCAGCACTATAGTGTGTGTACATAGTAGAAGTTAGTATTTAAAACAATTTTTCAAAACTAAATTAATTAGGAATTATATGTCGAGTAGCAACAAGATCAGAAACAAATATTAGGCAAAACGAAATAATAGACTTCCTTCAAACTATTTCAAAAACATGTTGTAGTATTTTAATATACACATAGTCACCTAGATAACGATGCAATGACCAAATTAAAATATTTTGCTAAATTAAGTTGCATTCAACATCAAACACAAAATGATGGAATATATGAATGTTCCAGTTGGCACCATTCATCATTTTTTTACCATCTGTTTATTATCCCAGCATGAAGAGGGCTTTAAAATGTCACTTCAAGTAAGTGTTATAAAAGTGAATGCTGTACATGTCCACATGCATAATAATTTCTATGAAGAATACTTTAAATTGAAGTTTTAATTTAAAATACTTCTTACCCATATAGTAAAAAAAGAAAAGGGTTAAGGAGGAAAAGGCTTGCACAAGTTTCATGGCCAAATAAAATATATACTTGAATTTTAATGTTTATATTAAATGCCTTTATTTTACAATAATATCAATTTCAACATTTTGTTGTTAATCTAGCAAATGCTCAAAATGCATTAATTGTGTATACTTCACACTTTTACTTTAAATATTTATTAAGTACATATGATAGACTGAATGAGTGTACTTATGCACTTTTTGTTCATTTGAAAATATTTAGAGATTAGTACTTTCAAAAACACAGAAAAAAACATTTCTTATTATACAAATGTAATGATTAGAGAAAAGGTGAAATGTATGCAGAGGAAACTTACTGAATTTTGGCTAAAATTTGTGAAGTATTAGCTTTGTTTTCCCGATACTTTCTTCTTAATTCCTCTCTGTGATTTTGGATCAATTGTTCATTGCGTTCCTCTTCCTGAAAGCGTTGTTCAAATGCTGTGGCCTCCATTTGAAGTTGTTTTTCATGGAATCTAGAGGCCAGTTTATCTAGGTTCAAGTCTGTCTGACGTGGAGTGAGATGCTTCAGACGCTGGAAATCAAAATTAAACCATGGAAACTGAACTCTAGTAGCAATTAGTTATCAAACAAATATTTCACAAAATAAATTAACATTTAATTGCAATTGATATTTTTACTTTGAACACCATGTTCACATGGACATTCAAGCTAATTAGAAGAGTTTTCTAATAGTAAACTGAGGTTGATAAAATATAAATTTATCACCGACGATCTTTATTACACAGAGCTATCCCAGTAGGTTACACAGGGGTAGAATTAAACGTTGAGGGCATTCCTATCCACAGGACGGGCAAGTCAAGGAAACTGCCATTCCTGAGTAAAAACTATTATTCCTAGAAATGGCCTTGTCCTAGGGTGTCCTTAAATTTGCCAGTTCATCGGAATGGCTAATAGCAAATTCTGCCATTCCTGCAAATTTTTTGGCAGTACCGAACTGGAGGAATGGCTTTATTTCGAGCCCTGTTACATGTATATTCCAGGTAATCTGCAACTTATATTATAATATATATAATATGCTTTGATTGACACAAGACCTTTGCCTTTTGTTTTACAAGAATATCAAAACAGATACATATAGGTCAAAATTAACAAAAATATTCCATTAACTACATTTAACTAAGTGCTAAGTATGACTATAGTTTTGAATCTGTTTTATTAGCAGGCTAAATCACAGTTATCTGGAATGAAATGAGTGTTCAAACATCAAGATTTGCAAATTATTTATCTCATATTAAACTGATTTTAATTAAACAAAATAATTAAAGCTAAGTAATTTTCACCCACTTGGAAGTTGTGGATCTCGGTAGCAAAACACAATTTTAACCCTTTGAACGCGGGGAGCTACATATACCACTCATGTTTGGTCCCCAGTATTATTCATTATTTTCATAAAAAATTGTGCATAATATAAACCTTAGCTGTACCATCGCACCGGGCACAATATAACGATATAACAATGTTGAACCAATGCCATTGACAATGACTCAATGTTAATTGTAATGTTTCTTGACCAATGGGTTTTTATTGTTTCATCAATCTGGGATTGTTACCTCTTTGTACATGACACTCTCAACACCTTCTAATTTCACTGGTGCAGCTGCTCTCATGGTTTCCATAGCCGTGCCAGTGAGGTTACTTTTTGTTTTGTTGTTCAATGCTATAAATAATCCATACATCAGACGTGTAGCCACACCAGGCTTTTCTGTCATGATATCCCTGGCGACATTGGTGTCGAAAGGCTGACCGAGGAGGTGTAATGTCGGCTCAACCCTTGTGAAGTTTTTGAGTTTTGAGTCTGCGGTTCTAAAAAAAAGTTAAATGCCATTGACAAAAAATCTCACAATTTATTCAAACATTTATAAAACAAAATGAGGCCTATATAATCTCATGGGTATAATCATAGAAAATCATGTCTATAATGCTTGTACAGTCACCGCAATTGATCTAAGACAGACCATGGATTCAACTGAATAGTGCCATAAACCTGATCAGAAAAATTTCAATCTGGGAGAAGAATTTACATTTCCTCCAGCATTATTAATGTCTATATTCATAGAAAAAACACATAGTGATACCAGTCAGGTTTACAATTGGAGAAATCATGTGTACATAAGTGAAATAACATTAGCATCTAAATTATCATATTGACTCAAACCAAGGGTTCAACACTCTCTGTCTCTATGCAAAGAGTCTTAGAAGTGCTGGAAGGTGGTTGGGACGATAGATCCACAGAGCATAATTATAATATAAGCTTAACATGCACTAAGAATTAGAGATAAATTCTCTGATATAATTGACATTAAACTGTTTCATGAATAATTATGAGAAAATTCTCACCTGTTTTGTGAAAACTGGTCAAAGTCATCCTGTAGTTGATATTTTGATAGAACTTCCCCAATTAAATAGCCATTACTTAATTCCTTTGCAAAGTTTGCAGCATCTTGGGAAAGATAAAAGCGATCAGTTATTACAATTACAGTAATAAATCATCAGATAAATATGACAAATTATTCAATTCAACATGTATTTCTTTGTCACTGATCATAAAAAGGAAAAAAACTTGTTTACATGGCCAATCAATTGTTACAGACGTTACATAATTGCATCAATTTTTCGTCAATTCAAACTTTCTCAAATCAATTTATAAGTTTTCTCATCGGACTAAATTGATTGATTGTGAACATAATGAAATTCATACTGCAAAAAACAAACATTTTTGTTCAGTATCAGTGTATGTGATTTTAATTATGACACATGACATCATTACATATCAAAGCTGCATTTATAACTAATCTGATAATTTTGATAGAAATAACATAAAATGTACAAAACAATCATTGATATTTTTTCTAAGGCTTTATAAATGCATGAAAACTATGCAAAATGTGGCGTTATTAGTTCACAATAGGAAACATTATCTTGAAATCACTATGAAGTACTGGTAGTAAATCGGTTTGACTATATAATATCTAAGTAATCTACGCCTCAATAGCCTACATCCCCGTTAAAATGAGACATGGAGCCGATGTTTGTCTAATGTTGGACCAGCGTCGTAAAAGATGCGCCAACAAAGCCACATTGTCTAGCTTCGATAATACACAAAAAAAATCCACCAAATTTTCAGGGATATTGCCAGGGGAAGATGGAAAAATGATCCATGAAAAATTTTGGTAAAAAATTTTAAGAGCGACCGAGCAAATTGGAAAAAGGCTTCTCCCAGGATCTGGTGAAACAGACGGTAATTCTAGAATTTCATTCCATGCCAAATGTCTAACTTTTTAAATATTAAATATAATTTAACTAATTTTTTACGGCTATTTAGAATATTACTAGAAAATGGCCTTTGCAAAATTTCAATGAAATCAATTCAAAATTGAGAGAAATATCACAGAAAATCAAGTGATCCTGGTTGATCATTTTTAATTTGATGGTTAGTATAGTTGCCGTCAACTTCCACCAGCGTCGGTGTTTTTCGCTGATTTCTCAGTCAAGTCTAAATCAATTTTCATGAAATTTTGCAACCACTCTTTGCAAGTATTCTGGCGCTTAGCCTGGAAATTTCGTGAAATTTGAATAAATATTTAAAAATTTAGACTAATTTACCATATGGTGGAATGTCGTGATTGAAGCTGATAGAAATCAATGGGGAGCGTCAAATTTTACAAAAATTACATGACAAATGTCATTGTCAAATGGTCTAAATTTTGAACTATACCCAAAGCATGTTTTTCGCTGATTTCTCAGTCAATTCTCAACAGATTTTCATGAAATTTTGCAAACGATCATGCGATCCTAGTTGATCATTTTTAACTTGACCGCGAGTATAGTAAATCATTTCAGCTAGTAGACTCTAGTCTCTAGTGAGAGGACCCTAAATATTTTTTAAATGGCAAAAAACGTGGCTCGCGATATTGGGTGTAGGGCCTACAACCTAGCCTATTCTGTGAAACGCAGTGACGTCACTCCGTAAAACAAGGCTAGGCCCCAGCCTATAGTATAGGCTATAATATTAACACCCCCTCAACGCAGTGACGTCACTCAGTCAGTGAAAGAAAAAGGTTATAAGAACCATCCCACATACTTCATAAAGTTCATTGACATTGTATTAGCCAGCTCGGTAAAAATCAAAGGAGGTCGAGATCATTGAGTTTCACAGAATAACGTTAGGCTAGATCTAGGCCCTATCATCTAACAGTTATACCCGCTGTCAGAATAACTTGTATCGCATGTTTTTCGCCGATTTCTCAGTCAATTCTCAACCGATTTTAATGAAATTTTGTATGGACTATTTGCGAGTGACTCGGCAAATAGATTTTAGTCTACCGTGAAATTTTCATCGGAAAATATTGTACAGCTAAGAAGTTGGACCATCTTGCATGTAATGCAATCCAGGGCTAAAAACAAACTTTAATTTAACCAGTTTAATGGGTTTATAGAGGGGCGTCGTAATTTCAAATTTACTACATGTCAAATGGTCTAACTTTTGAACTACATAATATTTTTTGATGAAAATTTCACTAGTCGTCGCGTGACTCGAAAATAGTCCTTGCAAAATTTTATCAAAATCGGTTAAGAATTGACTGAGAAATCGGCGAAAAACATGCGATACAAGTTAATCTGACGGCGGGTATAGTCTAGGTATCCTAAGTTCGATCATTATTTGATTTTGGAGGCCAGCAAACTTCCACTGTGGGATTTATCTGGAAATTAAATAGGTACCGAAAAAAACGGGAATTGGCGATAACATAGCACTTGCTTGGGATTAAAAAATCAGCAAAGTGAGGAGAAATTTTATTTTAATCAAAATCATAATATTATGAAAATGTGTTTGTGGGTCTTTTTTTTCCATAACATTTATAACATCAGAAATAAGTTCATATTTTCAATAGAATCATTTTTTTCCTCAAACAAATACTTTTTCTTGGCCATTATTGTTTAAGGCTATGCCCTAAAATGTCCAATAGTGTTTAGTATACAAGCATTGAGCGCTGGTGGGGTGCTCGAACTTAGGAACAATTTTAATCACCTGTGCCTTAGTCAGTGTTAGTTCGATTTGTGTTAAAAATAACTTTATTTGGAAAATATTTAGTTGCCATTATCTCTATTTATTTTTGTTCAAAATGTGTTTATCTTATGTCTCTTTCAGGAAAGCACTTTCTGATGTCCATTACCATGTTTTATTAGCTCACAGTTTGAGGTGAATATGTTTCAGGGAAAAGGTTTTCAAAATGGTTCTACATACAGATTAATAAAATTTATAGGTCTAGATCTAGTTGGTGAAAAGCTAAAATAATGAAAAAAATATTAATTTTCTAAATTTTCACTCTTACTGCCTAACGCAGTGCTGGTCATATGAGGCGTGTGATCACACACACACGCCATCACACGACTAAAACAAAGTTGAGGTGTAGGAGAAACAGCACGCTTCGTACAATGTACAAGTACAAAGATAACACTTAGTGAGTGCAAATCACACTCCTTGATCACACTCCTTGCTCATTCAAGGAGTGTGATTTTCCACACACCACTATTTTTCAAACGACCAGCACTGCTTACGTGTTAGACTATTACTATTATTAGTGAATCCAAGTGAATAAATTAACTATAAACTGTGAATAGTCTGGAAATATGACATGGCCTGGTCAATTGGTCGTCTTTCTAAGGGCTCTGGCTCAGCCTCTGGTCCTCACGGAGGACCTTCATCGAACTTAGGGTAGGCACACCCCACTCGAACTTAGTCTTAGGCACTTGATTCCCAACGGCAACGTGAAAAATTGATTCCTCTCTGGCTCTGCCTGTGAGGCTCTGGTCGTCCTAACTCCCTAAGCCTGGCTAAGGCTAAGCACTTTTTTATAATTTTGTGTTTTTTTGCTTCCACATGATTTAGGCCGCTAGGCCTATATGTTTTATCAACACAGCCGGCCACAAAACTATTTCAAGACGTGTATGTCCGGATAAATCCAATAAACTGCTTAGGTGCACGAACTTAGGGCACTTTGCTCTAACTGTTACTGTTGGGCCCTAGGGCTAGGCTAGGCCTAATAAATATTTTTTTATTATAAAAATTAAGTCCGTAAAAAAAGCCTACCCAACGTTGAGGATACTTTCACCTCATTATTCAACCATTTACAAAGTATCTCAGTCATTCTGAAATTAATAAAAGTTTATGAAAAGTTTCGGAGGATTGTCATTTATCCAATTTTACAAAATAACATGCTACTTTCACTGTCAACAGTGCGTGCAAAGTGGATGTTGGTGGTATGTTTTGATCTAGAATAGATCTACTGCTACCAGCATGCTCAGGGTTGTCTCGTCGCTATGGAAACAGGACGACTTCTTTAAAGCCTAATCAAAATTTTAAAGTGAAGATTTCAGACTCAATATATAAAATTTGTATCTGAATAAGATCAGTTTAAGTTCGAAAATATTAGTTAGACTAGTCTGGATAAAATATGTGAAACTTTTTATATTTTTTATGAGGTAAAAATCGAACTGCCAAATCTGCTACTTCTCGGATAATTATTTGGACTGTGGTACATGCACAGATGTAGACCATAGTGTAACAGGTAACCTCGCCACAAGGTAACCCAGCCACAGGTAATCTCGCCACAGATTTGGTAACCTCGCCAACTTGAACTTGATACGTGTAGAAGTCTATATAGACAGAGGCCTATGTGCCATTAAAATGAACAGCAAAAAATTAACAAAAAAAATTACAAGCATATGACGAATAACATTTGAGTTTTATTAAAATAATATGAATTAGGCAGGCCTAGAAAGCCCACGGCCTGTAATTAACTACATTAACAAGAATAAATTCATACATTTTAATCGGATCAGAAAAGTTACAAAAGGGTTACAAAGAAGTCCAGCTGAGGGGGGGGGGGAGGATCATCCCACTTGACATTCACTAAATTTCAAGGGGAGGACCTCCCAGCAAATACGAGGCTTTGACACAATGTTGTTTTAATGTTGAGCCGACGTCGAAGATGGCAGGCCAACATTAAAACAACATAGGGACAAGGTATCTGTTTGCTGGTAGCTGTGCCTGTGACAAGTGAAGTCAACTGCGCGCAGCTGCTGCAAACATTGCCACTAGAAAGATAATATTATATTTGTCTTACATTTCATTTTGTAAAAAATCAATGCACATTGTATAGCTGATGAAGGTGATTTTTTTTATTTCATGTATATCAATTATTAAAGTTACGTGTGTGATTGCTAACAGGGATTCTAGAGAAATAAACTTTGAAAAATAGCTTCGCTACGTGGAATGACTAGGATTATTTATTGTCAAATGATGCGAGTTAGGTATACTTATAGACTAATAGCAAGAACATGGTTTATATATTCTTGCCAATAGGTATATATATATATATATATATATTATTGTGTGTCTTATTAAGTATTGGAACGCAGACTAGCCTAGGCCATAGGCATTTGCTTACTAGTAACCTAATATGACTGTTGAAAGAATACCTTAAATTAAGGCCTAATATAGTTCATGGTAGGCTTGACTACAATTTTAATTTAAACCAAGTTATATAATATAAGTCTATGGCATTTCAAAAATAAAATTGAGAAAACAAACAAACAAACAAACAAACAAACAATATTTTGGTAACCTTTGTGAACAACATATTGTGACATAGATCGATAGTCTTAGCTCTATGCTTATTTAATAAACTCTAACCTCAACAAGTATTGACTATAATATTATATGAAATCTATGCATTGATTAGATCTATTTAACCCAAAGACACATTAAACATGATCATCCAGGATCGCTTGATTTTCACTGATTTATCTGTGTCGAATCATAACAGCAGTACCGGTACCTGTAATAAAATTCTAGAGTTCTTTTAATGGGTTTAGGGGTGTCGTAATTTAAATTTACTACATGTCAATAAATTAAATGGTATAAATTTTGAAAGACCCTTTGCATATGTGTGTATATGTATGTATTTCACTCAATGACTACAGTATATTATACTCATAAAAATATTTATTATCATGTGATATTTAGATTATGTCAGCTGTAGTAGGCCTACGTATTTATATTTTATATAACATACAAGTAGTGAAATAATACATATTGGGCTTTCATCATATATACATATTTTTATCATATAACCCTTATTTTTTTTACAAGAGGTCATAATTTCAGGGCTGTTGGAATATTTCTGAAAAGAGTGTCTATAGATATAAATCTGTTGAGAATTGGCTAAGAAGTCGGCGAACAGCATGGGATACTGATGATGATTTTTAATGTGTATTTGGGTATAGACCTAAGCTAGTTGTATTGGTGAGTTTATTTGAGCCCTAGCCTACATACCCAGATCTACGCCCAGTCTATGGCATGTAGGCCTATTGTAAGCATACATTATTGCTGAATGTGATCCCCTGTCCTGGGCCTATTCTAAAATCAGAATCTTCGATCAGGGTGACCCATATCATTCTGTTGATTTGTGGACAACACTCCAAGGCCAAGCCCAAAAGTGCTTCAACGTGTGCTAGTAGCCTGAGACGTCTTGTATAGCATTAGCTGCATAACGGATAGGTTTATTGTCTAGGACTAGGCCACACTATCCATACTGATTGGCTACTGTGACTATCTATAGCCTTTAGTAGGCCTATAGTCGTAAGTGTAGGCCTACACGTTATGTAGCCTGCAGTGCCTAACTTTAAGATTTACATTTTAGGGGTAGGCTAGGCCTATAAGCTACATCAATAAATCATAAGGCTGGCTAGGCCTGAAGGCTATATAGGCCACATACATAAATCATAGGCCTTGGGCTAGCCTAAAATCATATAATACATCTCATATAATACATAATAGGTCCTATTAATGATTATGCAAAAATTCCTTTGTTTCCAATTAGCCTACCCGACCAACCAAAGTTGTCTGGCAATTTTTAAAAGAAAAAATATAGGAAAAAAAATCGGAAATTCTGCATTTTGTGTGAACAGCCCTTTCGAGCCAATTTGACCTTGCTTTTCAAGTGAAAATAAAAAAAAGAAAGTTTCTCTACCCACCCTATTTTTGTAAGCCATAACCTGGATTAAAATTTTTTTATAAAAAATCAGTAGGTCAGTAGGCTACCTAGCCTACCCTGTTTGGGAAGGCAGTGTAATTGGGAACACAGGTAGGCCTATTTGTTTGGCCTTATTGGGGAGCTTGGTGATTCAGTGCGGGGGGGGGGGGGGTTAGCGATCCCACTGTGTATTCCCTTTTTCACTTGTTCATAGGTCTGATAGCTACGATCTGCCCTATTCCAATTCCTGACATTTTCAGGTGGCGTCTAGGGTTTATAAACTGGGTCTGCCTAGTCCAAGCTGGGGACTCTTGCGCTGTGCTCAAGACATGCCAAAAGCACAGTGGATCAGCCTGATCTAGAGTCTGCCTAGACTAGGCATAAAGCATAGCCATAGGCCTAGACTTTCTCTTTGAAGCATCATGCTGCTTGCATTGCTGATTATGAACTGAAACTTTGCCACTGACTAAAATGAACTAACACTCACACACACAGTGTCACTATGTCAGTGACCCAGGCTTCAGTGCATCACTGACTTCAGAGTTCCGTGACAAAAGTAGGCCAGAATCAATGTTCACTGCAATATTTTTCAACTTGAAGTTTAGCCTAGCACAGTAGGCCTATCAGTAGACTAGCCTAGATCTATCATGGGCTAGGCCTACAGAAAGTCATTCTAGTCTAGGCCTACTGAGGCTACTCGTTTTAACTTTGCCTTTCTTAGTCTCACGTGAGACAAGACAAATAATGTGGGCCTGAGAACTTGAATGTTCGCCACCTGCCCCCTGGTTAATACTCCTGTCACTTGAAAACCTTAGCAACCAGGGACTGTTGAGCATGGGCAGTGAGCACCAAAGTGACAGGAAGCAAAATCTGACAGACTTTTTTCTAACTAAACACTGTGTAGGAAACTTGACCTTTGACCCGCTTCGCGCCCAGGGCCATGGGCTTTTAATAGACCTACAAATTTTTTTTGTACAACAAATATTGTAGAAAATTTGTTCATATTAATTGTCTAATATATAAACCCTCAAACCGCTGAATTAAATCATTTAAATTTGCACACACTTGATGTTGCATCTCACTACCTCGACCCACAACCTTTACGAGGGATAAAACTGCTCGTATTGTTTAATTTGTGATTTGAGAGCAATTAATTGACAAATGTTGATGTTTAAATTGCTAATAACACGGATTAAAGCGACTATAGTCGTAGTTAGCGATTCAAAGTGATAAATAAATTAGGTGTAGCGGCAACAACTCGGGAAGGTGGTGACACTGCCCACAAAGAGATCCGATAAGCGCTGAGAGAGGAGACAATGAGTAACACTCGAGCAATGTAAACGACTCCAATAACACTCACAATTAAGTGTGTTGACACAACACATACGTGAAGTAGGCCTACATTAACTCACGTGCTTGAGTGATCAACGCAAAGTCAATTAAACCTACTTGCAAACGCTGAATATTAACCATTTCAGCGCTGAAATGTGTGTTTTAAAGTGTGAAGTTTTGATAATAGTATAACCTTTCAGAATATTATTTCCTGAGTAATAACTGTTTCGATGATGAATGTCAATAATTAATAAATATCATTAATGATATTTTTTTGTTTACCATGAATTAAATGAAAATGGCACATAGTAGCACGTCTTGATTATTTAGAATGGGCCTATTTAGAGAAGGACTTGTAAATCTATGTGCACGTTTATGCATGGAAGGCAGCATGTCAGACACCGGGAAAAGTTTAACGTAAATTTGTAGCAAATATGGACTGATAAGGAGTGATGTACATGAACATTAAAACACGTCGTTTTGGCTGGCATTCAAACTCCTCCTCAAGAGGCTGTGTGTGCCGGTATAGCCATCAGAGAGGCTATACACATGAGATAGTATATTATGGACTATAACCCATTTACACTAAACGATCTGGAGCTCCTCATACACCAGACGGCCACGTAAATTAATCATAGTTTAATTAATACTGACCACCTTTTTTTCTTTTAGAGTTTATATATGTATGAATATTATTTGTTTTACTTTGTACGAATAAAGTGAATATTATTATTAGTATTATTATACAGGCCTGATGATTCTTTAGATTACATTACTGCACGTTAAAATTGCATTATGCATGAATACAACAGCATATTCATGTAGTTTGTCTATGAAGTAGATAAACACGAACTGTAGCTATGATACTTACAATACTAGACTACATTGTAGCTTTGTAGAGATGTATAGGCCTACATACTATTATTGTTATTATTATACATAGGTAGGGGCATGGAAATATTATTACGAGGTTCTTAATTACAGCGCTAAATTATTAAATTTAAATACTGCATTTGTACCTCTCCGTCAGCTCGAGCTGATAGTCCTGTATAGAACATTCTTGGTGGAATGAAGTTTTGAATCAGACGGATGGGGTGCAAAGACGAACCGAACAGAAGAGGTACAGATATAAAAACGAAATTCCCGATTTCATATTTAGGACGTGCATGTCCAAAATGAGAAATACGTGAATTTCGTCTTCTTATCTCGCCCAACTGGTAAATGCAAAACACAAAAATTAACAAATTTACGCAGTTCTATTCTATCAATATGTTTACATCATATAATTATGGTCATATTAAGATGCCATAAGAAAAATACTGATTGTTTGATGATTTCAACCTGATTGTGTCGCTTTATTAATTCAGGTGGGCCATTAAACCAGAGCGACGCCTTCGATAATTTTTAGCCGTTATTCTCAGCCTCACACAGCGAGACCTGGCTGGTCAGTCAGAGATGTGTGCCAAACACAGCACAATGCTGACACAATATCAAACAAAAAGGTTAAACAGTTTTAAAGGAATGATCATATTTAAATGGACCACGTTTGTAAAAATAATGAAAATAAAAAGTGTATGTGTGAAAAATTGTAGTTTGTAGGCCTATCCCACTGGGCACACAACGTCGTTTCAACGTGAATATGAGCTTGAAATCACGTTGCAACGTCGGCTAACCTTAATACAACGTCGCATCGACGTAGTATTTCCGACGTCGTTTTAATCTGTTGAAATCAGGTTGAAATCAAGTTGGAATCACGTTGAAATCACATTGAAATTATTACGTTGAAACAATTGTTATATAAAACGACGTCAGATTGCCATTTTTTAACGTCGGTTCAACGATGAAAAAAAGTTGTTATGCCTACTGGGATTGTTGCAAAAACGTCGGCAGTATAACGTCGATACAACGTTGTAATAAGGTTGTTATTTCTTGCTGAAACGATGTTGGCAAATGCGACTTTGGATTCACTGTTAATGTGAGTCAGATTATAGGGAGCAAAACGTCTTTCTAAAAAATGGTTAGGCTGTGAAAAGTCTTCTTAAACTTTAACTTCTTTCCTATGTATTAAGGGCGGGGGTAAAACGTTTTTCTTAAGTATGAGGTGAGGGCAAAACGTCTCACTAAATGATGGTGCGAACTGACTATTGTGCGAAAAGTCTGTGTACTCAGATGTAGAAGTAGTAGTAAATCATTGTTTACGTCTTTTTTCAGCACAATGGTCTTTTAGGTGATATTGTAATACAATAAAAACGTTGTAGTCAATTGATGAGATAAATGGTGTACAGATGATGATGTGAGGGTGGTGATGATAGGGCATGGTGGGTTATTGAGAGCGTTCTCTTTTGCTCGCCCGATAAGGGGTTCTGGGCATGTCTAGGGGATCTACCCCCAGACATGCCCAGACGGCCGGAGATTTGAGTTTCGCTGTGTAATTTAATGCTGAAACTCCATGGCATTTCGTGCAGCTCCGCTATCCTCGGGTCTGATAGTTCCCAGAGTAACAATATGAAGGGTAACTCCATCCATGCCCCGTGAGAGACCTAATATGTCATCAAACACGCTATTACCGGTTAATTAAGGCTACCACGGCCTACACCAGCGCTAGCACTGATACGAGTGCTGCACTGGCTCCGCTGTTGAGCGGAGGAACCAGGGTATGCCACTGGCAATCCGCCCAAAAGATTATTGCCAAATGCGAGGAGGCTGCAGCTGCCCTTGGATGATTGCTGTAGACTAGTGTTTCCATACAATGCCGTACACAGCCTTCAACAGACGGACCAAATCCCTAATGATAGGTAGGCAAGTGGTCTGTAGTGTAAAATATTTAAAAAATGATTATTCAGAGCATCTAAAAGTAGCAATTTGCGGTGATTGAACTAATATTACCTGATCATTCCTGGTATGCTTACGCCTACCCCCTGTGTCTTAGAGTTTTTATCACATCTTATATCTTTATACAGCCATATAAATATAGGCGGGTAGGCAATTTTTGCCAATTTATGTGATTCAGAAATTATGAGGCCATTTTATTCATCTCGTTTAAAAAAAAAAAATTGAATAATTTGTAACAAGCAAAATTTAGAACTTAGTCCACAAACCCTTATGGATAATAATTAGGGGTTTAGAGTATATATTATTATGATAACTAAAATAAATTTCATTATAATCATATAGTGTCTATGCACTATTCATAGTCATTTTATATTTCATCTAGTTCACGGTAGTCTCTGCTTGCTTTTGTTCAAATACCATGACTTTCCTAGCCAACAATTTATCTGTGATATCAATAAGTATTTTGTTAAAAGCATGAAAATAATTGCTCTTGGCGCCGCTATTTCGAAATAGGAGAGGCCATACCCAGCTAACGCAAAACTTTTGTATAATTTTTTTTTACAATGTTGGATCAACGTCAAAGACGTAGTATAAAAGTTATGCAAATGTTTTGTGTTCGCTGGGTATATGGACCACTGTGTAAATAAGTTACCTGCACCAGGATACTTTCAGTGTTTTATCCCTGATGTTCCAGAATGGTGTACACACATGTATGTATTTTGAATGCTTAACGTATCGATTATATAGGCCTACTAATGTAACTCTATTTTATATGTGAATGCTAAATAAATCTATCTATCTATATTTATAATGAAATGAAAAAAATCACTGGAGGTTATTTTGTTTGTCAAGCCAAGATTTTGTTCCAAGTATCCAATCTGGTCGGTGATAATTAAGAGTGGCCTGGAAAGATGTTATTTTTCCCATTAAGCGTACAAAACTTATTTGAACTTTGAAATGAACTTTGAAATGTTATCCAGCAGCACCTCCTATTTGGAGTATATGGCTGGAGGGGGGAAAGGGCTGGTGGATTTAGTCAACCAGTTGACTCTTGGACGCTGCCACAGTTTTTGATTATATGGCAGCTGCCGGAAGAAAATTCCAATCAGGGATAGTTCGATGCCAAAAAGAAATTTGTCCCAGTGTGGCGTTAGCTCTAGGATGTTTATAGGCCTGATTGTGCCCACCACGTGTTCTTCTGTCCGCTGGGAATAAACGGTCATTGATAGGAATTTCGACGAGCTCATTTTGAACATGCTTACAAGTTCAGAATTTTTACGTCTTGTTTTCAAGTCAGTCCAGCCCAGGTTCTGAATGAGAGATGTCACACTGGTTGTTTGTGTATAATTTAGGGTGACAAATCTTGCTGCTGATCTTTGAATTTTTTCTAATTTATTAATATCTTTTTGTCTAAAGGGGTCCCAAACTGCTGAAGAGTATTCTAAAGATGATCTGACCAGGGAGAAATAGGCGGTCTCCCTTAGTTTAGGGGGGCATGCCTTCAGGTTCCTCCAAAGGAAGCCCAGAGTGGAATTTGCTTCACATTCCAGGGTCTCGCTAAGGCGAACACCAAGATATGGTGTTGATGAAACGTTCGCTAGTGTTTCGCCTTTAAGGGTGTACTCAAATTCCAGGTTTTTTTATTTCGGCCTGGACACCCTCAGGACCGAGCATTTCGAAGGTCTCTCTGCAGCTGCTCCTGATCTGCTCGACATTTTATCAGGCGATATAGGAGGCAGTCATCTGCAAAGAGACGAACCTGCGGGGAGACCGTGGAAGGGAGGTCATTAATATAGGTCAAAAAGAGTAGGGGGCCGAGAACAGTACCCTGCGGCACACCGGACCTCACGCAAGCTGATTCTGAAGAGCTGCCATCAACTACTACTTTTTGGGTTTTATCGGTTAGAAAATTTTGAATCCAATTAAGAGTTGTTCCCCGAATTCCATAGTGGTCAAGTTTGTGCAAGAGGCGTTGGTGGGGGACAACGTCAAATGCCTTACTAAAATATAACTAAAGTTCTCCAATCTTTACTACATTTTCTCAGCCTAGAAATGGGGGGTCAAGCTACTGTGGTGTTTTGGCTTACGTCGGTGAATTTAGTTTGGTCGATTTGTCAAATATTATGGAAGAGGAATTTTTGGTGGCTATTTCAAATGAGTGGTAGGCCTATCGCCCTATGGAATATGTAGGCCCTATGTATGACTTTATTAAACCTAAATTAGGCCTAATTATTCAGCTACTATTCCTATTCATTGCTATTCCTATAGTAATGGGACTGTGACAACAATGCTGAGCATTTCCCTACTTAGTTGTCCATGGGAAAACGTAATTTAACTGAAAATCTGGGCCCAGGGCTGACCTCGGCGGCTCGCCCAGAGCCGTTGTTTATTCGGCTAATCTGGGCCCTGCGAGAACTAGCGAATGCGATACTGCCAGAAATGGTAACATAGCGAACTTTTTTACGTTATGTTTATTTTTTTAATGTAAAAAAAAATAATAATATTTTCTATTCTTTTAACTTGTAATTGAACAACATGTTTCTCAAGCCATTTATAGTGAAATCTCAAACACTTATAAAAGGATCTGACAGGTAATGGTTCCTTAATAAACTGTTTTAACATGTCTTTGTACAAATAAAGAACTATCCGGAGATTGACATGCATGCTGCTGGGCGATAATCGGTTGATTATACAGAACGGCCCCCCACAGGGACGGTTCGCGGCGACCGTTTCACCACAGTTTTGGACGGTTCGCCACCGGTCAGTATAAACAGCTAAAACAAACGAGAACAACAAAATGAAAACATCGGAAAAGGTGATAAAGTCTTCTTCTTCTTCTTATACTCATAATACTGGTCACAACTTCCAGCGGGGAGACTAATGCAGTAATGGGGAGGTACGGGAAGCACTAAAAGACGCATGCCAACACACACCACCGCATACCAACGCATACCAGCATATACCAACGCATGCCACCCAATGCAACTATATTTCGGGTATCTATAGTATATGTTATCATCAGCTCGAATATTATACTATAAAGCTAACTGCGAAGTTTTATATCGATACAATCAGCCAAACAACCAAAACCGCCAGTTTTTATGTCATTAACCGCATAGCCATAGGTAGGCCTACTATACAGCTAGCACTGGTAGTAGGCACGAATCAGACTAATGAAAGTTGGGCGACGTCTTAAATATATTATGCAGACACAAGACGTTGCGTCAATGTTGTTTTAGCGTTGGTCCACTGTCTAAGGCGTTGGATCAACGCAAAGCCAGCATTGATTAAACGTCTTGTGTCTGCTGGGATATGTATGATGATGGTATTAACATAAGTACACACCAGTACTTATCATAAATATCTTTGATTTATGACAATTCGCACAGTGAATTAGACATATTCAATACAGTAGGAACACTTACTGGTACTCGTGTATACACCAATAATTATATTTGCACCGTTAGAGTTAATATTACTTTTGTCAAGTTATGAATTTTTGAAATAAGTTATAAATGCAGGAAATAAACTGCACATATGTTGATGTATAAGCAGAGTCGCACAAAACATTAGATGATGGTATGAACATTAGTCACACGACATAACTGCTGAATTAAGTTAATTTTATTGAATAATTAAATTATTGAGATTAAATCAAGTATTGAGATAAAATCAAGTACAAAATCAAGTACATGCAAAACAAAAACACTTTGCCATAAAAAGACACATTTCTGAATTCTATATTCAGAGATGTCGATTTAACATAGCCGAACTTCGTATCAGTGCAAATTAAAATGTCTACCGGCTTCCCAAATGAATAAGTTTGCGAGTTTGTGTGAGATCATAATGTAATATGTCATTATTTTCAGTAATGAGTAGGTTACCTGGTGGTATTTATTACATATCCGTACGACCAAGAAGTTAAGAATTTCCATTAGGATGGTTATCACATTGCAACACATAATTATCTGTCTAATACAGTGTGAATAACTAACTGATTATACCACTCGCCCATTCGAGCTAGTGCATTTGAGGTGCTACTCGCCCAGTAAAATTTGAACTCGCCCGAAAAAAGGGGCACTAAGCTAATTCTTAAAACGAGCCAGCGTTCAAGAGTCAGCTGGTCCACCGGCCTTTTTCTTGCAGCCTGATACTCCACATTGAAGGTGCTGCTGGAGTACAAAGTTCTAATTCAACTAAGTCTAAGACGTGTTTAATCATTGGAAAATTCACAAAAAACTAATGACTTGTGAATAAATGTAACAGGATATGTGAACATATACATTATAGTGACATATATGGACATGTATAATCCTTTAGTTGGCAGTTTAATTATAAACATGTCATTTAGTGGTGGGCGTTAATTAAATTATACTGTCTGTGACGTCCTTTACCAATGTTTACATCTAGTTGCAGGACATAGATATTTGTTTACATGTCCTACACTGCACGTGTATGTAACAACACGCGTAGGCCTACTCGTCAACAAATGCAGGTGTGCGCACGCATGTCTGTTACAATTGACCCTATAGGGGGGTGACACAATTGACCATTTGTTCAGACAAGTGCCGCATACTTAGAGCTAAGTGCATGTGTACCGTGTCAGCGATACATACAAATGTAGGCCTGCCGACTCCAGGCAGTCATCGCGCTGATCCGAAAATCTCCAATCGTGCCGTAATTACGCCACTCTTTTAGAACCTCGCAGGTCATGATTGCGTGACATGAACTAATAGTAAAACAAATCTATCCTGACAAATTATTATTTTCACAGCAGACTACATGTTTAAATTACGGAAAATATGCACTCGCCAAGCTGGGCGAGTTTGTGGCCAGCCGAACTCGCCCGTTTTTTTCCTACTCGCATTGGCGAGCGGGCGAGTGCCAATCATGCACACTGTAATAACGTACTCCGTACATATTTATGTAGGCCTATAGGCCCTATAATGTTACAAAATAGCTTAGTTTAGAAATTTTCACAGTTTTAATTTAGCCAGGCATAGATGCCTATAAGTCAACAGTATGACAGCGGGATGGTGGCCGAAGCGCGTGAAAGAGTTTAAAGGGTTAACATCAAGGTTAATTTTTTTAGTGACGTAACCGCCGATTTGATTGTACTCGACACATTAACCCTAAAAGTGCTGAGATCCTGACCGACATATAGCTAATATATGCAAACACAAGTAATATAACATAAGTAATCCATTTTTAACGGTAAATATGGTAAATATGAATACAAAATATGAGAATCAGCTGTTATAGCCGTAATGTGCGATGTGGCTATAATTCAAGCCGTTGACAACGAGCCAGTAAGCCATTGCTGGTTTAATGCTGGGCAAGCGTCGTAGACAGTGGACCGACATTGAACCAGCAATGGCTCAATGTCTTGCCGGGAAAGCCTTTGCGCCGACGGGCAAATTTCAGTAAACAGTAAACACAAAACATTTGTATAATATTTTTACAATATTGGTCCAACGTCGAAGACGTTGGTCCGACGTTGTACAAATGTTATACAAATGTTTGTGTTCGCTGGGCTGTTGGTAATAGGTGTTACTGCTCCTGTCGGTCTTGGTCTAACAAGTCTCACGGTTGAGAAAAAGATATATGTCATCACTGCTATTGAGTGACAATCACCTCCTCATCAATGGAGATTACAAATTATATAGTATATTACAGCATGAAAACGCAAATTAATATTTTTTTTGAATTGTGATTGTACAAACATGTAATAAATATCACCAAAAAGCCTATTCAATTTGGAAAATAGTGATATAAATTACATTATAATAGCATGCAAACACGCAAAGTTCTTTATTTGGAAAGAAATGCAGGACGTAGCCTCATAGGCCGTTTAATGTCTTTAAACTTAATGCCGCCGACAATAGTTTTAATTATTCAAATAGTAATACTATAGGCCTATGGCGTTCAGTAATGTTATAATTTTTTTATAATTATTTATATATATAGCTTTGTTGTATGTTAATTGAAATTTTATCTTGGATGTTGCACGTTTCATTCACATTTTCATGTTTCTACTATTATTCTATACAAGTAACAAGTATATATATGTGAGTAGACAAAGCCTTATAAATGAACAACCAATAAATATACATAATGCAGTCGATGACATTTTGCGACTGATTCCTTTGAAAAGGTGTGTACCTTTCATGTTGCCGGCTCGCCAAGGGTGTGCTTACACATGGCGTGACGGTGAGACAATTAGCGGCATCACTTCAACACAATAAGGGTCAAGCATGACACCTTTTGCGTCCTACAATTCAGAAAGTTAGTAGGCCTATCTATGTGTGGGACAAAATTAATAATTGTGTCTTATGCTGATTTCAACTGGCACATTTTAGTCATAAATAAATCTGACCTAATTTTTATTCACTTATAATATATAATATCGCTATATACGTTTCTATTATAAATCATGACGCATGCAGTCTTTTCAGTAGAGTACGACACACATAATATTAATTGTCATTTATATTTATCAAGAATAAAAAAAATTCAAATTATTTATTTCTATCGACACTCTGGTATATTGTAGCGACCCACATCATGGCTGACCAAAAGTACAAGTTTAAAATATATCGACCGGTTCCCTTTAACCAAAGTTAATAACATGTTACTCAATTAATAATAATGGTTTTGTAACATTTTTTGTATGTTTTCAACTGGAAAGTCAAGTAAAAATAAATAAATTCCCCTACTGGTGAGCATGGTGAAGTCATGTCAACACCTGTGATTAGCTCCCAGGTGGCTACACAACTATGCCCACCCATCAGTTCCGTGTAAATTAAGTTTATTTATTTAGCATTATGTACAATGGAAACAAATATAGGCCTACATATATACAAGTTGTTCAATTGATATGATTTCTTGGTCCAGTAATTCATTTTTCTCACCATGGATAGATTAATAGATATTAAATGACAAAATAATTCTAGTCAGGTAATTTTTAAAATATAGTTCAACATAAGAATTGTCGGATTTGTTAAGACTTATCAGCGGTGAAAGGGTTACAGCTCTGAGCCACCTATCCAGCTAAGTGCACGTGGGTGATACCAAGTGTGGGAAATATAAACTACGCCCATTGATAATACATTGCAATGCATAGCGCTCATTGAAGGACTTTAAAATGCCGAATTAGGCAAGTTATAATTAATATTTGTTTACAAAATTTTGTATATACACTCCTTAGGATGTACTAAATACGTAGACTATCAAATGTATAGTTTCTATATTGTCTACTCTGTCTTTTCTTTGGTATGCGCTGTGTGGTATCCTACCGCCTATTTATAATACATTGCCGGACTTTAAAATGCCGAATTAGGAAGTTATAATTATTATTTTGTCACAAAATTTGGCATATACACTCCGTAGGATGTAATAAATACGATAGACTATAAAATATATGGTTCCTATGTCGTCTACCCCGTCTTTTCGTTGGTATGCGCTGGTATGCACGTGTATGTGGTGGCATGCGTCTTTTAGTGTAATCGAGACTAATGGACCAGGGTTTGTGTGGTGCGCAGCGATAATTTAAATGAAAAAAAAGTATATACAGGTATCTAGGCCTGGTTTGTAGGCCTAGTCTATATAAAGTGTCTCTGTGACCATTTACTTATAAATGACTATGGCTTAGAGCAACAAAGTTAAAGAGGTGCTGGGTAAAACTTAACGAACCAATTGATTTCCAGTCCTGTAAACAGGTAAACAAAAAAGGAAGAAAGGAACTGGAAGGGTGCAGATTAAAATGGTGTAGCATTTAAAATGTTAGTGATGGTAGACTGCAGACATGCTGAGTAACTGCAGCCCTGAATATATTGAGGGATGATGATGCAACTATATGGTCAGGCAGAGTGTTCCATTGACATACTGTTGCTGGGAAAAAACTGTGCCTGTAAGAATTTGTGCTACATAGGAAAGGCAAGAAAGCATGTTGGTGAGTCCAAGTATTTGTTTGGTGACTGGTAATATAGAGGACGGTGGTATGGCAACCAGCTGGTTTACAATTTTGTATAAAAAGACAAGGCGAAGGCAACTCTTGCGCTGGGATAGCAAAGGCCACTGGAGATAATTCAACATATGAGTAACACTACTGGTGTTGTGATAGCTCATAACATATCTCGCAGCTCGCCTCTGGACTATCTCCAGTCTCTGAACAGCACACTGGGTATGTGGGTCCCACACACTGACACAATATTCCAGGCGGGGACGCACTAGAGCCTTGTATGCCATGGATCTGATTTTCTGCGACCTGGTGTTTATGTTTCGCTTTGCAAATCTGAGCCCCTGGTTTGCCCTGCCTGTTATGTTTGAAATATGTCGGTTCCAATTTAGATCAGACCTGATGGTAACTCCAAGGTATTGGTTGAGCTTACCTTTCCTAATGTTTCATTGTGCTGTGAATAGCTGTAAGCTACTGGATTACGTTTCCTGGTCACCGAGAGGACTTCACACTTGATTGGATTAACTCTTCCTTTACCGACTTCGCCCTGATAAAACTACCCCCAGAAACCGACTTCTTTTTTAAGGAGTACGCCTGAGGTGGCCCCTGGGTACAATACAGGTTATAGTTATGAGCATGCGCACATCGCACAAATTAAAAATGCAAGAGAACATTGCGTCCATGTCACTGACCATTATGGTTAGCGATTTTCACCCACGCATGTAATAAAATGTTTTCATTGCAATTAATGCATTTACACATGTGGATTTCGCATAAATGCGAATTTGGTAGAGGAAGGTAGTTTTCGCATAAATGCGAAATTGGTAAAGGAAGAGTTGAACTCCATTAACCAGGTTTTCTCCCATAGGGTCAATTTATCTAGATCTTGTTGGAGGATTTGTGAGTCTTAAATGGAATTTAATTCTGAATAAACGATGGCCTCAACAGCAAAAAGTCACACTTTAGATGTAAAGGAATTTGGTAGGTCATTGATATAAAGAAGGAATAGAACGTGTCCTAGGACTGAACCTTGAGGTACCCCAGACTTAACCGAAACATTTTCCGATATTGAACCCTCTAGTACAACTCTTTGCATCCTGTTAGACAGGAAGGAGTTAATCCAATCAAGTATCTTCCCCTCCATGCCATAATATTTTATTTTCAAAGCCAGATGTATATGAGAAACTTTGTCGAAAGCTTTGCTGAAGTCCAGCACTACAATATCAGTTTGTTTTTTCTGATCTGAGTTTTTGGATAATTCATTAATTAATGTTACTAGTTGTGTCTCTGTGGATTTCTTTGCCCTGAAGCCATGTTGCCAATCATATGATATTTGGTTTGTTTCAAGGTGGGTCATGATGTTTCCAACCACTACGTGTTCCAGTAGCTTACAGCATATGCATGTCAATGAAACAGGTCTATAATTAGATGGTTTGTACTTTTCGCCTTTATTAAAAATAGGTACCACGTTTGCCTGTTGCCAATCACTGGGAACTATTAAGGAGTCCAGTGATTTTTTAAAAATATAGTAGAGAGGTTCAGCAAGCTGGTCTGCATAATCTCTGAGTATCCTGGGGACTATTCCGTCTGGTCCTGGGGCCTTATGGATCTTTAAATTTTTGAGTAACTTTAAAACTCCATTTTCACTGATCTGAAAGTTTGGCATGGGATTAAAAGGACTAGGTCCCATGGTTGGTAAATTTGAAGGATCAAACAGACTGGAATTGCTTGTTTAAGAGATAAGGTTTCCATTTTCTTTCATGGCCTAACGCCGGGAGAGTCCCTCTTAATTCTTTTAACCATGCCCCAGAGTTTTTTGTTTCCTTCGTCTAAACATGCTAAATTGGGTTTGATTAGGTCTTCTATGTATTTGTTGTAATTTTTTCTGATTTCTCTCTGGACAGTACTTTTCAAGTCTTTGAATTTGTTTTTTCCTGTGTGCTAGAGTCTTTCATGGTACTAAATGCTTTGTCTTTTTGTCTGAATAACTGTTTAATATTTATTTAATATTACTATTTAGCTATTTACCTGTATGCTAATAAACATTGTATTTAAATGATGAACATTATGTACCTGCAGAATAATAAAAATACACAGCCTGTGATAGAGCTAGCTATCCAGGACAAACAAACAAAAATCACGGGCGTCGGCTTGATAAGTCACGGCCGGCTGGCCAGGGAGTCTCTTCCACATAGGGCAAACTTGACGGCCGGCGCGCCGGCCAGGCAGAACCCATTCTACCTGGCCGGCCGGTCGGCCAAGGAGCCACTTCGGACTTTTTTGAATGTACCTAACCTGCCAGGTCCAGAATCGCATGATTTTCGGCGATTTCTCCGTTAATTTTGAACCAATTTCCTTGAAAAGTTCATTTTTTATTAAAATCATAACTGCGGTGAAAATTATATTTAATACCCCCGGTATTTCAGAGGTTATACCAATTCTGCCATGTAATAAAATTCCAGATACCGTATAGCTTAATGGGGTTATAGAGGGACGTCTTGATTTCAATGTGCTACATGGCAAATGGTCTAACTTTTAAAATACGCGATGTAATTTCACAAAATTTTCAAGGCTTTCAGGATTTCAATAGAAAATGGCCATTGCAAAATTTTGAGGAAATTGGTTCAAATTACTGACAGAGAAATCGCCAAAAATCATGCAATCCTTCTTAATTATTTTTAACTTAACGGCAAGTGTATTTCCATCTTTGCCTCTGCTATCTTGCCAACACTGAACAGGGACCACTGGCACTGTGGAAATAAAATTTTGTCGCCGGACTTCTTTTTAGTGTTGTTGAGTAACACCTTGGTTTCCACCAGTTGCGGTAAATTATTTTTGACTTGTGGTGAGCTGTTCTAAGCTGTGCTGTTATGAACCATCCAAAACTGTGGCGAACCGTCCAAAACTGTGGTGGACCGTATTGTGGTGAACCGTCCGGTCCCTGTGGCGAAATGTCATGAGACTGGTTGATTTTTTCTTTCTTGATATAATATGGGTCTAGTCACACTAAACTAGGCCAGTAGCTGATTCTGAGGGTTGTTGTGTTTGAACACATTTTATCGATATTTATATTTATTTCACCACTATTCTTTGTGACTTTGTGTTATTTTTTGTTGTGTTGTGCCAGTGTTCAAGACATAATACATATTTTACTTTGAACAGCTAGTTATACAGGTGCTACCTAATAAAAATTCACCATGTCTACTCTATTCAACATTAGTTAACGTCACATGTTTGTTGGGCTTTTCGGTTTCACGTAGGGTTAGCATGGTTAGTACTAGTAGATTATAACTATAGTCTAATACAGTCAGCACAAACCATTTAGCCTAACTTATTATATAATTATGTTGGTTTATTGTTGGTTGATAGTTCACAATTTCAGCTCACACGATTATTTTCAAGAGTAAAATCTTATGAAATGTATCGGTATTGATTTTAGTCAGTTAGCCAGAGGTGGCCAAGGAGGGTTTCGTCACCACTTGACCATGCATACCTAAAACCTTTTTTACTATGTCAAGGGGACCTCTTGGCATGACTAGCACCCGCTTGTCGGCTTGCAGGTGTGTGCATGAGTTTTTGATGGGCATAATAAGATTTATTACCAAACCGCAAAATATTTTTTCCCGTGAGAATAAATTAGTTTATTACAATTAAACAAAACGTTTTAAAAATGACACTGAATAGACCAGATCTATGCACAGTATCATTTAAAATGTAGCTTACAATGAAATTAATCACATTTGTTAAGTTATTGTATCACAATGAGAAATTAGTAAATGGTTAAACCGAATGCTTCCCCCATACAAGTAATATCTTTGCAATTGATCAAGGATCAGCCTATTTTTAGAACCAGTATTTTTGGGTGATAGTTAAATGAAATATGCAGAATACTACTTTGTTGTGATATACCATATACTGTGCAGTCAAAATAATAATATTAAACTCGATAGTATATAACACATGACACCTGGTAGAATGCATATGTATAAAAATACATGTAAAATAGATGCATAGAAATAAAGTTCAGGATACCAGATAAGTATACATAATTATCATAAATATAGATACTGTGGCATCAGCTTTTAAAAACAAATATATTTTCAAAGCCGATGGTGCTTAACCCTTTCCAGCCCGAGTTATTTTAATGAAATTTAAATAAAAATAATTACTCAATACAAATATTAAGATATCTTTTAAACGGTTATTCCAATGCACATGAAATTTTCTACGTGCACGGAAAACACTTGGGCAAACAATAAAAGCTTCTTATCATACCCCTCGAAGACGTACCCTTACTCCCTAGAAACGGTTTCCATGGCAACAATACACAATTTTATGTATTTTGTATTTTCAAGACTACTAGATCAAATTATTATAGAAAACAATTATATTTATATATTAATATAATTGTAAGATGTCCGTGGGACATTTTACACAACGATTCCTCAATATAAGATCAGTAGCTGTTGTTGCTATGGGTATATACATGATATACGTCAACAACCATTAACCCTTTCTATGCGAAATATTTCATTATTTGCGAAATAAAATGTAAAAAATGAGTAATTTCAGTAGCTACCGCTGAGCTTGCAAGACATTTTCAGCAGTTCAGGATATCAAAACGGGTATCATTATTAGTATGGGATTGATTTATATGTAGACTCTTTAGGTTAGATTATTCAAGACCAGTTCAAGGTCATTTCACTTCACATGATTTTGGGGAGCTGCCACAGATGATGTTTCTATACATTGTGCCCATCCAGAAGTGGGCAATATGGCTTGGCTTGTATATTTTTTTATTTGAATTTACGAAACTTTGACCTTGCAATGACCTGCAGGTGACCTCTGATTGACCCTAATCTTGCATGATCACAAAGTCCCGCCCCTGCCGAATCCCACATGTATACATATGGTTAATACACCTTGTAGATTACAGCCATTATACCAAAACACGTGTACCGTAAAAGGTGGAAAATAATGCGCACCTTTTTTCCTACAGATCGGCGCCCGCACGTTATAGTCCAGTGCTCGTTATATTATGCATATGAGTGATGAACTGGCCTCGATGACCAAATTGGCTTGTGTGCACTCGCCCGTAACGAGTCACCGCTTTTGTCAAATGGGCGATGCCATAATAATGGAAGCAATTAATAAATTTTGATCAGGGGTGTTAATCCGCCGGATCATTCCAATTGACCCCGACTTTCACAACAGCAGCGACGACGATAGTGACATGGACACTGACAAGCCAAGTGGATTACCATAAGAAATAGCTGAGCTGTTCAACAGTGAGAGTGAGGAGTTTGATGGATTTCTGCCAGAGTGTGCCGACGATCTCTTAGAAACACGGCAGAGAACATTATACAGTTATAACCCGCCACTTTTTATGGGGTATATAACGAATGGGGCTATACATTGTTGAAGTCTGAAGTTGCAAGAGGATATTTTTTTATAATTATGGTTAAATTTGTTCTGCCGTATATCGCGTCTAAATGCATTGTTTTTTTGTACTTCACGGACAGGAGCCGTCACTCGGCCCCGTGGAAATAGCAGCTACTGGCGGTGGATGGCCACTACACACAACATACCCCACTTACAAAGTCAGCGCCACTCGGTAATCCGAGCATTGCCTTATTGAAGGTGTGACATTTTACTGCCACGGGCCGCGGTTAACAGGCCACTACACACAGTCATACCCCACTCTCAAAGTTAGCCGCCACTCGGTAATCAGAGCATTGCATCAATGAAGGTGTGACATTTTCACTGCCAACGGCCGCGGTTAACCTGCAAATAATTTATGCAAGTAATCATGATAATGTTCGCTACATTTTCATGCTAGAAAATTGGAGCGGGCGACTTCTTTTTCTGTCAAATACGTCAAAATAATTGTTCTATACATTTTCATGCTAGAAAATTGGAGCGGGCGACTTCTTTTTCATAAATAGACGGCAATATTGCTCTATACATATTCATGCTATTTAAACAAATGGTGCGGTGCATTTTTCTTTTATATTATTATTGACTTTAACAAATTACGTGCGCTAAATCCAAGGAACAACTAATTAATTTGGCCTGGCCTAACAGTCGATGATTATTATAGTTTATTTTTCAAATCGATTAAATAAAAGTGCATGCACGTTAATACGCAGGCATACGGTACTTAATTAGTGTATTTAAATCAGTTTTTTTTAAATCTCACACTTGTACTTCTCGTTTCCAGAAATAAATCTAAGTGTGAATAGGCCTATATATAGCAATACATGCTGTTGATAAATTGTTAATTTAAATCGTTTCTGTCGATAAATTCGTCAACTTTGTATTTTATTAAGTTGCACAATATACTGTCTGAGTTGACCTCAGGTTTGCAAGTCAATCAATGTAAGTGTCAGCCAATAGAGGTGAAGGGGTGTGGCTAAAGAGGAGGGGTAACCTGTGACCTGAGCTAATGATTGATTGGACCATCCCCTCCTGACTAAAATGGTGATTGACAGCTAGGCCATAACTCCTCCCCCTCCTCCCCAGAAAATATATTGACAATAAATTGTCTTTATTTATTTATCTCCCAACAAAAACTAATTCTGACATTTTATTTACGGCTCTCACTTGTTATTTAATCACATCATTAAAATACCATCGACTAAATGTTTTCAGTGATAGAATATATTCTGTAAGATTATTATGGACATTGGGCAGAAAAACAGCCGCAAATCGTAATGACTTAATAATAATAATAATAAGCCAATAATTGATTTCATCTTACAGTCACAAATTACATATCATCATCATCATCATAAAGTACAGACGAGCATTGTGAGCTGTAAGCGCCAACAGATTTGTGACTGTAGTTGTATTTGTGTACATATAGGCCTATTTATGCCTATTATTAAACATGCAGCAATAGACCGCCATTGAGCATAGCGTCCCATGTCTGCGATATGAATCAACCTTTGTTGTCCCGTAATAAAGGCAATAATATACTAGCAGACATTCCTGATGCAGTATTGTATGTTTCCAGGTTAATAACAACGGGTTAAAAAGACTGATATATACAATCCCAGAAAACACGATACGTAATTTAAACCAATGCCGATTTAATGTTGGGCCGACGTCGGGTAACGCGGGCCAACATTAAATCGGCATTGATTTAACGTATCGTGTTTGCTGGGATATATTATGACGCATTCGCTGAATAGCGGCCTATTACTGCCCGCTAGCGTCCATGGGGTCACAGTGACAGTTACTGTTGAAACAACACCTGCCAGTCGTCGCCGGCAGTTCATAATACCTGACTTGTATTAACACCATTCACATGACACAGCTAATCCTGCCGACGCGGCTCCAGAGTTGCCACTTCCTAAATACTTTATCAAATCAAAATGCCTTTACGCTATCAAAATAAAATGCCTAAATAGTCTTATCAAATTAAACTGCACAATTAAACAGTGCTAAAAGGAACTTATTAACTGCTGAAAATAGTAACTGTAGACGGCTGCCGGGTTTCCCAGACAATAGCTAATCTCTGCTGGCGTGCGCCACGCATCCTGTAATGTTTGGCGATTGACGGAGATTTAGCGCGCGGTATATAGCGGAGCGCGTTATGTAAGGATTTCACCCTGTAAAGGGTGATTTTTACCCTTCTGTGCGTTATGCAACAGGGCGCGTTATTGACCGCCTTTTACGGTATTTCCATTAAATGGCCGCCATTATCCCTGAGTCCTGGCATGAACTTGAGAGTCAAAGGGTTAGTACAATTAAAGCTGAAATATGAATGGGATAGAGGGTAAATATATATTTTAAAATTATTACCGAACTGAATAAACTTTGCACAATACATTCTGGCCGAAAATTATACAATTTTAAATGTATTATGGCAATCTAAAGGCCCTGTGAATGTAAAAGACGGGCATGGGAAAAATGACGTCTTATTTCACCGGTCCTCAGGGGCCGTACGGGCGCGAAAGGGTTAACAAACTAATAAAATATACTAGTAAAATAAACTAGTGGCTCATAGTTTGTCACTTCTAGTATGAAACACGATACTGTGCTCTTGACATGTAACATACACAGAAATAACATATAAGAATGTTGGCAATTCAGTAAAACATCGAACTTCCATGTTTGAATGAACCATATTATCCAATTAGCAATTAGGAACAACCCATCTGACGTCTAGCACAACTACACCACAAAGTAATACATTTGCTTGCAGTACACGTACAAGTAGACATAGCTCTGGGCATAAAGTAGGCATTGGCTGACATCTCATGGGATGGGCAGTGGTGGATTCAGCAATTTGTTTACTATAATTTCTAATACACAGAACAGCTGGCACAGTCACCCTCTTATGTCCTTTACAGTGGTCAGGGCTCCTCCAGAAAAATGTCAAAATCTAAGGCTTGAAATGGTGCTTTTTGGAGTTTATAAAAGCCCAAATTAGTAGGGTTTTTTTTATACTGAAGGGAGTGCGCCGCTCCCTCTGTATCAGCTATTGATGGGGTGCATAATTCGATTGGGCTGATAATCATACTCTTCTGGAGATGATATACCAATGAGAGCAATATGGGCACAGCACAGACCCTAATAAACTGTTTCGGGTAAGTTGTCCTTCGTGGGTTGTTTTTTCTAAGATCTGTTGCTTTTCACCATGGAAGTGAATTGAGAGCAGTTGATGATAAAGGGATAGTACAGTTTGATCACAAAGTGTTTTTCTTCTTTTAATTTAAATCTGCCATTTTCAACGCTTGAATAAATAGTATGGTTGATGACATTACTCATATCAACAAAGTTAGCTGATGGACATATTTTCTCTGAGATGTCTGCTTCATCTTGCCTAATAAATAGTATATGAGTAAAAAAGTTAACATATCTGTGCCACGATATGTCATGAATGTATCAGGGTGATACATTATGTCAGTAGATCTACATGCATATATGGTACAGTACTATAGTGTACAGAAACTATATTATAGAACCATAAAGTTACAATTTAATGTTAAAATATGGCATCACAATGTAGGCACATGACATTATAATGTCACTATATAATGATATAATCGTGTCATAAACTTTGAAAAATTTCCTGTTTAGGCATGATAGTGTCGATATATTATAATTAAAGTAGGGCCAACCATAATATGGAATTATAATGACAATATATAGCAATAAAATGTTGGTATGCCGACATTTAAAAATATAATGAAATCTTAATGTTTTTATACCCCAGTATGACACTCAAATGGTGGGATATTCCACATTATGCCATACAATGATGGGATGGAGCTCTACAGTGTCAAGATATGTTACTTTTATAAATGAATAATACTATAATATTGCACTGGCTGTAGTGTAAAAATATTACACCCACATCATTGTATGTGGTATTAAATATTATCAGTATACTGTCACAATAGAATGCTATATTTTCCAAATTTATTAAAATTTGATCCTAATTTCCCACAACATGCTATAATAATGTATATATATGACATTTACTAGATATATATATGACATTTTGTTTAACTGTATATGACAGTGTAAGTTCTAGTAATGAAATTATATGTGGAGATATTTATTCAACATTAGCATATAACGCCAGAATATAGCTTTTTAACGTGTAAATATAGCAATATAATTGACAATACAGTAGTGAGTAGAACCTGCTGTGAGCACCCACACTTAGGAGCAGCCAACCTCTTATGCGAGGCCACTTGGTCATTCCCAAAATTGGCATTTTGTATACAAATAAAAGTCCTATGTGCAGCCACCTACCGGTATATTAAAAGGTCACTTTATCTGTGTCGCAAGGGTGGCGTGATCAAGATCTGCTGAATGCAGGTAGAAACGTTGCAATTGCAATCGTTTCACACTAAGTTCCAAAGTGAGTAAAATTTAACCACAGATCTGACATTTTAGTATCCTAGATCAAACCCATTATAATGGCATGATATTGCTGTATTATGGATATACGTGACACTTAAATATCCGCATATGCTATTATATAATGTGAGATATTAGTAATATAATTAAGGGATGTATTGCATATTATAATGTTCTATATCAGCCTGGCCTGCTATAGTGTGGAAATATGGTATTGTAATATCAGAATAAAATTTCATGTAAATATTAAAATGTCACTTTAATGAGACGATGTGGCATTATAGATTATATGCTGACATATATATATATATATATAACCCTCAGGGCTTTAATATGGCATAGATATAAGATGACACCAAGGTCATTTAAGAGTCATTTCAAGGTCAAGGTCAAATAAACTTATTCTTCTTGGGTGGCTACCAAGGCTTCGCATTTTTACGAACTTGGGCAAAATAATGGTTAAAAAATTTTTTTTGAAATTTTATCTGAAAGTGAAGGGTTTCTGCCTTTAAAAACCATGTTCAGGTATGGATTATTAGAATATTCTAATTATTCTAAGTGGTTTTTCGGCTTAGTAGGTGATTTCGAAGAGTTAGACGATGTATAGAAATAAAAAGATGTTTATTCTCGAAAACTTAGGAACAAAAAGGCGCTGGATTATACGCATATTTCTCATATATTCAAATTAAAGTGTTTAAATGGTATGCTTAAAAACAAAATTTAAATGTTTTTTCACTACTCTATTGATCCATGATAAGACATATTGTCTACAAGTATATAATGATAAAGCTATATTACCTCAACAGTATGTTTTATTTTTAATTAGTTTTTTAATTAGTCTATAATAATGTTGATTGACTGGTAAAATTGACAATGTAATGGTGAATTTGGCGGCCATTCTGAAAATAATAATATTGTCCTAAAGTATATTAGAGTAAAGCTATATTACATCCAAAATGTTTTTGATTTTTAATTGAGTGTTTTTGTTCATAATAATGTTGATTGACTGCTATATATGACAATTTGAGGGTGAATTTGGCGACAATTTTGAAAATACTCTGTAGCTCTAGTGCACACACATGAAAGCCGACAACCGGTCGGGGTTTCATTATAAGAGGTCTGAGAATATAATCACAGAAAATTCGACACGAAAACCTTAAATAAGCTCTTTTCTGATTCCTGGCCAACTGACTATTTAAGAAAAAGGGTGAATACTGAATATAAAGACTAGAAGATTATCTGGAATACTGCAAATCTGTAGCAGATGTCATTTCTTGTTATTTCAGGAAGAAAATTCGAAATGATATTGGAAAGCGGTTCTCTACATTTTCTGAAGATGACTTGACACTTTTGGTTCCAAATAAAGGAGAGATGAGTGTGATGAAACTTGTGACTCATAGCGAAGATATTGTCATAGTATATTGTCTTTCAAAAAATCCGTATTTTTTTGAAATTGAGGAAGTTATATACCCTACTGGTTTGTAGACATTATTATGATTCTTTACATTTAGTTCACATTTCTAAATATTCCATTGCTACTGTTTTTCATTCATTTGACTGATCCTGATATTTGTTGACACTGAGTGTGATGTTTGCTGCTCGTTGAGCTCTCAATTCGTTTCACTAAATGCTGCACTTGCATCAAATTTGAGGTGCATTTGTGGGACATGTACAGCCAAGAAAAAGCATTGTATTATAATATGTGGGGATATTCTGTAATTGTGACTGGCAAATAAAGGGTTTATCTTCATTGTTGTTGTTTTATTACCAAGTGATTTGCAATTATACTTGTGACCCTCCAATATAAAATGAATTTCTTAATGCACCAACAAAAAAGGTCATTTTTAAGGATTATTTTTTATATCTAGATTTTCTTCTATAAAGAGCTGATGCTTATATTAATGCGATTATTATTATTTATTTTCAACCTTTTTTATATAATGTGCATGTTGCCTATTTTGCCATTTTCACTGTTTATTATATTGCCCATTTTTACTAGACAGATATCACTTTTAAAATGCTGTTTTGTATAGAATTACTGACACAAAATAAAACATTGAAACATTGAAATGACTTTTTTCCACCCACAGTATATGCATTATGGAATTGCCCAGAATTAATGTTCTCTCTGGCAACATGGCCTCCAGTACTAAGTAAACTTCAATCTGGAGCAGGTGAGATTATTTTATAGATTTATTAAAAGTTGACTACAAATATATCTACACTTCTGTTTAAAATTGCAATACATTAGTGATAATTTTAAGATCTGATTGTTATTTGTTTTAATTTGTTTTTAGTTCCATTATTCATGTTAAGATTGTATAATAGTTGTGCCACATGCCTTATTCATGTTATTGATGCCAGGGTCAAATAAACTTTTTGACCTTCCATTTTTTAAATAATTGTGAATGCATAATCTCAAAACGCGTGATTTTTTACATTGACTTACTGTATACCTGTATTGTTGCTATTTTGTATTTTAATGAAGGCATATTGTGTATGCATTATCTCGAGAACCATTAGTTACTCATTATATTGGATGTTTGTCGGACTGCATAATAATCACAGTTTAGTGATTTTTAGGAAAATAACAACCGTTTTAAATTTTTCAAACATTTGAGAACGCATTTAATTTCTGAATCACTGATCAATATGATTTTGTATATACAATACTTTATTGCTTCACATTGAAATTAAAACGGTTCAGTCACAGCTCATTGATTTTGTTCTATTTATCACATTTATGATATGTTTTAGCCAAAATTCGGTCATTTTGACTACCGGTAAATAGAATACATTTTCATAAGTTTACATTTTAATTTTCATTATATAGACCTAATTTCACCCCAATCAAAACAATGGATAGAGGGGATGCATTCTTTTTCTATTCATGTATTGCAAAAACTCACTTGTGTATTTTGTTTCAGATTTGATGCTTCCTGGTGTAATTTTAACAGAGACGCCATCTCCTAAAATGTTAGGAGATAGACCAAAATATACGCCTTACAGTATCAAACTGTTTCCTAACCAGTAAGTTTATACACAAATATATTAAACATGTTCAAAGTCTATCATTATCCTTATTATCCAAGTTTACACACTGCGCACAAAGCTATGTATAAGTATGTAATATAGAACTAAAATATAGCAATTTCGTTACTCCTCTGCTGCATAAAGTGTAATTTATTGTTATTTTTATAATGTTCATTCTGTATACATTGGTACAATAAGAATAGTTGTAAAATTGTCACGCCGCAAAAAATCGTGAATATTTTTTTTAAATATTGGTGTTATTATTATAAGTTATAGCTGTAACATAACACGTTACACCAGTGCAAACAAGACCGCTTCTAATTACGATCGTCTTCCTATTATTACTCATTCGTTTTTGGAATCGTTTTCTGGTTGATTTTTTTTGTATAACACGATTCACTTTTAACACGATTTGACTCATTGGACCCCAACGATCGTGTATAACGATGTTCACCTGTATAAGGAAATGTCTTGTGTTTTTTACAGTTTATACATTTTGAGCTTGGGCTACAAAGTTTTTTGGAGGGCTTTTAGATTTGCATGATTGGTTGCCCTCCCATCTACTGCCCCAAAAGGTTAACTTGTAGCATCAGACATTTTATATGAGTGTAATTTGATTTTTATTTGTTGTATTTCAGAATACCTGTAGCTGTTGGAAAATCTGCCTTATCCAGCAATGACATGTTTATGGCGGCTATGAGAGGCAAAGCAGTTCTTGTACTACATACCTATGGGGACAACCTGTGGTACGCCACTATGTGCTTGGATTTTAATAGTTTCATTGGATATCACCCTATTTAGACACTTTTATTCCCATTAGAAGAAAAAAGTGGTGTATTCAGAGGGGGATATGGAGGATATATGCGTACCTTTTTTTGGTGAAATTATTTCATTTTCGTGTATACATGATATATTTAGGAATAGAATGAAGTTGATTTATTTCTTTATTTCAGCCTAAATATGGCTTACACCCTCTACTCTTGCACATCCTGGACTCGCTACTGGAAATGATTTTTTAATGTTAAGTGTGCCATACATGTATATCGATATGGCCACAACAATTTTATTCTATGTCTCGTGAATTTTCACTTCACTAACCTGTACAAGCGTGGGGCTTTTTTATAAATACATGTAATAGCAAATGTTTGCTCTTTGGATCAATTAGTTCTGTGGTGCATATCTAATAATGTTAGCCTTTTAAGCGCTAATCACAATTATTGTACTTTTTAATCTGTTTTATTTTAGTCAATCAAATCACTTTTACTGGGAACGAAATTTGTGTTTAAGCATTGAGATTTGAAAATTTTTGGGAATTAAACAAATGTGAATATTTTTCACCCACTTGCAGGTGTGGATCATTGTAGCAATACACACCAACCGGAGGATGATAATTTAAAAAGGATAACTTGTCGGGAAAGGGTTACCATTAAATTCTTTTCTAAGAGATGGATTTTAGGAGATTTTAGTTGAGATCCATAGCCCCACCGATGATCACATCGGCCAACCAATCTCCAACCGGTGGAGTTTAATGCTTTTTAGAATAAATAACATTAAGAGTAATTTAATTTTTTTATAGAACTAAATAATTTTGTAATTGCACATACCACCAGGTACTTTCTCTCCATTCGAAAGCCATAACCACACAGGCGGATACAGTGATCATTAGATTAACCCTTAAACCCTTGGAGATCAAAGGGTTTATTTCAATTTAATATCATCATAAATGTCTTAGTTAGCTCTTTGTGATTCATTTGAATAACTATGTTATGGGTCTACGGCCAGCAGAAATATTTTAGACGTCAGAATCTGACGTCTACAGACGTCAGATTCTGACGTCTAAAGTCGATCCCCACTCTGTAAGAGTAAAAATAGTTATAATGGCCGGAGAGCCATGACATAGTTATTCAAATGAATCAAAAAGAGCTAAATAAGACATTTATGACGATTTCAAATTGAAAAAAAACTTGTTCTCCATAATTGATATAAACAATGATAGCGCTTTAAGGGTTAACCCTTTAAGCACTAAGATATAGAATTTAAATTTTCACCCACTTGAAGTATTTAAATTTTCACGTACTTGAAGTTGTGTCTCACAAGTTTACATTTCTTATTAGCACTTTTACATGTTTTAAGGGTTGTCTTTGTATTGTTTTACTAGGGCACTTGGCGATAAATCCCAACCACCATTTCTAGAAGACACTGAACTGGTGCATTTTATGAAGGAAAAGCAAGGTGGCACTGAGACATCACCAGATGAAGCCACCTCACTTGTTACTGATCCACAACCTCCAGACATTCAAAATCTAAATATCAATGAATCTGATTCTGATGATGATGACAACCTAGATGCGAAGTCCATGAGCGGTGAATATTTATATATGTAATGAAGTATATTATGTATTATGTGTTAACCCTTTCAATCCTGAATTTACCATAGTCATCTTCATCCACTACAAGCCGCGAATTGCTGCCGCAATTCTCGACTTATAGTGGATGAAGATGACTTGATGTGGTTTAAAAATTAAAGAGAATTACCATGTATTGGTAAACCAGTTTCATGGAAATTTTCGTTCTAAAACCCTTAGTTGTAGGAAAATTAGATCTGTTTTCAGGGATGTAAAATGATGCTTTAATGCATCGTGGGGGCTTAAAGGGTTAAGAAGGTAAGGATGTTGAGTAATCCAGTAAGCACAAAACATTTGTACATGTAGTACATTTATGCAATATCAGACCAACGCCTTCGACATTGCTCCGACATTGTATAAATATAGAAATGTTTTGTGCAGGGTTGGCAAAAACCCGGGTAATATTAATATTACCCGGCCCACTGGGCAATAATGGGCAATATGGATAAATACAGGTTTTAATGGGCAATAAAGGGCAATATTGGACCGCTGCCTATATTCTCCATTTCATACAATTTTAATTCATACCCCCTGATACCTATGTTTGCTTTATTTGCATTTAAAATAATAATTTAATATCAGTCACGATGTCATATTATTTTTATTTTATCATAATAACAATAACGTATTTTATATTTTTAAGTGAAATCTGTGGGCGGGAATATAAGTGGTTTATGGCATAAATTAACTCAACAACATGTTGTTTTCATGTGTATAGACACACTACAGCTGATGAGCCTTTTGAGGCTGGTATTTTCTTATTAAATATAATTTATTATTAGACAAACAAATAGGCCTACACTGCCACTAATAAATGATCTTGTCAAATTCAATTTAAAAGAAAATCAATATTTGTTTTAAACTGGGAAAGGACGAACACAACGACAGGCTTTTAAATAATATAAATAAGATCCCTAGTCCACAAACGCTAATTCTCGTGTCACATGTCGCCTTCTGAGATCAAAGCTGCATGTTCAGCGTGGACAATGGTTGTTTTTTTCACCTTACCAACACGATACATTGAATCAACGTCGTCTCAATGCTGTTCCACAGTCTGCGATGCTGGTGGAACAATAAAACAGCATTGGGTCAAAATCTGATGCACAGTGAGTATTAACCTGATGCCGGCCGAATTATGTGTTTTTCAGGCGCGCTGCATTCACACCTATTGTCAATAGTGTTCACCGTCTGAAGGCGTCTACACATTACATAATCATAAGCCCAGCTACAGGGAGAACGTCTCTCTGATTGCGTAACCTAGTGCAGTACATCACTAACTGTTTTTTCTTATCTAAATAATATCCGTATGCGTTTTTTTAAATATTGGTTTGTAAGTTTCACCGAAAGGCACTGTAAATCGATACCAAATATTTAAATATAGCACTAAAACTAGCGAATTGCATATTTAGAACTCAAATGGTTTCATGGTACAAGCAGTCATGCATGGCACGCATTCAATACCCAAGGGACTACACAATTATAAATTTAATGTTGAAATTATCCATGAAAAACACATTTAGTACATTCGACTAGCCCTCCTTTATAACAAGTAAAATGATATCCTTAATTTCGTTTTTAACGATTTGATTTGAAAGGCACTGTAGTTCGATACTAATTATTTAAATTTAGCACTAAAACTAACAAATTGCACATTAATAACCCAAATGTTTCACGGTTTGAGCAGTTGTGCATGGCACGCATTCAGTACCTAAAGAACTGCACAATTGTAAATTGCCACTTCATCATTTATTTTTCGTTTATCACTTTTCTTTTACCATTGGCTAATATTATTGCCTATGATTGCGTGCTTCAACAATATCATTTTTACTTTTCATTTTGTTATGCTCTAGTATTTTTTATTTTTTTATTATTGCCCATTATTGCCCACTTTGGCTAAAAAAACATTTTCTTTTACAATTGGCTAATATTATTGCCTATTATTGCATGCTTTGACAACATTATGTTTACTTTGTGATATTCTAGTACCGGTAATTTTTTTATTTTTAAAATTTTTATTATTGCCCATTATTGCCCACTTTGGCTAAAAAAGCATTATTGCCCTGCCCGGGTTTTCCCGGGTTTACCCGGGGTGGGAAAACCCGGGCCGGGTAATATTGCCAACCCTGGTTTTGTGTTTACATAATGGGAAAGGTATTTGGCTACCCAATCCTGCATTGGAGATGCTGTTTTCAGGTCATTTAGTTATTTCATATGAATTTAATCAGTATCATTTTACTCACAGGGTATGCATTTCAGCATCTTCAATACTATCTGGATGCTTAGTATCTCGACTGATGCTATTATAATACGATACTAAAAAACAATAAAAATTCACGAATTCTAAACTTCGAAAAAAGTCCCAAAATCAGAAATTAGCGAAAGTATCTATATTATGGCACCGAGCCATAAATGACCATTTTCCAAGATGGATGCCCAAAAAGCTTGCTGGCACAATATATTATGAACTGTTGGCCGGTCGCATTCAAATTTGAGGTGGTTCTCTAAGTATTTGTGATAACCTGATTAACTTTTAAGAAGAATCGATTAAAAAAAAAACATGGCTGAAAAAGTAGTTGCTGGTTTGCCAAAAAAGTTTGTTAACACTGGTCAATGTGGGCGCGATATCATATGAAATATTAGTCTGATCGCATTAAAATTTAATATAATGGTGCTCCAGGTTTCTCTGATGATCTCATAAACTATTAGGAAGAATCCATTTAAAACAGATAGCTGACACAGGACAAGTTTTTATTGTAGTAGTCGTCCCAAGTTTGAATACGTTTTTTTTACCGGGGTGGTGGATGTTTATGATGAAATCACCTCAAATTATCGAACAAGAATGCCTTTAATGTTTTTGTGCCGAAAACTGTAACATTTAACGGTAGCTAGTTATAAGATACCTGCCAAACAGGCAAAGAGATATTGAGGCTATTTCAGTTGTAATGTTATTACATTAAAACAAAAAATGTTCAACATCTAATTTCTGTTCTGAGTTGGCTCTGAATGAGAATTAGCGCAAAAAACATACTTGTTATTAAATATGTTTTTAGAAATCCAAGATGAACTACTAAGACAATGTTTGCTTTGTGCGCTGAAGGACAGTGTTAAAAGGAAAGATCTGCCACTTCTCACCAGTAATCTTTTCCGTAACCATATGCTACCATACTGGTCAGTAGTTTTTATTTAATAACAAAATGTTAATGCTCTTGATCTTATCATAGTAAAAATAATTTTGTAAGTAATTCTAAAAGGCTAAATGATAACACTTGAATATATATGTTAACATTAAACAGTATCAAAAACATAGTTAGTACAGATAACGTCATAATTGATATGTTCATATTTCATTTGTGATTTTTCATGACTAGCCCAGCTGGAAAAAAATTGGATGTGAAAAAATCCAGTTGGAAAAAGCTTTCAAAATTTCTCCAAAACATGCAGAAAGAAGGATTGCTGAATGTAAAGGAATTAAGCAAAGGATCTGACAGTGTCATTAAGATTAACAGAGACCATCCAGAGTAAGCAAAGGATAATCAATAATTAAAATTACGTTTTTAGCTATCATTTTGTACCTCAGGGTGCGCTAATGGGAAGAAATAGATTGGTCACTGGTGCTGAGGTGATTAAAGCAGTTTTATAGGACGAAATGGTTGTATGGAACTTCGTTTTAAAAGATATATTTTAACTGTATCATTGATATTTTAAAGCATAGAAGTACACTTCTGCAATAACTAATGGTAAAACCTTTTGTTATTGACTAAAGCTATCATTCTTTTTAAATCACTGCATGTATTACTAATCTTTATTTCCAGCGTGATACAACAAAACGCTAAGCATCATGGGAATTTTTTTTTCAGTCTGAAATCTACAGTTGTACCAGAACGAACTGCTATACAGGAAAATGAAAATAATGAGAGTAGTGAGCCTATTTACCAGCCTCCTGAGATCTCACAGGTGTATCTTGTCACCGCAGCCTGCTTGCCCGTCTTTAGACCTGCAGGATATGAGTCTGTAAATGCACTTTTTTCAAATGCAATCCTATTAAGATATGATTTTAGAGAATTGTGCATCATATGATAACTTGTTTTTCTTTCAGAAAAGGTAGTGCACTATCTGTTCCTGATGTTAGGCAGGTGATTGTTAACTATGTAAAGGACAATAACTTACAGGATGCTGCTAGAAAGAGGTGAGGTTCTTAACATGTGCTCTCATTAAGTGTTTTATGTACTTGTAGTTGTAGTGTAATTTTAAAGCCCATTGTCACCATTTTGCTCTCCTTCATATTAACAAACTAAACATACCTTTTTTCATGTTACAAAATGTTTCTGATGTTCTGACACAATACTGTGTAATTCTTTTTCTTATTCAGATTAGTTACACTGGATCCAGTATTGTGTGATCTGGTGACATCTCGTGATGATAGAGTAGACAGGATAGCGTGGGAGGATATGATACCTAAAGTACTTGATAAAATGACATCCGGTTATCGAGTTACAGTTGCTGGTGGAGCACCTGTGATAAGGAAAGGGAAAATAGATCCTATTTCAATGAATGTTCTGCAAAGAGGAGGGAAGAAAAAGGTAACTTTTCTGATTAACTGCAACACCACATTTTTTTAATGTAATATATACACATTAGAGACCTGCGCGGGCCTCTAAATCATGCCCGTACCCGCCCCCGCGGGCGGGGGCCCCCGCGCTCGAGTGAACCCGCACATTAATTTATATTCTGTATCCGCATCCGCCCCCCACAAGTTGTACCTGCCCGCACAAGCTGGACCCGCCCCGCACCCGCACACTTTTTTTCAGGCCAGCAGCGACCCGCAAAACATTGTCACAAATTACCAAAGAGAATTATTCCTTTAGTTCTTTATATATGCATGTATATAATATATGCATATTTTTTGTCATGCATGCGTATAAGTGTAGGCCCTGCATATGTACATATTTATCAATAATGTCTTTTTTTTCATTGAATATATTATTAGCTTATTGTTTTCAGTTTTAAGACCTTGTTGGTATTCTGAAATTGTCCAATGGTTGTATAACGTTGGGCCAGTGTCACAAACGGTGGCCCTACATAGTACATAACAGGATAATTACGTGAACAACACCATGAGGAACTAAGTTTGTTTGAACAATGTCCACGTGGGAGCCTCAATATTGGTGTAATATTGGCCCAACGTTTTCGACACTTGCCCAAGTCAGGTGTTTTGTCAACTTTTCACCCGGTGGTAATTACGCGCCTATTGTCTTGATTACATAACCACGCACGGTCGCTATCTTGTACCTTAGTCTAACAATGCCTAATAAAAACAATTTCATTAAATCATGTACTTTATATATTTCATATCAATTATATTATAATTAGTCTAATGCTGCATTAGACTATTTAGTAATGCAGCATAACCCCTGAATAATTTAGTGCTAAAAATAGGATACATTTATATTTCATGGCGTCACATGAAAAATTAGTAGTGAATGATCACAATTTTTATCATTCTATATTATGTTGTAGTGTATACTGCAATTTTAAGGATAGCGATTTTCACACGGAACCATTGTTTTCAGCAATTCTCGGTCTCTTGATTTGCTGGAAAATGTCTTTTTTTTAGCACGGAGACATTAAATAGTCGCCTTGTCGTACCAATTATTGTCAACACACTTTCCAACTAGTAATCACTATGACGTAACATACACGTATGTAAAGATTACGTTATCGTCACTAATTATCTTCGCCTGACCGACCATATTATTGTTAATCCCCTTGACACCCTATCAATCTGCAAGATATCATTCAACTAATTAATTGTTATTTTAAAGTTTGTTTGTTTTTAAATGTTATTGCTTTATCAAGTTTTAATCACAAGTCGTTGAAGTAGCTATAGTTAGCTAATGTTTTCTCATTGTATAGGCCTACACTTGCGAATATAAATAAACATTATCTTATCTAAATCTACGCACTGTGAGGATTCAAAAGGTTCAGGCATGCTAGCACCAAACATTCATCGAATGCTAGTACAATGCTGGACCAGCGGCGGTTGGAAGAATATGTCTTCACACCTCTAAGAAAAGTGGGTGTTCTGTGCTTACCCATGCTTGTGACCAACACTTCTTGGCCTGCGCCCGCATGCGCCCGCGCTGGGGCTGCCCGCAAAGCTCAGAGAAAATTCGGCCGCAGGGGCCCACGAGGCGGTCTGCTCGTGCAGGTCTCTAATACTCACCACAGCTGGCATTTCCAGCTCCTTGTATGCTCTAGAGGGGTCCAGCATGCTCCCCTGAAAATTTTTGAAATCTAAGGCTTAAAATAATGCTTCCTCAAGCACATTTTTGCTCAAACCTGCATGGGGGGGAGGGAGGGGCCCTGTTATGTATAAATTATATTACATCTTTGTTTGATCATGGCATCTCCAAGTGCCTAACTTTTTGCATTGTTTGCTCAACATTTATGTGTGGCTCCTGTCATGCAATGTTGGACACGCGGGCTGCGGAATATGAAACCTCAGACACATGAGATCGCCAACCCTCTGCGTCTCAATAACAAAACATTGTATTCCAAGTCATTTATTTGTTTAAAAACTTAACATGCATTAAGAATTACTATAAATCTGATTAAAGTCAGTTGTAAAACCAATTTAACAAAGGATTTGTTTCTATGAAATTATAAAAATCTATGTTGATATAAACGAGTGAGCATTTATTTTGATGATTTGTTTAGAATTGTTAGAAATCACTCACAATTTGAATCAAAACATATGCTAATATTTTGTATTTAATTTATCTTGTTTGAAGGATATATAAGCTGGCTGAAAATGGCTTTAGACTTGATTAGCACTTTAAAAGAGTTAAAAAGAAATAAATACTAGATATAACATTAGATTAAGGCACAATCATCTTGCTGCACCTCCTTAGAGAATATGTGTTTCTGACTTTTTTGTCTTTATCTGGTATGTATGTTACTAGTTTCAAAACATTACCCCTCTAAAAATGTGTCCGAAAGAAAAAAAATAATTTTTTGGAAATTTTTTTTTTGAATTTTCAATTATGCCTCGGTAAACTCCAATTATTACACTGCAATATTTGTTTATATATAAGTATACTGTTAAATACGTACCAAGTAAAATTTGCAATTACTGTTATGGTTTTTGTCAGCTACAAGTGTACAAATGGCAATGGTCTCATTTGCACTAGAGCACTATGACCGAATGCAGGAAATGCTGTTCAAGGGTCTTTCGGACACATTTTTTGAAAGGGGTAATGTTTTTAAATGAAAGCTGGTGAACCAAAGAAACAACTTAAATGAATACTAAATACAAATTATTGAATTAAAAGAAAAATTAGTGGTAGTACATGACACTTATGTCATGTACTACCACTATTTCTTTCTTTTAATTCAATAATGAGTAAATGAGTATGCATACACGTCTTTTGTCTTTGTCCTGTGAAATGCAGAAATGGCTAAAAAACCTGATCTAGTATTTATACCATTAAGAGACAAAGTTCATTTTTTCAACAGCCGAATGAATGTAGAAGGGTAACATATATTATTTCATGAGCTGCCATCCTGATAATCACTGATTACATTTCTGTTGACAGGTGACTTTGATTCATAACCTGGAGACATTTCTAATTGATCCCACTGAGTTTGCTCACCTTGTACAGATTGGAGTAGCATGTAGCACAACTGTGAATCTCATGCCTGGGAAAAACCAATGCAAAGAGGTTCTAGTCCAAGGAAACCAAGTGGCGTTTGTCACAAATTTACTGTTGGGTGAGACCTTTAATTAATACCTTTTTTTTGAGTGCCGTCAAGCAGTTGTCAATCAATAATAATATAATACCACTCACATCGTACAATAAATAACATGCAGTAATGTCAGTTTAACTCTTCCTTTGCCAATTTCGCATTTATGCGAAAACTACCTTCCTTCACCAAATTTGCATTAATGCGGAATTCACATGTGTACTTGCATTAATTGCAATGGAGATATTTCATTACATTCGTGGTTGAAAATCGCCAACCAGAATGGTCAGTGACGTGGACGCAATGTTCTCTTGCATTTTTAATTTGTGCGATGTGCGCATGCGCATAGCTATAATCTGTATTATGCGCATGGGCTACCTCAGGGGTCCTCCTTGAAAAAGAAGTCGGTTTCTGGGGGTAGTTTTATCAGGGGGAAGTCGGTAAAGGAAGAGTTAAAGATGTATATTTTCAAAACATCTTATCTTCTTTACAATACCCATTAGTTTTTCATTTTTTGGAGTGGAAATTAGTTTAGTGATTCCAGTTTATTATAATGAAAAATCTCAACTGGTAATAACAAGAAATTTAAAAGAATGATCAGGTATTGTGAAGCTTGAAGAATTAAGTTTTCATGAGATAAATATTTTATTAGCACACCAAATCATGTATTCAATTTTCACTGATCTAAATACCAGTATTTTACACTTTTTGTAATGGTGGCAAATTAAAAAATTGAATCAGATTAACATTTAAATGTATTTATTCAATTTCCAATGCTGTACCTTGTGCTGTTAAATATATTTGGGACAAATTATTGATAACCAAGATGATTTCAGTAATATATATTCTGGAAAATCAGTTGGAAGGATTGTCAATCAATGATACCATTTTTTTCAGATAAATTCAAGGTGCCCAGAAAATTCTTACTAGGAACAGAAAAAGCCCCGAAAGGAAAGAGGAGATGACCCCAATAAACTTTATTTATTTAGGATTACTAGTGCTTTAACCCTTTAAGTCCTCACGATGCATTAAAGCATCATTTTACATCCCTGTAAACATACCTAATTTTCCAACAACTAAGGGTTTTATAATGAAAATTCCCATGAAATTGTTCTACCAATTCATGGCAATTTTCTTTACAATTTTTAAACCACATTAAATCATCTTTATCCACTACAAGTCGAGAATTGCGACAGCAATTCGCGGCTTGTAGTGGATGAAGATGACAATGGTAAATTAAGGCCTGAAAGAGTTAATTTTATCGCTATTATTAATTTAAGTTGTTAATGTGTGCATTTAAATTCATAAAAAAATACTGTGTATGTAATTTTTAAAAGAAGGAACAGAGCATAATTTTGTGTACATGTACTTGTAAATGAACCAAGGGTATCAAATTATACTTAGCAAAAAAAGAAACACAACACCACATTATGGATACACTGTTAAAAATATTTCTTATGTTTCAAGAAACTGAAATATGCCACACATTACTTGGTTATTGAAGATGAGTATCTGCCGGTTGTTTTGACGTGGGTGACCCACAGTAATGTGAATGGCCCATTTCTGCATTTTGCACCTCCAAACAGTGTTGACCCACAAAGGCATCCATTGACTGATGTCATACATTTGTGGCCGCTTGGCCTCAATGCATAACGTTAGTGTCTGCGCAGAAACACACTTTTTTGTACCACACAGGGATCTTCAGTACATTATTTGTCCTCATTTTTCCTGTCGTGGCCTATCAGAGTTTACTGGGTGTCTTGAAATTTGGTGTTACATCTCAGTATTGCTAACCTGTTTTTATGGCAATTTGATCCATAACCAGACCATGGCATAGGTGGTTGAGAAACAGACTCAGGCTGCACAATTGTTAAACGAAGCATTTTCATCAACCCGGCATCTTTGAACAAATGAACTTAAACCTAATCTGAAAAAGCCTACCCCGGTAATTGCTCAATTTCAGATGACCCGCATATTGGGATCATGGTCAGCTGGCCCATGACCTTGAAAGTTGACTTTCTTCAATTTGGCCGTTATTGAGGTCAAAACACAAAATGTGGGTTGGGGCCATACACACCAACATTATTTAAATCGATTGAACGGTTTTTAGCTCCCGCCGTCACCGTAGGTGAGCGAAGGCAGCTATGGATTCTACCTCCGTTTTTTTTTGCCTCTTCTTTTGCCTATAACTTTGTGAGAAAATAAGCTAGGATAACAATTTTTGGTATGTGGGTTACCTCCAGGTGGCTAATGGACGGGTTAAAATATTTTTAATCTGAATTCAATACGCAAGGTTGCAGCGGAGAAAATGATGATGTGACGGCGTTGGGCCGTCCGTAAACATTTCGTTTCCGGAGCATATCTCTGAAAGTACTTGTCCGATTGTCTTCAAATTTTACACACAACACCCCTAGGGGGTCTAGTTGTGCCTTTTGGGGTATTTGAACTTTGACCTACTTCTGGTTCAGAACTATGGCCTATTTAGACGTTTTGACGCGCACTTCGTTTCCGGAACAGATCTCGAAAAGTACTGGGCCGATGACAGTCATATTGCACATACATGTTCTCTAAGGTCCCTAGTTGTGCCTTTTCAGGTTTTTGGACCTTGACCTTGAAATTGACCCAGCACTTTGACCTAATTTATAACATCGGTAAATTCGACTGAAAGATTTTGCGGAATATCATGAAAACCGCTCAAGATAGCTACACCATTACTATAAAACAAATTGTGAGGTTTCAGGAGAGGATGCATCTTGAAAAATTTCAAGTCGATAAAATAAAAAATGGCCGCCTATCGGCCATTATTCACCTCGACAGGCCTGATATTGCGGAATATCATGAAAACCGCTCAAGATAGCTACACCATTAATATCAAATAAATTGTAAGGTTTCAGGAGAGGATGCATCCTGAAAAATTTGAAGTTGATAAAATTTTAAATGGCCGCCTATCAGCCATTATTCACCTCGACAGGCCTGATATTGTGGAATATCATGAAAACCGCTCAAGATATCTACACCATTACTATGAAACAAATTGTAAGGCTTCAGGAGAGGATGTATTTTGAAAAAATTCATTTTGTCAAAGTTCAAAATGGCCGCCAATCAGCCATTATTCACTTTCACATAGCCGTTATTTGGTAAACCGTGCTAGATGGCTAGACCATTACTATAAAACAAAATGTGTGATTTCAGGAGAGGATGCATCTTGAAAAAATTTGACTCGATAAAATTCAAAATGGCCGCTTATCGGCCATTATTTACTTTCACATGGCCGTTATTTGGTCAACCGTGCTAGATGGCTAGACCATTACTGTAAAACGAAATGTGAGATTTCAGATGAGGATGCATCTTGAAAAAAATTGACTTGATCAAATTTAAAATGGCCGCCTTTTCGGCCATTATTCATTTTCACATGGCTGATATTTGGTAAACCGTGACAGATGGCTAGACCATTACCTGATTACTATAAAACAAAGTGTGAGTTTTCGGGGGAGGATGCACCCTGAAAATTTTTAACTCACGAATTCAAAATGGCCGACAATCAGCATTATTTACCTCGATAGGCCTGATATCAGGTAAACCGTGCTAGATAGCTAGACCATTACTATAAAACAAAATGTGACGTTTCGAGAGAGGCTGCCTTTTAAAAACTTTCGACTCAATCGAATTCAAAATGGCCACCTATCGGCCACTATTTACTTTCACATTGCTGATATTTGGTAAACCGTGTTAGATAGCTGGACCATTACTATAAAACAAAATGTGAGATTACAAGAGAGGATGCATCTTGAAAAAAATTTACTCGATCAAATTCAAAATGGCCGCCTATCGGCCATTATTCACTTTCACATAGCCGGTTTTTAGTAACCGTACTAGATGGCTAGACCATTACTATAAAACAAAATGTGAGATTTCAGGAGAGGATGCATCTTGAAAAATTTTGACTTGATCAAATTCAAAATGGCCTCCTATCGGCCATTATTCACTTTCACATGGGCGATATTTGGTAAACCGTGCTAGATGGCTAGACCATTACTATAGAATGAAATGTGAGATATCAGCTAAGGATGCATCTTGAAAAATACTGACTCGATCAAATTCGAAATGGCCCCCTATCGGCCGTTATTTACTTTCACATGCCCAATATTTTGCAAACTGTGTTAGATTTTAGTCGATTACTATAAAACAAAATTTGAGGTTTAGGGGGAGAATGCACCCTAAGTTTTTAACTAATTTATATCGAATTTAAAATGACCGTAAATCAGCTATTAGTCAACTCGATTGGCCTGATATCGGGTAAACCGTGCCAGCTAGGTAGACCATTACTGGGATACTGATTAGGATCATTAATTTCAATGGAGGTTTGCAATCTCTGACAGACTGTCCAGTTCTTATCTTACTCTTAGACTGGGCTTCTTAGACCTAGTTGTCTTGCGTCTTGATTTTTGACCTAGCCTAGGACTACATTAAAAACCCTACACAAAATTGTTTAAATCAAATTCTAATTCGTCGCGGGAGCTCCTGGACTTATGTAGTCTTGTTACTAAATCACACGAAATGAAATCATTTTTTATTTGTTGGGTTTCTTTTTGTGCCAAGTATGCAATACCGTTTAAGACATTATTCACAAACTAATGACTTTTTACTGGTGTTTCGTTATGGAAATATCCACTTATTTTTTTAAATGAGCTCAGCCTTAAAAATAGACTTTCTAAATTCTGTTATATTTTCACTCTAACTTAACGCACCGAATAAATTATTGTATTAATAGAGCTGCCAATCTTGTGTGAGCTTTTTTATATTTTGCTTTAATAAATTTTCTTTGACTTGATTTGTTTCTCAGGATTACAGACAGTTGTTAGCAGTGTTAGAAATAAGGTTCAAAATGAGGTTGTCCAATACACAATCAGTTGAAAATATTAGGTTGTCCACCACAATTGCAAGCTGTCCATACAAGTATTTTGACACTAAGTCTTTACCTCCTTAAATTCTTATAATAAAAAACCTGCCTAAGAGTTTGTTGCCCATTCAGACAATCAAAACATTGGTAAACATTGATTATCTGGTGCAAATTTTGTGGTGTCGCGTACAACTTGAAATACCTTACTTCAAACGCCTGCTTAGTGCCGTGTTTTCTCTCTTACATAGCTACATTATGGCCATGTGAACATCTCACTGGTTATCATATGTTGGTTAAAGGGAGGGTGTTAAGGTTAAGGTTGGGTGAGCATCAATAAATGGAACATATCCTATTAATTAAAACAGCTAATTTAATTTTTACCTAATTTTTTTTATTATTGGTAAAAAAAATGTTTTTGTTAGATTTTTCGAGCCGAAGTCACTTCGGATTCTGTAACGGTCACGGAAACTACCGAACAGCCTTGCACGTCACACGTTGAAGTCATGAAGAGGTCTCCGTCAAAATGGCTACAACTAGCGATGGAGATTTATCCGATTTCTCAGAGAGTAGTGAGCCTGTGAACTCCCCCGTCAACTCACTCTGACTCAGTCAAAATTCTCAAACGATGTTGATGATATTCGGTAGCCTATTAACGAAAGTGAAACCAAGGAAAATAGAATCAGAAAGAAGGTCTGCTTCGAAAACGTCGAATTTGAGAATTTATCTCTTCACTTCCATCAAAGATCGACATTGTATTCAAACAACGCGCATCCTTGTTATCCGCCCTGCCATAAATGCTAATGACCCCATGCCCCCCTTTCGCCGGATCTGATGCGAGTTGCGAAGCGTAACGGCTCGGACACAACAAATTTGTCTAAATCCCCATCACCGCCAATGCTGGACCAATGTGGTTACCCAGCAAACACAAAACATTTGTATAGCATTTGTACAACTCTGGCCCAACGTCTCCGACGTTGTTCCAGCATTGTACAAGTGTTATAGGTCTACAAATGTTTTGTGTTTGCTGGGTAGGCGATGTCATCATGGTAATTCCCTGGTTTATGTCGATACGTCACAGGAATTTTCTTTTTCTCATTAAAAAGTGTAGCATGTTGATGGTTAAACCATCTGCGTTCGACGCCTCAGAACAAAGTTATGGGAAGTTCGGTCGTATTTATTCATTGAATTATTTACAAAATAATTCTCAAAATTATGGAATTTAACCCCAACGGCGCTCTTATTGACTTTTATCAGGCGAGAGTTTGAAATATTGTAAATAAACATATTAATTTTGTTTTCAGCGCCGTTTGGCTAGTCTTACTAATTTTTCCAAGTTTTTGGTGACAACCCTGGGTCGGTCGGTATGTAGGCCTGATCACCTAATGTGAATTTTTTTTGTTCCCCGTGGGGCTCAGTTTTCATGAACAGTTTTATTCAAAAAATTATCATTTATATAATAATGTATCTGAATAATGCAATCTGGTATCACAGGTGTGAACCACAATTCTACGTGTATAAAAGTTAAGTAGCTGAAATTGAAAACAGTCGTGATTGCTATGCGTTCTGGTAGTAATAAGTGGTTATGGGGGTGTTGAAGTCATCATCGTCATCATTAGCCCTGGTAGCAGTAGGCCTAACGGTTAGAACTAGACGTTTGATCTAGATATATTCTGGGACATTTACCCTGGGTAGGCCGGGAGTGAAAACTGAATGTATGTCTCCACTGACCATAAGATATGAAATCATTAAGTTGTCTGAAGTGAACACCACACAGAACATATGCGGGATTACCATGCTTCCAGTTAGCTCTGTCGAGTTTCACAAAACGATCCCACTTGCGTGCGATTTGGGAATCTTTTGGCCATGTATTAGTGCTGTAACATCTTCATTTGTATTGTTACACAAACCGGAGACGCAACGTTTTGGCATGATAACAATTTAAACAAAGATGACATTAAAACTCTGTAGGTTAATCCATGAACAAGACGCTGTACAACTGGGTAGTGACTGCGGGATCACTATAGGATCAGTGCAAGTGGACTGCTGTAGGCATACGACTTCACCGTGTGACGTCACACGGCAGCTGCTGATAGTGGGAGCGTTTTTTATGACCCTCAATATGAGATCCATTTGGCCTACTTCAAATGCACTTTTTCGTGGCATATATTAAAAATTTAATGATGATTAATTTTGGGATGTACTTTGAATAGTATAATTAGGCCAAAATAATGGCCAAAACTATATTTTAAAACCTTAACACCCTCCCTTTAATTCTATTATACTATCCCTTTAAATGCCTTTTTATCCCCCGCCCTATGAAGTGGGGGCGTGGGGTATTGGCGTCGCCGCATTTTCTTTTTCCGGAGTAGGACTCTTTAACCGAGCATGGATTTCTTTAATTTTTGACACACACATCCCTTAGCGGGTGTAGATGTGCCTTGTCGAGTTTTTGAAAGTTCACCTGCCGGTACTTAATTGGGCGACCATCGGCCATAATTAACTTTAATATGCCTGATATTTGGCAAAGCTTGCCAGATGGCTAGACCATTACTACAAAACAAAATGTGGTGTTTCAGGTAGGGATATGCTCTGTAAATTTTCAACTTGATCAAATTTAAAATGGCTGATTATCGGCCATAATTAACTTTGATGTGCCTGATACCGGACAAACCATGCCAGATAGTTAGATGCTCTAACCTTCACAATTGGCATAATTTGGAAAATCATGATGATAAAAGTTATTTGTACACTTGTACTTTCTGATCCAAAAAATATGATTTAAACTTTTTTTAAGTACCGGGCGTTAGATAAAAATTTGCATAAATTTAAAATGGCAGACAAAAAAAATGGGCTGATTGTTATCAAAGTTTTGAAACATCCAAGGGAGAAGCAAAGTGAGTCATTGTCTAAACCGTGTACCATCACCGTTTACGAATAGGTTTTGGTGCCTAATCATCTAATTAAAGATTTTCAAAACATAGTGGCCATTTAATTGTTGCCCTCGGCCTATTTGACTGAATGCCATTATCCCCATAACGTGTTGTCTTATAATAATAAAAAACTTCCATAGCGCCTAAAACCTCGATGATCCGAGCTCAGAGGCGCGACAAACATATTCGTAATCCGACTCATAGTTCCAAAAACCGTTTGCGTTTGTCGTCTGGGCCAACCGGACCACCGAGGATTCAAGTCAGAAAAGCCTGACTAAAAAAATACGTTTTCAATTTCTTTCTGAAACTAATTTGTATTTTCGCAGAGCAAATTTCTAAAGGAAGTTCATTCCAAGGTCTAGTTGCAGCAACAGAAAAGGCCCTGCTGCAGCTGATCTAGATCACTGGAACGAAGTGTCCATACCTTTCGCGATGGCTGAAACATGTTTCGAAAATATACTGGTTGTCCACTGGTCAGAGCCTGGTAGGTCAGGGAACACAATTTAAATTTGATCCTGTAACGAACAGGTAACCAGTGCAAAGATTTTAGAAGAGTTAATGTTATGTGACAAAAACGAGGAGACTTTGTTACAACCCGCGCCAAGTGATTGAGTCTCTGGTTTCTTTTACAATTTTCAAACAATAAACAAGTTCTTTGTCGCTATACCAAGGGCTATTCCAATCTCAGATGGCCTATTATTTTAGTCCTGTTTGTAACCTTTTAGGCACCCACCGATGATAGAGTTATATATTTTTCAAAAAATTTGATTGTGTTATCCTTGTAAGCGTTCTGCAACATGGCCATCGAAACCAGACGCACAAGTTCAAAAATGGCACGGATCGGATTATAAATGGTCACCAATCAGACGTGAATGGCTTTTCCTTGTAGCCCATCCCACTTGGCACAATATGTTGTTGTGACGTTGAATCAACATCATTGACCTTGATTTAACGTCACACCATCGTTTTGTGCCCAGTGGGATGTGTTCTCCACACAAACTCGCCGGACGAGTTTCAAAATGGTAAGCATCAGATTCAAAATTGCCCCCCTCCGACATTAACAGGTTTTCCTTGTAAGCGCCATTGACTTGACGAGCTCTAAAATGATATGGATCAGATTTTAAATAACCGTCATTGTACATGAATGTGTGATTGAGTTTTTTGCCGCTATACCAAGGGCTATTCTAATTTCAAATGGCCTATTATTTTAGTCCTGTTTGTAACTTAAGCACCCACCGATGATAGAGTTATATATTTTTCGAAAAATGATTTTGTGTTATCCTCAGCTAAGCTCCTCCAAAGCTTCCCAGATGTTCCTCAGTTTTACTTTACCTTCTCTCTTGAATACAGGCCCTGTGAAGTTATTTCACTTTAACAATGCAATCAATGTATATCACAGTGAGCTGTGCTCTAAATTCTCGAATTATTTTAGTCTAATTATCAATTATAGGGCCCAGGCCCATTGTCAAAAATAAAAACTGAGACTGATCTGATGATTCATGTTTGCTGTGTTTGTACATGAGCTGAATTAGATTTCTATAGTCTCACTTCGACTGGTGAACAAGGGGGAGTCAATGCAAGAAGCTGGCCAAGAGTGGTTGCAGTGATGGCCAGTACAAATATTTCGAGTGTTGCACCTGCATTCAGGCAACGTTTGACCGGCGTTTCGAGTTAGTTTTATAAATTAATGTGGAGTATGACCGTATGTACATGTAGGCTGGTCTCTTTGCGGGAGGGGGGAGGGGGGCGTACACATTTTCTGATGCGGACCTATTGTCGAGCCATAATAGCAGCTGGGGTTTGTGCGGCTCTGTAAGCACCACTAGAAAATTGTGTTTTTTTTTTTTTTTGAGAGCACCTGACATGAATTCTGGAGACATAATGGATTTGTTCATGCACATGATATTTTTAGCCTGACAATGAAAAAAAATACTTTTGAAATTGTAGATCTATCCAGGTAAACCAAATGTTACTCAAAGCCTTCCAGTCGACAAAGAGCTATTCAAACAATCATTAGGGGCCTATATCTATTTTTGAAATAGAATTACAATCATTAGAAGGGAATTTGATTATTATATATTATTAATTGAGGCGAAAACCAATAACATAACATTTTTACTGACAAGTACATAATCAAGTAGGCCTACCCATAATATATACTTTAAACTTGATGAAAAATTACCACCCATCATTACATTATAAGGCATGTAGGATTAACGTATAATGCACATTTAATCCGGTGAAGTAATTTTAGTAATTATGCTCTCGTTCCAGGCTAATTCACTATATAAATATGATAGGGCCAGAAGACGAATAGAAACAATTATTTGAAAAAAACTACATAATTAAGCCTAACTAACAGTATTAGCGTATTAATAAGACAGTCGTTATATTGTGTATTATAAAAGTGAATCCAGCTCAAGGCGACGTTTATGGAGCTTTGGATAGAGATCAATACTCTCGTCTAAATCAGATTGTGTATCATAATTCAATCTACCCCTCCATTCTAGGATCTACCCCCCCCCCCTTCTCGTGATTATGAGAAGTGTCTCCTGATCCTTGAATCTATCTTTCTGTCCCAGAAAATAACCCTTTTCAAACATCCATGTGAGGCCCTCCCAGAATTTACCCTCCCCCTTCAAGAATATACCCCCTTTTGAACATCTTGGATATGTTTGCGACCCTCCCAGAATCCACCCCTCTCTCCCAGAATATACCCGCCTTTTATGTAAAGCAACACTCCTAGAATCTACCCTACCCTTTTTTTCACAACTATATGCAACGGTCCTCTGATCTACCCCTCCCTCCCAGAATATACCTCCTCCCCTTTTAAACATCTATGTGACCCTCTCAGAATTTACTCCTCCTTCTCTAAAAATACCCCCCCCCCCTTAAACATCTACTGTAGATCTGGTAATTTTCACGTGTTTAGATTTTCGCGAATTTGTGATTTTGAGACTAATTATGAAGTCTAGAATTCGCGAATTATCGATTTTGATGATAGGTAGCGCTCATAATAATAATTTTCGCGAGATTCTTAAATTAACGAATTTGTCCTCCTCGCGAAATTCGCGAAAATTAAAACCTCACGAATATTACCAGATCTACAGTATATGCGACCCTCCCAGAATCTGCACATCCCTCCCAGAATAGATACCCCCCTTTTTTGAAAACTATATGCGACACTCCCATAATCTACCTCTTCCTTCCAGAATATACCCACCTTTTCTACAACTATATGCGACTCTCCTGGAATCTATCCCGCCCACCAAGAATCCACCCAGAATATAGGCCTAGCCCCTCCAGACATGCGACCCTCCCATAATCTACCCATCCCTCCGGAATATACCCCTTTCTTAGACACTATGCGCACTCCCATAATCTACCCCTCCCTCCCAGAATATACCCGCCCTTTAAACATCTATATGCTACACTCACGGAATCCACCCTACCCCCATTTTAAACATATATATGCGATCCTCCCAGAATCTACCCCTCCCTTCCAGAATATATCCTCTTTTATATCAAATAGGGCTCCAAGAATCTACCCCATCTTTACAGAATATACCCCCCCCCCCATTTTCTACAACTATATGCGACGCTCCCAGAATCAATCCCACCCTCCCAGAATCTATCCCACCCTCCCAATTTATCCCCCTAAATATGCGACACTCCCAGAATCTACCCCTCCTTTCAGAATAATTTTATACCCCCTTCTCCACCACCACATGCGATACTCCCATAATCTTCTCCTCCCTCTCAGAATATACCCTCCTTTAAACATCTATTTGCGGCTGTGGCCTGGGACACTCCCAGAATCCATCCCTCCCTCTCAAAATTCACCTGGTACTCCCCTAAACCACTAATATACAACAGCGTATGAAATATGATTATAAAGATCGGGCCTATTCGTCATCCTAGATTTCGAAAACCGTACAGGTTCTACTGGCGCTATGAAAAAAAATTGTTCTGCTTTTATCATCCAACCATCTCTTAGCATTGCATGCTCTTACCTCTTTCGATTGATCTATTCAATTACGTTATGTCATTTCGTGGTTGTGTCTTCGGGCTACAGTCAATTAATTGTGATTAATTGAATCAGGTAGACGGGTCATGTAACGATTACTACCCTGATCAATGTAAACTATGACAATTAAAATGACTCCCATTTTGCTAGATTGTAGAAATATCACACGGTCAATTATTGGCGTAATAAATTATGTTGAAATTGAAAAGAAAACGAAGAAATCATGAAAATATAGAAATATAAATCCCATACATATCACAATGATCCAGTAAACACGAGACTTGTGGCAATGCTGGCTTGATGTTGGGTCAACGTCGCAGACGGTGGGCCAACATAAAGCCAACATTGACTCACTTTTGCGACGTTCAACTTGATTTACGTGTATTTGATTATACAAACGTAGATCTGTAGATGTTGTGATTGGATCGATACAGCTTATTATATTGGATGTTACCAAATCAAGCACGAAGCGTCAACCTTATTCTGGCTCAAGGTTGGATCACCGTCTGCCATACTAGCCCTTCATTGAACCTACATTAGGCGGACGTGTTAGCTGGATATGGTCACATGCATAATAATCGTGCTAATAGTTGTCAGATGATACACAGTAAACGGCAAAAACCAGACTGGCATCCATTCGCCACAGTCAGGAGGAACCGTGCGTGGATCCCATAACGTGTGTAGACGATTAAAGCAGCGTAAACGTCGTCGAATAACGACGTCAATCTACGACAAATAACGATTATTCAGTAACAAAATACAACGTGATTGTTATTTTGTTGACATTTCGGAGTATTAAAAGCCCGTATTATGGAGCGTGACAGCCAAATTGGAAATATAAACAATCGTTTGGAATTGCCGTCCAAAATGTCTGGATTGATTCGGACCAAATTACTGGGGGTAATCGCCCTCTCACCAAAAGTGTCCTATTCCAATGAAGAGAAACCGGACATAACTGAATTGGTAAGAGATATGAAAATACAAAGCAGAGAAGACTGGAAGAATATCAGTGAGAAGTGGAGAACAGGAAAAATCCCAGATCGTGAGGAGCGTATCACAACGCCAGAGGTAATCCCAGTCCAGCCCAATGTAGGCCTACACTCACACCTCACTGGGGAAGGTTGTAACCAGGCATAAAACTACAAAGGAATTAGCGTTGGTTGTGAGGAGAAAGCTTAAAGGCCCATACCCAGGGTAAAAAGAGTCCAAATTAAAAATTGTGCTATATAGGCTTATATCATCGTAAATCTATATTATCTTTCTCCACCCTCCATTTGAAAAAGACAGTCCTATGTACCCGATAAGTGTGTATTTCGTTATGTTAATTCTATTAATAACAACCATATCTTTATTAGCTCCCGCCGTCACCGTAGGTGAGACGGAGGGAGCTATGGATTCTACCTCCGTTTTTTTTGGCCTCTTCTTTTGCCTATAACTTTGTAAGAAAATAAGCTAGGATAACAATTTTTGGTATGTGGGTTACTTCCAGGTGGCTAATGGACAGGTTAAAATATTTTTAATCTGAATTCAATACGCAAGGTTGCAGAGGAGAAAATGATGATGTGACGGCGTTGGGCCGTCCGTAAACAATTCGTTTCCGGAGCATATCTCTGAAAGTACTTGTCCGATTGTCTTCAAATTTTACACACAACACCCCTAGGGCGTCTAGTTGTGCCTTTTGGGGTATTTGAACTTTGACCTACTTCTGGTTCAGAACTATGACCTATTTAGACGTTTTGACGCGCACTTCGTTTCCGGAGCAGATCTCGAAAAGTACTGGGCCGATGACAGTCATATTGCACATACATGTTCTCTAAGGTCCCTAGTTGTGCCTTTTCAGGTTTTTGGACCTTGACCTTGAAGTTGACCCAGCACTTTGACCTAATTTATAACATCGGTAAATCCGACTGAAAGATTTTGCGGAATATCATGAAAACCGCTCAAGATAGCTACACCATTACTATAAAACAAATTGTAAGGTTTCAGGAGAGGATGCATCTTGAAAAATTTCAAGTCGATAAAATTAAAAATGGCCGCCTATCGGCCATTATTCACCTCGACAAGCCTGATATTGCGGAATATCATGAAAACCGCTCAAGATAGCTACACCATTACTATAAAACAAATTGTAAGGCTTCAGGAGAGGATGCATTTTTTAAAAATTCAACTCGTCCAAGTTCAAAATGGCCGCCAATCGGCCATTATTCACTTTCACATGGCCGTTATTTGGTAAACCGTGCTAGATGGCTAGACCATTACTATAAAACAAAACGTGTGATTTCAGGAGAGGATGCATCTTGAAAAAATTCGACTCGATAAAATTCAAAATGGCCGCTTATCGGCCATTATTCACTTTCACATGGCTGTTATTTGGTCAACCGTGCTAGATGGCTAGACCATTACTGTAAAACAAAATGTGAGATTTCAGATGAGGATGCATCTTGAAAAAATTTGACTTGATCAAATTTAAAATGGCCGCCTTTTCGGCCATTATTCATTTTCACATGGCTGATATTTGGTAAACCGTGCTAGATGGCTAGACCATTACCTGAGTACTATAAAACAAAGTGTGAGTTTTCGGGGGAGGATGCACCCTGAAAATTTTTAACTTACGAATTCAAAATGGCCGACAATCAGCATTATTTACCTCGATAGGCCTGATATCAGGTAAACCGTGCTAGATAGCTAGACCATTACTATAAAACAAAATATGACGTTTCGAGAGAGGATGCCTTTTAAAAACTTTCGACTCAATCGAATTCAAAATGGCCGCCTATCGGCCACTATTTACTTTCACATTACTGATATTTGGTAAACCGTGTTAGATAGCTGGACCATTACTATAAAACAAAATGTGAGATTACAAGAGAGAATGCATCTTGAAAAAAATTGACTTGATCAAATTCAAAATGGCCGCCTATCGGCCATTATTCACTTTCGTATTGCTGGTTTTTGGTAACCGTACTAGATGGCTAGACAATTACTATAAAACAAAATGTGAGATTTCAGGAGAGGATGCATCTTGAAAAATTTTGACTTGATCAAATTCAAAATGGCCTCCTATCGGCCATTATTCACTTTCACATGGGCGATATTTGGTAAACCGTGCTAGATGGCTAGACCATTACCATAGAATGAAATGTGAGATTTCAGCTGAGGATGCATCTTTGAAAATTTTGACTTGATCAAATTCAAAATGGCCGCCTTTAGGCCATTATTCACTTTCACATGGCCGATATTTGGTAAACCGTGCTAGATAGCTAGACGATTACTATAGAATGAAATGTGAGATTTCAGCTGAGGATGCATCTTGAAAAATTCTGACTCGATCAAATTCAAAATGGCCCCCTATCGGCCATTATTTACTTTCACATGCCCAATATTTTGCAAACTGTGTTAGATGTTAGTCCATTACTATAAAACAAAATTTGAGGTTTCTGGGGAGAATGCACCCTAAGTTTTTTAACTAATTTATATCGAATTCAAAATGACCGTAAATCAGCTATTAGTTAACTCGATTGGCCTGATATCGGGTAAACCGTGCCAGATAGGTAGACCATTACTGGGATACTGATTAAGATCATTAATTTCAATGGAGGTTTGCAATCTCTGACAGACTGTCTAGTTCTTATCTTACTCTTAGACTGGGCTTCTTAGACCTAGTTGTCTTGCGTCTTGTTTAACTAGTTTATATCGAATTCAAAATGACCGTAAATCAGCTATTAGTTACCTCGATTGGCCTGATATCGGGTAAACCGTGCCAGATAGGTAGACCATTACTGAGATACTGATTAGGATCATTAATTTCAATGGAGGTTTGCAATCTCTGACAGACTGTCTAGTTCTTATCTTACTCTTAGACTGAGCTTCTTAGACCTAGTTGTCTTGATTTTTGACCTAGCCTAGGACTACATTAATAACCCTACACAAAATTGCTTAAATCAAATTCTAATTCGGAGCGGGAGCTCCTTGACTTATGTAGTCTTGTTATAATGGCTTTGACCAAGCCGCTGAAGATCTAGATGACGGGTCTGATGTTTATTTTTTTTTTCTTTGAAAGGATCAACACTGAGGAAAATCCCTTCCTATTTGTCACTACACCAGCCGCGAACATCCCATGTTCACGATGTTGCGCAAAGATGTGAGAAATGTCAATTGTCCGAGTTTAGAAGTGTTGAGCCTTCGTGTTTGTAAATGTGAGACCCATAGGGAAAGCGCTGTTAAGCTGTGGTTTTCCGATGACATTGTAATTAAACTAGCAACGTCTTTGACGATGTGATACATCTGAGACCTTACACACTTATCCTAATACAAGTCAAGAATTTTTTTGTCATAGATTACGGCTAGTAAATTAAAAGAAAACCTATCTTTAGAAGGAAATAATCAAATCGTTGGCTCGATAAGACTTTCCTTTCAAAGAATTGAAACATGCCGACTGCATAAAAAATGGGTGGAACTAAAAGACAAAAATGTAATGACCGACATTTTGTCACGATTCTTTTTCGAAACCTGATCACGTTGGCAACGGATGTTTCTAAAAATTGTAATATTTCGGAATGTTGCCTTCACTCATTCAAACACTGAAAAAGATATAACAGAGCTAAAACCACATTTAGATCCATGTCAGTGTCAAAGCATAGGGCTCGTGCTCCGCGAGAACATTACTTGATTATGATTGGTTTCAGGATGGAGAAAAAGAAGGCAATACAAACCTTATCTGCGGTATATGTGAGTCGCTGGCTCTGTTTACAGCTCCACGCTGCCGGGTGTGTGATGGAACTTACCACAGGTTATGTTTAGAAAAAAGTGGACGTTATAGCTCAGATGACCACCTTGACCATCTGCTGACCATGAGCAGTCAGGATGGAGGGGGGGTGGTCATGTTATAAATGTGTAAGTCTATTTGTTTTCTTTAATATTGTGTTTATTTGATGTTATGTCTCATTAATCATTTACGGGGAAAGATAAAATGATAATAATTATTATAAACCAGAAAAAAATCTACTGAAAATAGGAATACAGCGCTGAGTTGTCTGTATTTTTGGAAGATAAATACCTTTATTCCAATACATTAAACTGTTAAATGGATACACCATACATAATAAATGCATCTTTATAATATTGATTACCGTCCCGGATTATCGTTCAATAATCTGCCCGAGTGGCAACTCTAATTCAACGTGACCAGAATCAGGTAAAAACATTGTATATATTTTGTCTCTGGCAGGACGATTTAACACAGCTTTTGCCGCCGGAAGATGTACAGCACATGTTTGAAATGTTTGACAAAGCTGATGTGAACAAAGGTAATTTGGTTTTATTTTACGTTTATCTGTATCCAAACAATAATGGTATTGTAGTCCATTTCAGCTAAGAATATATTATAATTTAGTTATATAAAATGCTCCTCGAAAAAATAATGACACATGATATAAAAAAAAACACTCAACATTATCAAAAAGCTGTAACGTTATACGGAAAAAATGTTCATCGTTATTTAGTTAAATGTACACTCGTGCATGTTTTGTATCTGAACTGTGTGACCGTTTCAGATCAGGATTTAAGTCTGGCTGAGTATTTATCCTTTAGATGTATGGACAAGACACCCACACCAGAAAGCCTGGCCAAGATAAGTGAAGAAGAATTTGTAACGATGGATAAAAATGGTGATGGCACAGTAGACTGGTGGGAGTTTCTACAACACGAGGCTTCTAAACGATTAGAAATACAACCAAAGGTCAGTCAGTGATCATGCAATTTTGTAAATGATTATGTATGAATATAATATAATTATGTATGAATAGAAATGCGTTTACGAATGAATGTTGGAAGCAAACAAAGGACCTTTTGCATGTTAGAGCTTCAGAAATAATATACGAGGGGAAGCAACGCGATCTTAGCCCTTGAAGCGTTATATTACGTTATATTATGACATATAAGTTGTTGCCGCGACCTACAATTTCAAGAGAATAAAAATTAAATATATTTGTACAATTTGAATCAAACTGAACATTTCTTTTACAAATTTTCCTTTTTTGAAGGACAATTAACAGTAAGACTAATTGATATATATGCGGTTTACACTTCAAGGGTTAACCCTTTAACCGCCAAATTATTCAATTTGAATTTTCACACACTTAAAGTTCAGGTGAAAATTATTCAGATTTGACAAAATGGAGGTCAATTCTTTTCAAATCTTGCTGATTGATGTCACATTTTATTTTTAACATATTAAAGACATATGCTCATATTATATTGTGGCCTGTGTTTCAATGAGAGAACTATTTTTTTCGATACAAAGTTTTTTCATTTTGTCTTTCCTAATTTTATGTTTTAAAAAATCCTTGCAAGGAAAATTATTTTTAATAACTTTCACTCGATGACTTTCAGTTTGTTAAATAGCTCGGAGAGGATATGTCTATAAGCGTCTTCAAGTGGGTGAAAATTACTCAGTTAATTAATTTGAGACCTAACACTTGAAAAGTGTCATGTTTAACCCTTTAAGTCCTCACGATGCATTAAAGTATCATTTTACAACCCTGAAAACACAATGAATTTTCCTACAACCAAGGGTTTTAGAGCGAAATTTCCATGAAACTGGTTTACCAATACATGGGAATTTTCTTTATTTTTTCATCCGTCTCAAATCATCTTCATCCACTACAAGTCGGGAATTGCGACAGCAATTCACGGCTTGTAGTGGATGAAGATGACAATGGTAAACTCAGGCTTGAAAGGGTTAAACACCCATTTAGTGCCCAAAACCAGTGATTTGATCGGCTAAAAAAAAAAAAATTAAAAACAAATATATAGTCGCGAATCGCAGTGAAAGGGTAAATAACCGAAATCAAATCCACCACTAATTAGGTCTACTAGCGATAGAAGGGCCGGGGCCCTGGTGGAGTGGTTAAAGCTGCCTGCTTGAAAATTCGGTAATCGCGTGTTCATACACCACTCTGGCCTTCAAACAAACAAAATGTTCCCCCCCCCCCCGCTCACTCGTAAAGATTCAATATTGTAGGGTGCATTCGTGACGAGAGGTGGCGTGCTCGGGCTAATATATATTACATACTGCCTTTGTTGGTATTGATTGGGGTGGTATGGAGAATTACTAATTAGCAGCATCACATTGATTGGATCTGCAATAATTGCGCCTCTGTAACTTCAATATGGAGTGAACGTCGCAGACGTTGTCAACTTTAAAATAACATATAATCAGATTCACAATAAATTCATCAACCAGCGAATGAATCTCGCGGATTCTTCAGTCAATTCTCAACCTATATTCGCGACTACCCTGAGTATGTCAGAAGTTAGACCATTTGAAATGTAATGAGATTCTGAGACGAAGCTATAGGTTTATAATGGGCGACATTCTTATTTTTTTACTACATGTTAAAATTAAACATACCAACTTGTAAACCATACAATATTTTTTAATGAATTTTTCATTCATCCAAAAGTGGCCTAAACCTCCATTCATGCACTCATTCATAATAGCGCTAGAGAACGCTAACATATATTACAGCTGCCCTTGCCTTTTTGTTGGTATTGATTGTAGTGGTATTATTACTAATTAGCAGCATCACATAGATTGGATTGCGCCTCTGTTACTTCATTATGGAGCTAACGTCGCAAACGTTGTCAACTTAAAAATAACATATAGTCAGAATTATATTAAATTCATCAGCCAGTGAATAGATTTCGCGGAATCTCCAGTCGATTCTAAACCTATATTCGCGACCACCCTGAAAATTTCGCGAAGTTTTGATAAGTATGTCAGAAGTTAGATCATTTGACATGTGATGGAATTCAGAGAAGAAGCTAATTATTGGTTTATAGAGGGCGACATTCTTTTTTTTACTTTATGTTGAATATACTAACTTTAAAACTATACAATATTTTTAAATTAAATTCAGGGTAGTCGCGACGTGAATGGAAAATGAAGCTTGTAAAATTTCGTGACAATTGGTTTAGAATTGAATGAAAATTCGGCGAAAATCATTCACCACGGTTATTGTAAATCCGACTATAGTCTTGCCCCTCGTATGACAAATGTAGACTATAAGTTTAATATTTTCTATGCGTCATGAATATTTAAAAAAGGAGCTTTTTCTACCTCTTTTCTACCTCTTGTATAAGCCTCCTATATTTTTCTAGTTTGTCAACTGAGAAATAAGCCGAAGTCAGAAATTATTTTCATCATGTCAATAAAACCTCTATTACTATTAAAAATTTGCAATCAGTTATCGACCTCTACTGATCTGTTCTGTTATTAATTATGGAAATTATATTAAATTAGTATTCTGTAATCGGGAGTGTTTTTTTAATTGAAATTAAAAATATACCCAGCCATATAATTCGAATTAAAAAAATATGAATTTAGAAATGATAGAAATCGACTGCAATACTGCTAATGTATGTAGGCATATTACACTGATTCAGGAGGAACTACTTCCTTTGTTAACGAAAGGCGAGACGGTACAACTGCGATGTCACTTCCAAAAATATGATCAAGACAACAGTGGTACAATCAACAGAAAAGAAATTTCCACATCGTCATCGTGAGTATTTACAAGTGTTTTATATCAACCCTTTAACTGCCGGTCCCGAATATATTCGGTTTTTCCTTTTTTATCACAACATCAAGTACTACCTTTTGAAACATTTTAGGGATTGAATGTGACACCAACCAGCAAAATTTGAAAATCGTTCACCCCCATTTTGTCAAATCTGCATAATTTTTACTCACTTGAAGTTGTGGGTCGCGTCAGCGAGACACAACTTCAAGTGGGTGAAATTTCCAATTGAATAATTTGGCGGTTAAATGGTTTGGATGGGTCCTATTGGCCTATAAAGAGGGAGGGAGGCTCTGTATATTATTCTACATACCAGAAGACGATAATTTGCAATAAATCATCAAGTTATAATCTTTCAGATCAGACAACTTGGACAATGCGATGAAATGGTTGAAAGAAGCTGACCACGACTCAAATGGGTAAGACAATAATATTAATATGATACAGTGCCATGCTGGGCTATTCACGTCAGTTAATATTGTCAATAACTGTCTTATCTCTGGATACCCTCTCAAAGTCATATGTAAAATCATCATATGTAAAATCCTTTACTATTTTATCCTACTGCAAAAAAAACATTCATGCAAAGCGATTCATGAAGGTAATTTGTCTTCAATAGGCTAATCTGGACATTAAATTGACAGTTTAGCTGAAACAAGTATTTGCATGTTCAATCCATAAGTTAAATTATAGCCCATGTGTTTAGTGACAAAGTTTAGAGTGTGAATCATTCAAACCGCAAGGCCGAAAACAAGTCAATTTTCTTGCAATTTCGTTATATTAATCATGTTGACCCATCTAACACGAGATGTTGCCACAATAGTGACTCAATGCTGGCCCACCGCCCGCTACGCTGGGCCTATATTATGGTGTTAGCTGGCGAGATAGACATGGCATGCTTAAGTAACATTTTCTTACCTATTTATATTTTCGACTGCACGACCTCTAGATTTTTCTGTTATTAGTGGAAGTTACATGTATTATAAATCGCTTATTGTAGAATGTATTTGACACATAGCTCTCTGTTTTTCCTCTAGAGAAATCAGTTGGGATGAATTAGTATCCGCACAGGTGGTATGTGTTCTACAAGCTCGACGTAACGGTTGCTGTTATAGACCAGTGTGGGAGAAATAATCGCTCTGAATATCCCAACAACCACGAGCCGTTCACACAATGCCGGTGTGATGTTGGGCCAACGTCGCAGACAATAGACAACGGTTCAACATCAAACTAACACTTAACCAGCTTCACTTGTTTGCATCTGATTTTCCAATCTGCTGTTTGTGTACTGGAGGTCTGCTATAGATCTCATAATTATACTAATGTCCGTCAAAATTTGGTAATAAATCTTATTATCCCACATGTTGTGTAGTTAATTTTATTTTAGCTGTGTAGCACATACAGTATTCAATTACATTAATAGTCAGTTTTAACATGGCACTGTACCATGAACCTTTACTCGGCAAATACAGTTGAACTATTCCCACTACAACTGGAGACGAAGATCACACCAATAACAATAATATTAGCATAGCAAAGGACCTTTTCAGTAGAGCTCTAACCATACTGAGTGGGATCTGCGGGTCTATTGACATTGTCCGTATTCGTGTGCGACCGAAAAGGGAAGCTATGGCGGTTATCTTAATTTGAAAACTCCTTTTTAATGTGATACCTTGAAAAATGATTTTCGGATCTCTCCAATTTTTTATGTGAAGTTACCCATACGTATAGAGATGACCTGATTCAATTTTCAGTTGTCCACCTATAATCAAAGTGGCCGCAACCTGGCGACTAATTTCTTCTTTCCGGGGTGATTATACAATTTAGGAGGTATTTCATTCTTCATTTTTTAAGAAAAAAGTCGCTTCAAATTAAATATACTAACGTCAGATATTGAAGGTATGGTCTATGTGATACACATTTAAAATATCAGAGCTTAATCTCAAACCGATTTTGAAAAAAATATGTGTTTTAGTGAAGGACCGTAAAAATAAAATGTCAACTCAGCAACGGAATATATATATATTTGATCATTTTCAAATCTTAAAGATCATAAATTGCCTTGTATGATAGCATAGTGATATGTTAGTATTTATAACACTTTTTAAAATATAAATTGCTAAGACAGAACAGACATTTTATTGTGAAATTATGTAGTTGCTGAGTTGACATTATTGTTTCTGAGTTGACAAGACACGATAATTAGATGTAAACGTCATGTTTCAAGCGCATCTACGAGATCTCTTAACACTTAAGCCCCATTTTCTGAAAAAAAAATTGGTTTATCATTAAAAGGACAAAAAGGAAATGGGAACATAATATGCCAAATGCTGAAAATATATTTCGAAGTTCATTGTACAATAAATACGTGCCAATATAATGAGGGTAAATTAAATTAGGAAATTTACCTGAGTGTTATTTGTAGTTTTGTTTATACAAACAACTTCTCAAATACTTAATCAAAAGCAGCTTCTTTTTAACTGCATTTTGCATTGATGGAGTTAAAAATTTCAGTTTTAATTACAATAATGAGTCAGAAAGCAGAATTCAGTAAACTCAGCAACGTTTTTGTGTTCAATTCATAAACGTTGTTTTATTGTTGTAAAAATGTCTACATAAACGAATAGCTCTCTTAATCTAATGTAATTGTGCATTTTACATTTATAGAGTTACGTTTTTAGTCTTAATTACATTAGTGAGACAGAAAGCTAATTTTAGTCAACTCAGCAGCGTTTCTGAGTTGACTGGTAAACTCATAAACGTTGTTGAGTTGATCGAAATAATAATATGGCTAAGTTGAATATGGACAACATGAAACAATCTTTATTGTATTTGAAATAAATGTACCATTGTGCACCGATTCGGTAGGTGGATGGCCATCATTATCAAGCACTTTTTTTTAGTTTAACATGTTTTCAATGATTTTTTGCTAAGTTACGAGCGTTTCTGAGTTGACACAGAAATTGAATACGTTTCAGTGGTGATTGTTTTGGTTATGAGATAGTAGTTCAAATTAAATGTTCACAAATATTTCACCTACCTCACAATATCTGGACTTTGTAGCTGTATCTGCGTATATCAAATTTATTTATTGGTATTACACCGCAATTTGAGGAGTTTAGATAACACTGGCGTTGCTGTGTTAACTGGTTGACGTGAGACAACTAAAAAGCTTCAGTAAATGTATTATTGGCAACTTTTTGTATTGAGTTCATGTCTATTTATGAATAAATTCCGTTGTATATTACAATTGCGCTACAAAATAATCGTTGTTTATTTCCAAGAGATCTTCTATGTTAAAACAGTCTATGTTTCAGGTGTTAGATCTTGGGAGACATTGCATTTGTGTACAAATTCGTGTATTTTGGCACATTTATGGTAAATAAAAAAAATATTCGTCAGAGATATTGAATCAGTTATTTTTCTCAGTTTTTCGTATTGCCCATAAGACAACATTAAAAAAATTCGGACCCACACAATTTATTAATTCGTTTTTTCAGGGTGCATCGATTCTTTACTGAAACATAACATTTTGTTTTATAGTAACGTTGTACCCACCATATATAGCTATCTGGCACTGTTTGTCAGATATTAGACCTGCCATCAAAATTTTATCGAGTTGAATTTTTTCAGGTCACATTCCTCCCTGAAACGTAACATTTTGCTTTATAAGTAAATGATCTAGAAAGGTTTCTGTATAGGCCTGTCACGCATATTAAAGTAGGCCTAAATAATGACAGATAGTCGGTCATTTTGAATTTTATCGAGTTGACATTTTTAAGGGTGCTTCTCCCATGAATCCTCACATTTGGTTTGGTAGTAAAGGTCTAGCTATCTTGGGCGGTTTTCGTGATATTCCGCAAATCTTTGAATTGAATAATTATAGGCCTACTACTGTCATAAATTAATTCAAAGTTATGGGTGAACGTCTGGGTCAACGTACGATAACATGAAAAGGCACAACTAGGGACATCATTCAATGAGTAGTTTCAGAGACCTACTGTGGAAACTGGAGAGACATAATGATAGACTTGTATTAAAAAGCTGATATATTTCGATCAGAATAAAAATTATCGGACTATTAGCAATATTCCTGTCATCATCACATAAATGAAACCTTTTCATTACCTGCAAGGAGGCAAACCTGTTCGCTGTGTTTTTTTTACAATATATATATGTTTGTTATGTAAATCTGGAAATATCTGTACAATTTAGGCTACCATTACCTCCTTTTTGGTTATTATTAGATATTTTCCGCTGAAACGACCAAAGCTCTACAAAACAAAGGCCTACACGTCTTTTTGGCATATATTTCATTGAAAATGCAATACTTTTACTATGGAATACCATAAAAAAAATTACGACAGCTAAATAAAAATTGGTGTTCACAGAAGAAATTGCCAGATCTATTCCTTTTTTAAATCCATATTTTCAATGATTATTTGCCGAATGATAAATGCCGAAAATCAATTTATGTATAATTATAAGCACACCTTTTCATTTCAATAGATATTCTTTAATAATGATAAATATTTTCGGTGTATTACACTTTTTTTGTATTTTATTATAATAGCATTAGGCCTACTATTCTAATACTGTATAATTTATTTCTGCTTAGATCATATAAACACATAGCCTTTAGTGAGTTCATGACGAATAATTTCAATCCAGCATATTATATGCATAGGCTTACAGCATCGTTGAGAATGCGAGATGGGCTCATCTCAGCACAAGTCACCGCATCAATAGTGGGGGCTCTTAAGTCAATATATGAGATGAAGTGTGCACTTCTGGATAAAATTGTGAATTTTGGCACACAGATAGTTAAGATCTTCTTGTACAGGAATTTTGATGGAAGCAAGTTGGTACGTCCGGTTTTTGGCCGCCATCTTGGTTTTCAAAATGGCCGCCGCTTGGGACCTATATTCAGCAATATCTCGAGAAGGAAGACACTTAGAGAGCTCAAAACAAGCTGATTGTGTTCATGAAAGAACCCTAGAGATATATAGGTTAACATAGTAAACGTTCTAGCAAATCCTTCTCAGGCACTCCGACATATTCAAGATGGCGTCCAAGATGGCCGCCAGCGTATAGTCATATTTGATAAATAGCGTAAAATGGTCGATTTTAGCTCGATTTTCTTTTGCAATACACCATTTAAAATAGTTTCGTGGTCAGTAAAGCAATAGAGACTACCACCAGCCATTTTGGAAGCATATTTAACCCTTTTATCCCAAGAAGCTTTTTAGCGAGCGCCTCTGTAATCTCTATTGGGACAACATTATTATTTATAACCAATTATTTAAGTGATAATGGTGTTGTATATTGGTGTCAGTAATACTATAATAAAGGCATATTAAAGGCACGCTTATATTGGTCACTTAATTTGTATTTTTAGTTATTCAAGATGGCGTCCAAGATGGCTGCCAGTGTATGGGCAGATTTAAGAAATTGTGTAAATTCTCCAATTTTATATCAATTTTCTTTTGTAATACATAATTTAAACTAGTTTTATGGTCTGTGAGTCGATCTAAACAACTCCCAGACAACTTTAAGCAGAATTAGCACTTTAACATGAGAGTTTTCAATTAGCGACATAAAACATCTAAAGTGTAATTGGTGAGTCACTTAGCCCTTAAACCTTTCCAACTGTTTTTTCAAGTGTGAAACTAATTTATGTTTTTTTCGTATATTGATAGATTTTAGCTCAATTTTCTTTTGTAATGGACCATTTCAAATAGTTTCGTGATCAGTAAATCTATTTTGAAAATATATTTACCCTTTTATCCCAAGAGGCTTTTCAGCAAACGCCTTAGTGATCTTTATTGGGACAACATTGTTATTTATAATCAATAAATTCAGAATTAATGGTGATGTATTGGTGTCAGTAATATAGTTATAGTTACACTTATTGGTCAATTAATTTGTATTTTCAGTTATTCAAAATGGCGTCCAAGAAGGCTGCCAGTGTATGTACAGATTTAAGAATTTGTGCAAATTAGTAGATTTTAGCTCAATTTTCTTTTCTTTTTTGTTATACATCATTTTAACTAGTTTTATGGTCTGTGAGCTCATCTAAACTTCTCCCAGACAATGTTGAGCAATATTTAACACCTTAACATGAGAGTTTTCATTTTGGCAACAAAAAAAATCCAGAAATGTATTTGGTGAACCACATGGCTCATAAACTTTTACAGCTGTTTTCTAGGTGTGAAACTGATTTGTGTAGGACAGATCATTTGATGATATATTGCATGTAAGTGTGATGTTTTCTGAGTGATCACGACCACTTATTGTCAGTGTATCCGCCTGGTAATAATGTCACCATACACATACTGGATCACAAAAAATATCAGTGATACATGTAACGTAAACGAATATACAGGTGCTTTAATGCATGCACTGGTATGTCGACGTCGATCAATTGCGCTGAAAAGGTGGTGTATTTATAATGACAGTGTATATAGGGCTCTTGTGCGAAAACTATTTTAGAGACGAGTCTTAAATGTTACAGGGCTGCATGATATTTTTTTTTAAATCCACCAAAAAAAAACATTTGTATTTCTATCCTATTATGCTGTCAGAAGATCCAATGGGACACACTCAATCTACAAAAGACAAACAAAGTTCCGAGAAGCCTTTCCAACTAGTTGTTGTGTAATTAACATTTTTCATGTGTTGAACACAGCGCTGAACATACACCAAGAGCTTGAACTGTTGAATGCGGGGAATATTGTTGAAACTAACGGTTTTAAAAAGCAGCTGCTTCTGCCTATCAGGCTTAGAACTGACTCTGTTGTGTATCCGTACTGGTATCTCGTATGACATGATGCTGCCGCCACTATTTTTTTCTCATGTTATGTTAGAGGAGTTGGAATTGTTGATACCACATCGATGGTCTTCATCATAACCTCTTCCAGCCTCAAAAACGTTGCAGAATTATCGGAAACGGCGTGTTGTGGTGTAACTGACAAATAGAGAAAAATCTCCTTATTAGCAGCTTTCATACTCCATCTGTGGAAACTGGTTGGCAGCAATGATTCATTTAGATCGGCTGTGTATTCGTAGACTGGAAGTAGGCATATGATGTTTGTATCTATACCAGACAAGATTGTTTGTTATCGCAGTGTGCGTGCATACAGTGCCCCAAAACGTCTGCAGCTGATCATCCAGGGACAAAATTCCATAGGAATTTTGTGCGCCATTGAAGCAGTACCATATGAAATGAAGATTGCCATACAACTAGCCATACTACTGATGGTGGCCAGAATAGGAGAGTTGCAACCTTGTGTGACCATGTAATGAGTTTGTATAGTATGTATGGGGCAAGGATATATAGGCGAATAACTAACTGGCCCCTTTGACCAGCCAGAACAAAATGCTATCAGATAGTTCTTCAGCATATTATAAATGTTTATTATAACTAATCAGGTATTTTTATTGAAACTAATATAAATGTCCCACTTCCCACTTCTCATCAGTTTTGGAATAGAAGCATTTGGGAACACCACCGGCCTTCAACTGCAAACTGTTTGCTTTTCATGTCAGCTCCCCGTTTTCCTATCTAAGACACTAGATTGGCCTTCCCGTTCACTCCTCCACAAAAAATACACCACTGCCCATGCTGTTGTGTTTGAACTGTGATAAGAAGTCCTGCAGCTTCACTATGACCAGACCAGACACTATGACCAGACTCTGTATGCTGCTGACACAAATATTCAATGTAAAAAAAATAATTGATGGCTGGTCACATATACCGATGGAGAAAGATGGTTTTGGGAAGAGAACACATCAATGTTAATTTCTTCACTTTTACTGTTAGAATTTCTCGTTATTACTATGTGTATTTGATTTAGCGTATATGTTTCAAACACATTCAAATTATTTAAGAACTATCATCAGAAAACTCTTTTACCATGTGCACAAAATAAACATAATATACATGTAGAATACATAAAAAAGCGCTGACTCTTACAACATCGTCGATACCACACCAAAGTCATAAATTCGAAAACATGGATAAAAAGTAAATCACAGTTTTACATCCCGATTTACTCCAGGATTTACAGGAAGGTAACAATCCATCAACATGATAAGCTATTGTACCATAGGCCCTATATGTCCCAGAGAAGGACAGTCAAAGACACTTAACTTTCATAGGTACACTATTGAAAGTAAAAAAAAGGACAGTGACCACGAAGGCGCACCATAAAGTAGACATATTTAGGTACAGTAGCTCAAAAAGGTACATCTAGAGCCCTACACTGTCCCCATTTAAACACTGTCGCGTTACGCTGAAAATCCTACCCGAGCGGCAGTTTCGTTTAAAAGAAACAAGTAATCATTTCATACAGGGGAGGGTGGTGGAAGAGGTCGGGGAACGCCACCTGCAGTCGGCATGAATCAGCACACAGTGTACTAGAGCCCCTGAGGATCATTTGCACTAAATTGGGTATTAATTTATCAAGTATTTTCTACTAATAGACCCATATCTAGGACCTTTGTCACACAATATCCCAATAGACACTGTCATAATATCTACACAATAACGTATCCGCCAAGGATACTGTGACATGTAAGAAAACATAAATCAGTTTCACACCCGAATAACAGCTGGAAAGGTTTATGGGCTAAGCGGCTCACCAACTACATTTTAGATGTTTTATGTCGCCATTTGAAAACCCTCATGTTAAGGTGCTAAATATTGCTTAACGTTGTCTGGGAGTAGTTTAGATGGACTCACAGCCCATAAAAATTGTTAAAATGAGATATTACAAGAGAAAATTGATAAAAAATTGAAGAATTTACACAATTTGTTAAATCTGCCTATGCACTGGCAGCCAGCTTGGACGCCATCTTAAATAACTAAAAATACAAATCAATTGACCAATAAGCGTGCTTTTAATATATCTATATTACTGAAACCAATATACATCACCATTAATACTTAATTAATTGATTATAAATAATAATATTGTCCCAATAAAGATTACAGGGGCGTTCGCTAAAAAGCCTCTTGGGATAAAAGGGTTAAATATGTTTTCAAAATTGCTGGGGGTAGTCTATAAAGCTTTACTGACCACAAAACTATTTGAAATGGTGTATTACAAAAGAAAATTGAGCTAAAATCATTCTACGCTATTTATCAAATATGACTGTACGCTGGCGGCCATCTTGGACGCCATCTTGAATATGTCAGAGTGCATGGGAAGGATTTTCTAGAACGTTTGCTGTGTTAATCTAGATACCCTTAGGGTTCTTTCATGAAAAAATAAACTTGTTACGAGGTCTCTCATTGTCTATCTTTATGAAATATTGCTGAATATAGGTCCCAAGTGGCGGCCATTTTAAAAACCAAGATGGCGGCTAAAATGTGGACGTACCAACTTGCTTCCATCAAAATTCCTGTAGAGCGATATCTTAACTATTTGTGTGCCAAAAGTCACAATTTTATCCAGAAGTGCACACCCAATTACCTAAGAGTGCTGAGATCAGCCCATCTCGCCGTACCCAACGATGCAGTATACATGTATTTTCTTGTACGAATATCTATCTGAAACGGCAAAAGCAAACTGAACAGTCATATGAACAGTAAATCGTATCTGAGAGAGTGCGAATTGGGCTGATCTCAGCATACGTCTCGTATTGAAAGCCAACACCATGAGTGCGAGAATATCCAAACCTCAAAATCAAGAACATGCAACCGAGTTAACCCTTTCACTACTAGCAGTAATTACCCTCTAGTAGGTCAACTGGCACAATTGGGCGAGAAAACAGGTGAAGTGTAGCAATTTGGAACACTGTCTTACACTTCTATTCCAGGAATGGGACCCAATAAACTGGGTGCAATGTTTAAATATCGTTACGTTACGTTGAGGATGTGCTATATTGACAACAATTAACTCGAATGTGAAGATTAAAAAGTTTTTGTCAACTATTCACTTATTTCAAACATATATTTTCAAATATGTCTATTCATTTTCATTTGTCTAATAATAGCGGATAGATATGTGATGGGGTTACATAGAATTGGAATATTGCACTTAATATGTGAAAAAAATAATTGCCTTCGCCGTGATACCCTCCATGAGAAAATCTTTAAAAATTGTTAATTGAATTTACTTTAAAATATTTTATAAACATGGTTTATAATCACTAACGTTATAATACCACATCCAAAGTTTTGCATTCGTGGCTGCTTAATTTTTTTTAGTAAATTCCATTTTTTTGTCTCGCAAAAAAAAATTCGGAATAGCTGAAACTTTTTTACAATGGAGATATGAATTTACCATGACAACGACAAATTATGACGTCATTTAATTATTTAGTCAGCTTTGGTTTACACCATCTAAATCTTGTCCAGTTAATTTGTTGGAGGTCTGTAAACATGGCAATCGATCTGGAATGGGACACAGGTGAGTCTTAAACAAAACATGGAATTGTAATGAGTGTAATCGCCTATGGTCAACAAACGAGGTACATGAAAAGCGATGTTTTCATTTTGCATCGGTGGTCTGGACCTAAATAGTTATTATGTCTAGACTATGGGGTTAACAGGGGTTAATGCTGGGTGAGCGTCAGAGACGGTGGCCACATTGACGAGACATGAACATGTCTGATACCACAAAAAATATGAAAACAGAGATGATTCAAATAGATGTCACTGTACGTATTGTTCTCTTGCTTTTCTCTGTTGTTCTCTGGAACGTCACCAAGCAAGTGTTTTTTACTTTCCGCAGCACGCAGATCAGCACCAGTCTGACACTAATAATGCTATATATACACTGATATTCCGAGTAATTTATCAAACATCTGTCACAGATTATATAGACTAGGGTAAGATGGGGTAATATGAGCATAGATCTAGTAGGTAATATGAGCACTGGCTGTAATATTCTCAATAACAACGGGAACTGAGTAAAATTTGGTTTGTAATATAGGCCTAGTCATGACACGGACATAAACTCATTCAATTTTTAGAAAGTATTTTTTAAAAATTAGTCGAATTATGACAAAACGAAGTTTTTGGGCTGTTTAACTAAAAATATACAATTAGTCTACATTTGATTTGTCAGCTGGTTGACTAAGTCCACCAGCCCTTTCCCCCCTGCAGCCTGATACTCCAAAAAGGAGGTGATGCTGGAGTACCAATTCAAAGTTCAAAGTTCGTACGTCCACAAATCACAAGATATCATGGAAGTAATGTGGGTGAGTGCTAACCATAGTGGTTCTTAGCAAGAGAAGGGACGATAATAAAGTGATTTAGCATTTTCTGGACCCCATTAGGCTTGTTACCACCCCCCTTCTACTGGGGGTAATATGAGCATCCTGTTTCAATCTATTATGAGCATGGTGCTCATAATAGATTTGCAAGATATCTATACAAAATATTAGGATGCTCATAATACCCTAAACGTATTATACAGTGAGGAAACCATTTCAACCACTTATACTTAATGAGAAAAAATTATCTCTGCTTTAATGGAATTCGGGTCATATCAAGGTACACGAGTGCCACTACTATTTGGTAAACTACTCATAAAATAAACAGTTTGGCGGATGTCCTTTTTTATGGCAAAGTGCTCATATTACCCCATTGGCAAACGGTAATTAATTACGAATGCGCATATCCCCCTACAACACATTGTCATATTGCCACACGCATGGGTAATATAAGCATGTTTTCAAAATTCTGTTTTTTTTAATAATTGTTTAATTATATTTAAATTAATTTAATTAATATTATGAATTACTACATAATTGTACAAACATTCGATCAAATCAAATTAGAATTTTTCCACATCATTTATTTGCCAAAAATAGCCAATTAAAGTTAAGGTGCTCATAATACCCCTCTTTACCCTATATCTCATGCCATTAGATCTATCAAAATATCCCAATCTTTGTAGTGCATGTACAGTTACCACATCATCACACCTGAAGACATTGCCATAAACTGAAAGTGGATAGGGTTAATAAGTTATAATAGTCTACTATCTGATTATCGATAGAGGTGGGAGCTATAGGTAACCATAGTAAGCCCATTTAGAACTACAAATATAAACATCCTTGTACTTGGAGTGCACATGCATGGTGAAGAAAGCAGGAAGGGGCGACTCCACTCAACACAACTTGCTGCTAAATACTGCTCTGCACTGTTAAGAAATACTACTAAGGTTAATTACCGGTTAACACTGGTTAGGCATGGCAAAATATCGCTTGAGAGTTTGTTCAAAGATATTCTTCAAGATTAGCCCCTTCACATCCCACGTTTTTCACTTGGCTTCACTGAATCAAAATATTAACGTTGTGGCAGATCCCACTCCTGTCATACATGTGGAATTTGTGCATGCGTGCTGTCTGATTGAGCGCCCTAATTGTTTACTCGGCGAAACATAATGACCTCCGTGTCTACATTAAGAGCGGCTCGGTGCTGCAAAAAGTGGTTTGTGTCCAGAAGAGCGGGTGTAGTCCGCTAATAGCACTGCTAAGGGTTAATAATCCTTTCAGCATTACGTTTAGGGGACTGATAACAAATCGGAAAATTTGAGTAGGACCCATAAGATGGATGTGTTATTTTTACACGCAGGAGCATTCCTATTTTTTTCATTGTAGGCAAGCTTCTGCAGTCAATTAATATGCCTTCACTATAAATTGCAAGGTGTCAAAACATCACTTTTAATATGGGGGGGGGGGGTAGAAGGGCGATTTCTTATGCCAAAGAACCTCTATGGAATAATTTACGCCTACACCCCCTCCCCCACTCCAGGTTCAAAAAGGGTGGGAGGTATGATGCCGCTGTTTCATTCTCAATTCCCATTAAATTATCTCTTTATATTTACACTATGTATGGTTATGTGGCTGACAGCACGGGTCCTACTGCGTGTACTAATTATTGTCAATAAATATTTTTCTTGCCCCTCAATGTTTTAATCGTTGCTTAACCCTTTAAGCCCTAGCGATGCATTAAAGCATCATTTTACATCCATTAAAACAGACTTAATTTTCCAACAACTAAGGGTTTTAAACGAAAATTTCCATGAAACTGTCTTACCAATACTTGGCAATTTTCTTCAATTTTTCACCCATATCAAATCATCTTCATCCACTACAAGCCGAGAATTGCGACAGCAATTCGCGGTTTGTAGTAGATGAAGGTGACAATGGTAAATCCAGGCTTGAAAGGGTTAAGTTTAGCATTATTAAATTTACTACGAGAGAGATAGTGGCGATCATCTGCTACCCATTTTTTTTAGTTTGTTTAGCATCAGAGGTGATAATAAGTATACCGTAAGTAAAATATTTCATAGCGTCAATCTTCGATCGCGATGCTTACGTAGTGTGATCTCTAGTGCGATCTCTAAAAATAAGTGATGTAGGCCTACGCGTGTTAGGGTGTGGTTAATTATTGAACATTAGAGAGTGTTTTTCTAATTATGTTATAATTATTAATTCATTTATTCATTTACTCATTCATTGTATAATTATGTTCTAGGTTAGGGAAAAGGTTCTTTTCTACTGCCATAAAAGCAGAAGAGTCATTATTTGTCTTAGAATGTCACTATTAAGCCGAAAATGAGGATCAATCATACATTGGCAGACCTTGGCTCCCGTCTCATGGGGGGCCGTGGACATGACAGCAAGAAAGAGACACATTCACAAGCATCAGCTGTTGTGACTCCCCTAGCCGAGTCCACAATCGATGCCACGAGATCTAGTCATCACAATGTCGCTCATCATTTACATGACAAGTGGAAGGTCATGAAGAACCGAATCACCGAAGCGCACATTCTTGATCGCCTCCACGGAATGCGCCCCAAGCGGCATATGCGGGCACATCCGGTTCCTGATCACAATCCAGAAGAATCCAGTACCAGCTTGCATCATGGACAGGGATCCCAAGCACAGGTTGACCTGGACCACTCCGAAAGTCATCACAAATACAACCTTCTCTCCACTCTGAAAAAAATGGTGCACATTGATCGACATGGTCATGGCGAATCTGAGGATAAAGAAGGCCACGGATTCTTCTCGTATTTGCATAAGAAAGTATGGCATAGGGGTCGTAGAACCTCAGCACATAGCCGACAAAGCCAAGGCAATGATTCTTGCAAATCAAGAAATAGCGCTGCTGAAGAAACAGGCAGTGAGAGAGAGAAAAGTGGATTTCGTGGGATGTTACAAAGTGTTATCAGACGGAGAGATAGTACTATGTCCAGGAAGAGTCGCCGTATGTCAACAGTCAGCAACCAGTCATCGTTCAGACAGAAGGAGAGCATAGGATTTGTCAGCTCCATTAAGAGACGGATTGACCTTCGGAGTTTTCTTATGAGTAGTCGACAAGCGAAACGTGAAGCATGGGAAGAGCTACATGAAAACCCTTCCCTGATAGAAGAGGGAGATGATGAAAGTTACACGCTCGATTCACAGGTAGGGCCTACATTATTCTAAACGTTTTGTGTTGTTGTGATTCTTGGATCCATTGTTTCTGGAAGACAGTTACTATTATAAGTGACACAATTTACGTACGCGAGGTTGTGTAATTTTCATTATTCATTGTTGAAATTTAATCATACATGGACCCAAATGATCACATTTGTATTTAGGGACATTCCACAGTATTTTGTACATACACTCGTGATTTTTAAACTTGTTTTTTCGTCGGGTTATTACTACTTCATATAGGTAGGCAAGTATTTCAATACTATAATTCATACATTTTTTTGAAAAATTGGAAAAAAATTCCAGTGAGGCATCATTTTTTGTTTCAGATTCGGATTTGTAATTGTCGTGATGGGGACAATAGATTTTTCAAAAAAAATAAATCTACTTTATTCAAAAACAATATGAAAATCCAAAATTCATTTTAAACACAGCGCAGTTGACAGCCTGTGTTAATTGCCGGTTCTAACGGTAACACAAGTAATTTAAAAGTACTGGAAGTGGCTTGTGTTTTCATAAGAATTGAGGCAATGTTTTTTCCACATTTCAATATAGGCCTATGCTTTGCAGTACAAAACATGTGACACTGACTGTGACAGCTACTTTCAATTGATGTTGACCCGTCAAAAGTTAAGACTAGGCTGAATACTGAGTCCTAGTTTTCCATTCTGGGCCAGCAAGACAATGTACCTTATTATCACTAAAAAAACGTGTCAGGTAGGGAGACGCAGTAGGGGCTGGTTTATTATATATGTGCACTGAGATCATTGGACGATACCACGCTACTTTTTTTATTTTAGAGCGCGTGGGTGATATTTAACAGCGGCGCGATATTTATGGCTGAAACGCTGATCAATCTGTCTGACTCAATGATCACTGAGTCAGGGCAATGACCATGCAGTCATCACTTATGCTGTAAGCAATGCTGACGAGCTGCCGTCATTTTGACACAACTCAACATACAGCCTAGTAGAGCCTACTTAATCCAGGTGCCGACATCAGGTGTGAAAAAGAGCTGTGAGACATCAAGGCTGACAGTGTGCACGCTATGGTTCTGCTAATGTGTCACACACATTACACTCTAACTCAACCCAAAACTCTAGGATTGATCGATAATACATTGCTAAATAAAAAATTAAAAACAAATGTTATGTATGTACACTGTATTCTCAATGCAATATTCAATGGCAAACAGTCGAGGCGGGCGTCTGTAGGATCCTGACATCGCTTAGTCAATGTGGCAGTCATCCCCAGATTCCTGGACGCAGCCTGACGGAGATGACCGCCCCGTTGTCATACTGTGGTGTCGTGTGCACGCAGAGCAGCGTGGTGCGGCCCGTAGTATTTTTCCCTCACTTGAAGCGTGATACTCGGCGACCGCGGACGTGCCGCAGCTCGCTCTCACCAAGTCATAGTGACGTGTCGTGCGCGGCGGGTTGTGCAATGTGGTTTTACCATGTTAATCAATTAAACATGACAAGAGAGAAGACAGTTTCCTAGTTTATTTAATACCGTTGATCGGACGGAGAAGGAAGTTATTTGAGTTTGATGGCAAGATTGGGAGGAGTCCTTCGTCGGCTGTTATGACCCATAACGGGACCTCGGTGTAAGCTTCAATTCGCCATATTGGGTACCCCGACGTTCCCCAGCTCGCTATATTGGTGACCTCGACGACTGATTGTTCACGCAACAGCGTTTTCACCTAAACACCGGGTGAAAACTGCTGTTTTCAAGGATAGTTTCATAATTTTAGGGGATTTTTTAAAAAAAATCATCCGCATATTTTTCACAAGGTACGTGAAAGCTGTAGGTCAAAATATATGTATGCCAATATTAATTAGTTAGAAAGTGTTACCAGACGAGAAGCACGTTTTTTTGCGTCGCAAACGGCGTAATTTTCTAAAATTTTGGTCGAAAATCCACGTGTTTGGCGCCTTTTCAAGATGGCGGCCTTGCCGATTCTCTAGAAGAATCTAGAAAATTACTCTTATAGACATAGTCTATCATTTTTATAGTAAGAGTTTGTTTAATGCCTTTATCCAACTAATGCCACTGTAATCGAGTAGGAGGGGGGTATTTTCTATAACTTATTTTTATCGTTGATTACCATAATTGGGTAACTCGATCTTAAAGTCCACAGACGAAATCTCGTCAAATTTTTTCACGATTTTTCTAAAAATCGACAGAAATTTCTACTACAGCTTCGACTCGGGTGACCTTCAATAGGTTTAGGGCCAAAATAAATTGTCTCCCTAAATGAATGTCAATAAACGGTCTTATTTGGTCTGCTAAGAATATTCCCAGGACCGTAGGTCAATATTTTGTACTATTATCATATGTTATTTCAGAGAATGCTGAACATTATATTTGTATTTGGTAGGTGAGCGCCATCTTGGTTGCTGGTTTCCCTAACTTAGCTCAAAGCTCGCCGTGGGCACCCACGTGTTCCCCCCTACCCGGCATGCATCGGAACAGTGAACCTGTGCCGCCGCACCACATTAGCATAAAGTAAGCCGCCATTTCGATTTGGTGGAGATTATTAGTCACGTGTTCCAAATTTTACACGGACAGTTGGTAATAATTTTTTTTTTTAAATTGTTTGTAAATTTTCCTTTTCAACACGGTTGAGGGAGAAGATGCGTAAATAAGTCGTTTCGAAAACGAAATTATATCACTAATTGGTGAGATTTTTTTATTCACTTTGAAACGTTTTTGGTGTTTGTAATCGTGTTAGGCTATTCAGCGCCTTATTAGGGCACGCAGTAGCTGATGAATATGCTAATGTGAGGCGAGACAGGGATGCTGACTGTATACTATGTACGCATCGCTCAAAGCTTACCGTTACAGACTATAAGCCACACGCCGCCTGCCGTACAGGCTGTGAGCGCCAATCATACACACACACACCCAACACAAGTGACATAAACCAACTGCCATCGAACACAGTCGGTTTATACGTCACTCAATGAATCGATGCGAGCGATTGATTCGGACGTTTATGAAGTGATTCGGTGATGAACGTACCATTATAAAAAAAAAAAAACGTGGGATGTTCATCACAGATATCATTTTTCAGCGAAATGATACACTTTATCATTTATCAACATAGACTACTGTCAGTCACGTTTTAGATAAAATTCTTAAATCACAAATGTCACTGTTTTTCTTCGCAGTCACATTTAGTCTATCAGTTTGAGAACGAAATTTTCTCATGATAGTTATTTCTGAAGCTTAAATTTTTATATAAATACAGAAATATTCGATTTGACAGTTGCGCTATCGCGAAACATTGCAAATATTTGAATGTGTTTTTTCGACTTGTGTGAAAAAATTTTTTTTCACCCAGGTCGATTTACAAAAACTATTATAATAGCTTTGCATAGCTTATCACAGTTATATCTGGCATATTGTTTTTATGTACCACTGCGACCTACGGTTTTCACGCTGCCATTTTGCATGTGTGTGACTCAGTGAAAACGTTTATGTCTCATATAGACCTACAGTTTTCATTTTAATTAATACATACCTTTTGTGAATTTGTGAACAGCACTTAGGCGAAAATTCAACGACACATATTTCTGCAACTACTCTGCAACCCCCGTTTCTCGCACCATGCGACATAGCATGAACATTTGCTAAAGTCTACACTTCTAACTTCAACATATTAAAGACATATTTCATCTGATTTTTACGGCATTGAACAACCTGTCCGCGCACGGCGCGTCAAAAATAGTTGGCATGTGTTAATACGGTATGCCATTTTAAACACATTTGGGGAAGGCACAGAGCCAATAGGCCAGCTACCCCAGGTGCTTCATTAATTAAATAATTTCACAAACACTACTTCATCATGTCTAAGCAGTACGACAGCGAAGGATTCATGTCATCGCCTCTAGAAGGCGCGGGTGCTAGACCAAAAGTTAGCTATCATCCTGACAGTGAAGATAATGAGGTTCAATTCCGAGCAGCTGATGAGGAATATCAACGCCTTAAAGCTGATTTTGCCCGGATTGCTTGTGATAAACGTTTGCATTCCCACTCGAGGAGTGACTCGTCACGGAGTTCTTCACCGCTTGGAAGACAGCCGCAGAAACGAGCTACGAACCTGCCCAAATTTAGAATTGCAACATTCTACGCCTCTGATGTGGAGCTCTGGTTTAATCAAATCGAGACGCAATTCGCCCTCCACCAGATCGAAGATGACGACGAGCGTTATAGTCTAACCTGCGCTGCACTTGCTGGGGAGATAGCTTCAGACGTGAGAGACGTATTGCTGCAGCCTTTCAGGTCAAATAAATATGACAGCCTGAAAGCCATACTAATTGAGAGGCGAGGACTGACTACACCTGACAGGGTCAATAAAGTTATCTCTGGCGAGAAGATTGGAAGCGACATTCCCTCGCGGTTCCTGAGACGTCTGCAGAAGACTGCAGGTTTCGGCACCAAAGCTGTTGTTGGAAAGGCGGTGATTCGACAAGCATTCATAAGACAGATGCCCGCTTCCATCAGAGCCCATTTGGCGACGCAACCCGACAGTGCCTCACTCGAGAGTTTGGTCATTTTGGCTGACAGGGCACTAGCTGCAGAACAAGACGTTGAAGAGAGGAAGCCGGGGGTCGCAGAAATCAAAGTCGACGAGACCAGCAAATTAGTTGGTTTGTTAGAAGATCTATCCAAACGCATCAAGAAATTAGAGACAGTAACAACTTCTGAGAGGAAACGGAATAAAGGACGTGGTCGAGTTAATAACTACTCTAACGCGCCTGCATTTGTCCCTAATGTACAGGCCTCAGGTTTCTTTGGTAATCAAAATAACCAATATAGAGACGTTCAACATAATGCTCGACCTTCCGCTCTGCCGACGAATTCGCAAACAACCGCTCGACCTTTCGTTCCACCGCCGAACACACAGAGAAATGACGCCGTTAAGACTTCGAATCCGGCTGCTGCACCTGTCTGCTATTTCCACCAGACTTTCGGTAACAAGGCACGCACGTGCAGAAGCCCCTGCGCATTTTCTTTAAACTGCTAAGCCAGAGCAAGATTGCGACTCTTGCATCTGGCGGTATAACTGAGACGCGACATGACTCCACGGACGCTAGTTCTCCACAGTTATCTCACTCTAAGTTATTATATGTCGCAGATAAAGGACACAAATGCAGATATTTGATCGATACGGGTGCAGCTGTAAGTGTTTTGCCGAAATCTTGCGCTAACGGGATTTCGGGCGCTGACAGTCTCCCCCTGGTGGCAGCTAATAATAGCACGATAAAGACTTACGGCAATTGTAAACGCGTCGTTGACGTCGGTTTGAAGCGCGAATATCCGTGGACGTTCATTGTGGCAGATGTACAGCAACCCATAATCGGGGCTGATTTTTTAATCCACTACAATTTGCTCGTAGACTTGAGAAGCAGATGTCTTCGAGACATGCGTACAGGCCTAGCCATTGCCGCTTCATTATCTTCAATTAAACCTCTGTCATTGAACAGAGTCGATACAGTTCAAAACGAATATACTAAACTTCTCGGCCAGTTCCCGGAACTGACACGCCCTACGACAAAGGGTGAGCCCGTCAAACACGGCATAACTCATAAGATTGTGACTAAAGGTCACCCGGTTTTTGCTCGACCAAGACGTTTGGCTCCCGATAAGTTGGTTACCGCTAAACGCGAATTTGATGATATGATTAAATTAGGGGTCATTGAACCCAGCGACAGCGAGTGGTCCTCAGCGCTTCACATGGTGCCAAAGAAAAACGGCGATTGGAGACCATGTGGGGACTACCGTAGTTTGAATGCACAGACCGTACCGGACCGTTATCTGATTCCGCATATTCAAGATTTTACGCAGCGGTTAGCCAGATCGAAAATTTCTCGAAGATAGACTTAGTCAGGGCTTATTACCAAATTCCGGTGGAACCATCCGACGTACATAAGACCGCGGTTACCACACCTTTCGGCTTGTTTAATTTCACTAGAACCCCATTTGGTTTGAGAAATTCAGGTCAAACGTTTCAGAGATTTATAGACCACGTGACACGCGGACTTGATTTCGTTTTTGTTTATTTGGATGACCTACTGGTAACCAGCCCAGATCATAAAACGCACAAGAAACATCTACGAATTCTTATTGCTCGACTATCGGAGTACAGAATCATCATTGGTCCTGAAAAGTGTCAGTTCGGAACGTCTGAATTAAGTTTCTTAGGTCATCACGTTTGCGCCGAAGGAATTTCGCCGTTACCTAGCGCCGTTGACGCGATCGTTAATTTCATTAAACCCGAAAAGCAACGAGCATTGCGTAGGTATCTGGAAATGGTAAATTATTACCACCGTTTCATACCACATTGCGCCGACAAGCTGACGCCACTTAATAATTTACTGACTGCTGCCAACGAAGGCCATACCAGATTGTCACCGAAATCAAATTTCGATTTGAAATGGAATGAAGAAGCAGAGTCAGCATTTTCTGAGTCGAAGCAGATACTGGCAAACGCTACGCTTCTGGTGCACCCAGATTCGACGGCTCAGCTTAACATCACGTGTGACGCTAGTGATGTCGCCGTCGGTGGCGTTTTGCAGCAATTTTTAAATGGTATGTGGCAGCCGCTTTCTTTTTTCAGCAAGAAGCTGAACCCAGCAGAGACACGCTATAGTGCGTTCGATCGTGAACTTTTGGCAGTATACGCTACAGTTAAACATTTCGGACACAATTTGGAAGGACGGAATTTTTTCGTTAATACCGATCATAAACCTTTAACATTTGTAATGTCATCCGTCACTGAGCGCGCATCCCTATGACAAACACGTCAATTAGCGTTCATTGCTGAATTCACCACCGATATTAGATATGTATAAGGAGAGACAAATTTCGTCGCTGATGCGCTGTCCCGACCATCAGTGTCAGCAATACACGATGGCCGAGTGATAGACTATAAAGCGTTAAGTCTCGATCAAGCTAATGACGCTGAATTCACACGTTTGAGACATTCGACTACGTCCACTATGAATTTCAAACTATTGAAATCATTTGATAATCAATTGATCTGGTGTGATGTGTCCACGGGACACAACCGGCCGTACCTTACCGCGAAATTTCGCCGAAAAGTTTTTTCAAACTTACACGGTTTAGGCCATCCATCGCATAGAGCCACCAGACCTTTGATTAATACCCGATTTGTATGGCACGGCATGAACATAGATATTGCTAGATGGTGTCGTACCTGTAAGGGTTGCCAGACAGCTAAAGTTTCACGTCATAACACTCCTGTTTTCGGAAAGTTCACTGAACCTACCGAGCGATTCGATCATGTCCACGTGGTCATAGTCGGACCTTTACCTTATGCTGATGGTTTTAGATATCTATTGACTTGTGTCGACCGTTTTACACGTTGGCCCGAAGCCATACCTATGGTAGATATTAGAGCCGAAACGGTCGCCGGGTGGATAGCTCGTTATGGTACCCCGGCCACTATCACCACTGATAGGGGCCTCAATTCGAGTCCAAATTGTGGGATAGTCGATGTAGCCAATTCGGGATTATTCGGAATCGTACCACGAGTTATCACCCTCAGTCGAATGGCATGGTCGAGCGTTTCCACCGTCAATTGAAAGCCGCCATTATGGCGCACGAGTCACGGAATCCGTGGACTATCACGTTACCGGCCGTACTGTTAGGCGTTCGTTCTGCCGTGAAAGAGAGACTGGGCAGGTCAGCTGCTGAGATGATTTACGGGACAACCCTTAGACTCCCAGGAGAGTTTACTAAACAGTACAACGTCGACGCTAACACCGATTTGGAGAATTATTCAGACAAGCTACGCGTAGCCATGTCGCGCCTCCGTCTATGTCCGCCACTTGACACACAACAACACAACATTTTCCAATTCAAGGAAATCGCTACATGTACTCATGTATTCTTGCGCAGAATCGCAATTGCACCGCCTCTGACCGCCCCTTATGACGGACCATACAAGGTCATCGCGAGGAGCGGCAGAGTTATGAAAATCCTAGTTAAAGGCAAGATTGAGACGGTCTCCTTAGATCGCGTTAAACCCGCTCACATGGAGTGCGAGCCTACAACAGGTACGACAACACAGCGTAAAACGCCAAGCAACTCACGGAAGTCGACGGCTACCAGGATATCTAGTGGGAATCCACAGGGTCCACCTAGACCTGGTAGTGCGGACACTCCGACGTCCAACGGGACGAGAGTCAACACAAAAAAGTCGACGGCAGTCAGAAGTAATCAAAAATCGGCCACAGTCCCAAAGCAAATAGATGTTCAAGTAAACTTGTCCAACAGAGACAATGCTTATGTAGCGCCGCATTCGCGAGCCCCTGCCGCGTCTCGCGCTAACGGGAACGGCGGTGGTTTACGAACGTATTCCTGCATACCTTTACATCTACGGGGTAAAACCCCGGGTGCTGCTGACGCCGCAATCGACTTGACAAAAAGCAAACATGCGAATATCGCTACTCGCGACAAAATTTCGACCGACCAAACAGTGCGAAAAACTAGAGTCGGACGCATAATCCAAATCCTGCTCGATTTGTGCAGATGGTTCACGCCATAGTCGCGCCCAACGACGTCTATGGCGGGCCCAACCGCATACCTCGTAATCATAATGTTGTTAAATTGTAAATGAATATGCCAGGCCTGGCAGAATTGTGTACAGATATGTAAATGTAAGGACATTTTCTTTTAGCAAATTCATTGCTAAAACATTCATAGCAATTCTGTTAATTAAATGAATAGGTTGATAGCAGATGGCAGCACGTGAATAATATATCAAGGACAGTTGGAGTTAAGAGGATCGGACAATTCACGTATAATGCTGCGCTTTCAACCGCTCACAATGTAACCGCACCCGCTACATTTTTTTTTAAGAATAATATGCTTAGTATAAGAGGTTACATAATTGACAACCCCGTTACTTGCACGAAGCAGTCTCCTACACGTCAGTTTGGTCCTACGTTGTCACTCAGCCGGGGGTAATGTAGGATCCTGACATCGCTTAGTCAATGTGGCAGTCATCCCCAGATTCCTGGACGCAGCCTGACGGAGATGACCGCCCCGTTGTCATACTGTGGTGTCGTGTGCACGCAGAGCAGCGTGGTGCGGCCCGTAGTATTTTTCCCTCACTTGAAGCGTGATACTCGGCGACCGCGGACGTGCCGCAGCTCGCTCTCACCAAGTCATAGAGACGTGCCGTGCGCGGCGGGTTGTGCAATGTGGTTTTAACATGTTAATCAATTAAACATGACAAGAGAGAAGACAGTTTCCTAGTTTATTTAATACCGTTGATCGGACGGAGAAGGAAGTTATTTGAGTTTGATGGCAAGATTGGGAGGAGTCCTTCGTCGGCCGTTATGACCCATAACGGGACCTCGGTGTAAGCTATAATTCGCCATATTGGGTACCCCGACGTTCCCTAGCTCGCTATACGTCTTCTAGGTTGACCAAGATTGGAGTTAAACAAACAAACAAAACAAGATATTATCTTCACGTGTATTACACTCTGAGGCACTGTAATGCACGTGGCTATGAATATGGTCGGTGCGAGACATTGGTGCGGTGTTGTTCTAATTATGGGCCATCGTCATCAATGGCGGCATCGGCTTGGCGTCTCGTGGCGGCGTACCCCGTTTACGTTTATTCTCAATGATGATAGACTGCTATACCCTGCCTTATTTTTCAAATCAATAACTTTGCGAGTTTAGGCGCTATCATCATCTAATTTATATCATTATTTTCAGCATTGAATAAGTTTTCTGGTGATATTTTTTACATGTCCGTGCGACCATAATTGAATAAGTTAGGTATTTGAAGTGGGATGTTTATCACAACTAGCAGACACACGGGACACCGCTGCTAATTAGTGGTGTAATGCACCTTGTAACGCCAAGGGATACAGTAAAAATAGTTATATCACCAGAAAGCATTTTTCAGCAACTATAATCTGATATGCGTCCCAACGATGTGGAAACATAAAAAGTCGTATCTTGTCAGTGCAGGGCCGGCAAGCATCTGCAGACGTGACACAGTCTGTGAACAGCTAATTTTAAAAAGTCGTATCTTTAGAAGAATATCGCTATCTGGTACGGTGATTTGAAGCTACCAGTACACATCTGCACACAGTGTCAAGATTGTGTCAATGCTGGCCCACTTCATACGACCCTGTACCAGCATTAAGCCAACATTGGCTTAACATAGTATCTGCTGGGCTGTATTGGCGGAAAATATATTTGTTTTGAATACAATTTTACATGGCCCATTGCTTAATATAAATATCAACTTCAGTCTAATGCAAAAAAATACTCTCAATAATGCTCAGAACCGCAGGGTTCTTGTTACCACTAGTTTGCTATTTCAATTTATCAGACTAAACAATAACAATTTGTCCCGTCCTCGACAGTTTGTGCTGTCCTGTTCGGGACAATATATTTTTAAATTTAAACAATGTTAAACAAAAAAAAAGGTTTACACATCATAACATTTTCAGGGGTGCATTATGATTCACCTTATCTTTTTAATATGTTATCAAATTGAATCAAATTTGAAGCGCATTTTTTGTCCAGTCCGCGACGTCCCATCCGCGACAACAGATGATGTATAACATGTATAATATTGTGTGATTACAAACAAATATTGATTTAAATTATTTATCAAGAATATTATCAATTATTTTGTTTAACACCACCATCTGATTCTGTGATTGTTATTTTGATTGACTTTTATTTACGATGTTTACACCCCAAGGTCGTTGTAAGTTGGAGTGTCCCTTCCGCGACACTATTGAAAGTACAGAAGTTTCTATCAACAACGCACTCTTATCAGAAAATATTAAACAGATTGTAAACTATCAATTTATACCACCCTTCAATGCTTTGTAATATTTTTACAACTAGTTTGCCATTTTAATTTATTAGACTTAGCAATGAACAATTTGACAATTTGTGCCGTCCCGTCCGTGAAAATATATTTTTAAATTTGAACTATTTTAAATAAGTTGGAGAAAAAAACAAAAAAATCAATATGAGAAAGCTTGACACAGCATAAAAATTTTCAGGGGTTGATTATAATTTACCTTAAATCTCTTCAAAATGTTATCAGTTTGTATCAAATTTGCAGCGCATATTTTGTCCAGTCCGCGACGTCCCGTCCGCGACAAGAGATGATGTATACTGTGTGATTACAATTTTTTTTATTTAAATAAGGTATCAAGAATAGTATCAATTAACATGATTAATAAACATAATAAAGTGTCTATGATGCTATACAAGTGTTGCTCCAAACTTTCACGGCAGGGGAAGCTTCACTCACTGGAGCAGTCATTAGATCCTGTGAATGGTCCAGCTCGACGTGGAAGACATCGACACATGCATGTGCACTCGCAAAAAATATATTTGCTTTAACATGTTTAACCGTTTCAGTGCGAGGATAGTCTTTATACGTCAGAATCTGGCATCCACAGACGTCAGATTCTGACGTATAAAGACGGTCCCCGCACATGCACGAATTTAATGCAAAAAAATGCTGTATACTCTCCATCGAAAAAGGGGAACCCTATTAAGGGCAACCCCTACCTAAAAAGGAGGATTTTTTTCTATATAACATGATTGAAACAACAAGATCATATTGGCAGGTGATCCGGATTGTAATAAAATATAATTATTATTTTAGGATTAAAATATTTAGAACGGCGGTAGACAGATAACATAGGTATTCAAACAGACTTGATGATGATTTCGAATTGAAAACCCTTTGGTCTCCATGGTTCGTACAAAAATATTTCAGCGCTGTAAAGGTTAAGGTGTTTAGTCGCCTGCTCATACATGGACGCCTACCTTTTGCGTATCCGGGAATCAACAATTTACTCAGATATATTAGAGCAGGATATAGCTGCCAAGACACCCTTCTTAGTCTTGTTAAAAATGGAAATTGGCGCTGAAAGACCATAAGCATTTAGGGGCTATACATATGGACCTTAGCAAGGCATTTGATTGTATGCCACATGAACTGTTATTCGCCAAGCTGGAGGCCTACGGCCTCAGTGGAAATAGCATCAAAATAATGCGATCATGTATATCTGACTGGAAAAAAAACAGAGAGTAAAAATTGGAAATGGCACAAGTGAATGGGCTGATGTCCTCAAAGGCGTACCCCAGGGTTCTATCCTGGGTCCTATTTTATTCAATATTTTTCGTAATAACATGTTCAAATTGATCAAAAAAGCCGATCTTGTAAACTACGTCGATGACAATACCATACCAAGGCCATTGAGTCCTCACAACAGCTGGTTGTTAAAACTCTCCAGATTGAATCCGCAGACATGGATTTTAATTTGAAATTGATAATATCACATTAGTTGCAGAATAATATGTTAAGCTCCTTGGAATCAATCTGGATAAAAATCTAAATTACGATAAACATATACAACAGATATGTAAAAAGCTGGGAACCATTTAAATGCCTTAAAAAGACTCTCGCCATATATCATTGTCAACCACAGAATGACAATATTTCGCCGTTTCCTTTTGTGCCATTTCCAGTTCTGTAGCATTGTGTGGCATTTTTGTGGAGTGGAGTACACTAAAAAGATGAAAAAAATTCAGGAAAGAGGGCTGCGTTTTGTTTACGGGGACTACACTTCAGATTATGATTCTCTTCTTTGTAAATCCAAAATGCCAAGTTTGAAATTGGGGAGGAAGAGAAACATAGCGATTTAGACATACAAAATTAAAAACAATCTGGATCCTACCTATTTGAAAGAACTGATAACACCAATACAAAATTTCTCCTGCCTTTATTCAAATCAACAAGGCATGGTCTAAATTAATTTGCTTATATGTTCCCTAGGATCTGGAATACTCTACCTGAATGTACACGCACAACTTCAAATTACAAATAACTAAATGGTCAGGCATAAATAGAAGCCAAAACAAATGTGATAACTGTGATAACATAGCTATAATATATCGTTTATATCTATCTTGCTATTTTGATCTATGTCTATAATTTTTAAAATATTCTAGGAAAAATAAGTTATTCGGTCTTTGCTTTTAATTATATTTATACATAGATGCAGGACATCAATAATTTAATGTTATATAATGTAACTGTGATATATTCCATTAATAATTTTAACTCTATCGTGTTTTTTAATTTATATATATAAAATACGGTAGTAATTCATAATTTGTCTATAATGTAATATTAGCATATATATATAATAATAAGGAGAAGGTTATATTTTAATAGAGACTAGGAAAATCTTATATGCTGTTTTAAATAGGTGATGCATACTATGTTATATTGTTGTTGTTATCCTTTGTTGAATTTTAATATATCGTTTGAATAGCCCCAGGCTAATGTTTTTATGGTATACCTGTACCATGCCGATTCAAAATAAAGTTTATCTTATCTTATTGATGATAAGCCAAGTTTAGCCTATATAATATTTGCACAAAGGTGGCCTAAAACCCCATTCATTTCAATTTGTTGGTGATTACAGGAGGCTAGTAACATTTGCTCCATATGCTGTGGTGTGACGATGTATAAGGTGAACGGCTACCCTTGTCGTGTGTGCGGCAGAGTGTTTCACAAGACTTGTCTACAAGACACAGGTCGCTACACGGATCAAGAATTGTCTTTATCAGAAAAAGCACTCACCGATTTGCCGGGTTGGAGCTGCGAAGAATGCGTTAGTACTTTATAAGTTGTTGTTGATAATGTTGCCTTTATTGTTGTTGCTGTTATTACTTGCTAACCATCTGTAGATTTTATACATAAATGTTAAATAAAGTCAGCTTAGTAAAATCATAGATTAACAGATTAACGCATTAGGCAAATAATATATTGTAATCAGCAAATGGTGAGTAGACCTATGTTACTGCCTTTTAGCTCTGTCTATACATTAGAAGCTGACGTATATAATACTATCCCCGCACTGAAGTAGGCCCCTATTCTAATGAAGCGGAAAGAGCTCAATTCTAACACAGTTATGATGATTTCAAAGTGAAAAACCCGTTTGGTCTCCCTGGTTTATACAAAAATATGTCAGCGTTGTAAAGGTCAACTAGTTCGGAGCATATTGCATATTTTGACGCACAATGGCCGTCATTGTAAGCCAGCTGATGCAGTTTGTTGAGAAAAATCACCGATATATATTTGATGTTGATTTTGGTTCAGGACAACCTGTGCAACCTGCTGACACCTGAAGAGCAGGACTCCATTTACAATGTCTTCTGTTCCGTGGACATTGACCGCGATGCCTCACTCAAGCTGAAGGAGTACCTCAACTACAAGCAGCGGGTGTGTCAATTGAAACAAAACCGCAATTTGACCCCAGAAGAGAAGACGCTGGAGGAGGAGCAGTTCGACCATCTTGACGTGGACGGCAGCGGTGAGCTGGAGTACTGGGAGTTCATGAAGAACGAGGCGGCGCTCAAACTGAAAGAGAGAGGCGAGGTAAGCATTCTCAGCAGACACAAGACGTTGAATCAATGTTGTTTTAACGTTGGTCCAGCGTCGTAGACGGTGGGCCAATGTTAAAACAACATTGATTCAACGTCTTGTGTTAGCTGGGATTGTTTCCATACAAAGTTGTCACAACAAACCGGAGACGTTTACCCAGTGTGGATTTAATGCCGGGCCGACGTCGCAGCCGGCGGTCCAGCATTAAAGCAACATTGGGTCAACGTCTCGTGCTTGTTAGTATATTATAACTGTGTGGCAGTACGTTCCATCTATTATTAGGCATACAGTATAGAGCGTAAGATGGTTGCATTTGAATGGGATGTGCATATACATAAAGTTGTCCAAAACTTTTGCACGAAAAAAATCAATATATTTGTTAAGCTAATGCAATTTTGTCGTTGATGTTTTTTCAGATGGTGGCCATTTTGTTTTTCATTTTAGGGCATGGAAACGCTAAAATCCTGCTTGGCATAAAGTTTATACGACCCCCTTAAATCATGCTTAAACACTTGTTTGTCGGGCATCACCCAAATTTGGACCAGGCATCCACTTCCATGCTAAGTATTTTAATTATTTGGCTACATGTACATCGTTTTTAGAAGTTCGGGTTGATGATCTATTAAAACCCTTGTCCTGCTAGGCCCATATACATACGGTTTCAAGCATGTTTTAGATCAATAGAAACTTCACTAAATTTGTTTTAAAAAAAATGGTATATGCTTCGGGAATCTAATACTTCAATATTCGAGATGTCTATTTTTTATAAATAGTGTTTTTTTGTCATTATTCGATTTGCATATTGGAACTTCTTCAGGATTCGGCCCTGAAAATGACTACAATATTATTGCATAATGCCTCAACTTTCTACCGCCATCTCTATACACTTTGTGTACACGCGGTTATGTTTAATCGTGTCTCTGGTTTGGTTGTGACATCAGGATGAGTTGGTTGATTTGCTGACACCGAAGGAGAAAGCAGGGGCGCGGCGCGTCTTCAAGCACCTGGAACATCTCGGAAACGGTCTTGTATCCAGAGACGACATGCCTCATGATCTGCTACGTCAGTGGTACTGTAACATGGAAATGATCCTGGAGGATCACACGTTAGTTTATTTATCATTTTTAGATCTTAAAACGCAAAAATCACCATTTGTAAATGAATGCCCTTCAGGTGGGAATTGCAATTTTTATTGCTCAAGGGCAATAACAGTAAAAAAAAACAAATACCCGAGTGCTTAACAAGTATATATGCCTACAGGACTGACAAAATGTTTGATTTAAAGTGTTGTGGATCAAACCGGTCTAGGGCAAGGCTGTGCTCTGCGACGACTAACTTATATTTATATCCCCGAGAGCGCTATAATCACCTCTGTAACGTTACTACCGCATCATCATTTTACTTATCATCAAAAATAAATTTTGCCACCCATTTCAACAGTCGAGGCCAGCCCAATGCTCGGTCAACGTTGGCCCAGCGTCTCAGATAGTGGCACAACGTTGACCCACCACTGGGCTCTTGACTTTGTATGAGTTGAAAAATAATAAAACAAAAAATATTTTGTGTTTTTTTTTATTTTCCTGGGCTTTTTTGGGTGTATAATTGCTGCTAATTTTTTGTTCAACACGATTTTATCGTACTGATGTTTCTGATCTCTGGAATTGTTAGCGTGTATGTTTTGTGTTTTAGTTATCGAAACATGATGCCTGGACAGACAATCGGAGAAAATAAATTTTACAGCGAATTGTGAGTAAAAAAATGTGAAATGCTATTATCTTTCAACCCTTTCAACCCTTTCATAGTCATCTGCATCCACTACAAGCTGCGAATTGCTGCCGCAATTCTCGACTTGAAGATGACTTGATGTGGTTTAAAATTAAAGAAAATTACCACGTATTGGTAAACCAGTTTCATGGAAATTTTCGTTCCAAAACCCTTAGTTGTAGGGAAATTAAGTATGTTTTCAGGGATGTAAAATGATGCTTTAATGCATCGTGGGGGCTTAAAGGGTTAAGGGTTTCTGGATATAACCAGACGTGCTACTGTTAACGTCGTGCATCTGAACTTTTATTTAATTCACTCCTTGAATCCATTTTATCAATACAACTTGTTTTTCTTATTTGAAGTCAAAATGATTATTGCGTCCTGGAATTACAGTCCACATTTCAGATCAGAGAGCAAGTATTCCATTATTATGCCTAGTCGGGAACATTGCTATTTTTATTTCCTGATGGTTTATATTAATTGCAGGCATATTTCTTATGATGGTTTCCTTCTCCAGAATGCCATATACATTATATCGTCTCGTCCTAACAAAGTGTGGTGAGATATCTAAGGGAGGTTTATCTGAAGATAGTGATTGAGACAAAAAGAAGTCCCGGTGCACAGTCGACGGCCTACACAATATCCAAAAGAATCGACAGTGGGTATTTCAAATGTGAAGAGAATGAACGGCAGTGCGGTAGAGTGAAAATATCCCAGCGTCAGTAAAATAAATAACTAACTCGTCTAGGGGAACTTGGAAGAAATAAATACCTGTTTCCGTCAGTCAAAAACGAGTTCCTCATAATCTTAGCATTTTAAACAATCTCTTTCATTGTCTCTAGCTTTGAGGTTTAACCCATTTAACCGCCAAGTTATTCAATTAGGCCTATAATTTTCACCCTCTTGAAGTTGTGTCTCGCTGACGCAATACAAAACATCAAGTGAGTGAAAATTATTCAGATTTGACGGAATGGAGGCTAACTATTTTCAAATGTTGCTGATGGATGTCACGTTTTATCATTAACATGCTTAAAATGTGACAATTGATGTGCTAATGAAAAATTTAAAAACCGAATATAATCGGGACCGGCGGTTAAAGGCTTAAATTGCTGCCGTAATCCCCACCTCAAGACGAGTAGAAACTACCAAATTTCATGAAGTACTTTACGAAATTTAACCCTTTACCCGCTGTTATTTAATTTAAATTTTCACTCACCTGAAGTTGTGTCTCGCTATCGCGACGAACAACTTCAAGGTGGAAATTACTCCTGTTCGTTTTTGTTTGTTTTGCATATCTTGATGTTAAAACTCATTTTATTCCCAATAAAAGTAATTTGCTTGGTTTTACGGATTGAAAACTATTATATTTGTGCTTAGCGCTTTAAAACCCTTTCAAGCCTGAATTTATCATTGTCATCTTCATCAAGTACAAGCCGCGAATTGCTGTCGCAATTCTAGACTTGTAGTGGATGAAGATGATTTGGCGTGGTTCGCAATTCTAGACTTGTAGTGTATGAAGATGATTTGGCGTGGTTTAAAAATTAAAGAAAATTTCCATGTATTGGTAAACCAGTTTCATGGAAATTTTCATTCCTAAACCTTTAGTTGTAGAAAAATTACGACTATTTTCAGGGATGCAAAATGCATCGTTAAGGCTTAAAGGGTTTAGGGTTAATAGATTGAAATGAAACCTCAGAGCATCTTTCTTTTGGTGGATCATACCATTTTCTGTTACACGGGTTCTAAACGAAATAAGACAGAAGTCGCGTATTTTAATAGATGAATATGAATGCTCGGTGGGCTTCATAATAGAAGCCTGATGAATGGCAAGGATAATTCATAGTGAAGACACAATATTATAATGATAGATGAACGTATTGTATGGTATTCTTCTGATAAATATATTGTTTATCTGTCAGAAGAGTAAATGATATTATTGGAACTATTTCCTTCGAACTACATATTTTATTTTTATATAATTCATTCTTATTTAATGTGAATGAAGTCAATAATCATGCATGTTAGTAATTTTATGCGTTTTCGCAAACTGTTTGTATAGATACTCATATACTTAACAACAAAATCTGGAATACATTTTTATACAATCACATGATTTTTATTTTAATATTTTTTAAAATCGATATCAAACGATAACAAACTCAGCTTCATTACGCAAGTACCGAGAAGCACTATGTCTGAGATAAATTAATTAATGTGATTTCCCCGCTGTCGCACATTTGTAACAAATGGTGAAAATATGATATATAATGTCTTAATAACAGATGAAAAAATAGCCATCAATTGATGGCAGGACCCCTCAGCCGTAGGCTCTGTCCAGCAATATCAAGAAATAATGAGAACAAAATTACCCCCACTACCACCAAGGCGATTTTTTTTAAATGGCTGCGACAGCCATTTTGTTTTTAATGGATTTATCCCAAAAGTTAATCAGATCATCAGAAATACCTGGAGAACAACCATGCCAAATTAAAATGCAATCCTACCAACGTTTCATAAGTTATCGTGCCCACAAGGTCTCACCACCCCAAATTTCAGTCCCATTGAAACACATGTATAATGCCAACATTCTATGTGATACACCATAATAAAGCGTCAGCTGAACTTTTTCAAAAAACAGGTCCGAAAATGGTATGGTATCGAGTACCGTTTTGAGCTACTCTCCCCTGAGGGTAAAATGGTCAAACTTGCCCAGATCTCCCCAAATATTCTTACGCCTGTTCACAGAAAACACACACATTCTTCTCACCCCCTGTAACCATCCGAAAATCTCGCAACACAGTTAAACCTCATGTCCCGCATGAAGAGTGTGCTTGCAAATTAGACACAAAATTACAACATTCCCGTATTTTTTTTAATTCACCTGAAGCAGAAACAACCATATAAAGCAGTAATTTGTGTATGCACTCTCTAGTGAGTAGCCACCCCCCTTGGATTTCGGCTCGTTTAGGGTGGTGAGACCACAAGCTTTTTAGGCGGCCATCTTGGAAAATGGCCGCGTATGACACGTAGGTGCCAAAAAAATATATGGGATGAATTGCCCAGGCACATAGGTCATGTCTGTAAAAAATATACAAAATTCATCGTTAACTTTTTAGTAAGAGCTGAATTTCTGACCGCCCGCCCGCCTCTGGTGATCACTATACCCCACAGCCTTAATGGCTGAGGGGTAAAAACGAATATAATTGGTACCAGCGGTTAAAGCATTAATAGCTTTTAAATTAAAGCCTCGACGTGGATGCCAGATTATCAATTGACATTTCATCCCCATAATGCATTTTGATCTTCAGCGCCCCTTACAATTTTTTTTTTTATTCTTTTATTGAATGGTGATTTTAAGTCAAAGCATCTACACGAAAATAGAACTTGAAGAATCACAAAATTCGCCTACCATTATCATTTATAATTTACCTATGATTTTTTTCTAAAATTATCCTCTAATATAATCAGATTAGTTTTATTAGGCTCATACCATAGTACACCTACTTGTCAAGAATAAGCATTGTACACCCCCAGTCATCCATTATTTTGCTTGCGGCTACTTGCCTCGAACACTAATTTGAAAAAATACAAAGTTAAGTTGTGCGCATGTTCTACCTTTGTGAAATGAAAAATCGTTCAAGTTACGTAATATAGTTTAATCATGATGGTACATAAATCGTACAACAAAAATAACAAAATACCACTGTAATAATATAAATACAAAGGAACGGTATCCGTAGAACAATATATCATAACTGAACTTTTAGTCGCCATTTAGGAGAATACGTCAGTGTGGCCTATGATAATAAACCATGAAAACTATGTAACACGTGAAACTAGTTACATGTACATAACTCGTGGGACAATTGCTGTTAATTCAATCCGGTAACAACGTATACATGATATGTCGTGGGAATGAGTCACCTAACCGGTGGGAACGAGTTTTGTAGTGGTGAGAACAGATTAATAAGCTGTGTTAATTCACATTTACAAGACCTTTGTCACTCATTCCCGCGATCTACTTTATCATTTCAACAACTCAGTAAGCTGTTTCCACGACTTCATAAACTCCTTTCCACGGTTTAGTAGCTCATATACAAAACTTAATGAGTATTTTCTAATTAATTCCCCTGCGTATTTCGTTTCCAAGATGCAACAACTGGCTCTCAATAGCTTAATAGCTCGTTCCAAAGATTTAAATATAATATCGAGCAGGTTGTGTATATATTGTATTATATTAATCTGAGCAACTTCAAAGGCAGCTACATTAGTTGGGCACACACAGGAACTACAGAGTGCGGCAGAACACAGGAACTACAGAGGTACCGGACGTTAAAAAACTTATGCGTAATTATAATATTACATCATATATTGCCGCCTAACATCTGAACTTACAATTCTCCATTGATCCATTTCTATATCATTTGGGACGTATTCATCAACATTGTTTAGTTGATTTGTCAGGGTTCATTTAATGACAAAAATTGGGAATAATATGACAGGAAGTAGCCTATACTTGCATATATATCTAGACCTCAGAGATTGGGGAGCGCACTTTAGCGGCATCTATGGCAGATCTATCTAGCACACGTCTCCTTGTGTCTGGGCCTTCGTGATACATGACGTCGATATTGCTCGAGCGATCTACACTTCCACCATCCACGTTACCATGGTCACTGCCACTGATGACACTCTGTGTCCAGTCACTATCCAGCACATATTCCCGCTCTGCTGTACCAGTATAAGGCGTGACGTCATCACATGACGCCGACACGGTGGACAGACGTTTAACCACCTGGCCATGCTCGTGTGGGATCTGTAGACTTCTCCTCGATGGAGGTACGCCAGGTACCTCCTCAGCCGCCTCCACCACCAGATCCTTGGTATAGGCACAGCGCCATACATGGGCCAGACACGCACTGCAGTGGTAGTGGTAGAACACAATTAGTGGTACACAGATGTGCTTGACCAGCGTCCAGCCAAGGACACCGTAGTCCTCCTGAAGTTCATCATTGTAGAGCATCAGTTGTTTGAGCTGATAGCTATGTATAAGCCACATGGCCACATTAGCACACAGGAGAAAAGTAAGTGAACCACGGCCTGGCTTAGCTTCCCATAGGCTCTGTGTGGTTATACAGCGACATAACACGTCAATAATGAAAAGGGTTTGTGATATTGCCATCAGCATGGCAAGAATGCACTGACACAATGCCAGTATGGAATGTTTGTCTACTGACAGACGATGGTCTATAATGGCGTCCACTAAAGACATCACCCTGAGCAGGTTGAACAGCAGCAAGCCACAAGTAGTAACCATGAGCAAGGCCTCGTCCAGGACAACACCCCTCAGCCCCCTGAGGTACGTGAGACGCCGTAGCATGAACCAACAAAGAACACATACTAATAGCACCAAAAATGATAAGGTGACATCTGTTATGTTATATATAAGCAGAGGGATGTCTCTTTCCTGCTCACCGTTGTCTTTTTGTTCTTGCGAGAGATATGAGAAGAAGAGGATTGTACTAACTACGGTAGCCGCAATCACCAAGATTCCCACGAATAGTCCACGATGTGTCCTATGGAAGCTGATCTCTGTCATATGGTTACGTTTACGTTTTGATGGAAGCTGCATGCCAGAGCTCTGACCTGTCCTTAAACGTGTTTCTTCTTCGGACTGGAGTATATCTTGTAGATTATCAGGGATATGATGCACGTTCAGGTCTGTGTACATGTTGTAGACTGTGGCGGCGGCCAATAGACAGTAAGCTACCACACATGGGAATAGATAAGGTGTAGCTTTATGTAGTATATCCTGATCGTAACCACAGTCATCAGAAGGTGATATAGCTACAAAGAAAGTAACGTAGAAGAAAGTGGTGATGTTTAGAAATGTAATTTATTAGGCCTAAAATGAATCAAGCAATATAATTATCGATCCGTTTTGAACCAAATTGCTTTAAACAACTCACCGGATGTTGAAGTATACGTGCTGTTATTAAGTTGGGTCGATGATTTGTCTCCGTGGTTATATCCATCAAGTGTTTCCTTCACTATTGTCCTAAGCCACAGACACCAGTTGGCAGCTAGCACATGCATAAAACCAAAGCGTATCAGAGGTTTTTTTGTGCTGATGTTAATCTATCAAAGACAAAACACATAGTTCTCAGTGAGCGTTAAACAGATTAGTATTATAAGAGTTAGCAATGAGATAAAAAATGAAAGTTTCTCATCAAACTAGGGCTTTTCAATGTACTGCTATTGGCCTGATTAGTACAAAGTTGAGCATTTTGCAAATGTGCTTAATGTAACATTTTTAGTGTTGCTGACGTAGTTGCTATGGCCAGCACCAGCCAACTTGTACTCGGAGCAGCCTCATAAAGTGCAAAAGACACCAACGCGAACGTGAATATGCACGCGACGAGTGACTGTTCATGTACCAACGCGAAGACCAACGCGAATACCAACGCGACATGTGAGGCGCGAAGACCGGCGCAACTTGCCACAAAAATGTAACAGTTTTGAAAATGTTTGCGTTTCTCTTCGCGCTCGCCTTCGCACTGGTATGTTTTGGCAATGATCAAATAGTGGGTTTAATAATAACCATTTCGCGTGCGATTTCGCGTTTTAGTCTGTTTTGCGCATGTTGACATATTATGGCATATTGTTATGTTGACAATTTTGATGATTTTTGCCTGATTGTGTCGCTTTAGCTAATAACCACTAACTGATTTTTCATAGTTTATAATTTAACAGAATAGTATTTAGTTTAGAATCATGTTTATCATAAAAATCGGCTATATGGTTTGTGCCATCAGCATAGATTATACATTTAAAAAATGAACTTGCATTGGGGATATCATTCATGTAGATGATAAATAGCAAGGGTCCTAATATAGAGCTATATTTTTATATACAATGATCTGACATGGCCAATCTCCACACACTGTTTCCTATTTGATAAATATTTTTTCAATAAATTTATAGACGTGTCGTTCCTCTAAAACCGTAAAATTTAATTTTAGAAAATAATAGAGAGCGATTTAAAAGAGTATTGACAAATCCAGGTGGACAACGAAAGGTATATTACCGTTACCACATGAATTAGGGCTAATCCTATAATAGTATCAACAACATTTGAAACAGCTAATAATTAGTAGTGGTTCATTTGATTAAAAATGATGCACTCAAATATATTAGAAATTGTTGGTTACACAAGTTATAGGCCTATAATTTTCGTTTAGTGTATGGTCACCCTTTTTAAACAGTGGAAATACTTTAGCTATTATTAATTTATCAGGGGTTAATTTTTAATTATAGGCAGCTAGGCAGAATTCAGATGCGCAATTACACTTTTCTGTTAAGTTATCTGATTTAAATTTTCAAATATTGATGTTTAAACACTCAATTTACACAATTAATGTGATTTAAATGGCGCGGTTTGTGGGAGAGGGTTAGGGCCTGTTTCCATTGATAAGGTTTAATCCGCGCGGGTACCCACGCGGGTGCCATATTATCTAGCCTTCATCAAATAAATGTATCATTTCCGTTCACGCGGATTCGGCGCGGGTGATTTGCCGCATAGGGAATTCCAGAGAAAATGATGTCACACAGATGGGCTATCCCGTCTGTGTGACATCATGTTTTGCAAAATTTGTGAGGATAAACCTAACTTTAACATAATTCCTAATAATCTGCAAAATGGCAAACAAAACCCCATCTTTTAAACCATTAAAGATGGAAGATGGCTCGGTCGAACCCCGGTATGTACAACCAAACGAAAAAGATACACAAAGACCAAATCTAAACAAGATATGTGTGGCAGAACATTTCTAAGAAGCTAGACGTAGAAAAAATGACAGGTAGGCCTATTTATATGGCCTACCCTAGTGGGCCCTAGTTAAGGACGCATCGATCACCATCATCATCAACAACATCACCATCGATGGCATCATCAACAACCATCAATGTATCTTACCACCACCACCACCAACATCGTCATCATTACAACCATCACCACCACCAGCATCATCATCACAACCACCACCATCATCCCCACCATAATCACCACGATAATCGTTATCACCACCACCATCATCATCACCACCAACACAACCACCATCACCACCGCCATCATCACCATAATCATCAACACCACCACCAACACCACCATCACCACTACCATCATCACCACCATCCCAACTACCATCACCACCATCACAACTATCATCACCACCACCACCACACCACCAACACTACCACACCACAACCACCATCACCACCACTATCACACCACCAAGAGTACCAACATCACCACTACCACACTACCAACACCACCAACACAATCACCACCAACACCATCATCACCAATACCACCTCCATCACAACCACCACCACAATCACCACTACCACCACCACTACCACACCACCAACACAATCACCACCACCAACACAGCCACCATCACCACCATCATCACTACTATAAAACCACCACCACCATCACTACCAACACCACCAACACCATCACTACCACCATCACAACCACCATCACTACAACCATTAACACTAACAACACTACCACCACCATCAACGACACTACCATCATCACCACTATCACAACTACCATCACCACCATCACCACTACCACACCACCAACACAACCACTATCACACCACCATCAACACTACCACACCAACAACACCACCACCAACAACACTGCCAACACCACCATCACCACCACCATCATCAACACCATCACCACTACCATCACACCTATCACAACTACCATCACCATCATCACCACTACCACACCACCAACACTACCACCGTCACCACCACACCACCAAGAGCACCACCATCACCACTATTACACTACCAACACCACCAACACAACCACCACCAATGCCATCATCACCAATATCACCACCATCACAACCACCACCACAATCACCATCACCACTACCACCAACACAACCACCACCACCAACACAACCATCATCACTACTACACAACCACTACGACCATCACCACCAACACTACCAACACCATCACTACCACCACCATCATCACCACCTGGTCCATCACCAAGGAGATTACTATTTTCCGCGCGGGTGTCACATGCGGATTTATATCAAAACCGCACCGATAGAGACAGACGACCCGCGCGGGTACCCGCACACGACCCGCGCGGCTGGCCCCTGCACGGCTAAAAAACCTTACCTATGGAAACGTAGCCGATAGGATCGTATTTCATGGAATGTACTTTTAGATAATTATTGTCCTACATAGTACACAACCGTCAGCCAAAAAGATGTTTTTATTAAGCCTATTCTTACCTGTGGGTGTTTAAAGAGGAAGAATGTCTGTACAAGTAGCAGTGCTAGGTACACATAGCTTGGCCACACAATAAGGGACCGCTGGCTTAAACACGCTGCCGGCGTACTTCCCTCGTGTAACTGTCTGATCAAAAGTGCCTCATATACCATTGTAGCCAGCCCGAATACTAAAACAAAGACAAAATACATAGGAGCCAGTCTACACATAGATTTCTGTGCTATTCGACTCTGGAATTCGCAGAGTTGAATATTGAATCTAAGAAAAATGATCAGTTGTATTGTACTATCAGAACATTGTAGCACGCTGAAAAGATGTAGGCCCTAAACTGAAGGAGCCACACGAGGTTTGTGTCACATTTTACCTGTTTTATGTACAATTTTTTGGAATTCCCGAATAATATGTAGCTTAATCATGTGTACAAATGTCGCTTAGGAGAAGATCTTTTAAAAATTTTGACGTTATGAATTAAACAAAGGTATTTAGCACAGTAATATTGTATTTCTCGTTCATACGTTCTCTTTATGAACTACTATAGACGTGATTAGCGTTCAAAGGGTTAAAATGTGACTCCTGCTGCACCGACCCCTTCAATAGATCTACCCCTTCAACGGCATATTTGTGAATGGTGAACAGCAATATCCTACTGGGCACACGACGTTGTTGCGACGTTGCATGAACGTCATTGATGTGCATTCAACGTCGCAACAACGTCATTTTCTTTATCTCATTTATCTCAAACGAATACAGTAGACTGCCTTATTATTTCTTTTCATAAAATTTCATTGAATAATTGTTGTATACTTACAAATGACGCCTACTCGTAAATACAGTCCTGTGTGGTGGGGGAGGGGGCTGTCCCAGTGACCGTCAGGTTCCACTATGTAAGCGTCACTCCTCTCTGACACAACCGACATCTGACGCAGATCAGAGAACGACAAGTGACGCTTGTACCACATATGAGGACCCCGTCCTGGTGTCGACGGCACGGATGTTTTTGCGTCGACGTCGGTGCCGGGCTCGAAAGCGCCGTTATCCACTCCTCGGCCCCTCCCATTCGAATTGTTGCTTTGGCGTCTTGCGTTTGTCTGATTGTCGTCTTCGTTTTTCTGGTGAGATATCCGTACAAGGTGTATCTCAAGTCCAGCCAAAAAAATAAATGCCGCACCATAAACGTACACCAGTATCACCTGGAACATGAATACATCTTGCCTTTAAAGGGACATGCATGCCCAGGTCTAAAATCATCAAAAAATCTGTGGTTTTATTTTGGCTTCTCAATATGACCATATGATGTAAGCATGTCCATAACTAGAACTGCAATTTTTTTTTTAATTTTTGTGCTGCGCACTCACCAGTTAGGCTAGATATAGAGACAAAAATCCCGTATTTCTTATTTTTGACATGGTTGTCAATAATTAGAAATCAGAAATTTCGTCTCTATATCTAGCCTAACTGGTGAATCGGCAATCTTGATCTGCAAATGTTGACAGTCATCGAGTCTTGAAGATTTGATGGAAACCATCAATAATTAAACATATATTCATCCACGTTTTAAAAAGTCAAGTAATTGTCAACCTTTGGCAGAAAGTTTAACCGAGACCTTTAATTTACAAAACATTGTGACTATTCATTGGATCAGATGTTGCATCGGCCCTGCTCAGATTTAGAGCCCAAATAAATGAAATGAATGGGGGTTTAGGCTACCTTTGTGCACATATAGGCTAAACTGGGCAAGGGGAACCTCCTGAGGATGGTGAGATGAATGGGATGACACTGCCCTCCAGACACATGAATCGAAATTCAAACCCTGGCGGGTTGAGGCCGAGCACGCTGCCTCTCGGTCAACACAATAATGAATCTTTACTGAGTGAGCGGGGAAGAAACATCTTGTTTCTTTGACCACAAATAAAAGGACACATGGTTATATCATTATGCCTGCTATGATTAACTCTGAACCTGGGAAAATCTATCTCCTCAAATGGTATAATAAACGCGTTAAAAATAAATAATAGAATGTCAAAGTTGACACGTTCTAACGGTCTGCAAAAAACACACAGCTGTGTATAAATACCAACAAACACAAAACATTTGTATAACATTTACACAATGTTGGACCAACATCGAAGACGTTGGGCCGAGGTTGTATAAATGTTATACAAATAGTTTGTGTTTGCTGGGATATATATATATACAGTAGGTCAGTAAATCCGAAATAAATGACGTTGATGCTCCCAGTAATGTTGGTGGGAAAAGAAAAAAGTTGATCGTTGATGAACAAATATTTATTGAGATAAATCAAGAAAAACAAGATAGTCTAAGTAATAAAATTATATATAGTTATATATTATATATAGTTTTAATGATTAAACTCTTATAAGAAGCAAAACCAGTGGCTTGAAAAGTTTTAATTATTGTCGTCTTAAAGAATCATTAAATAAATAAGTTATTCGATATTTATAATACACAATAAGTATGGTGACCCAATAGCTATTCGTAGCCCACGCTCTGTCAATTGTACAATTTTGAAAATAAAAAAAGGCTACTTGCAGTAAACCATGATAACTTAACTATTCGTTGTTATTGTGTATGGGATGAAAATGGCTTACGAGGCCATGATCCAGTATATTGTGAGTTTTAACTGCATGGCAATAACAATAAGTCAATGTTCAATTGTTCACAAATTTATGCTTATTGGTGACCGATTTCCTACTAAATTATTGTTGCAGCGTCTGTGGTAGATTAAGATATCCCAAACATTACGTATAATATACGTATATATAAGTAGGCCTATATAAGTCTAGTTAACGGTACATATTATGATGATAGCAGGTACAGTTCTGCAGCTGGCTAATTGCGGTGATACGTGGGTCGTGGACAACATTCCTGTAATCATGATAATAGTTCATTGTTGAAGGAATCACCGATGGGAATCTCTCCAAAAGAGGTTGAATAAGATTTGCTCTCACTTGGCCCAATACGTCATCCAGTGGCTGCGATAGGTTGCTCAATTGTACTGTAGCCCCCAAGTGCTCTAATTTCATTGTCACATTGTATCCAGTCTGTGCCTGTGGTAGGTACATAGGCATTTGGAACCTCTGTTCATCGTAAGTGATGGTAGCAACATCGCTACGTCTGGAATGTTGTATCATTTCGTAGTTGCCCATTGATGTAGCTGGTGGGATCCTATATGATTTGTATGAGGGTCCAGGAACTGACTCAGAAGCGACATCGTTACGTGGCGTGTCTTCTGTCATCACCAGTTCTATTTTATGGCCGGATGGATTGGATATAGGCCTATGTGCTGTATCCAAACGTCTGCAGGATAGTAGTGTTCTGTCACCGATGGTGGATAGCTCTTCAGTTCCACACCTTTGTATTTTCACCTGTTGTTCGTCATTGTCGACATTGTCCGCTCGTCCAGATGGTGTGAGATGGTCATCAAGGCTAACTTTATCTTTGATCACAGTTGACGTCATACAGGATGGAAGGGAGCCATTAGTGTTATGCGCAGTAGAGTGTTCATCCTCTACAAGCAATGGCTCAGACTTGGTCACTGGTACAGGTAGCTGTCGGCATAACTTCACATCCTTCATTTTCTCTTCCGTCACATTCATATCTGTACAGCCATGAACCTGGATTAAGTGACGTTTTAAGTCGCTTGGTCTGTCCCACGGTTTTTGGCACACTGGGCACGGCGTTTCGCGGACACCTCCGTGTAATCCATGTTGTTTTTTCTCATGGCGGCGACAGTTAGCAGGAGTCGTGAAATGTTCGCCACAGACACCGCATACATGTGCCTTTAATGTTTTTTTAGTTATGCTCGATTTAACCGGAGCCATCTTGAAACGCATCTTGCCGATTGATGCGGATTGTAGATCGTAAATGCTAGTGATTGAATTTTTAACATTCTGTTAATGGGCGTGGCCTCCCATTGTCTTCAACAATTATGACGTAACAAACGTCACGTGGTATAATTTCCCATTATTTAGACCTATATTTTTTCCTCAATGTATATATTCACTGCCCTATCTATAGCGGACTGGTCTAATGGGAGTGGATACTGCTCCCGGTAAACATGGTAAAGCAGTTTAATCCATAAAAGACTTCAAAGCAATTAAATCACACAAAGCCCTATATATTATGGTAGTCTTACACATGATGGGTCTATATCTAGTAGGCCGGATTATGGGTCGAACCGTGACCGGCTGGACAAAAGTATGAAATTTGGCACAGTTAGGCCTACTCCTGCGACATTACTGAACAATTTCAGAAGGGTAGCCCAAAAATCGGAGTAAATTTTGTTTGTAAAAATTGCATTTTACGTAACCATGGCAACACAAAAAACTTGAATCAATAATATCGGTAATTTAATGCGTTATAAATAAAGAAATCCTTTTAAAAGGTGACATACACGGAAAATACATCATCATCTTAATTAGAGCGGCAGTAAAACCTTTGTTTAGTTAAACATTTCTGGTTACCATAGCAACCAGGTATGCATTATTACAGAAATTTAATTGTGCTTGTCATTATTCTTTAAATTAACGGATTATAGCGTTACAGAGAGTTATACTACCACTAACAACGCTTCTGTAAACTATTGTAGACAATCTCAGATAACAGTGATATATGAATAAGTGAGGATTTACAGTAATTATCATGTTGCCATGTATACGGTACCGACGAGATATCTCCTGACACATTTCTTCACAAAATATATACATTACATAAATGATTTAAATGAAGCAGCAGTTCATTATTTAAAAAAAATCTTAAATCCTCCCCCATGTTTGCCTCAACTCAACATGGAAATTTTTATGACGTCATCATTTTGTGACGTCACACCGTGCTTATTACCGCTGAACTTTTGACTATCACTCAATAGTTAATAATGTATTTCATTGTAAACGACTGAAGATCATGCACGGTCTGTTACATCATGGTCTTATTTGACCCATTGGAACGATTTTTTTTCTGGCAAATAGATACGGCCGGTTGTAAAAGGTCGGCAAATAGAATTATTATCTACAAATGTTTCGGAACACAACCTCAACAAGCTGCTGAGAATGTGTAAAAAGCCAAAATTCAAAATGGCTGCCGGTGGCCAATTTTGATTAATTTTGGAATACAAATTCAATTTTATTAGGCAATACCTCATTTTCAACTATATTAATGATAATACATTCATTAAAATGGTTATTGAAGGTCAGCCAGGGTTCCCATGGTCATGGAAAATCATGGAAAACCATGGGAAATGAAAAAATAATAAAATCCAGGCCTGGAGAAGTTGTGGGAAATAAAAATTTGGCAAAAAATCATGGAAAAGTCATGGAATTTTGAATTGTTATAAATGTCTATCACATTTCTTTGAGAGAAGTGTGTTGATTACCTACACTTTTAAGACACAATGACAAGTCGGCAGTCTACTTATAGCTGTAGAATATTGTACAGGGTTGTACAGGGGTTAAGTGAGAAACCTGCGACACCCGGTTCTGCTTTCGATCGGACCACTGGTGGGGGAGGTTTTACATTTTAAAATGTACATTTTTATATTCATTTACGAAGTCATGGAATTCTTAAAAAATGGTCATGAAAAGTTATGGGAAAATCATGGAATTTCATTTCATGATCTCCGTGGGAACCCTGGTCAGCTAAGGATGAATTCCAAGATGGTGGCCAGCTATGTTGTTCTTAACTTTGAAATAAAACTTCCATCTTCCCAGTAACACACCTTTTCGACTAAATCAATGAAGACAAACTCATTAACAATATGTTTTATGTTTCAAGATCCTCTACTGGTTATCAAATCCAAGATGGCGGCCATTCTAATCCAGTTTATCCATTATATTTTAAATACACATTCCATCGTAAACAAGCTGTTTATTTTTTTGGGAGCCTTGGAAAATAAATCCTTAGTGTGACGAAAATTTACATTTTTGCCACTTTACTCATTTTGATTTTTTGTTTCGCACATTTTTCGGTAGCTTATTCACGCGGGAGTCCCTCTAGGTTGTGATCCTGGGCACATATATGGAGATATACTTTTCAGAATCAAACATTCTACGACAGATCTTGTCTGTTAAACCAGCCTGGCCCCTGGGTAAAGGGTAGCCCAACAATTCGAGTAACTTTACTTGTTTTATTAGTGATTCCGTAACCATAGCAACAACGGTGAACAATTAATACTTATTATATTCATTTAAAAAACATATTGAATATCAATATATATTTACATCAATGGTATAAAAAGAAAAACATTTCATTTCTAATATACATGTATTTATGCCATGCGAAGCATGGTTTCCATGACAACCCTTAATCAGCTAATTGATATGCTTTAAAGGAAACACATATTTTCGAATGTTCCATGCACCATACAATTTTACAAATAGTGACTAATGATCTTTTTATTCGGGCACGTGCAATATTCCCACATAACATACTAAAATGTTATTTATAGCATGATACTGGTGCTTGTAAGCAAGAGAAATACACATATGTCTTCACCACAACATTGACTTGCTATGTAAAATCGTCCAAAGAAATTGCAGTCATTTCTGGGGCCCACAGTTACGTTGACAGCAGCTATTTGTTTAATTCATATTTTAACGGAAGACTTTTGTTCAGTGATGACGTCTGTCACATATTTCTGTCATTTATTACTGCAAATTGTTACATTGTGTGAATAGATAAATCAACCTTTTCGTACACAATTATGTGTATCCAAGTAAGCCTACAACAGCTCAGGACACTTGTCAAGTGTATTACCAATATTACAGAAGGTTCAGCATATTTTGAACTTCAGTTTTAGACATGTTATCTCAATTGCTGGGCCATTAACACGATGAGCATTATCTTTTGGGTTTAAAATTTTATTGTCAAAATCAATGTTCTCACGTATTCCTTCATGCCCACTAACCAAATAATATACTGTCATAACGGAATAGTAGACCGTTATAACGGATTAGTGGACCGTTATAACGTAATAATAGACCGTTATAACGGAATACTAGACCGTTATAGCGGAATAGTAGACCATTATAACGGATTAGTAGACCATTATAACGAAATACTAGGACGTTATAGCGGAATAGTAGACCGTTATAATGAAATACTAGATTGTTATGACGGAAAAATAGACCGCTATAACGGATTAGTATACCGTTATAACGAAATACTAGACCGTTGTAACGGATTAGTAGACCTCTATAACGAAATAGTAGACCGTTGTAATGAAATAGTAGACCTTTATAACGGAATAGTATATCGTTATAACGGATTAGTAGACCGTTATAACGAAATAATAGGCCGTTATAGCGTAATAATAGACCGTTATAGCGAAATACTAGACCGTTATATGGGAACAGTAGAGCGTTATAATGGATTAGTATACCGTTATATCGGATTAGTAGACCGTTATAACGGGTTTGTAGTCCGTTATAACGGATTAGAAAAAAACATCTTCATGTCCTAAATCCACTTCCAAACAAAAGTCATAGCGGCGGTGTGCTGGAATAAAAATCGGAACAATATGGTGTCCCAAATAAAGATGTCGGATTTACTTTGAGCAACACAGGGCTACTGGAGAAAATCGCCTTTCGTTTTCCAGAGATCCTTATTCAAATGAAAATCACCGAACATCACTATAATTCGGTTTTCATCGTAGATTCCTAGCTACTGCGATTGAGTGGATTTAACAGCGGCAAATAATGGCTGATCAAAAGCAATAACCGCCAGCTAACAAAGGGACGCATGAGTGAATAGGTTGTTGTTCAAATGCATGGAAGAGGCCTATGTTATATAGTGTCTCAAGATTCGAGTTTTGTTCAATGGCATTTTCAAAACCTTTATTCATATGATTTATTCTGTGCGTGGTACATAAACGTAGCGTTCTGGGAGACAAAGTCGGCATATTTAGTAATACATTCACGACTTATTGGCTCGAGGAATAATACCAAACATCAAGCACAAAACGGTGATCAAAACTGAAAAATACTGAGAGACGTGGCACAAAAAACAAAGGGTAGAACGTAGCGTTTTGCATGGCCGTTGGTTGCCGTGAGAGTTCGCCTACCCGCTTGATGTAGGATATGCAGAGAAATATCATGTTTCTCTCCACGCAGGGACATCATTGTCTCGATGTTGTGCCCTTTGGCAATGTACTCCGCTATCACGTGTTTCACTTCACTCAAGTGTAAATGAGTACATGTTCTAATTATTTGGTAGGACATAGATGGCAATGTGTATAATAAGTTCCTAGCGCCGAAGTGGTTACAGTGCTGTATGCTCCAAAGGGGAGTTGAAATGGTACATGAATGAGCAGGTCCAGTGACCAGGGGTAATGTCTGTGAAGCTAACAGAGAATTGTATTTGCGCTATATACATGATAATATTTAGAACTACTATTATTATTATTATTATTATTATCAATATACCTCTTTCCAGAGTCATTAAACAGTCATAGCTGTTAAAAATGATTGTCGATTATTTTCCGACTTCTCGTAAGTGCCTGTGTGAATATTTATTTTTAAATCGAGTTAAATAGCTAATGGGGGCTTTTTATAGTTGGTATGGCGTGATATTGTGATTGCTTTATAATAGGAGATCAATAACATAAATATGATATTGTTGAACAGGTTAAAGGAACTCCTTATGTTCATAATTTTTCAACGTCAATTTTGGTTTTAATTTTTGTATGAAGTAGTGTATCCCGCAGATCATTCTTTTTTTTCAAATTTCTCAGGTTTTCGAAAACATTTCTTTAAAATCTTTATAAGAACCATCAAAAACCCAAACATTCAGTTTGTTCGCCTAAAGGATAATTGAATGCTAGCACAGCATTGGGCCACAAGTTGATGTCGTCGGCCCAGTTTTGAGCAGACAATCGGTGCTGTAGGGAACCCCCCCCCCATCATCGCGTTCCCAAAACAATTAAGAGCGGCAGCTATCGATGTAACTATGTGGCTACTTTGATCATGCCGTCTGAGATTTTGGGTTTTTGTAGTAGTCTTAAAAATTAAAACTAGTTTAGTCGTTTTCAGTGCTTTAAAAAAAATTATGCTTTTGTATTTTACTTAAGATCAGTAGGCTATATAGATTCATATGAATTATTTTTTCAAAATTGACCAAATTGACAAATTCTCAACATAAGGAGTCGTTTTAGACATTTAATAAAGATTCAGACAATTTGAAGGAATGAAGACGACTAAGTCCACAGTAGGCTATTCACGCCATCAAACCGTTATTAACGTTCACCATGAAAAATCTCAATTTTAATCGTGTTTTAACAATCTTTTTACTAGCCCCAGCTCAAGCAGTGGGCGATCAAGTTTACCACGAAAAGTAGATTTAAAAGAAATTACTTTCGCTTTCAATGCTCAATATAAACCTTTGTGGTGGTTTCTGAATATTGTCAAATTTAATTTTTACTCAAATTCGTTTGAAATCACGTCACCAGTTGCAATTCTGGGCAATAATGATGTGTCCTGGAGGTTGGTGGTATGTGTCTTCAAAATTAAAGGTGAACAAATTATTACTATTGCGAGAATGTGCGTGTGCATGGATTAGGCCTACATCGTCTGCCTTGCTGTCAGCGGGACATTTTAATTTAGGTCACCTCTCCATGTGATACAATAATTTCCATTCATGTTGTACGGAATGCATGTACACACTAATATTCTGGGGTGAAAAACACGCCTTTGAACATTATATAGTTTTAACCAAAATGAAACCCTTCAATATACAATTTGGGGTAAAAAGGCTCTTAAATATACCAAAAACATACAGTTTTGGACAAAAGCATACTTTGGAATATACAGTTTCAACAAAACTCTTTTAATTATGTACAAGCGATGACACAGTTCAAGGCTTGTGTGCTGTTGCCAGAAATTTCAGGAAAAACGGCTGAGAAATCAAAGAAAACATGCGCTACTGGCATTAAAAAACTAAGTACTCAGCGGTAAGAAGCCCGAGTTTTATGACGTCATCAAATGATGACGTCATAAAATTTATCGAGGTCGAGACAATCATGAGGGGGGAGGTAATAATTTTTCTCAAAATAATATTTAAAACATCTATATTATATATTTATATTATAATATATACATATTTTGTAAAAAAAAATATGGTTATCTGTCAGCGGATATCTCCTATCTATGGGAACATGATCATTGCTGTATTTCCTCACTTGCTTATTTGAGATTGTCTATAATGTTCTAAAGAAGGGCAGGAAGTGTTAATGTCAAGTTGGGTGACGATATAACCCGTTAATTTGGAGAATAAAGACAGGTACAATTAAATTTTTGTATTTATGTATGCCTGGTTGCTATGGTAACCGGGAATTTCGAAATAACCAGGTGTTTTAATGCCGCTATGTTCAAGGTGGTATTGCATATTGACGTGAATATCAGTTTTATAGGCAATTTATTTATTCAGCTCACTTAAAATCACGGATAGTACAGGTATTACTGATTTAGGTTTTCAGCGCTGCTATGGTTACGTAAAACATGATTTTCACTAAGAGAATTTACTACGATTTTTGGGCTACCCTTCTGAAATTGTTCAGTAGTGTCAAAAGAGTAGCTGTGCAAAGTTTCATACTTTTGTCCAGCCGTTCACGGTTTCACTTGATTTGGGCCATAATCCGCCCTACTAATCCTATGAAATCATTATAAGGCTGGAACTCAAAGTATTAATAGTAAAAATATTTCAAAGACTAAAGTTTTATCATGCCCAATCAAACCACAATCAATAGTTATTTTTTGTGATAGCATATACTGTTATAAAACCCAAGTGGGCCTAGGGTCTACACGGTTACCTTACGTTAAAATATGTAGTGTACCCAGCGTCCACGGGATAATTTTAATAAATAAGCGACAAAGCGGATCACCCGTCCTGTTATTTTTTTCCATTCCGAATATCGAAAAAGTGGTCCGGGCGAAGTCACTTCGATCGTACCGCTTCACCGGCCATGCTCCATACTAAATCCCCCCTCCCCCTAAGTTCCTTGTCGCACCACGTGAGATTTCTTGAATTAAACTCATTTTGTCAAAATGTCCATAACATCAACCGTTTGACCGCCAAATGATTTAATTTGCATTTTCAGCCACTTGAAGTTGTGCCTCGCTGACGCGATCCACAAATTTGACAAAATATTTTGAAATATTGCTGATTGACGACACGTTTATCTTTAACATGTTCAGAAGCTGGTATTTAATGATCTAATAACAATAAAAACCCGAATATAATCGGGACCTGCGGTTAAAGGGCTAAGGACTTTCTGGGCTTCCATTAGATATCTACACTTCGACAAAATCATGCAGCTCATTTTCGTTCACCTTGAGGTGGGAATTGCGGTAGAAATTCACACGGAAATGTGGGAAGTTTTCTGTTCGATGGCATCGATAGATAAGCACCCACAATCAAATTTTAGGAAATTTTAAATTCAAAATGCTAAAATTTAACAAAATGAAAATGTTTCGGTCTTTTATTTGGTCCTTTTACAATGGGATTTACGACAAACCACAACAAGAGAAGGGTATCGCAGAGGATAAAATGTGGAATAGAAACAGTAATGGGTCTATTCTTGATTTACAGGCCAATCAATATACCCCAAAAATTATGTTTGTTTATGTAGGCCTATATCTTTAATGTCATGCATTCATTATCACAGTCAGTTTAATTTTAAAAATATTCAGGGTTGATGGAACATTCAGCTGGCAAAGTTTTTTTCTAGTCGTTGCAGTTCACTTATCAGGGGAGAAAATAAATCACATGTATTCATAGTAATTTAAATTTAGGCTAAAACTCGTAGACCTGCTAATACAAATACGAGAAATACATTTGTGGGTGAATTTTGGCAGGCTTATGTGTATTAACGTGAACTGAATCATTAAATCAAATCAAAACATTGCCAGATCACACCATTTTAAATAATAACATTTTTTTTTACCTTGGGACGGTTTTTTAATTAATTGCTGTATATCGTTTATGTCACAGCAGGAGAAAAGTCAGAGTATAATATACTGTGACTTTTCTTTTGTTGTGACACATATTTGTAAGTACTCACGGCGTGGACATAGCTGCTGAGCCAGGTATTCGTGAGAGCCTCTCTCAGTGTGATGGCTGTCACAACCAGAGATACCAGTAAGCCATACATGCAGCCCATCAGCCTGCCACCATCTGGTCTGTAAATTACACATTCATTATATCAGTGGTTTCTAAGAAGTCATGTTCTAATAAAATATACACAAATTATATAATCAAACTACAATATGTTTTTATATATTATATTCAATATATTATGTGTATAGCGAAACGTATTGTTTTTTAAGTTCCCACTGGGCACGCTACGTTGTCGCGACATTAAATCAACGTCAATGACGTTGATTTAACGTCGCAACAACATTATTCGCCCACTGCCCGGTGGGTTATATTACGAAAATGCTTTTCAAACTATTACTTAACACGATTATTGATATCACTGGTCTTGACCAGAAACAACATATTAAAGCGACTTTATTTAGGATTGAAATAAATAAACGCGGGCTAATAATAATGAATGGATACATAATTGCTTCCAATGGTTGAATAGTTTGTGTGTTCCAATTATAAGCCTTGACATTAATTTACTAACATACAATTTGCGTGGCATACGTTGATAATGCTATACTCACAGAAATATCTTTTGGTCGTCTTTGCGTTCAGCCAGACGCTCCAGGACAAGACTGTTGTTACGTAGCGGGGGATGTTGTGTCAAAGCCTGGACTCGGGTGTTGTCCAGTTCACTGCCCTGAGAGAGCGTGGACAGACTCTGACAGTCCAGATCCTTAGTGACACTCTGCCAGCTGTTCAGCGCCTTTCTAGGTTCCTGGGAAGTCAGTGGAGAGCTGGACAAGAGTGGAGGCAGAGAGAGTGGACGTGATGTCCTGGGTTTACATCTGGTGACGTCATATCCGCCGCCGCCGCCGCCGCCGCCATCGTCGTTCCCTCGCATAATGTTGTAGTGGTTAGGTAGGCATGTACAGGGAGCGGCACATTTGCTGTCTTGGTTAAGGGACCTGCTTCTTGAGCTTTCAGTACTGCTACCTACACTGTCTGAGAGGGAAAAACACAGAAATTAACTCTTTTTCCCAATGAGTTATTCTATTTAAATTTTCAGCCACTTGAAATTGTGTCTCGCTACCGCGACCCACAGCTTCAAGTGGGTGAAAATTACGGGTTTAATTTGAGACCTAAAATTTGCCAATCTTGATGTTTAGAAACTCATTTCATTCCAGTAACAGTGATTTGCTCAGGTAATAAAACGGGTTAAAAGCGACTATAGTCGTGCTTAGCGCAGGGTCATTCGCAAAAATGTTTCTTAACTGATCATTCCAGAAACAAACAGACTATCAGGGAGATAAAAATCATTAAACAGCCCAGCAAGCATGAGACGTCGGCCCAACGTTGGTTTACTGTTGTCCCACTGTCTACGACGTTGATCCAATAGTAAACCAGCGTTTGGCCTACCGTCTACGACGTTGGCCCAACAGTAAACTAACCCTGGGCCAACGTCTCATGTTTCCCGGGAAGGCTTCGTTGACATGGTCAATACCATGTATCTGGGGCTACTATCACTTATACCTGTAACCATACTGTAACCTCTCCAGCAGGCAACATGTCATTCCGTGTTTCTTTTTTAATCCAGATAGACATCGATATAAATGGGAGCAACGTTAGACATCTTGATATTTCAGACCTATAGTAACCATGCTTACCTGAATGAATGAATATATTGTGTGGTAAACACAGATTCTTTAGATGTTTGCATTAGGCGTAAGGGGGCCACCATTCAATCTCCTGGGGAGGGGGCGAGCTGGAGTTTTTTTGAAATAAATATTTTCGGGCAGCCTCTGCGTGAAATAAATAATTTTCGTTAAGTTCTGTAATATATAAACACGTAATACAATTTGAATTTTCAGCGAGCCGCAACAAAAACTCCGCCCCCTCCCCTGGAGATTGAATGGTGGCCCCCTAGGTGGTGTTTACCATGTTACCGACAATCTTTGACCATGGCTATTTTGTGGAATATTTTGACAAGAAGCAGTTGCCGATGAGCAAACTGAAAACTGAATTTAAAACATTTACTGACTTGCGGTTGGTATTTTATATAAATGTTTAAAATGTTTATTAACAAGAGATAAGTCGCCCAGAAAAATATATTTTTGTTGCTGTACGGTCAGAGACATTGAACGAGAATTATGTTCACGAAAAGGGAATAACATATCTTTCGTTATAAAAAAAATTCTAGCGAATATTTAATGCTAATTTGGCCACAGACTTTCTTTCAAAAACTGATTATATATATATGTTTGCTCTTATTCTCAAATAGTTAGCCCTACATTATGATTTGTTATTTATACAGATACGTAAGCCTATCTGTTTCAATGATATACATATGGGCTGGGTTTTAATAACATACAGGTATTTAAAAGTCCAAGTTCATCAGTATCGTTTAAGCACATTGTTTGGAAAATTATTGTATTGATTTAAAATGTTACAAGAGCAAAGTGAAAATACATTTGAGCTGTGAGCGTTTAATTCGTTTGGACAGTCAGGCATATGAATCAAAGTTATGTGTCAGAAGTGAATTAAAAATCCTACCTGTGGACATGTAACCTGCATTCCCTGCAAGGACCTTTATCAAAACTGGTCTCTGGCTGTACATTATTACAAGCATCCGTCATAAATCCTCTCTGTCCTGCTGCCAACTACATACGTATACTTATGAATACCACACATATACACTGGTGACACACATAGGGTCTGTACCTGTTTGTTACGCAGTCAGCACATACTGCTGAAAAAGCCGATCTCATCCAAGCAATGTGGTGCATTGACCATTAAAATAATGTTTCTATGCCATGCCGATAGGGCCGGTCCCGTTATCAAGTTATGTGTTGTTGATTATTAATTAGCACATATCCCGTCCTCATGGCAAACAGGTGTGTTGCTGTAGTATATCTGCATTCACAACGAGAAGTAAATGCGGGCTGGTTCAATGCTGACTTCACATAATTATAAATAAATGAATGTGACTGGTATTTTGAGAGGGAACCCAACCTCCCTGATTATAGTTACCCATGCGATCGTATAATTAGCGCTGTTATTTTCAAGCAATCTATCAATGATTTTTTGTGGCAACTAACCTTCTTCGGATTTTCCAACATTTAGCATTAGGCAATACATTTCTATTTTAATAAGATATTTCAATAATACATGTGAATAATACAAAAATATCAGCAAACCTGAAAAGCTGGTTGGATGATGATTTTCCTGCGGGAAAAATATACTACGCTTGTTTTATGATCGACTATAATTATATCGAGACGTGAACATTCAAAATTATTTTGAGCTCACTGCAAACCCGTATCCTGTTTGATTATAAAAATGAAATGAATGAGGTTTTAGGCCGTTTCAATACTAAAACCGTCTTTTACAAAATAAAACGATATTTTTTTTTTTTAATTTGTACGAATTTTCACTAACTGGAAATAAATCATTCTTTCTGAATATCACAGACTGATCCTTCTGGGATGATACGTTGGTTCAGCCGTGTTTTAATGCTGGGCCAATGCTGGAAACGTTGGCCAATCAACTTGGTCGAATGCATCAATAAATTCCCACGTTTTTACCACCACAAAGGCCAACCCAGCGCAAATTATGGATATTTAATCTCAATAACAGTGTGGCTGGACGTTTAACGACACGCTGTCAAAACGGAATCGCAGAATGATTGAATAAATCTACATAAAGTGACAATTATAGACATTTCCTGTGGAAATAATATACCATGCCTATAACAGACCTACTATATGCACCACTTACGACAGTGGGCGGGACAACACAAAATAAACTATTATCAATAGAACACGAAAATAAATAGTTATACAGCACTCTATGTTCGACTATGAAAGTTTGCAACGATTTATGTGTTTACCCTTACGGAACGACCTCAATCAAAATTGAAAAAGAGCATGTAGGAGTCACTGTGATAGATTTTAGTGGAATTAAAATTCATGTCCCATCTTGTAACTCGCATAACAGGTTCGTGACGCCATATCCACATGTCTATTGCAAATGTGGAAGACCACAGTCCACGATACATAATTTATATAAATGGAGTTCAGAGAAACAAGGCGAATACCAGGTCGCGCTGCGCAGTTCAAAATGCTTGGATATAATAGAAAACTTAGCCTGTGATTTGTGTGAAAACCCCAGCAGTGACTATCTGCGTACACAAATTAATACTCTGACCGCGGCTAGCGGTTTATTTAAAAAATATCTTGTAAACAAAAAAATAGAAGAAAATGCTTCTTAAGTAACAGCTGGTTTGATAGCGAATGTAAGACACTTAAAAATGAAATTAATAGTTTTGGACACCAGCACGATATAGCTATACCCCAAAACAACGACACCTATTTTGACTTATGTAAGAAATATAAACAAATAGTACAGATAAAAAAAAGAACACACATCAGGAAATGTAAACAAGAACTCCAATGTTTAACCACCGAAAACCCTGAAAGATATTGGTAATTTTTGAAAAATCTTAAACGAAAATCAACCCAAGAAGTAGTGGACATAAACCTATCCGACTTTTAGTACTGTTTTTTTTTAACCAGAGCACACCGCCACAGGGACAAAGCGATAGCAGCCTCCTTGAAAAAAAATAAGCAGTTGGAAAGAGGAAAATCTACCATTTAATATAAAGCAAGATATTGCGAACAACATACTAAACAACACCATTACAACATGTGGAATTATACATGCTTTAAAAAAAATTAAAAAAGGCAAATCACTGATCACCTGGTATTGATGGCATATCACTAGAATTTATAAAAAATTATATGATAACTTTCTTTCCATTGTTTGAATCATCATTTAACAATATCTTAAACACAGGGGATCACGATAAATGGGTCGAAGGGAAAACCACTCCAATTCATAAGTGGAAGTAAATCATGTGGAGTGAACTATAGGAGAATAAGTGTTATGCCAGCCTTAGGTAAGCTTTTCGAATCTATCTTAGAAACGCGTTTGTCATACAAAAACGAAGTATGTATTGACAATGATCCATGTCAGGCTGGGTTCAAAAGAAATAGCAGGACCATCGATAATATTTCCATACTACAATCCCTTGTAGTATCAAAAAAGGCCCACAAAAAAACCCTTATATGCGAGCTATATTGACTTTACGAAAGCATACGATTACGTAAATAGAGACGCATTTTTCTTTGGAGTGTTAAGCCCGTAATTATGTATTTACTTGTTGCTGACGACATTGTGCTTTTTTTTGGATACAGCCGATGGACCTAAAAGTAAAGTCATCATATACAATAAAGTGTACGCAAATGAGACATACGATTTTAAGATAGGATGGGATAGACTAGGAATATGTGTATCATACAAATATCTCGGACTGTGGTGCAGCAACAGCCACAATAAGTTATATAAAAATAATACATACTTGTCAGAGCAGGCTAAAAAAAGCATTATACGCGATTAAAAGCTACATCACACCCTCACTGAGCAAATTACACCCAAACCTGGCACTAAAACTATTCGACAGCCTGATAAGCCCTATTTTAATGTATGGCTCTGAAATACTATACAATGGTAAAGAGCAAAATGACTCCGAGAAAATACATCTCTCCTATCTGAAAAACATGCTTGGTGTAAGAAGACAAACATCCACTTTGGCCATGTACGGCGACACTGGTCATTTCCCTCTTTTGATGTGTGCAGACCCCGAAATACTGGGCTCGTCTTATAGCTTTACCAGATAACCACATTTTGAAAAACGCGTACAATTGTCTCCTAGGACAAGACAGTATAGGAATAAAAAATTGGGCTACGCATGTGAAAACATTAATTTTTAATCTAAATCTGGGTTCATTTTGGGAAACACAGACGATAGAAAGAAGGTGTAGGTTCATAAATAATTTTGAACAACAAACTGAAGACAAATTTATTGACGACTGGACCGAAAAAATATCATGCCAGAACCAACAGGCAAAACTTAGAACATACAACACTTTCTCTTACTTTCCGAAACTCGCTACATATGTAAGTGATTGACACAAGACTAATCGCTGCATTGGCTCGGTTTCGTCTTAGCTCTCATAATTTAGAAACAGAAAGAGGGGAGACATACCAGACACAAAAGCCCTGTAGCTAATCGTGTATGCCGACGATGTCAGACGACTCAAAGTGACGACGAAATTCATTTTCTAATGCAGTGTAATCAGGTAATATGTTCGAACTCGACAGAAAAGCTCTTCTTTCTGAGGCTGAAAAATATATCACAAACTTTAATACCCAATGCGAGACTGAACAATTTAAGTCTATCATGAGTACGAAAACCATGCAATAATCAACGCGCATGCAAAGTATACTTCTTTGTGTTTTGGGAAAATAGCAGTTTAACAACCTAGTCGTAATGGTGATCACTAAACATTAGGTCTGGTTCGAATCTTGGACAGCGGCTTTTGCTGAAACGTTCGAGCCAGATTGGCTTATTCCACGTTGTGATATTTATGGGACATACTTGGAAAATTTGTAATGGTAATCATGGTGATGGTAAACATTGAATTTCGTGTGGAACGTTGTCTATATCTGGTTCGAATCTTGGACGGCGGCTTTCGCTAATACGTTCGAACCTGAGTTAGCTCCTCCACGTCTCGCATGCCATAGTCCCACTAATCATTCTTCGCTATTTTATTTTGTGTTGTACGCTCAATCATAATCATGATATGAATCCTATAATAAAAATACAATTTATAGGTTAATTTACTATTCGTAGTACTTTTAAGAACATATCAAATGGTTTTAACAATATTTATATAGTATATAACAATTTATACCTAAATACACATAGGTTATAATTAGAATTCTACGCTTTCCAGAGTCTTTTTTTTTACTATAATGAACATTTTATAATAAGTTATGTAGTTATTTTATCTCTGGTTTACGGGTTTTGGTGCGAGAAAAATATATGGCAATAATTTATTTTCTATCGTTACAATTATCTCTAGTTAGTATGTACTGTGTATAACAATAACTGAATAATAATTAAAAATAAAAATAAATATATTTATGACATACATATTCTTAAATAGCCATGATGTTTGTGCAGTGTAAATTTACGTATATAATTTTAAATATTGTATTATATTTTGTATTATATTTTATTTTATAGTCTCTATTATACTTTATACTGAGAAGTGCTCAAAAAAACGAAGTATAAATAATGTAACATGTTAAAGATCATTTAACTATTAATATTGTGTCTAACGCGCGCTAGACAAAATGTAAACTTGTATATAATTCTTAAGTTTCTACGCTTTCCAGAGTTTCTTTTTTGCTGCCATTTAGAATAACTTAAAGTAGCTATTTTATCCCTGGTTTTAGTGCGGGAAACATATATGGCCCATGCATGTACATATACCATGATAATGCTGTATGGTGTTCGATGTTATTTTAAATAGTCATGATGAATATTTTAAATACCCTAAGCTTGTCTAAAGGTGCAAATGGCAAGCCGGAATGTAAGTGTAGCCTACAAATCATGTCGATATATGTGATTCGCAGAACTAACCATGCTAACCCTGCAGTACATAATGTATATATATATTTATATGACTATGACAAATAAGTCAGCAATGATTTGAAATTGTGTCAAAAAAAAAATCTATCTATCTATTTTCTATCAGAAATGTTGCGTGCTGCAGTGTCCATTCAATTGATGCTGCCATCTGGATCTTTATATGAATAAAAGCTACACCTACCAGGCAATATAGCCCCGGTGGCTGAAACAGGTTTCAGCTACAGATTAACCGCGTATAAAATCGTGGGACATTTCTTTGGACTGTCATATCTGAATATATCGCTAGATAATCAGGTCGAAAATAGGTTTTTTAGAATCAGTAACATTTCAGTTCCATGCCCGCATGCTCAGCTCAGAGGTCGCACAGTCATTAAAAAGTTATGGACATTTTTCGGACCTTGGGGTCGAGATCGCTCTCAGTCACCGCCAAGTTGAATTTTTCGATTAAAGCAAATGTATACATCAATCCACGGCTTCGGAGAGGACGACACGGCTACTAGGCTACGTTTAAAGCTTCAATTTACAATCGCTGCCTTATTTAAAAGCAACATCTAATGCTGGAAAAGCAAGGGCATTGCCTAAGATATGAAATACCTATTGCCATTAATTCTCTTTCCACTGCAGTTTCAAGTAAAATTCTAACACATTCTTTATATTCGTTCGGCCAATATGTTAAAAGAACTATTATTGACAATTATTCGTCAACCTGTTCCATTGTTAATTGTGTCATTTGCAATATAAACTCGTAATATATATATACTGTCCTATATTTTTAGTCTTTAATATTTTACTCAATATTTAAATATTATGCTTATGCATTGTTAGCATCCAACCATTTATTATCTTCAAGTGTATATTTATACGATTATAATGTACAAAATATTAATTTTCTTGTTATGTTAGTGAAGTGAATGTTCACCCCAAATAATGTAATATACCAACGGTGGCCCTCATGATAGCGATACATACAGTGTCTTAATGGGGGTCTCCTGTCCATAAAATTATATTATGAAATTGAATTGTTTTTCAATGTTTATACATGGCGAATAAATGTTTCTTGACTTGACTTGACTGTGTGTGTCACATACGTCCGCTTAAGCTTGATTCGCATTATCAAAATGTAATGGTGGACATACCTTTACGATGTCAGACATGCCCATCTCTGTGGACATGTCTGTTGTGTTTGCCAAATAGTGATACCTTTACACCGTTCACACTCTACTGCCAACTTGTCAAGGTCGTTAACAGAATATAGTGGAGATTGGAGAATAAATTAATTCAGCATATGACAAGCTATGTCTGTATAATTATCATAGGTTTATCCCCGTATTTGAGAAACCAAGCCAATTTAATTATAATATAAATATATTAGACAGTATATTGGTGTTTTCTACAATCATAAGACTATACATAATACTGCCGTTCATACACTATGAAGCTCGCCCTCAATGGCTATTTCTATACACGCAAAGCTCTAACCTTAATAACACTTTAAGGTTTCAGAATAATATACCCAATAAGATATTCAATTATGTGACACTTACAGTCCGTCACATAGCTGTCCGTTGTTTTGTCAGGATCGCTCTCCTCCTCCGTTGTCGAGATGAACACTCGCCTGAAGAATGGCGAACAAGGGGGGGGGGGGGGAACTGGTTGAAAGAAGACGAAAACAAACACGTGTGTACAATTCTCGTGGGTCTGATGACGACGAAAATAGGTCATCCGACAAGTCGTCTCTACACAAAATCAGTAGACGTGACTGCGTCACCAGGTTTCGTGTGGTGTATACCCAGCAAACACGAGACGTTGGCCCAATGTCAGGTTGATTTTGATCGGCCCAACTTTAACTCAACACTGGGTAAACGTTTCGTGTTTTTGCTGGGTAGGCTGTAAGCCTGTTGTGTGTCACAATAATGACTCCCCCCAATACATTTGATCAGTGTCTAGATGTGCATGGGCGAAAGAGTTCCAGTTTCTATACCTCGACTGCGGGAATTTTATTTTTTGTGTAAAATAGTCTTTTCCCTCTGAAATATTACACATAATCAACGATTTTCACTTTTTGCATTCAAGGCGCAGTCCCCATGCTTCAGCGACCCAGCAAACACGAAACGCTTTGGGCTAACGTCGTAGACGGTGATCCGACATTAAGCCAGCATTGGGTCAACGTTCCATGTTTTCTAGAGAAGAATGCCGCCGTACAGATAGCGATATACCTGGGTGATTGATGATGATGACACGCTTTAACTGGTCGTATGCGGCACATACTGGAAACGCCTGTGAGCGCTGTCAACAACAATAGCCTGTTGTTACAGTCAAATTGCATATCAAAACATAAAAACAACTCATTTCCAATATAATATATGTAATGTACACGGTTTAAAATAAAAAGAAAGAGGTAGATAGACTCGAGGTGCTAAAAATTAGAATGATACCGCACTTTATTTTTTAGACCAGGGACCCATTTATACAACGTCGGCTCAACGTCTTCGACGTTGGTCCGACGTTGTATATTCGTACTTTTTAGTCCACCAATTAAAATAGTGACATGCCCTATTAAAATATTATAATTATCATGCAGTAGGGGCCTATGCATTCTACACTTAGAAGATCTGGCCTTTCGTGAGAAGACAACATACGCACACTAAATATCGATGACTGTCAACCACTCAGTGCACTCGGGTTTTCTGATTTGTAAAGTAAACATACGTATTTATTGGTCCGATAGCAAGCAAGCGGGGTGGGGAGTTTATATTAATGTGTTGATATAATTTAGAAAGAAAATATACTTGTAGTTGGAAGCATAGCTTCAGAAGATTTAATCTGATGTTTTTTTACATGACTGCTTCATTCTCTTGTAATATTTCTATTTTATCATTAGGGTTGCTTTTATTCATAATAACATTATTTATAACACAACCTATAGAACATTGTCATTGAACATTTATAACATAACCGAATGAACATGTATAACATAACAGAACATTGTTAATGCCATAGTTGTCCCCTTAGATATGAAAAGGGGTATCTACACTTGGCAAAGTGGCAGATACCCCCTTTCATATCTAAGGGGACGAGATTGAATCGAGCGGATGATTTTGCACCATTTGGCGAAAGTCTGATTGAATGACACTTAATTGACTCCAACTACCAGATCCAAGTAAACTATTCAGCCCTTCTTGATAGAGAATCCACTGTTAGATAAAAATATATATTCAACATTTGAATTCCGACAATTATATACCGCTCTATGCCGTTTTCTCAAGGAGAATAAATCAAGCGTAGCAATCCACACAGCATCCACACGGCTCTACGTTTTCAACGTTGGACCAACCTTTTACAAATGTTATACAAATATTTTGTGTTTGCTGGGATTGCTTATCGGTCACACGACGCTGTTTACCTGTTTAACGCCAAATTAACATGAATGACGTCCATGCAGCGTTGATGCAATATATCAGGGAACGAAGTGTTGGACCTGGTAATACCATAGGCACCCCCTTTCCACAATTACCACACCTCCTCCACTTCATAATACACTATATATATGCAGTGGAGGAGGGGTGGTTGTGGAAAGGGGGTGCCGATGGTAGTACTGCCTATGCCAACATAATATGAACATGTATAACTGTACGCTCTCCACTTTGTCGAAGTCGTGGTTTATTGTAAGCTATAACAAACATGGCAATGACATCAAGGTAGCCTATCTGTTTAGTGCAGTTCCCGAGGCCGTACCGATTAAGCAGTTTTGAGTGATAGCGGGAGGGGAATCATAACGATCGTATAACAAGCACTTCATATAACGTATGGTGACACGTTTTTGAAATTTTGCATGGTGTTAGGTATGGACAGTGTTTTTTTTTCAAAATCCATCGCAAACAAAATGGGCGTGACCTCTGGTGATCTCTAGAGGTCAAATTCAAAATATGCCCACCAAAACGACCATGAAAACGAATAAAAGTAATATCTCTGCTCGTTTTTTTGAAGTAGAATATTATGTAATACCATTTTTTGTATGTTTTGAGACATGATATATCGGCTTTAGGGGGTCATTTCAATGATATAGGTTTGAGGTCGAAAGTCATGTTCAAGGTCAATGATGAGTTTAATTAACTATCATATGCTATAATAATACCTTATGCTATACTAGTCTGGAAACAAACTTAAAATTTAGTATTGGAAATGTGTTTCTAAAATCCATCGAAAAAAATTGGTATGATCTCTATTGAGCTCTGAGCAATGGCCGCCAAAACGGCCGTCAAAATTAATAAATGTAAGTAAGTATAAGTAAGTATAGTGACCTCTATAGCGCCATAGACCGGCTTCAGATGGAGCAAGGTGCCGCCTGGAATGGACATTAATGACAAAGGTTTTTTGAATCCTTATGATGTCTGTGAACATAAAAATTTATTACAAACGTGCATCTCTGGCTGCGTTTGACTAAAATAGGCTAATATATTCAAAATGGCCACCAAATTATCAAACTTGTGAAAAAATGATATATTGGCCATAAACATTCATTGATATATGACTGAAGCCATAATATACCCTTGTCAAACTTGCATCAACATGTTTTCATTATAACAGACCAATAAAAACAAAATGGCTGCTGAATTACTGACAAAATGGCGGCCAAAATGGCTAAAATTGGAGGGAAAAATGTGTACTGGCTATGTTATGGCTGTCTATAAGGTGTCACCCGGAAGGGGAATTTAGGCCACTATTTTTTTCACTTAGCTGGACTACTCAGAGGCCTGAATCAACCTGTTGATCCGGTAACTGCCGCTGCTTTACTGAAATATGGCAAAAAATGGAAATTACCTATGTGCGATTTTGAGAAATCGAGCGTATTACACATTTTTGCCCACCGAGTAGTCAAATTTTTAGTTATATCAATATATTTAATATCAATAGAAATAGATTTAAAATAGTTTGTGTCCGATCATTGACAAATGCATAAGAGAGCATTTGTAATATGCTCACATAACTCATTATTTTTATTACAAATGTGTTCATTTCAAGTGAACAATAGTTCTAGAACATGTTTAAATCAAGACTAAACATTTATACCATACAAAAATTAGCTGAGAGAAAAGTATTTTGACTATTTACTAAAAAAGTATTAAAAATAGGTAAAATTAAGGGTTAAAAAACAAACTTAAATCTTTCTTTTGCATTTTTCAATGATGAAATACAACTTATTTTACATCCACGTGAAGGCCTGTGCCAGTAGCTTTGCATTGATATCAAATATACTGATATATATACATATAAATTTGACTACTCATTGGGCAAAAATGTAAGATACAGTCGATTTTCCGGAGCCAAAAGAAAAGCGCGCCGATTTTTGCGTCCAACCAAAAAAGTGTGTAATATGTTCACATAACTCCCAAATGAGTTTATTTAAAGTAAAAAATAGTTCTAGAACATTTTTGAATCAAAACTAAATATTTATACCTTACAGAAATCAGCTGAGAGAAAAGTATTTTGACTATTTACTGGAAAAGTATGAAAATAGGTAAAATTAAGCACTTAAATACCAGCTTAAAGCTTTCTGATGCATTTGTCAATGATCGGATACAAAATATTTTAAATCCATGTGAACGTCTGTGTCAGTAGCTTTCTATTGATATTAAATATATTGATATAGCTCAAAATTTGACTACTCGGTGGGCGAAAATGTGTAATACGCTCAATTTCTCAAAATCGCACATATTTAATGTACATTTTTGGCCATATTTCAGTAAAGCATCGGCAGTTACCTAATCAAGAGGTTGATTCTGGCCTCTGAGTAGTCCAGCTATGTGAAAATAATAGTGACCCAAATTCCCCTTCCGGGTGACACCTTACCGACAGCCATAATATAGCCAATACACATTTTTCCTCTAATTTTAGCTATTTTAGCCGCCATTTTGTCAGTATTCCAGCAGCCATTTTTTTGTCTGTTATAATAAAAACATGTTGATTCAAGTTTGACAAGGGTATAGTATAGCTTCAGTCATATATCAATGAATGTTTATGGCCAATATATCATTTTTTCAAAAATTTGATAATTGGCGGCCATTTTGAATATATTAGCCTATTTTAGCAAAACGCAGCCGGAGATGCACGTTTACCTGAATTTTTATGTTCGCACACATCATAAGGATTCAAAAAAACCTTATGTCATTAATGTCCATTCCAGGTGGCATCTTGCTCCATCTGAAGCCGGTCTACCAGTGTTTCTCAACAATATTGTGACTCAATGACGCTGTAATGTAATGTCTTAGCTCTTGTTTGAAGCACAGCATTGTGTAATACCATTTTTTGTATGTTTTACGGCATGGTGAAGCTGTTCCCGGGGTCATTTTAATGCTTCCTATATTTTTTTTGAGCTCAGAGGTAAAAAATAACAAAAATCCAAGATGGCCGCCAGCGGCCATTTTGACAAAAAGATATTTTAATTAATAATCCGATAATCAGGTTTAATATGCCATTTTTGACTAATTTTGCGGTGTAGAATTATGCGCTTAAAATTACAATTGTAGGCTTCTGTGACCTTCAAATACCACATGAAGGTGAAAGAGAACGACCATCGATCAGAGTGGAGAACCAGTTTTTTACTAATGGCGTAATAGATACGTGATAGGCTAACTTGATGGCTCAAAATCCATTCATGATAATTTCATTACAGCCACCAGTGACATTGAAAACCTTATTATATGACTTTAAAACAACCCATCAAGTTGAAAAATGACCACCAGCGCCGGTAAACGTGAAACTATAATTTTATTATCAGTGGTGCAATAGTTACATATAGGCCTAGTAATTGTCTTTGATGATTAATTGATGAATAATTAATAGTAGCAGTAAAATAATGAAAGCCCCAGAAGCGACATTTCATTCTTCTTATTATTTCAAGATATTGAGTTCACAACTCGATAATATTTCAATTTACAACTCGATATATTGAGTTAAGAACTCGATATATTGAGTTAAGAACTCGGTATTTTAGTTGGCAGCTTGATATATCGTCCCCTCAGAATAAAAATGGGGACGGTATTGAGCTCTCAACTCTATTTGTGCTTAGAACTCAATATATTGCGTTAAGAAGTCTATATATTGAGTTAACAACTCTATAAATTGAGAAAAGAACTCGATATAGGCCATTACAAGTCGAGAATCGCGACAGCAATTCGCGGCTTGTTGTGGATGAAGATGACCATAGTAAATTCAGCCTTAAAAGAGTTAAGAAGTAAACAACTCTATATATTATTGAGTTTACAACTCGATACATTAAACAACTCGATATATTGAGAAAAGAACTCGATATATCGAGTTCACAACTCGACATATCGAGTTCAAAATTGGAAATATTGAGTTTTCAACTCAATATAGGCTCTATCGAGTTTATAACTCGATATATTGAGTTCATAACTCGATATATTGAGTCAAGAAGTCGATATATTGAGCTAAGAAGTCGATAAATTAAGTTACGATCCCGATGTCTTGACTTATCAACTCGATATATTGAGTTCAGAACTGTATATATTGAGTGATTAACTCGATATATTGAGTTAATAGCTCGATATGTGAGTTAATAACTCAATATATTAAGTTCAGCACTAAAAAGATTGAGTTAACAACTCGATATATTTTGATAAAAACTCGATATATCGAGTTCACAGCTCGATATATTGAATTGCCAACCTAATATTTTGAGTTGATAACTCAATATATTAAGTTTACAACACGATATATTGAGTTGAGAAGTCGATATATTGAGCTAAGAAGTCAATATATTGTGTTAAGAGTAATAATGAGTTATCAACACGATGTAGTAAGTTAATAACTCGATATATCAGTTAATAACTTGAAATATTTGCAGTTCAGAACTCAAAATATTGAGTTAATAACTCGATATTAACTCTATATATTGAGTTCAGAACTCAATATATTGAGTTAAGAAGTCTATAATATTGAGTTAACAGCTCGATATATTGAGATAATAAGTCGATATATCGAGTTCAAACCCCGTTATATTGAGTTGTCAACTCAATATATTGAGTTGACAACTCAATAATATTTAGTTCACAACTCGATATAATGAGTTAATATCTCGATATATTGAGTTCAGAACTCAATATAGGTAAGTTCAGAACTCAATATATGAGTTAAGAAGTCGATATAATGAGCTAAGATTTATTGAATTAGGAACTCGATATATTGAGTCGATATATTGAGTTATAAACTCGATATATTGAGTTATAAACTCAATATTTTATCGCTTTGGAACCTAATATATCGAGTTTTAAACTCTATATATCCAGTTTGGAACCCAAATATCGACGTTTAAACTCAATATATCGACTTTAAACTCAATATATCGATTTGTAAACTCAATATATCAATGTATCGGCTTTGGAACTCAAGATATTGAGTTCAGAAATCAACATATCAACTTTTAAACTCAATAAATTTGTAATCTCAATATATCAATATATCGACTTTGGAACTCAAGATAATAAGTTCAGAACTCAATATATCGACTTTTAAACTCAATATATCGACTTTTAAACTCAATATATCGAGTTATGAGTTCTGAACTCAATATATTGAGTTGCTAGCTCAATATATTGAGTTTAATTTTTTTATTTTTATAAATCTAAATGACGCTTCTGAGGCTTGGTAGATTTGTATTACTTTTCGACCTTAATGATCATCTAGTGATATTGTAATACGTCAAAAAACAGTGCAGTTCATTGAGGAGATGAATTATGTACAGATGATGACGTGAGGTTCTGGGTACCGGTATATCTAGGGAATTTACTCCCAGACATGCTCAGACGGCGGGGCGTGCTGAAACACTATGGCCTTTGAAGCAGCTCTGCTATCCTCGGATAGTCCCCAGTGTAACAACAGTTGCTCCATTTATTTCTCTAGTGTTGGTAGTATCAGACCCTACCATAGCCCTGAATACAAGGCTATTCCGCCCGAGCTGTATAGCTCGGGCGAAATAGACTTGTATTCAGGGCTAACCCTACCATGACCAGCTCAGTGCCTCCACTCATGCAAGAGTAGCCTCAGTATAAGTACCGTACTATTGTTCTGCGGAGGAAGCAGGAATGAGGGTGCGCCTCTGATAAGTCTAATATCATCCAGTCATCAGCCATCGATATATTGTCTCAGATTTGTCATTGTTTGCAGTGAATTTAATATTGGTTGAATTTGTTAAGAAGTTGGTGCTTCGGTTATCACATTATAAAACTCAATTCCTCACATGAAGTAATTTGAATTTTTTTAGTGTATGATATGAGGTTCCGTGATGCTTCTAAATCTTTAAGTGCAATGGACGTTGGTACGTAGGGTCACAGTATGTTGTATTCTACTAAGTTTATATTGAAATATAGTTTCCTTCATTAATCAGCAAGGTGTATTATTGAATATGGGATTTTGACACTGCATGTTATTACAATTGAGCGCTATAATTCTCACGCTCAATTTGACATTAGTATATATATATAGAATATGTCACGCTCCTTGATACTATAAATATAGCGCACCTCAAGTAACGTTATGCAACAGTCACAGAGCTGAAGACAGTAAATTAATTGCTTTTGGATCCCCTATGTGTCGATGTTCCGTCACCATCTGTTCCCACGAAATATGACGGAACTTCGGATATGGCAGAGTATCGGAGAAGATCCCCCACCCTCTCCAAGCAATGTTGGAACCGAGGATATATATATATATGATATTGTTATATTAGTAGACCTACATGCATTATTTGTGCGAACAACATAACAACATAAATGAGATATGTTCAAACATGTCCGTTGCGACACATCACAATTACATAATCATATTAAAGGCTTACACAGCCCGAGCACGATCACTGGCATTTTTGTATTCCTCGCCCTAACGGGAATTTGGATATATGGCATTATAAGCGCTATTGATAAAATAGCCACACGAACAACGTTCGATACAGTATAAATATACTGCTTTTTACAATCACGTTGTTGGACGACATATCCACACACCTGCTCGATTCGTAGGCCCCTACGGCTGATTCTCGCTATTACAGCGCCAAACGATACGACGGCAAGGACCAGCCACACGCATCGCACTACTATCACATTGTATCACATGTAATGAACTAAATGTACCCTTTTAACATGTAATTTACGTATGTAATTTGCAAATCATAATACGTAAACAAAAATAATTAATACTTACCATTCATTGTATTAATTAAATATATTTAGGTTCGGACGACACACGTTGAACAGCAGCATAAATTGCAGAACACTGGTGTTAAGAGGATGGGATCAATATTGTTTTTGTGCACTGTTCGGATGGACTGACACTTCACCCACAAGTTGGTTTGTGATCATACGTTGTCACTCAGCCCGGGGGTAATGTGGGGACAAGCGTCTTTCCCTCTTCGGTTGGTGAAGCTGAGGCTGTAATTCAGCTTTCCGGAACTCCCCGAACAGTTTCATCCTTGCTAGCCCCGCAGACATTTTCCAGCGCGCTCGCCCACTTGCGATCCAGCCCGAGGGGCAGACAGACGTCTGCCCTGCCCCAGCAGCGCCAGCCACGAGGCTGAGGCCGCCGCGCTCCAACTTCCATCATTCCATCTGAATCAGTGCACTATTTAATTAAATACAATTATAAATCAGCATATATATAGCCCTGAAAACAATTATTTTAGAGGAGTACCATAGTGTCTATAAATACAGCGATTTTAAAATGTTTCCTTGACCCCATAAAATAAAATAATGATTCAGTAATGTTTATATAATAATAATAATAATAATAATAATAACTTTATTTACTGAGGGTGGACCCAATGAGCCATATAGCTCATCTGCCTTGGGACCCTCAAGGCTAACAATATAAGAGTACAATATGGAACATAATATAACATATAATATATATATAGTACATATTTATATTCTGATATACTCGACATGAATAATGCATGTATACAAAAAAAAAAACATACACAGTCAGAGATAAATGAAACAAATACATACATTTTATACAAACATGTTAATAAATAGCACATTACTATCCATAGATAAGTAATATTTACACACATAAATCTGACAATAGATATGATTTCTTAAATTGTGATAGGGTAGAAGCTTTACGGCTATTGGTACTTAATGAATTCCATACTTTTGGTCCTAAAAAACGTAAACTCTTTATGTGCGTTCTGGGAATGAATAACTTTTTATTACTAACAGATCTCAAACTGAATGGTGCGGTTTCACTGGATCTGGTGAACATATCGGCCATGTAACTGGGTGTCATATTGTTGAGGGCTTTATATACTAATGTGGCTTGACGAAATTGAACATTTTTATCGATTGGTAGCCATTTAAGAATTTTGAATAGTTCTATGGATGGGACGGTATAATCTACATCAAGAATTGAACGAGCCGCCATTTTCTGTAATTTTATCAGGGTGTGGATATCTTTTTTAAATGCAGTTCCCCACACTGAACAACAGTAATCAAAGTGGGGTTTAACAAAGTAATTATAAAATGTTAGACGTCCGGAAAGCGGAACAAATCTTTTTATTTTTCGCAATATTGACAATTTATAAAGAACAGTCTGTCTAACCTTTCTAACCTGAGGAGTCCACGAAAGATTTTCATCAATAACACAGCCTAATAATTTTTCTTCAGTGACCTGCGTTATCTTACTTTTTCCAAGATATACATTTAATTTATATTTGTTAACGTCAAAATATTGGAGTCTCTTGCTTGTGCCTATTACCATAATTTTTGTTTTGTCAGAACTAGGTACCATGCGGTTAATACTACACCACCGCATTAGACTGTCAGAGCTTTCTTGTAGAGATTTCTCCACGTTTTTTATATCTTTAGAAGCCGTGGATTTGGTGGCATCATCAGCGAAGAGTGATACTAGATCTAGTCCATCCTCGAGAGGTAGATCATTGATAAATAAAAGAAATAACAATGGTCCCAAGATAGAGCCCTGGGGTACACCATACTTAATTTCTAGTGGTTGTGATACTTTGTGATTAATCTTTACACATTGTTGTCTATTGGATAAATAAGACGTGAACCAGCTCATAGAATCCTGACTAAAGTTATACAATTTTAGTTTTTTCAACAAAATATCATGGTCAACCATATCGAAAGCCTTGCAAAAGTCAATGAACAGTACACCTACAATTTTCTTGTTATATATGGAAGATAGCCATTCATCAACAAGTAGATGAAGAGCAGTCTCACACGAGTGTTTTGATCTGAATCCGGACTGCCGAGAAATTAACAGGTCATGACAAACAAGAAATTCATAGAGACAGTTAAACACATGTCTCTCCAATAGTTTAGAAAGAATAGGTAAAATAGATATTGGTCTGTAATTTCCGGGATCATCTGTGGAACCTTTCTTGAAAAGTGGTGTAACAACTGCCGTTTTCCAATCATTTGGAAATTGATTTTTAGCAATGCTAAGATTACAAATTTCAGTGATTATATGTGTGATGTAAGGAGCGCTTAACTTTAACATATGTGCACTGATGCCATCTACTCCTGCTGATTTCTTAACATCTAATGTCGACAAAAACTTGAAGACAGCCTGTTTGGTGATAAGCGGTATTTGAAACATGTTATCAGGCGGCAGCTTAGTCTTAACAAAATGTGTTAATGGTTGGAAATCGTGCTGGGCAGTGTCATTATTACTTGATGGCGGAATAACATCAATGTATTGATCTACTACAGATGTGAAATGTAGGTTAAATGCGTTTGCAATATCCTGTTCATCTGTAAGTTTTATATTTTCTTGTTTTATGGACGATACGGTTGATTTCTTAGACTTATTAGATAATTCATTTAAAATTTTCGCATTTGCTGCGTGGTTGTTCTGACTTTGTTCAATTAAGTTATAGTAAAATTCCTGCTTAGATTTTCTAAGTAAGTATGTAGAATGGTTTCTCCAGTATTTATAATTTTCATAATCATGCCTAGCTTTAGCAGAGTCTCGAAGACTAAATGATTTTAGTAATTCGGGTGTAATCCAGCCGGGTTGTTTAATCCTCTTAACTCTCTTTTGTACTAGTGGTATGTGTTTATCAACTATGGAGGTAAATTCAGACACAAAGGACGAAATGGCTCGATATATTGAATTGCCAACCTAATATTTTGAGTTGATAACTCAATATATTAAGTTTACAACACGATATATTGAGTTGAGAAGTCGATATATTGAGCTAAGAAGTCAATATATTGTGTTAAGAGTAATAATGAGTTATCAACACGATGTAGTAAGTTAATAACTCGATATATCAGTTAATAACTTGAAATATTTGCAGTTCAGAACTCAAAATATTGAGTTAATAACTCGATATTAACTCTATATATTGAGTTCAGAACTCAATATATTGAGTTAAGAAGTCTATAATATTGAGTTAACAGCTCGATATATTGAGATAATAAGTCGATATATCGAGTTCAAACCCCGTTATATTGAGTTGTCAACTCAATATATTGAGTTGACAACTCAATAATATTTAGTTCACAACTCGATATAATGAGTTAATATCTCGATATATTGAGTTCAGAACTCAATATAGGTAAGTTCAGAACTCAATATATGAGTTAAGAAGTCGATATAATGAGCTAAGATTTATTGAATTAGGAACTCGATATATTGAGTCGATATATTGAGTTATAAACTCGATATATTGAGTTATAAACTCAATATTTTATCGCTTTGGAACCTAATATATCGAGTTTTAAACTCTATATATCCAGTTTGGAACCCAAATATCGACTTTTAAACTCAATATATCGACTTTAAACTCAATATATCGATTTGTAAACTCAATATATCAATGTATCGGCTTTGGAACTCAAGATATTGAGTTCAGAAATCAACATATCAACTTTTAAACTCAATAAATTTGTAATCTCAATATATCAATATATCGACTTTGGAACTCAAGATAATAAGTTCAGAACTCAATATATCGACTTTTAAACTCAATATATCGACTTTTAAACTCAATATATCGAGTTATGAGTTCTGAACTCAATATATTGAGTTGCTAGCTCAATATATTGAGTTTAATTTTTTTATTTTTATAAATCTAAATGACGCTTCTGAGGCTTGGTAGATTTGTATTACTTTTCGACCTTAATGATCATCTAGTGATATTGTAATACGTCAAAAAACAGTGCAGTTCATTGAGGAGATGAATTATGTACAGATGATGACGTGAGGTTCTGGGTACCGGTATATCTAGGGAATTTACTCCCAGACATGCTCAGACGGCGGGGCGTGCTGAAACACTATGGCCTTTGAAGCAGCTCTGCTATCCTCGGATAGTCCCCAGTGTAACAACAGTTGCTCCATTTATTTCTCTAGTGTTGGTAGTATCAGACCCTACCATAGCCCTGAATACAAGGCTATTCCGCCCGAGCTGTATAGCTCGGGCGAAATAGACTTGTATTCAGGGCTAACCCTACCATGACCAGCTCAGTGCCTCCACTCATGCAAGAGTAGCCTCAGTATAAGTACCGTACTATTGTTCTGCGGAGGAAGCAGGAATGAGGGTGCGCCTCTGATAAGTCTAATATCATCCAGTCATCAGCCATCGATATATTGTCTCAGATTTGTCATTGTTTGCAGTGAATTTAATATTGGTTGAATTTGTTAAGAAGTTGGTGCTTCGGTTATCACATTATAAAACTCAATTCCTCACATGAAGTAATTTGAATTTTTTTAGTGTATGATATGAGGTTCCGTGATGCTTCTAAATCTTTAAGTGCAATGGACGTTGGTACGTAGGGTCACAGTATGTTGTATTCTACTAAGTTTATATTGAAATATAGTTTCCTTCATTAATCAGCAAGGTGTATTATTGAATATGGGATTTTGACACTGCATGTTATTACAATTGAGCGCTATAATTCTCACGCTCAATTTGACATTAGTATATATATATAGAATATGTCACGCTCCTTGATACTATAAATATAGCGCACCTCAAGTAACGTTATGCAACAGTCACAGAGCTGAAGACAGTAAATTAATTGCTTTTGGATCCCCTATGTGTCGATGTTCCGTCACCATCTGTTCCCACGAAATATGACGGAACTTCGGATATGGCAGAGTATCGGAGAAGATCCCCCACCCTCTCCAAGCAATGTTGGAACCGAGGATATATATATATATGATATTGTTATATTAGTAGACCTACATGCATTATTTGTGCGAACAACATAACAACATAAATGAGATATGTTCAAACATGTCCGTTGCGACACATCACAATTACATAATCATATTAAAGGCTTACACAGCCCGAGCACGATCACTGGCATTTTTGTATTCCTCGCCCTAACGGGAATTTGGATATATGGCATTATAAGCGCTATTGATAAAATAGCCACACGAACAACGTTCGATACAGTATAAATATACTGCTTTTTACAATCACGTTGTTGGACGACATATCCACACACCTGCTCGATTCGTAGGCCCCTACGGCTGATTCTCGCTATTACAGCGCCAAACGATACGACGGCAAGGACCAGCCACACGCATCGCACTACTATCACATTGTATCACATGTAATGAACTAAATGTACCCTTTTAACATGTAATTTACGTATGTAATTTGCAAATCATAATACGTAAACAAAAATAATTAATACTTACCATTCATTGTATTAATTAAATATATTTAGGTTCGGACGACACACGTCGAACAGCAGCATAAATTGCAGAACACTGGTGTTAAGAGGATGGGATCAATATTGTTTTTGTGCACTGTTCGGATGGACTGACACTTCACCCACAAGTTGGTTTGTGATCATACGTTGTCACTCAGCCCGGGGGTAATGTGGGGACAAGCGTCTTTCCCTCTTCGGTTGGTGAAGCTGAGGCTGTAATTCAGCTTTCCGGAACTCCCCGAACAGTTTCATCCTTGCTAGCCCCGCAGACATTTTCCAGCGCGCTCGCCCACTTGCGATCCAGCCCGAGGGGCAGACAGACGTCTGCCCTGCCCCAGCAGCGCCAGCCACGAGGCTGAGGCCGCCGCGCTCCAACTTCCATCATTCCATCTGAATCAGTGCACTATTTAATTAAATACAATTATAAATCAGCATATACATAGCCCTGAAAACAATTATTTTAGAGGAGTACCATAGTGTCTATAAATACAGCGATTTTAAAATGTTTCCTTGACCCCATAAAATAAAATAATGATTCAGTAATGTTTATATAATAATAATAATAATAATAATAACTTTATTTACTGAGGGTGGACCCAATGAGCCATATAGCTCATCTGCCTTGGGACCCTCAAGGCTAACAATATAAGAGTACAATATGGAACATAATATAACATATAATATATATATAGTACATATTTATATTCTGATATACTCGACATGAATAATGCATGTATACAAAAAAAAAACATACACAGTCAGAGATAAATGAAACAAATACATACATTTTATACAAACATGTTAATAAATAGCACATTACTATCCATAGATAAGTAATATTTACACACATAAATCTGACAATAGATATGATTTCTTAAATTGTGATAGGGTAGAAGCTTTACGGCTATTGGTACTTAATGAATTCCATACTTTTGGTCCTAAAAAACGTAAACTCTTTATGTGCGTTCTGGGAATGAATAACTTTTTATTACTAACAGATCTCAAACTGAATGGTGCGGTTTCACTGGATCTGGTGAACATATCGGCCATGTAACTGGGTGTCATATTGTTGAGGGCTTTATATACTAATGTGGCTTGACGAAATTGAACATTTTTATCGATTGGTAGCCATTTAAGAATTTTGAATAGTTCTATGGATGGGACGGTATAATCTACATCAAGAATTGAACGAGCCGCCATTTTCTGTAATTTTATCAGGGTGTGGATATCTTTTTTAAATGCAGTTCCCCACACTGAACAACAGTAATCAAAGTGGGGTTTAACAAAGTAATTATAAAATGTTAGACGTCCGGAAAGCGGAACAAATCTTTTTATTTTTCGCAATATTGACAATTTATAAAGAACAGTCTGTCTAACCTTTCTAACCTGAGGAGTCCACGAAAGATTTTCATCAATAACACAGCCTAATAATTTTTCTTCAGTGACCTGCGTTATCTTACTTTTTCCAAGATATACATTTAATTTATATTTGTTAACGTCAAAATATTGGAGTCTCTTGCTTGTGCCTATTACCATAATTTTTGTTTTGTCAGAACTAGGTACCATGCGGTTAATACTACACCACCGCATTAGACTGTCAGAGCTTTCTTGTAGAGATTTCTCCACGTTTTTTATATCTTTAGAAGCCGTGGATTTGGTGGCATCATCAGCGAAGAGTGATACTAGATCTAGTCCATCCTCGAGAGGTAGATCATTGATAAATAAAAGAAATAACAATGGTCCCAAGATAGAGCCCTGGGGTACACCATACTTAATTTCTAGTGGTTGTGATACTTTGTGATTAATCTTTACACATTGTTGTCTATTGGATAAATAAGACGTGAACCAGCTCATAGAATCCTGACTAAAGTTATACAATTTTAGTTTTTTCAACAAAATATCATGGTCAACCATATCGAAAGCCTTGCAAAAGTCAATGAACAGTACACCTACAATTTTCTTGTTATATATGGAAGATAGCCATTCATCAACAAGTAGATGAAGAGCAGTCTCACACGAGTGTTTTGATCTGAATCCGGACTGCCGAGAAATTAACAGGTCATGACAAACAAGAAATTCATAGAGACAGTTAAACACATGTCTCTCCAATAGTTTAGAAAGAATAGGTAAAATAGATATTGGTCTGTAATTTCCGGGATCATCTGTGGAACCTTTCTTGAAAAGTGGTGTAACAACTGCCGTTTTCCAATCATTTGGAAATTGATTTTTAGCAATGCTAAGATTACAAATTTCAGTGATTATATGTGTGATGTAAGGAGCGCTTAACTTTAACATATGTGCACTGATGCCATCTACTCCTGCTGATTTCTTAACATCTAATGTCGACAAAAACTTGAAGACAGCCTGTTTGGTGATAAGCGGTATTTGAAACATGTTATCAGGCGGCAGCTTAGTCTTAACAAAATGTGTTAATGGTTGGAAATCGTGCTGGGCAGTGTCATTATTACTTGATGGCGGAATAACATCAATGTATTGATCTACTACAGATGTGAAATGTAGGTTAAATGCGTTTGCAATATCCTGTTCATCTGTAAGTTTTATATTTTCTTGTTTTATGGACGATACGGTTGATTTCTTAGACTTATTAGATAATTCATTTAAAATTTTCGCATTTGCTGCGTGGTTGTTCCGACTTTGTTCAATTAAGTTATAGTAAAATTCCTGCTTAGATTTTCTAAGTAAGTATGTAGAATGGTTTCTCCAGTATTTATAATTTTCATAATCATGCCTAGCTTTAGCAGAGTCTCGAAGACTAAATGATTTTAGTAATTCGGGTGTAATCCAGCCGGGTTGTTTAATCCTCTTAACTCTCTTTTGTACTAGTGGTATGTGTTTATCAACTATGGAGGTAAATTCAGACACAAAGGACGAAATGGCAATGGAGATATCATCACAAATACCAAGGTTAACATCGTGCCATTTGGCTACCATCAAATCATTACTTAGCTTCACATTGTCAAAGTTTTTATAATTCCTATAGCTAATTAGTTTGTGTTGACCAGACATAGAATCGCTTGGTGGTGTCAGTTTAGTGTTTAAAACAGCAAACGGTATATAGTGATCACTGAGACCACTTTTTACAACTGTACAATTTACAACTTTTAAATCGTTGGAAACATAAATATGATCAATCAAACTTGCAGTGTTTTCAGTGACCCTAGTATATTCGGTTACATATTGTTGTACATCAAAATTGGTTATGACATCAAGCCAATCATTCTTAAACCCCTTTTCATAGGTGCGATCATTGGCAAGATCAACATTGATGTCACCCATTAAAACAATCGGTTTGTTTTCAGAGTAGGCGGATACGAGACACTGTTCTATTGATTGAATCCATTGATTAGTAAACGTAGAGTTATATTTAGGTGGCCTGTATGCAAGACATAATAATATAGGTTTACAAGTTAATTTTAATTCCACCCAAATTGTTTCAACTGTAAAACATAAATTATCTTCTAAATCAACCCTTCTTTTATATTCAATATTTTCTTTAATGTATAGAACAAGCCCCCCTCCAATACTATATGAACGGTCTTTTCTGACCATTCTAAAACCCTTCACATTTACAAAATCATCAGAAATCGAGCTGTTAAGAAAGGATTCACATATACCATATACATCAACCGGTGGCTTATTACATTCTAACAAAATTTTAAGTTGTTCAAGTTTATCTGAGTTAACTGATGTCACCGATCTATTTACATTGTGACATGCTAAACGAATACCTTTATTAAATATTGGAAAAATATGCGAATTGATTACGTTGTTATTTTGCAAATTACAAGGTATCTCATCAGTGCGTGCACAGTTTACCACAATGTGATCAAGTTCCAATTGTCTATTACATGGTGATTGAATACAGGGTGGTGATTGTTCAGAATTTAACACTATTTTATTTTCGGTTACTTGTTCATGAGATTGTTCGGAATTACATGATTGTTTATGTAGGGAAATGTCTAAGGATGTCTGAGAGCAACGGGCTTGCTGAAATCCTGAAGCGATTGTAGAATGGCGTTGGCAACTTTAACTTTACCACTTTCCATGAGGTGAACACCGTCCTCAGTAAGGTCTCTGGCTGAGCAAACTGTTTCAACAAAGTGTAGATGTTGATTGTCTTCACATCTACGTTTGTAGAGGTGATTCAGCATCTCGACGCGTCGCTGGCCTTCTCTTGAGGTTGTAGGAGGTACTGCACATACCATCAAAGGAACGCTGCGGTGAGAACGGCTGTGGTTGCGTGCAATGTTTCTGAGAGATCTGTCTGCATTCAAGAGACACTGGCCGTCACTTGGAGCATTCAGAGCATCGTTTGTGCCCAGATGCAGCACGACAGAGTCAGTGTCTTTAGAAACCATGCTGGGGATTCTCTGATCCATCTGGCTGAGCTGTCGCCCTGCATTAACATATGTAACTGTCTCTGTTTTCCTTGTTTGTAGCTTGCCAGATAATCCTCGTACATTGGATGCGCCAATGACAGTGACGCGATTCTTCTTGACGGGTTTTTGGGGAGCATGGCGGGATGTCCTGTGATCTAATTTAATAGGCTGCTCAGAGGTTACAGTTGGTCTGAGATCGGGAGTTACACACTGTTTAGTGGTTGTTGTCTGATCTGAGATTCTTGAGAGTTTATAGTAGAATTCATATTAACTACTACCCAATGATTTTCGCTCATTTTTCAGTCAATCATAAACTAATTTTTACGACATTTTATATGTTTATAACTTATCATATAATTTTTTATTAATAAACAGTAACACTCAAAAGGATCTTTAATAGGCCTAGTTGAGCCAATCACATGGGGAGTGCGAGTGGTACAATCTAGGAGATTGCGGCTAATGACCCCTCGTAAAACTGACAGCGAAAACAGCTTCTGGATCAGGAGGCCTTGAAGTTGCTAATTACAAGTAACATGTAAACATACATAGGCCTACTTGTAGATATATGGACCACGGTGTGTGAAATAATATTAGTTGCTTCCAAGTCACCTACTTGTTAGTGGTCATCGACAGGAAAAACGACATATGAAAACGATATGGCAGGAAAAGAACGTGGGTCCAAAAGAAAGATTAACAGCAACATTTGAGATTATTTCACCAAGCGAGTTCACCATGACAAGGAGGGGTGACTATGTTTTTTTGGGTAAATATGTTTGTTTTTTCTGCCACTTTTGACTACTTTTTCCTAGTGCTTTTACTTAAAAATTTTGACACTCGCTGGTCAGCAGGTTGGGAGGTACGAAATTACGGGAATCAGACCCGCCAAATGTGGGTTGGGTGCTGTCTACTGGTCTTCCATAGTACTAGGCTAACATATTAGCGACGCACAATTTTAAATGAAGGGGGGTGTTTTCTAGTTTCCGTGTAAAATATTGTATCAGTGTATGTGTTATTTCTGAAAAAAGATTAAACAATAATCTGATAGTTTTAAATCTGGCATAATATTCATCTCTGATAAAAGGATCCAGTCAGCAAAATCTCTCAGAACGCACCTGACAGCATCTACATTTGAAATTTTTTCTGCGGGGGACCCCCAGACCCCCCTCTCTCTGCGCACCTATGGTGCGCTTCCGTCACCTTACATTGAATTTGTACTCTTCAGAAAAACGAAACCAGTCCGATAGGTTTCTTGCTACGTGCCCGACTTGCACATTCTTTTGAGCATCTGACAGTGACATAAAAAATGCCAATAAACGGTGGAAAACAAACAAGTGTCACACCGTCCATAATGATAATACATAGCAATGTATAGTGTCCGCTAGTAAGCTGTTATCTGTTCTTAGCCTTGAAAATATACATCTAATCTTATAGATTTTATTACGTCTAGATAATTGCAAAATTTATATTTTTGAAAACCAGTTTAACCATATCAAATCTCGGGGATTTTTTTATATAAGATTGATAGTGTTGTTCATATTTATCATTTACTTGTTGTTGAAAATATTCTGTAAAAGTATTTTAATTAACTGGCTGTGGATTTTCCAAAGATTATTTATGTAAAAAATGGAAAAATAAATTTTTCAGACAAAACTTGTAGGCCCTACGGCTCGCGCACAAAGGCATCACTATTTTTTTGTGGGGAATTTAATGCAGAGCAGACAAGTCAAACTTACTTCTCAAGCGTCCAAGCCAACAGAACAATAGGCGGCTGGTCTAACATTAAAAATGTAGAAAGCCGTGTCTACCCCTGCAAAATTTTGAGTCCTTGGATACAGGGGCCCATCCCACAAAGAATCTTAACATTAAGATCATCTTAACTTTCTATTATTTGCATTAGAAAAGTTAAGACGATCTACTGGTCTACATGCCTAATCAACTGGTTAACGTAGTCGAAATAACGTTTTTTATTATATCAATCCGTGCAAAAACTTGTAGGAAACAAGTCGGCATAGGTTGATCATTGGAATTGCATATTTGTTGGCAATTTTTTGATAAATTTCTGATAGATAGGCTATAAAAACTATAAACCAGTACCCTTTAAAACACAGAGTGTATAAAATAGATGCCGCTTCGCAACTACAGTTCATTGGTATAATATTTCTTCATGTGACCTACCACTCAAACAAAGATTCAATCGTACCGCAGAAGTAAGTAGACCTAAAACAATATTTGTATTATTACTTATAGCAAATGATTCTCATATATTTTGCTTAATATTAAAAAAAAGTACATAAACTTTTAATCTTTTGTATTAAAAAGATATAAGTTTTATTTTTCAAAAACTGTTTGTCTCTTATCTTATGAATACACATTTAATTTTGTCGAAATAGATCCCACGTGCTATATTTATATGGCGCGCAGTAGTGTTGTTACTAAATAGATAAGGTGTAGGCCTAGCCTAGGTTATTTTATCTTGTTATTTGAAGGTAGTTTTAACTATTGTGGACTGTTTTTATTACAAAAAATGCTAAATGATTTATTGTTTTTTTGTGTGTGATACAAAAAGGTTGTTGTTAGACTAGCAATTTGATAGAAAAAAGGTTTTTTGTTTCACTTTGAAGTTTCAAACTGCATGCATGAACTGGTCCTGCAGGCTGCATGTCCTGTTGAATGGATGATCATGCATGTCATATGGATTTCCTCAGAACTGCAGAATTTTTTTACATGACATCATCATGTCTTACCAAACATGCAGCCTATCACCTATAGTTTTCACCTAATTATAGCCCTGGCGCCTTCATTCCCTATAGGCCCTAGGGTAGGTAGATCTAGATTCAATAAATTTTCAAATTGTCCAATAAAATTATGCTGAACCTTTTAAGTTTTAGGTTTATCGTAACTGTCGACATGCTAGACTAGCCTAAAGTAAAAAAAATATTTGACCACATTCCACAGTTTTCAGTGAGCAAGAAAAAATGCTGTGCTAGATCAAAATCTGAGCTGGGCCCCTAGGCTAAATTATAAAAACGTCCCAAGACCAAAAGATGGCACCTCAGTCAATGTGGCAAACGGTTATGGGAACTTATGAAGTTATGGGGGTAACAGAATCCAAAACATCATCAGTCACCCAGCCTGGCCCCGGGTCCCAGGCCAGGGCCAGACACTTGAACTTTTTTAGGCAGCTCAGGGATCGACACTAACTGATTTCAGGTAGTAGCCCAGGCAAAGCCAAAGGGCCAGTAACTTTAGATAATAACTGGCCCTTAGCCTTCTCGTTCTAGTCCTTAGTGTACACAGTATCAAGGGGAGTGTAATTTTTTTGTTGCCTCCAGGGCCAGTATATCAGGTGATTTACTGGCCCTTAGTGATTTTCACTGGCCTCGGGCCAACGGGCCAGTGTTAGTGTCGAGCCCTGCAGCTGAAGAAAACTAGTCCATGTAGTCTAGACGTCTAACGGTCTATCAACTGTCTATGCCTGGGCCGTATTCTCGAACGTTAAAAAGTTACGAATTTTCCTATTCGTAACTTAATAGGAAGTTTTTCACAAAATTTATTTTGGCCGAAATTTCGTATCTTTGTAGACCTACCGGGTATTCTCGAAAAAGTTACTAGAATTCGTAGCTAATAAATTTCGTAGATCTAGAGTAGGCCTAATGGAGGGTATTACTATTATGGAGGGTTAACACCTAAGTCATAGTAAATGTTTTTAGCTCACCCAAAATAATTTTAATGTATATTTTTTTGGTATGGGTAGATAAAGGCAAGTCTTCAGCAATGTTCTATTGTCATTACTGTTAAGCTAAATATACAATAACAAAGGAGCATTCATTATTTGAATATATTCCGGTTCTACTGCAATTATGGTCGGCTGCTGCAATTATGGACTGATGTTGCTGGTATTATGGGCTGCACTTTGCCGTTGTTGAAAAAGCATGACCCAGGCTATAATTTTTTTTTTTTAATAAAAATAATATTCCTGTATATGTTTTTTGTTACTTTGAATAAAAAAGGATTAAAAATAGGCGATTATCTAAAAATAATACACCATTTAGTCGAACTGTTACTTTTTATTACTTTTTTGTTGTCATGCTTAAAAACACAAAAAAAACATGTGAAAGGCCATTTTGCGCCTTTTGAGTGGTAATAAATTTATTTTTAGGTTAAATTGTCTGAAATAAAACTTCTTTAATGCTGGGAGTATATGGATGATTGAATTTAAAAAAAAATCGTGCAAATTTTTTTTTTTCTTGGGTAGTATTATCTCCGAGGTTGCAGCATCCTATTATTGCAGCAATCACAAAATTCTGCTGGTATTATGGGCGATTTGCTAAGGCCTAAAAAAATTAATTGTATGTTTCCGGTAATGGACTTTTTAGAAATAGGTTAGGTAGGTCAGATTGTTTTTTTTTTTTTGCTACGCCCTATTAGGTGATGCACATGTTGGGTTATTTTTGTGCAACAAAGCAATATAAATACATTTTCTGCATAAACAGTACCGTTTTTTATACTGTTCGCCTATCAGAACGCTAAAACAAAAAAGTTTAGTTCTGTTATTTATTCATAAAAAGAATTAGGGTTGGCAGATCTTGAAAAAAAAACTAGGGTTGACATCTAAAATTAGGGTAGGTCGGGTTACCGGAAACAAACAATTTTTTTTTTGGCCTTTTTTTTGGATGTGCTGTATGCAGGGTTTGACACAAACTTTTTTGAGCAGTGGTCCACAGGACCACCAGCTCAGAGAATCTGGTGGTCCGACAATTTTTCTGGTGGTCCTGAGAATAAAGTCTCTGCACACAAATTCATACGCATATATCATTAAAAAAAAAAGTTAAAAAAAAAATTAATATGGCGATTTAGCTTGATTTTAATATTACATTCATATCATTTTGATACCAATTGATCTAGATTTTGTAACCATTTCTTGCTTTAAAAACATTGAAATCAGGAAATATAAGCCTAAGTATAAAATGTAGTCCCTATGTTGGTAGTAGCAAGGCATATGATTGACTAAGTCTGTCAGCCTCCCCTCCCCCCCCCCCCCCCCCTCCAGCCTGATTCACCACATAGGATGTGCTGCTGGAGTAGGCTAAAGCGTTTTGGCAACGTTCAGGGAAGGTACTAGGACCTTATATTTGAATGTGAAATAAAAAAAGCCTGATGTTTTTAAAGCAGCCTTTTTTTATTTTTCATATTGATAGAGTATGCCCTATGTCCTGATGATTACAAAATCTATAGGGGTGGGGGGCTATATTTTTTCATTTAAAGATTGCTGGACCGAGGGGTATTATGTCTGGTGAGACAATAAACAAGCAAAGTTCAAGGTTGATAGTAGACGGGGCCTTTGTTTCCAGAGGGTGAGCTGGATGTTGTTATAGACTCCAGAAATTCAAACAAAATGGCCGCCGTTTATACTGTTAATACCAGCTTGATTCAAATTTTCAATTGTTTATCTTTTCCTAACTTCACCTTAAAAACCTATTAAAAGTGGCGGGCAGTCACTTTTTCGGCGACACAAATTGATTGTACACCACTAGTCTGACTAGACAGTCAGATGAGGGCAGGCAAACAACAAACTAGTGCCTCGCGTGTTTTTTCAATAGGCAGCTGGTCAGCCGGGCTGCATGGGCTGTGACCAGCGACCTATGGCTATGTGTAACACATTGTGGAGGCTGCCGTATCATCCTCTCCGAGGCCGTGTATGGATGTATTTGCTTTACCCGAAAAATCCAACATGGCGGTGACTGAGAGCGATCCCGACGCCAAGGTTCTAAAAATGTCCATAACTTTTTATTAATAATGACTGTGCGACCTCTGACTCTGAGCTGAGCATGCAGGCATGGAACTGAAATGTTACTAATTCTAAAAAAACTATTTTTGACCTGATTACTCCCCGATATTTTCCGATATGACAGTCCAAAGAAATGTCCCACGATTTTGTATGCGGTCTATCTGTGGCTGAAACCTGTTTCAGCCACCGGGGCTAATTGTGGAGGGTGGCGTTTGCTAACTACGTCAGCTGGGTTGATGGTCGATCTCGGCCTCAATAATTCATATCTCGCATGCTTATGAACACATATCTTTAGTTCCGTAAAAAGGGCGAGAGCGGATGGTCAATCTCGACCTCAATAGTTCATGCCCAGCATGATTATAAACACTTGTTTTGTTCCGTGAAAAGGGGCGAGAGCGGTACCGTGTTTCTTGTATTATCGGCCGCGAGTGGCGACGATTGCTTCGATTTTTTGGCCATGTTACGATTTTGCTTAGAGCTGAAAATTTCGGTGGTTTATCGGACCACTGGGTTTAAATGCTCTGGTGGTCCGACATGATTTCTGGGGGTCTCGGACCACCGTCAGTGTCGAACGCTGGCTGTATGGATACAAATAAACTCAAATGTGAACATTAAAGAGTTTTTGTCAACTAATGACTTCTTTTGAACATATACGTTCAATTATTTCAATTGTTTTCGTTTTTCCAAGAATAACACAGAATTTAATTTTTTTGTGTTTTTTAACACAATATGATAAAAGGGCATTTTCAGTTTTTACAAACTGGTGTTAAAGATCTATTTCGATGTGTGGGTGAAGGTTTCCATTTGAATATAATTTTTGGGGTGTATATGTTGGGCAAGGCTCAGGATAGAGTATAATGGTAAAAAAAAATACTGGGGCCACACAAAAATGAACTATTGAACTTAGTATGTTAAAAACGCCCATAATTGCCTCAGCCCATAATACCCTCCATTACTCTACATCAACTTCGGAGAATTGTTGATCTTTCAACTTCCCCAGTTCACTGGTTTAAAATGCCCTAATTTTGTTATCAGTGGCCCAATATACTTATGTTTTGTTAAAATTATTTTGATCCTCTCGGTGTCATCTTGTAGAATATATCCCTTCCGACATATTTAATTCTAATCATGATTTTTCAACGTCATTGGTTTAACGGCGTTGTATGCAGCCTGCCCGGGCCTTCCGACAATAGGCCTTTATTGATATTAGCATGTGACTAATAATGTCACGGCATGTCTAAAACGAAAAGGAACGCAAATGACATATTTTATTTATGGACCAGCTAATCAACATCCTTGACACTACAATTCCCAGCTTGGTCTATAGTTTATGACTGCTGCCACGTAACTTACGACACCACTTTCGACTTCGTAACTTTATGGCAATATTTACAAAATTTATTAGAAGATACAAAATTATTTATTCGTAGAAATTTCGAGAATAGGACTTACAAATTTTTGGAAAAATTACGAAGTCTAGTAAAAATTCTACGAAATTTTGTACATTTGGCCACTTACGAAGTTCGTAACTCTTCGTAAGGATGGCAGCGCTCACTAGGTGGCGCTGAACTTCACTTTCTGTTTTTGCTCCGCAAATGGCATATTTTTTCTCATCAATTTAGCCCGAAACAGTGACCTAGGTTAGAGATCAATTACAGAATCTATGGAGCCTTTTGATTCGATATTGGAACGGATATGAAACGATGACATATTTCTCTTTATTTTCTTTATATATCTCTCTTTTTATTCCCAGGAGAGATTTTCAGGTTAGGAAGATGTTTATTTTTTAATTAAAAAATTGTTTTTCTTATAACTTTCAAACAGCAACTAGCAGCGATATAAAAATATCACTCAGATGTTCTTTATCATGTCAACTCTACCATAGATCAGTTTTTTGGGCCGTATTCCCGTGTTCTTTACATGTACTTTACGAATATGCCTGTCAAAACTACCTGATTCTTCTGCTTCAGACTAATTATGCACCCGCCTGGGCAGGGCTTCTCCCTTGACCTTGTGGTATACCCCATAAGACATTAGAAAGTTTAAATCCGGAAAGACTTATGCAATTTTGAACACATGTCATCCAACATATGTAAAACAAGATCTGATGTAGGGGCGATGTTTCATTTTTTTCCTTCATATGCTTATTTGCATAAATCCAAAATGGCTGCCGTCGGCCATATTGAATTTTTACCTTTTGACAGAATAGCCCTAGAATCTCATGTAATACCTCATTTTTGACTAATTTGAATACACTGATTCCATTGGTATGATTATTTTTACAATTTAATGTCATCTAGGGGTCAAAACTAAGATGGCTGCAGTCAGCCATATTGAATTTTTAACTTTGACAGAAGAGCCCTAGAATCTTATGTAATACCTTATTTTTGACTAATTTGAATGCACTGATTCCACTGGTATGGTTATTTTCATGATTTAAGGTCATCTAGGGGTCAAAACAAGATGGCTGCCGTCGGCCATCTTGAATTTTTATGTTTTGACATAATAGCCTTAGAATCTCATGTAATAACTCATTTTTTACTAATTTGAATACACTGATTCCATTAGTCTGATTATTTTTATGATTTAGGTCATCTAGGGTTCAAAACCAAGATGGCTGCCGTCAGTTATATTGAATTTTTCAACTTTTGACAGAATAGCCCTAGAATCTTATGTAATACCTCATTTTTGACTAATTTGAATACACTGATTCCATTGGTCTAAATATTTTTACGATTTTAGGTCATCTAGGGGTCAAAACCTAGATGGCTGCCGTAAGCCATGTTGAATTTTTAACTTTTGACAGAATAGCCCTAGAATTTTGTGTAATACCTCATGTTTCTCTAATTTGAATACACTGATTTCATTGGAATGATTTTCAATGTCATCTAAAGATCCAAAACACCCAACGCCATTTAGAGGTCACAACCAAGGAAACCGGCTATAACCACAGTTAATATTCAATTTTTAATTGTTAAAATAATAGTGTCAGAGTGCAATTGCATACATTTGTCTGGTATTTTTTTGACGTTTTTCAGTTTCTAAAACAAAATCCAAGATGGCCGCCAAAATCCTATGTCACTCTCTAGGGCTTGGACCGCTCCATTGATGTGTTTCATGTTTTTTTAATAGAAATACCTTTTCCTGGATGTGTGCCGATTAGTTTTTGGTGTGACTGAAAAACATATCAGGTCTGCTGATTTGTTTGGCTATTTAATTTGGTAATATACATGTAGCTATGCAGCTCAAATTTGATCTTTTGGGTATGCTCATTGGCCCTGAGAAATTTGTCTCGAGAATCGTTTTCTTTATCTTCTCCACCTCACTCATCTTCTTCACCTCAGTCATTCTGTCTACTTCTGCTGTTTCAATGTTTGGCTGGTGTCACAGGCATTGAAACAGCATCAGGTTGATGTAATGTGTTTGATGTCTAGTCTCCACATCGCTGGTTCATGCCCTCCACCTTACCCACTCACCTTCGAACACAATGTAATTTTGGAGATTTAGAGAACAAACAAAAACCACTTTGTACCCATTGTAAAAAGCACAACACAATACAGCTTTAAGTATATTTTATTTCTGAGCCTTGTTATTAAAATTTGAACAACACAATAACAAATAGAATTTGTAAAAAAAATACTCTCTATTGCACCAGAGATGGCATTTAGCCCTCTTTTGCTCTTATTTGAATGCCATGATTATATTCGTGATTGTATTTGCAGCAGTAATTGACTTATAAATATAGATTGAATGAAGGTGAGGAAAGAGAATAGATGGGGAGGGTGAAATATTTATATACTAATATATAATATACTATTCAGTATTCTTTTATAATTATCTTCACATTAGTGTATTCTGGTATTCTAGACCACAGAGGGTTAATTTGCTAAATTCTATTATTTTATAGGTTTAAATGTAATCTGCAACAGAATATCTATGAGATCTATACTTATACATTGTAGCTGCATCTCTTGATTGTCATATATTTTTAAGACATATATCCAAAACGTTATTATTTTTATTTCCCAATATATCCTCATTGTGCTTTAAACTACTAAGTCTGTTTTTATAAAAATAAATAGTGTTGTGACTATAATGTTACTGACAAGTGTCCACTGAGTTAATATTTACATTTAGACATGTAGGTCTACTTATAATATTTAAAATTAGATACTTAAGGGCTAGTAAATTTTGTAGGCCAGTGCCTTTTTTGGCTTAATGTGCAGCCCTGGTCAACAAAACGAAACACAAAAGAACATTATTTTTTCATATTATAACTCATGGTTCCCACGGGGCCTTGAAAACGGGAAAAGTCCTTGAATTTGAAAAAAATACTTCCAGGCCTTGAAAAGTCCTTGATTTTTGAAACAAACCGGGAAAAGTCCTTGATTTTGATCAACCTGTGATGTTTTGCTGTTGATCTTGAAAAATGTCACGCAGCAGATTAAATGAAAGAAAAAGCTACACTTAAATAACGATGTGGTTTAGGAATGTAGTGTGCCTATTTGATCAATATGAAGTCAAAAGACAAATATCGATAAACAATGCAGGCCTACATTTCATATTTTTTACAATGTTGTAATTTTACTTGTATGCATGTCCTGAAATTTGCTAAAAAAAATAATAATAAAAACTCCAAAGTTGCCTTTTTTCATACCTTCTGGCCTTTTTTGTGTAATCCGCGAACCACTTTTCAACAATGCACAAAAAAAAGGTCCTTGAAAAAAGTGAAGTCCTTCAAAGGTCCTTGAAAAGTCCTTCAATTTTGTATTGAAAAGGTGTGGGAACCATGATAACTGCATAAATAAGTATCCTACCAATGCCAAGCAATAATAAAAAATTGACTACTATAATAATCGTCAATGAAAAAAGTGCTGACCCATCCAGCCCCTCATCAACGCACGCGGTATTGATTGTACTGTGATTTCTAGGCTCACCTTAGCCAACGCTGGCCCAACATTAAGTCATACTACGCATGCATGCTGTGATTCGGGAGTCCTCGGCCGACTTCGGCAAGCTCCGGCTCATTTACTGTGTGGGCGTCTTTTTACCGGGACTGATCCAACGCATATTTTAGTCCCAGAAGGTACAAGCGGGAATTATTGTCTAAATCAAAATGGCTAAAAATAGGCGAGCTGAATTACGTCATTTTAATGAATGTTCCTACAGCATTGGGCCACATGTTGATGCCATCGGCCCAGCGTTTGGCAGACAATCAGTGTTGCAGGTGTATCCCTCATGTTCTGACTATAACTAAGACACCAATTAGCGGCGATTGCTTTGATCTTACCGTCCAAGACGTGGGAATATGTGGTGTAAAGTGCTGTAAATTGCTGACCTGTTTTGTTTACATGGCAATATACGACTTGGAAATATAACTATTTCACTATTTTTCGGTGCTTTAAATTTTTTTTTTTTTTTTTTTGTATTTTTGGTTAAGATCAGAAGGCTATATGGGTCAATATTAGCCAAGGTGTAATAAAGTGTAACAGACACAGTTAAATTATAACATATTTTTTTGACAAAAAAGACTTTTTCCCATTTAAGTGATTGATGAGAGCTAACATTATCTACCATTAAAAAGATAGTTGTTTGCACAGATTTCGCTACCATCACATTAAAGTTGTAGTTTTGTCGCTTATGCATGTTACTTTTGACAGACAAAATTTGATTTTTGTTTTTGCAATAAATTATTTTTCAACAGTGCAGATGATAAAAGTATGTGTTTTATAGGGACTCTAACCTCAGCTGTATTATATGTACAGCAAATCACTCAAATCCTACAGAACAATGCTAAATAAACAGCAGCCTGTCTGTCAAATAGTAACACACGAATCATTGTCTGTCAAATAGTAACGTACGTAATCATTGTCCGTCAAATAGTAACATACGAATTTACCGTTTTTAGCCCGCCTTTTAATTTTAATTAAAAAAGGTGGGCTATTGCAATTGAAGTTCGGCGGCCTTGGCGTCGGCGTCGGCGTTATCATTTACTTGTGGGCGCGATAACTTGAAAAGTTTTTCATGTTTCCTTCCCAAATTTGTTTTGCATGTTACTAATGACCACTTCTCGGACAATTTCAATAATGGCTGAAAAAAAAATCAAAATGGCCGGCTTATTGCGATTTTTTACCTTTTACGTCAATAATTTGACCTTGTGGGCGCGATAACTTGAAAAGTTTTTCACGTATCCTTTTCAAATTTGTTATGCATGTTACTAATGACCAGTTCTCGGACAAGTTCAATAATGGCCGAAAAAAAAAAAAAATGGCCGATTTATTGCGATTTTTCATATTTTACGTCAATAATTTGACCTTGTGGGCGCGATAACTTGAAAAGTTTTTCACATATCTTTTTCAAATTTGTTATGCATGTTACTAATGACCAGTTCTCGGACAAGTTCAATAATGGCCGAAAAAAAAAAAAATGGCCGATTTATTGCGATTTTTCACATTTTACGTCATTAATTTGACCTTGTGGGCGCGATAAGTTGAAAAGTTTTTCACATATCCTCTTCAAATTGGTTATGCATGTTACTAATAAGTAGTTCTTGGACAAGTTCAATAATGGCCAAAAAAAAAAAAAAATGGCCGATTTATTGCGATTTTTCACATTTTAAGTCAATAATTTGACCTTACTTGAAAAGTTTTCACATATCCTCTTCAAATTGGTTATGCATATTACTAATAAGTAGTTCTTGGAGAAGTTCAATAATGGCCGAAAAAAAAAAATGGCCGATTTATTGCGATTTTTCTCATTTTACGTCAATAATTTGACCCTGTGGGCGCGATAACTTGAAAAGTTTTCCACATATTCTCTTCAAATTTGTTATGTATGTTACTTATAAGTAGTTCTTGGACAAGTTCAATAATGGCTGAAAAAAAAAAATGGCCGATTTATTGTGATTTTTCTCATTTTACGTCAATAATTTGACCTTGAGCGCGATAACTTGAAAAGTTTTTCACATATCCTCTTCAAATTTGTTATGCATGCTACTAATAAGTAGTTCTTGGACAAGTTCAATAATGGCTGAAAAAAAATTCAAAATGGCCGATTTATTGCGATTTTTCTCATTTTACGTCAATAATTTGAACTTGTAGGCGCGATAACTTCAACATTTTCACAAGTATCCTCTTCAAGTTTGTTATGCATGTTACTAATAAGCAGTTCTTGGACAAGCTCTATAATGGCCGGTAAAAAAATCAAAATGGCCGACTTATTGCGATTTTTCACATTTATTTTACGTCCATAATTTGACCTTGTGGGCGCGATAACTTGAAAAGCGGCTGGTTTAACATACCATTTATATCTTGGGTTGTTATTTACGTGATGACATTCGTCTTTACTTTCTTTATCATAATTCGGCGGCGGGCTATTATCGAGTGTGCTCTTGTTTAAATTTTGAAATATGTTGTCAAACTATAAGTTCTGTGCGATCTTGTTGTTGTAGTTGTGTCTTTTTTTACATTTTCGTGGCCTTGATCATATCAGAGAAGATTGTGATAGTTCCTATTTATCTTAGCAAAGTTATTTACATGTAACTGACGTTGATGCTTACGCACGTTACAAATGCACGTTATTGACGGACAGGGTGTTGTTTACTTTTATGCTGTCATTCTTCCCCTCTAATACAACAAGTTATGACCTAATCTAAGAGTGTCCTCAGTAGTTTTTTGTGAACTCCTTGCTGAACACGTAGCCATTTGTGGGTGTTCTTGGTCGGCGGAAATTACGCATGTTACTTTTTGACGAACATTTTACAGATTATTTTTAGCTCCCGCCGTCACCGTAGGTGAGACGGAGGGAGCTATGGATTCTACCTCCGTTTTTTTTTGGCCTTTTCTTTTGCCTATAACTTTGTAAGAAAATAAGCTAGGATAACAATTTTTGGTATGTGGGTTACTTCCAGGTGGCTAATGGACAGGTTAAAATATTTTTAATCTGAATTCAATACGCAAGGTTGCAGAGGAGAAAATGATGATGTGACGGCGTTGGGCCGTTGGGCCGTCCGTAAACAATTCGTTTCCGGAGCATATCTCTGAAAGTACTTGTCCGATTGTCTTCAAATTTTACACACAACACCCCTAGGGGGTCTAGTTGTGCCTTTTGGGGTATTTGAACTTTGACCTACTTCTGGTTCAGAACTATGACCTATTTAGACGTTTTGACGCGCACTTCGTTTCCGGAGCAGATCTCGAAAAGTACTGGGCCGATGAGTCATATTGCACATACATGTTCTCTAAGGTCCCTAGTTGTGCCTTTTCAGGTTTTTCGACCTTGACCTTGAAGTTGACCCAGCGCTTTGACCTAATTTATAACATCGGTAAATCCGCCTGAAAGATTTTGCGGAATATGATGAAAACGCATCTTGAAAAATTTCAAGTTGATAAAATTCAAAATGGCCGCCTATCGGCCATTATTCACCTCGACAGGCCTGATATTGTGGAATATCATGAAAACCGCTTAAGATATCTACACCATTACTATGAAACAAATTTTAAGGCTTCAGGAGAGGATGCATTTTGAAAAAATTCAACTCGTCCAAGTTCAAAATGGCCGCCAATCGGCCATTATTCACTTTCACGTGGCCGTTATTTGGTAAACCGTGCTAGATGGCTAGACCATTACTATAAAACAAAATGTGTGATTTCAGGAGAGGATGCATCTTGAAAAAATTCGACTCAATAAAATTCAAAATGGCCGCTTATCGGCCATTATTCACTTTCACATGGCCGTTATTTGGTCAACCGTGCTAGATGGCTAGACCATTACTGTAAAACGAATTGTGAGATTTCAGATGAGGATGCATCTTGAAAATATTTGACTTCATCAAATTTAAAATGGCCGCCTTTTCGGCCATTATCCATTTTCACATGGCTGATATTTGGTAAACCGTGCTAGATGGCTAGACCATTACCTGATTACTAAAAAACAAAGTGTGAGTTTTCGGGGGAGGATGCACCTTGAAATTTTTTAACTTATCAATTCAAAATGGCCGACAATCAGCATTATTTACCTGAATAGGCCTGATACCAGGTAAACCGTGCTAGATAGCTAGACCATTACTATAAAACAAAATGTGACGTTTCGAGAGAGGATGCCTTTTAAAAACTTTCGACTCAATCGAATTCAAAATGGCCGCCTATCGGCCACTATTTACTTTCACATTGCTGATATTTGGTAAACTGTGTTAGATAGCTGGACCTTTACTATGAAACAAAATGTGAGATTACAAGAGAGGATGCATCTTGAAAAAAATTGACTCGATCAAATTCAAAATGGCCGCCTATCAGCCATTATTCACTTTTGCATAGCCGGTTTTTGGTAACCGTACTAGATGGCTAGACCATTACTATAAAACAAAATGTGAGATTTCAGGAGAGGATGCATTTTGAAAAATTTTGACTTGATCAAATTCAAAATGACCTCCTATCGGCCATTATTCACTTTCACATGGGCGATATTTGGTAAACCGTGCTAGATGGCTAGACCATTACTATAGAATGAAATGTGAGATTTCAGCTGAGGATGCATTTAGGAAAATTTTGACTTGATCAAATTCAAAATGGCCGCCTTTAGGCCATTATTCACTTTCACATGGCCGATATTTGGTAAACCGTGCTAGATAGCTAGACGATTACTATAGAATGAAATGTGAGATTTCAGCTGAGGATGCATCTTGAAAAATTCTGACTCGATCAAATTCAAAATGGCCCCCTATCAGCCATTATTTACTTTCACATGCCCTGTATTTTGCAAACTGTTAGATGTTAGTCCATTACTATAAAACAAAATTTGAGGTTTCGGGGGAGGATGCACCCTAAGTTTTTAACTATTTTATAGCGAATTCAAAATGACCGTAAATCAGCTATTAGTTAACTCGATTGGCCTGGTATCGGGTAAACCGTGCCAGTTAGGTAGACTATTACTGGGATACTGATTAGGATCATTAATTTCAATGGAGGTTTGCAATCTCTGACAGACTGTCTAGTTCTTATCTTACTCTTAGACTGGGCTTCTTAGACCTAGTTGTCTTGCGTCTTGATTTTTGACCTAGACTAGGACTACATTAATAACCCTACACAAAATTGCTTAAATCAAATTCTTATTCGGAGCGGGAGCTCCTGGACTTATGTAGTCTTGTTTGAATACACTGATTTCAATGGAATGGTTATTTTTACGTTTTAATGTCATCTAAAGATCCAAAACAATAACCAAAGCCTTTTAGAGGTCACAGCCAAGGAGACCGGCCATAACGACAGTTAATATTAAATTTTTCATTGTTGAAATAACAGTATCAGGGTGCAATTGCATACATTTGCCTGGTATTTTTTTTTGATGTTTTTCAGTTTCTTTAACAAAATACAAGATAGCCGACAAAATCCTACATGTCAATCTCTAGCGCTTGCACCGCTTTCATTGATTTGTTTCATGTTTGGTTTAATGGAAAGACCTGATCATGGATGTTTGCTCATTAGTTTTTGGTGTGACTCTGATAAAAATAACTATGATTTTTTCATGTTTTATAATTTTAGCAGACATATCAGTTTTGCACATTTTGGCTATTTAATATGGTAATATAGCTATGCAGCTCAAATTTGATCTTTCGGGTATGCTCACTGGTCACTGGTTTTTTTTCTGCAAGATCGCCGACAAATCACATGTTACTCTCAAGAGCTTGACCGCTTCACCGATTTGTTTTAAGGAAGGGCCTTACCCAGGCCATATTAGATTTTGGTGTGATTCTGACTTCACATTTTTTACATGGATAGAAATACTGACAGTACCGTATTTCTCTATAATTGAGGTATTTTGGCTGAAAAATCTATGTGGGGTGAGTGGAGACTCAAGCTTTGTAATAATACGCTTGAGAACAGTTGGATGGGTAGTCTCAGTCTACATCACTGGCTCATGCCCTCCACCCATTCCTTTCGGACACAATGTACAAAGTAATTTTGGTTATTTAGAGAACAAACAACAACCACTTTGGATCCTTTGTAAAAAGCACAAGACAAAACAGCTTCAAGTATATTTTATTTCTGCGCTTTGTTATAAAAAATTTGAACAACACAATAATAAATACAATTTAAAAAAAAATGTACATACCATTGCACCAGAGATGGCATTTAGCTCTTCCCTTGCTGTTATTTGATTACCATGATTATATTTGTGATTGGATTTGCAACAGTAATTGACTAATAAATATAGATTGACTGAACTGATGAAGATCAGAAAAAGAGAATAATTAGATGGTGGGGGCAGGGGTAATATATCTATATACAGTCTATATTAAAAATAATAAATGTGAAGTCATCTGTAAGATATATATACAATTAAAGACAATGTAACACTGAAAATACAATAACAAATATACTATTCAGTATTATTCTATAATTATTAAGAGCTAAGTCACATCAGTGTATTCTGGTATTCTAGGCCCCAGAGGATTTATTTGTTAAATCCTTTGTTGAGTCTATTATTTAAAGGTTTAAACATGTTAAATGTAAACTGCAACAGAATATCTATGAGATCTGAGAAATAGTGTTATAATTAAAGCTGCATTTTATGATTGTCATATATTCATATATTTTTAAGGCATATCAATCCAAAACATTATTATTTTTATTTCCCAATATATCCTCATTGTGCTTTCACCACTGAAGCCCGTTATTATGTGCTGAATGCTATGGCATTCAGCACATAATAACGGGCTTCAGTGGTGAAAGGGTTAAACTACTAAGTCTGTTTTTATAAAAATAAATAGTGTTGTGACTTATATGTTACTGACAAGTGTCCACTGAGTTAATATTTACATTTAGGCATGTAGGTCTACTTATAATATTTTAAATTAGATACTACTATGCATTATAATTGACCATATATAGCGAATTTCTTCCAAATTCACCATATAAAGTGTAATAAAAAATAAAATAAGGACTGTTTAGAAATTTTTGTCTCCAATTTGTTTAGATAATCATAATTAGTATGTTCTGCCCAGCATGTGGTAAAAAAATTAAATTATTTCGACTGTTCGAAATATTTTAAAAATTGGGATAGATTTTATCTGCCATTTTCGGCGTCTTTTCTGTTTTTTTTTATTTTCGAAATTCAGACGGGTGCTATACTAAATGTATCATAACTTTGTCAATAATTTGATTTTTTGTATAATTTTTTTTTATTCAGTCATGAATATAATGGGCCTTATGTGAACAAAATTTCAGGTCTCTAGCACTAAAATGGCCCGCCATTCTTACTAACTGACTGATTTTGAAATATAATGCCTGGCTTTTAATATCAGTTGTTCACCAGATGTTTTTTTTGAAAACGTGCCAGATATTAGTTAGTGGGAAACCACATGCTCCAAATTTTATACAGCAGTGTAAGGGTTAAACAAAGTGCAAGCCTTCAGATTTGGTGTCAGTGATTACTCATGCACACCATAACTCATGCAAATGTAATGTCAGGTGAGCTATATACAACTCACCTCTGTTTTTTTTGCAAGTTGAATTTTTTGAAATTTTTATCAACCAGTTAGCCATTCTTTAACTATGGTGAGTGATCACTTGCCTCAGCACTTGAGTCAAGTTTTTTTCACTCGTCACCGATTTTCTAATCTGAGGCCCAAAAAAAATGTGTTTTTCAGGTGGGGATATGCCATGAAAAATTTCAACTCTATCAAATTTTAAAATAACCGACCATCGGCCATAATTAAGTTTAATATACAGGTCTTCATTTTGAATGAATTAAATCATGTCTGGGCATGATAGCTTGAGACCTGGTCTTGATAAAGTTATTTTTGCTCCAAACCAACATTCGTTCAAAGTCAAAATTAAGATTATAATGGTTGAAATTATGAGGATGGAAAGTCTCTGTATTGTATTCTACTTTGATTTATAATTAAATATATAAATATTTGCTTGTAGCAATTGAAGAACCTGAGCGGAGCAGAATGTCTGAATCATGGGATACTGGATCATCAGCGAATGTAAGCTTGTTGGAATGTCTCTGACTGTATCTTGTGTTTTTATCCTTCACCCAACTTTGGCTGCGGGAGGTTATAAAATTAGTTTGGGCAGTGGTGTTTGAACGAAAACAGACAAAGAATTTTAGATATACATGTGCGGTCATGTGCGGTGTATCGCTAATATTATGCTGAATTATTCCTACTATTTTTTAATTTGTTTCTATCAGTGTATAAACTCATCTTTTATGATAGACTGTCTCACATTATTACGACAAGCAGATCAGCAGCAAGCAGGGTTTGTAATAAGGCCTGTCCGCCTGATTTTCTGGTTGTCCGCATGCCTGCGCTCACGGTGGCTCCTACCTGAGCGTAATCCTGGAAAGAGTGATATTTTGCCATCAACAAACTACTTTTTTGTATGGATCAGTTTTAGTGCCTATTTTTCAACCTTTGCCTTTGAGGTCATTATTGACTTTAATTACCTCTTACAGTGCGGGGATCGACTTTAGTCGTCAGAATCTGACGTCTATAGACGTCAGATTCTGGCGACTAATGTTGTTCCCCGTGCTGTAAAAGTAAAAATATTTCTAATTGTCGTAGACCCATAGCATAGGTATTGAAATGAATCAGAAAGAGCTATCCCCCGCGCTGTGAAAGTAAAAATATTTCTAAATGTCGTAGACCCATAACATAGGTATTGAAATGAATCAGAAAGAGCTAACGAAGACATTTATGATGATTTTAAATTTGGTTTGCGATGTTTTTTACAAATTAATTCAGCGCTTTAATGGTTAATGGCGGGGGATATCGTTAGCGTCAGCGCTCTTGTTTTTAAGGTTTTGCTGAAATTCACAATAGCCGCCATGATGGATCAATTTCAATTTTTTTGTAGGCACAAAAACGCAAAAAATTAAAGGCGGAAATTACTCAAATTTTACTATCATATTCCCCACGATATGGAGATTCCAGGTAATTTTATTAAGGTTTTAATGAAATTCAAAATGGCCGCCATGGTTGAACTTCATATTTTTGCTGTGGTCGCAAAAACGCAAAAATTGAAGTCAGAAATATTTCATATTTCACAATCACATTACCCACCATCTTGAAATGTGCAGGCGATTTTACTGAAAATTTAACCCTTTCATGGTCATAATGTTTATTACTGACTGCATAATCAGGCCATTAATTAAGGTAATCAGGTCAGTGCCCAGGTCCTAATTAATGGAGGAAATTTAATAATTTTGGAATTTCTGAACATTATTTAACATTCTGAGAGTTTGGTTAAAAATATCGACATGAAACTTCACAAACGTAATCACCAAAGATAGGCGGAAAAAAATTGCTTAAATTTGCATAAATTATGCGTATTGCATAAATTATGCAAGGGAGGCACAATATGTAATTGGTAATATTGGGAAAAATTTATGTTTCTGGGCGTATAATTATCATGTATATGTTAAAATAAAACTGAAAATAGATGATCAAACATGGGCAGAGCAATTAAATGTGCTTATTAAGTTATGCATATTCCATAAATTATGCAAATGAGCAGTGATATATCACTACAATGATCTCATTAATATGTTGATCTTCCAAATTTTTGGGTATTCCTTTATCTCATGAATTCAAGCTTTAGGGCTATGGTATGGATGGAGATAATGACATGAAACTAAACACAGGTAATCACCAAAGATAGGCGGAAAAAAATGAATAAATTATGGGTATCGCATAAATTATGCAAATGAGGCACATTATTAAATCTGTTGTATTGGAAGAAATTTTGATAAATTTTGGTTTCCAAGGGTATAATTGGCTGACATTATGTATAATCATGTTCACATCAAACGTAGGCCAAGATGCTCATATAGAGCTAAGAAATGTGCAATTATTTAAATATGCAAATGCAATAAATTATGCAAATAAGCAGTTATATACCACTAGGCCTACAGTTATATTTTGATTTATAAAATTTTGGGGTAGGTCTAGGCCTACCGGTGTCCCCATATCGCATGCAATTTCAAGTATGGAGATAATATTGACATGTAGCCTGGGCCTAACTTTACACATATGATAATAGCCAAAGATATATGCAGAAAAATAATTAGTGTAATAATTAAATGTTCATCCGAATCGATGTCGGTGACAGGGTCGGATTCCCGTCACTATTGACCCAGTCACTGGGCTTATCACCAAGATAGCTGTCAGTTTCGCGGACCCATCCGATCCACTGCGGCCCCCCATTATCGCTCGGCGAGTGACTCGCCAGTACACTAAAGCCTTCAATTCCCAATGAATCGGATGCCGAATCCATTTGATATAGGCCAAACGAACAAAAAAACAAGACAAGCAGACGACAACAACATGACAACTGTCAAACAAGCAAGTGCGACTCTTGTGACTGCAAATCGGCGGACATGTTGAATCTCCGCAAAAGACAGTTGAATTTGTGGGCGCCAAAATAATACCTGCGATTCTATTAAATCCCACTTTTTTGTATAATAAAGAAAAATGATGTAGGTATGTGTTCTGACAATTTGTTTTTGAATAGGAAAAAGATTAAAAGCAAAATTAATCGAAGCCCGAGCCATGTCATGTGTGCCGAGGTCAGATTGAAATTTTGTGTCACTTGTGTATGGGCGATAATCGCAAAATCTGATAATCGCAAAATCGGGGACTTTGTGAAGTTTGTCAATATAGTCTACCTTTTATAACAAAAGTGATATAATATATCCGCAATACAAAAATAAATTATGATTAGTCTATAGATATGTTTTATTTCTATATTGAAATATTCCACAAAAAGACGAAGTCATAGAGATTGTTCCACTTTCATGCAGCGTCTATTGCGTCCGCATCGCACTCGGTTTGTCACAAGAAGTCAACAAAAAAATGTCCACGACAGAATAACGTCCAAATAGGGTAGAAGTCAGTGAAAAAGTGCAATGTTATGAAAAAACTAACGGAGCAGGATGTCTATATTAAACATATATGTCTATATTAAAAGTTAATCTGTATGTAACAGACGCGTCGATTGTTCAATAACAGTGATGACGTTTAGCAGTATTTAGCGGGCGGTTTCGGCCGATCTGACCAGGAGTCATGCACGGGCGAATTCGGTCGGTATGGCCGCGAGGCCTTAGCGGGCGGATTCGGCCGATTTGGCCATGAAAGGATTAAAATGACCACCACAAGTCAATTTTTTAAATATTTGTGACCGCAAAACTGTAACCTAATTTATGGCGGGGGATGATATAGGGACTTCAGTCCTCTTGTTTGAAAAGTGCGAGGGGAGCCTTCTTGGGTGAACACTTACTTGTAGTTAATATTTTGTGTTTATTGTGTTTTTTGTGTTTATTAAAAATGTTCTGATAAGCCCTCTTTCTTTTCAGGGAACTAGTGGAGGATTTGGAAGTGCTTTTGGAAGAGGTGGGTTGAATACTAAACAGGACTCTAGTCAGTCCGGGGAATATAGGTTGCGTGGCTTTGGTCGTGGAATAAGACACGGGCAGGGTGAGTTAGTCAAGTGCTACTAGCTAGGGTGGATGCTGTTGTAGATGTTGCTTGCTGTATATTGCTTATTGTCCTTGGCTGTTTTATCTAGCCTCAAGTCTACCACTACCAACTGCTTCTTCAGGTGATTATTAATAATTATTCAGAAAATTTTTATGGAAGTTATCTTCCACCAGCCACAAATCTTCCAGAACGCAACACAGTTGTTCATTTGTTAATTAATAGACCCAGGCCCTGCTGAGAAATAGTCTGTACACTATTCTGTCTTCTAATATTCATCTGTGTGTTTGTGCATCTTCCCTGTCTCTGTCTCAAGCATGATATGCTAATCGTTTTTGTAAGACCAGTATTTAAGATTGCCATTTATACATAATGTACTATTGTAGCATACCGTATCCCCGTAATTTATTAACCCTTGCAGCACAGAGACCGTCTTTATACATCAGAATTTGATGTCTGAAGATGTCAGATTCTGACATATAAAGACTCGTCGACCAGAGGAGGCCACATCAGGCTGTGCTTGGTGTATTTGGGTGACTATAGCAGTGGACGGGTTTAACGTGTTAAGAACTTCAATTAATGATCACAACTCAGAAGTGCTGAGTCACCTAAGGCTGAATGTGTTGATTGCTGTTACAGCCTGTATTCCTGTGAACATCTATTAACGATCATCGCTCAGTTAGGTCGCAAGAACTATAGCGATTAGGTCGCAATAACTATATCGATTGCATTTATTAGCTCCCGCCGTCACCGTAGGTGAGCGAAGGGAGCTATGGATTCTACCTCCGTTTTTTTTTGGCCTCTTCTTTTGCCTATAACTTTGTAAGAAAATAAGCTAGGATAACAATTTTTGGTATGTGGGTTACTTCCAGGTGGCTAATGGACAGGTTAAAATATTTTTAATCTGAATTCAATACGAAAGGTTGCAGAGGAGAAAATGATGATGTGACGGCGTTGGGCCGTCCGTAAACAATTCGTTTCCGGAGCATATCTCTGAAAGTACTTGTCCGATTGTCTTCAAATTTTACACACAACACCCCTAGGGGGTCTAGTTGTGCCTTTTGGGGTATTTAAACTTTGACCTACTTCTGGTTCAGAACTATGCCCTATTTAGACGTTTTGACGCGCACTTCGTTTCCGGAGCAGATCTCGAAAAGTACTGGGCCGATGACAGTCATATTGCACATACATGTTCTCTAAGGTCCCCAGTTGTGCCTTTTCAGGTTTTTGGACCTTGACCTTGAAGTTGACCCAGCACTTTGACCTAATTTATAACATCGGTAAATCCGACTGAAAGATTTTGCGGAATATCATGAAAACCGCTCAAGATAGCTACACCATTACTATAAAACAAATTGTGAGGTTTCAGGAGAGGATGCATCTTGAAAAATTTGAAGTCGATAAAATTAAAAATGGCCGCCTATCGGCCATTATTCACCTCGACAGGCCTGATATCGCGGAATATCATGAAAACCGCTCAAGATAGCTACACCATTAATATCAAATAAATTGTAAGGTTTCAGGAGAGGATGCATCTTGAAAAATATAAAGTTGATAAAATTCAAATTGGCCGCTTATCAGCCATTATTCACCTCGGCAGGCCTGATATTGTGGAATATCATGAAAACCGCTTAAGATATCTACACCATTACTATAAAACAAATTGTAAGGCTTCAGAAGAGGATGCATTTTGAAAAAAATCAACTCGTCCAAGTTCAAAATGGCCGCCAATCTGCCATTATTCACTTTCACATGACCGTTATTTGGTAAACCGTGCTAGATGGCTAGACCATTACTATAAAACAAAATGTGTGATTTCAGGAGAGGATGCATCTTGAAAAAATTCGACTAGATAAAATTCAAAATGGCCGCTTATCAGCCATTATTCACTTTCACATGGCCGTTATTTGGTCAACCGTGCTAGATGGCTAGACCATTACTGGGTCATTCCACACGAAAGTGGACATTTAGGTAGAAAAGAAATGTTGTTTTTTTAACAAAGATTTTGCCTTTATTGTACAGACAACACCCGTAAATGAAAAGAATCACGCTGAAAAACAATTGTGAGAGCCTGGGAATATGATTTTTTTTATTTAAAGATAAAAATTTAAAAATCTGTAAAATATAGGATTTTTACATATAAAATGTATTTATCCAGAGTTTCTATAGATTTTCTGAATAAAATAAAATTAGACATGCATTCATCTTGCAAACTACAGGTCTTTTATACAAATTAGTGGTTAACAGTGATAAAATGACATTTGACTTCTAAATGTAGTAAAATAATTACATTGATATTGATATGTTTAGTGTAATTTCTAGTTTTTTCGTGAAGTAGAAATAGTACCAAATAACTCTCTCTTCTAGAAGACAGCTGTTTTTAGGGGTGGTAAGCATAGACATATTCTTTTAAATAGAAAACTATAATATTCTAACATATAGAGCTGCAAAGTATGTACGTCCGTAACGTTACGGACGTACAAAAATCGTTACGGACGTTACATTTCATAGTAATAAAAAAAAGCATTCTAAAAACATACAAGAAACTGAAAAAAATATTTCAACTCTTCATCTGTTGGTCTAGATATACAAAAAATTTTTTTTATTCTATTGATTATTCATAATATCATAATTATTATGTAATTTATTTGTCATTCTTTTGAAATTTACTTTGATACCGTTTATTGCGAGACTGATCTTAGTCTAGTTTTTTGGGTGGGAAATATTACCAGTCTCATTTTTAACTCTGCATGTGAGTATGATATAAATTTGGCTCAGTGCTGCTTTTAAGGTCTTTTCATAAAAATATTTGGCATTAATGAAGATTATAAGTTCAAGCATCTATTAAACAGATATAGATATGTAGCATTAACAAGTCATATCATACTATTTTTATGTAAATTGAAACACAGGATTATTATATGTGAATTGAAACCATGATTTGTGCTTCCATGATTATCTGGTCTCTTTAAACCTAGTGTCTCACCTTTTTAGCCCGCCTTTTAATTTTAATTAAAAAAGGTGGGCTATTGCAATTGAAGTTCGGCGTCGTCGGCGTCGGCGTCGGCGTCGGCGTCGGCGTCGGCGTCGGCGTCGGCGTCGGCGTCGGCGTTAACATTTACTTGTGGGCGCGATAACTTGAGAGGTTTTTCATGTTTCCTTCCCAAATTTGTTTTGCATGTTACTAATGACCACTTCTCGGACAAGTTCAATAATGGCTGAAAAAAAATTCAAAATGGCCGACTTATTGCGATTTTTCACCTTTTACGTCAATAATTTGACCTTGTGGGCGCGATAACTTGAAAAGTTTTTCACATATCCTTTTCAAATTTGTTATGCATGTTACTAATGACCAGTTCTCGGACAAGTTCAATAATGGCCGAAAAAAAAAAAAAAATGGCCGATTTATTGCGATTTTTCACATTTTACGTCAATTATTTGACCTTGTGGGCGCGATAAGTTGAAAAGTTTTTCACATATCCTCTTCAAATTGGTTATGCATGTTACTAATAAGTAGTTCTTGGACAAGTTCAATAATGGCCGAAAAAAAAAAAAAATGGCCGATTTATTGCGATTTTTCTCATTTTACGTCAATAATTTGACCCTGTGGGCGCGATAACTTGAAAAGTTTTTCACATATTCTCTTCAAATTTGTTATGTATGTTACTTATAAGTAGTTCTTGGACAAGTTCAATAATGGCTGAAAAAAAAAAAAAATGGCCGATTTATTGTGATTTTTCTCATTTTACGTCAATAATTTGACCTTGTGGGCGCGATAACTTGAAAAGTTTTTCACATATCCTCTTCAAATTTGTTATGCATGCTACTAATAAGTAGTTCTTGGACAAGTTCAATAATGGCTGAAAAAAAATTCAAAATGGCCGATTTATTGCGATTTTTCTCATTTTACGTCAATAATTTGACCTTGTAGGCACGATAACTTCAACATTTTCACAAGTATCCTCTTCAAGTTTGTTATGCATGTTACTAATAAGCAGTTCTTGGACAAGCTCAATAATGGCCGGTAAAAAAATCAAAATGGTCGACTTATTGCGATTTTTCACATTTATTTTACGTCCATAATTTGACCTTGTGGGCGCGATAACTTGAAAAGCGGCTAGTTTAACATACCATTTATATCTTGCGTTGTTATTTACGTGATGACATTCGACTTTACTTTCTTTATCATAATTCGGCGGCGGGCTATTATCGAGTGTGCTCTTGTTCATGTTGCTATTATCAGATTATATTTCTTCTTTCCAAAAACGACATATATATAAAAAAAATTATACTAATAAAAAAAAACTCTGATCACATCTTAGTCCCCTTATAATCATGATAATTTACCCTTTTACTACGGTCACTAGACAATAAACACTCAATAGCGGATTTGAGAAAAAAAACTCAAAATGAGGTAAAAGACAGGAGAGTGAAATATAACACATCTTAAACTTAAGATGTGTGCCTTTATCTATAAGTTAAAGCGTCCAAGTGATTGGGTGATAATGGGAAACTAGCATCCCCCTTCCTCCTGGGGGGTACGAGGGTACTTCCACAAATGTTGTATCCCCCCCCCCAAAAATGGGGTATGGGCGTCGCCTCGGATGCTCGTCCGTCCAGCCCGCCATCCGTCTGTCCACATTTTGTTTGCGAAGCAGATCTAGGAAAGCATTGCACACACACATTCTTAAGTTAAGGGGTCTAGATGTGCCTTTTGGGGTTTTTGAATTTTGGCCTACTGGTATTTAATTGGCTGCTATCAGCGATAATTAACTTTAATATGCCTGATAACTGACAGCGTATCGTTTCTGGAGCAGATTTCGGAAACGATGGGGGGGGGGGTCTTTCATATTGCGCACACACATTCCTGAGGGGGTGTAGATATGCCTTTTGAGATTTATGAACTCTGACCTACTTAACTGGCCGACCATAATTAACTTTAATAAGCATGATACCTGGCAAACCATGCTAGATAGCTAGACCATCAAGTACTAGAAAAGCAAAATGTGCGGTTTCAGGTAGGAATATCCATGAAAAACGCAATCAAATTCAAAATGGCCAGCAATCGCCATAATTTACTTTATTATTATGATATATGGCAAATTATGCCAGATACATGTAGCTGGACCATTGTTATAAAACAAAATGTGCAGTTTCAGGGTGGTGGGATATGGCTTTAAAAATTTCAACTCTGTCAATTTAAAATCGACGACCATCGGCCATAATTAACTTTAATATGCCTGATATAGCTAACTCGACCATTACTATAAAACAAAATGTGTGGTTTCAGGGTGGGATATGACTTAAAAAATGTCAACTTTATCAAATTCAAAATGGCCGACTATAGGCCATGTAATTAACTTTAATATGCTTGATACCTAGCAAAACTTGCCAGATAGAGCTCTACCATTACAATAAAATGAAATATCGTGTTTCAGGTAGGGATATGCCCTGAAAAATTTGAACTTGATCAAAAATCAAAAGGGCCGATTATCGGCCATACATAACTTTAATATTTTTGATCAGCAAACCGTTCCACATAGCTAGATCATCAGTATAAGACAAAATTTGTGGTTTCATGTAGAATAGCCTAAAAAATTTTACCTCAAAAAATTCAAAATGGCCGTCAATCTGCCGTAATTACATGTATTATATGCCTGATATCTGGCAAACCCATCTTCTACAACAAGTTATCTTACCCACGAGCACGCAGTGCGATACCTTGCTTTATCAAGCATAGCGTCCAGCTATTTTAAATAGAGATATACCTTGAGTGTCGCGCGACTCAAGACTGGCCAATCAGACAGCGCCTGTCAGCTCGCTCAGAGCATAGCTTGCTTGTTTCCATTGGTATGATAGATCAGGTAGATAGATAAGCTTGGAATCTCACGCTGATGTCATTGTGTTCCAAGCTCCCTGATTCGGTACACCTCACTGGCCAAAATGAGAGATTCCTACCTTGTCTATGATATAATACATCTAGCAACGGAAACAAGTAACTGTGCATGAACAAGAGGTCAATTCTTCGTGACCTTTTATGACCTTTTTATAAATCTGAAAGATCCAATGAGGTTTGAATCTCAGACACACCCCAAGATGACCACATAGACAGAATAACTGATCATAGTACTCGATATGGCCTGGCTCCTGCGGTAAGCACTCGAGTGAGACTAGTCACGGGAAGATGGGCAACCATGCCAATGATGCCAGATGGCTAGATCATTTATCTTAAGCAAAATGTGCGGCTTCAGGTAGGTATATGCCCTGAAAAATGTCTCTATCTAATTTAAAATCGCTGACTATCGGCCATAATTAAATTTAAAATGCCTTATATCTGGCAAACCATGCCAGATAGCTTGACCATTAATTACTCCAAGACAAAATGTGCGGTTTCAATGTGGCTTGAAAAATTTCAACGTAATCAGATTTAAAATAACCGGCTATTGGCCATAATTAACTATAGTATGCCTGATATCTGACAAACCGAGGCAGATAGCTATCCAGACCATTTCTATAAAACAAAATGTGGGATTTCAGGGAGGGATATAGCCTGAAAAATCTCAAACTCGAGCAAATTTAAAATGGCCCATTAATGTAAAACAAATGTGAGATATAAGGGAAAGATGCACCCAGAAATATTCCTATCACACGGGCGGGGCGGGGGATTATGGTGGCCGGCTGGCCTCTTGTTATGATTTCAAGCAGTGCCAATTCCTGCAATCTGAGCCCAGATTTTTTTTTGTATTACTTCCTTTACGAATCTGTAAACAGGTAAAATAGTTAAATGATTTTGGGTGGCCCTATAAAAAAGAATTTGAAAAAAATGGATTCTTGTATAATTTTCGGCTTTTCTGCACTTTGAAAAAAATGTGAGATGTGACTGATTACATGCTGATGGGTCACATATCATTGAAAATATGATATATTATTTCTACTACATCAAACGGCTGTTTAAGTGGTAATCAAATATTTAATTTGGCTATATCAGGTATTATTCCTAGTATAATGCAATGGATGTAACGTCCGTAACGAAACTGTGTAACGTCCGTAACGATCAATAATTGCCTGCGAACATGTGAATAGTGAAATTTAATTCAAATTGACAACAAGGGATACAAGATACAAGCTTGAACTACAACTCATGGTAAATTTATATTTTTTTGATTTGTACTTTCCGACAAAACCGAAGTTAAACATGTCAAATGAAAAATGATGTCCTTTTTGCGTAACGTCCGTAACGCTGACAAGTAGGATCATAAAAATCAAACATATTGATTTCAAATATAATGTTTCTATCATGCAGTCACAATAATCAACCCCATCTGGTGTTAAGTAGTATACATTTATGAGTTTACATTTTTATTCACCGATTGACAGAGGCTCTCAAGTTGAAAAACGTGTCTAAATGTAACGTCCGTAACGATGGAATGACCCTACTGTAAAACAAAATGTGAGATTTCAGATGGGGATGCATCTTGAAAAAATTTGACTTGATCAAATTTAAAATGGCCGCCTTTTCGGCCATTATTCATTTTCACATGGCTGATATTTGGTAAACCGTGCTAGATGGCTAGACCATTACCTGATTACTATAAAACAAAGTGTGAGTTTTCGGGGGAGGATGCACCCTGAAAATTTTTAACTTACGAATTCAAAATGGCCGACAATCAGCATTATTTACCTCGATAGGCCTGATATCAGGTAAACTGTGCTAGATAGCTAGACCATTACTATAAAACAAAATGTGACGTTTCGAGAGAGGATGCCTTTTAAAAACTTTCGACTCAATCGAATTCAAAATGGCCGCCTATCGGCCACTATTTACTTTCACATTGCTGATATTTGGTAAACCGTGTTAGATAGCTGGACCATTACTATAAAACAAAATGTGAGACTACAAGAGAGGATGCATCTTGAAAAAAATTGACTCGATCAAATTCAAAATGGCCGCCTATCGGCCAATATTCACTTTCACATAGCCGGTTTTTGGTAACCGTACTAGATGGCTAGACCATTACTATAAAACAAAATGTGAGATTTCAGGAGAGGATGCATCTTGAAAAATTTTGACTTGATCAAATTCAAAATGGCCTCCTATCGGCCATTATTCACTTTCACATGGGCGGTATTTGGTAAACCGTGCTAGATGGCTAGACCATTACTATAGAATGAAATGTGAGATTTCAGCTGAGGATGCATCTTGTAAAATTTTGACTTGATCAAATAGAAAATGGCCGCCTTTAGGCCATTATTCACTTTCACATGGCCGATATTTGGTAAACCGTGCTAGATAGCTAGACGATTATTATAGAATGAAATGTGAGATTTCAGCTGAGGATGCATCTTGAAAAATTCTGACTCGATCAAATTCAAAATGGCCCCCTATCGGCCATTATTTACTTTCACATGCCCAATATTTTGCAAACTGTGTTAGATGTTAGTCCATTACTATAAAACAAAATTTGAGGTTTCCGGGGAGAATGCACCCTAAGTTTTTAACTAATTTATATCGAATTCAAAATGACCGTATATCAGCTATTAGTTAACTCGATTGGCCTGATATCGGGTAAACCGTGCCAGATAGGTAGACCATTACTGGGTTACTGATTAGGATCATTCATTTCAATGGAGGTTTGCAATCTCTGACAGACTGTCTAGTTCTTATCTTACTCTTAGACTGGGCTACTTAGACCTAGTTGTCTTGCGTCTTGATTTTTGACCTAGACTAGGACTACATTAATAACCCTATACAAAATTGCTTGAATCAAATTCTAATTCGGAGCGGGAGCTCCTGGACTTATGTAGTCTTGTTTAAAGTATATTTTTCGATTTAGTATATATTTTTTACTTATAAATACCAATAAATTCTGTATATCCTGTATACAGTAAAATTGACTATATTTGACTCCGATTATTAAGCAGCCGAGGCGGGCTGCTTAATGTATTCCAAACGGTCCGCCGCTGACTCCACCGCCGCAGTTATTTGTTTTCAAGATAGCTACTAATCTATCAACTTCTGCTTCCTCATATTACCCATAGCCATCACATACCACTGAGGAATTGTCTTAGTGACATTTTGATCCCCATATCATCAACCCTTTAATTACAATGGCTACTAACAAAGAAATGCTCGTTGGTGCGTTTCAGGAAAAAGTTGCCATCAGATCTTCTTTTAATTTGGGATCAAACAATTTCAAATGGCCGTTTAGCAGCCATTTTGAATTTTGTAATATTTACTCAACTCAAGAAATGCAAAATGACTGGACTATGAATATAAAACAAAATGTAATGTCTCGCACAAGGATAACCCATGACAAATTTCAAGGTAAAAAATCCAAAATGGCTGCCAGTCGGTCATTTTTTTTTTTTAATTTTTTTTTTTTTTTTTTTTACTATTCGAAATCTTGCATGATAGCTGATCTAATCAGTTTGGATATTCGAGTGTCTGTATTGAAATCGGAAAACTAATATACCCGACAATTAGCTGAGATACAAAGAATAAGCGAGGTATGTTTTATTTTACCATTATATTTTTCGTTGTATGATTTTCATAGCGTCAAAATCCAGCCACAAGGTTTTCCAATCGCTCTTTGCTGGACTGATATGGGATACCACACTCCGTCCTACTGGGTTAGCTATCCCAAACAAACAAACAAGCAACACATGACGATCGCCGAGTTTGCCGCTGCCGATAAAAGGACATGTTTTCTTGTAAAGAGATTGCAAATACTTTTGCTGTACATAGCCTAACCGTTCAATGGTGGACTGTCGGCAAAATTTTATTTTATATTTTTGACAGGAATAAAATTTAATTAGTCGCAAACATCGGCAAGGGTCTGTCGGCAATCAGAAACCAACAATTTTTTTTTTTAGGCCTCAGCAGTCTTTAAAACTCCCCATCTTTTTTACTATACATCAGGTCCAGTAACTACCACTAAAAGAAGAGATGATGTTTGCTTTTCAGATGTTACTGGACATGAGGGCAGGCTAATTTCGTTGTTTATTGGACCTTCACATTCATTACTACGTTTGGTTGGACGGTTGAACGTGAATTTTAATGACTGGATTAGGACAGTAGATTACTACTGTAACACTGTTTTTTTTGCTTGTATTGTATTTTGTTATTCTTCAGGAAGAACACTTACCAGTATTTATTAACATAGCAGTGTTAGAATTAGAATTGTTTTTCGTTTTACAGGTAGTTCTATTGCAAAAGGTGGTGGAGAATCTGTTGGAGGCAAAACAGGTTTTGGAAGAGGTGGTTTCGGGAGAGGGGTAGACTTCGGTCGACCTAGTGAAGAACCAAATGTTGGGCATATGACCAATGGTAGCAGTAGTGACAAAGGAAACACTTTTGGAAAAAGTTCAGGGTTTGGATCTTCATCTGGTGGCGGATTTGGTGGGAAGTCTGCTGGTACACAAAATAACAACAACAATGATGAAGATTGGGGAGATGGTGGTGGTGGATCTTCTGGAGGGTTTGGCTCTCGAGGTTTGTTCACCTTATATCCCCCCGCTGAAGGTTTTGCCATGGCAGACTGTCCACTGTCTGTCGTTGGCCTTCATGAATTTGTCATCTGTTGTTTGTCGTCTGTCCATCCACAATTTGCGAATTGCTATTTCTCTTAGTTCTTAAGTAGATTTCATTCAATCTTGGACACAATGTTCATCAGGTAGTGGTGTATATAAGTTGTGCTCCAGGTGGAGCCAACTGTAATATTTCAGATAATGATTTATTGTCGTTTTAGTTCTTCAAGTGACACTTTGTGCAATCGCTATTTCTCCCATTTTGCAGGATATAACTAAAATACATTACATACAAAGCTCACTGTAGATGGACCTAGTCAATACAGTAACAGAGTGTGCTTCATGTGGCGCAACACCTATCACGGTTATGCTGCCAGATTCAGTTTCACGGAAAACGCTATTTCCCCTTCACTAGACTGAATTCAAATCTGTAGGCAATATATATAAGTCTGTATATATATATGCAACACCTGAGTATTACAGGTGAACATCGCTATAACACGATCGTTGGGGTCCAATAAGTAAAATCGTGCTATAAAGGAATCATGTTATACAGGACAGAATCGATTATATAATGATCAAAAATTATCATAGTGGCCATATTTGCATGTTCCTAAGACGTATTACAGCTATATTAATTGATTATTGATAGTATTCCTTTGATAAAATACTGGTAATTAAAATAACTGATAAAAAAAGGGAACAGTTATTAATTACTGCAGAATAAAACAAATGTGCATGTGTTTATCGTAACAAGTGCGTTATGACCACACTAGGCGTTCAGTGTCCCTGTCTGTCTCGCCACATCACCCGAGCAAGCATGGCACATTAAACCAATGCTCGCTTAATGCTGGGCCACTGTCTGCGTCGCTGACCCAACATTAAACCAACAACGTGTTGTGTTTGCTGAGACGCTGATTTTGTATAGGACGTTCGCCTCCTGCATGTGTGAATAAGCAAGCGTGCCGTTGACGGCTCATTAAGGCAGGGTATAGTATTGAAGTGAGCGGGGGATTAGGGCCTATGTCATGTTATGTCCTGACGCGATGTTTTTTGTAATGTTGGCACAATGTCTGCGATGCTGACCCCATATTAGGCCAACACTGCTTCAATGCCTCGTGTTTAAGGCGGTGACGTTATGCGCACGGCAACGCAAGACATTACTGTAAGCACATGTTGGATCAGTGCTGGGCTGACGTCGAAGATGGTGGTACAACATTGGACCAGTATAGCACGCACTTTAGGATTTGCCAGACATGTGTCTGTCTGGGAACGTGTCATGTCTGGTGACCCCGTAGAAGCTAGTGGATAACATAGGCTTTTGTTTGACATTATCGGGATTCATACTATCTATGCCTGGTTATATTGAACAGGTCTATGGCTTAAAAATGTTTTTTCAAATAAGATATTTCAGTAGTTAAATTTCTGTTCATTGCTCAAGTCATTACCGGCAATAAGACAGTACTATTATCGAATTACTATTATCTATTACTATTATTACTATTATCGAATTACGGCCCACTGATCGTGCAATGTCAGGGCGACGCCACAAGGGTTACTCTCCTGTCCCTAATAGACGAACCAGTTCGTTTGTTAAGCGGTAGCCGATTTTGTAGACAGGTTCGTTTGTTGTGGTCAGTTTCTTTTTATAGAAAATGAGTTTTAGATGACTGAAAAAAAGTTTTTCAATCTCTCAAAACTACTTTATCTCAAGACAAAAATAAAATTGCCGCAATCTCGCATGGATTTTTTGGCAGTCTAAAATAAAACTTGCCTCATGGATTTTTTGACAGTATAAAAGATAACTTTTTCCGACCTACCGCATGGAAATTTTCACACCATGAAATCTGAAACAAGGATATTTTTTAGGATGGCCTTACGACAATATGCTTGAATTATAATGCCATCTTAGATTACTACATTTATAGCATGTAAAGTCAGTGTTGTCATTTGAAGCCAGCTGCCGGCTAAACAGCCGGCTATTTTGCTGTTTTGGTCGGCAACTTTTTGACAAGCTTTTTCTGTTTTGGTCGGCATTTTTTTTACATTATTTTGAAGCTTCTTCTTTGACATCAATAAGGCTGGACTAGTAGGCCTACAAAGCGCGATTGTTGTGATCCGCGGAAATAGCGAACAGTATGAGTAGGCCTACAGACTAACACCGTCACGGCAACGGTAGATCCACACACAGTCCATGCAGCCGGGAGGAAAGAATGAAATACCAGTGAAGGATTTAAAGCCGACCCGAGACCAGTAATTTGTATCCAGGGTCGGTGATTGACACCCTAGCAACGGTCTGGCAGGTCGGTGATTGTCCAGAACCGCAAATAAGTCTCAAGTGCCTCAGAATGCACTCAGACAAAACCATCTTTTTCTAAATTTTCTGGGTGGAAATTCACGCTCGCCCGCGGCCAGTGAAAGTGATGGTGTGCGATGTGAACCGGGCGCCGAATCGGCTGAGGCGGCGATCTGATATAATATCGAAGGGGGATCAGTTTTACATCTCAGATGGCCTGTTGTACATGTAGTGCCGCCAGTATGTGACTATTACTGCCCACGCTGTCAAATTGTGTGAGCTGTTTGCGCTGTGTTAGTTTCACGAGTATTCAGTGTTGTTAGAAGAGAGGCTGAGTGGGAAGGTTCAACTATCAATGATCCGAAACATGCCCACAACTTTTCAATTCTGTGTGGCTGAAAACCAGCTGCTGATTTCCAAATAACGTTACAATTCTGCTAATACTAATAAACCAAATATTAGGCTGATAAATTGTCTAAATGTTTGATTGAGTACCATCGCCAATATCTCAGGATTTTGTTAGGGTATTTTAGTCATGATAGCTACTGCACGTCACAGGGTCATCGTGGGTTGGCAGACATGGGAACTTGCGCACGCGCACACTATCAGTGAACACGGATGCTGACTGTCACTGATATACTGGACGTCGCATAACAAGCTGGACGCAATATTTAGCGGCATGATAATGCGGTATGATTATGATTATTACATAGGGCTACATGAGTGCTTATGACCCAGCAAACACGAGACGGTGACCCAATGCTGGCCTAATGTTGGGCAAACGTCGCATATGGTGCCCAACATGAGAACAGGATTGGGCCAACGTTTGGTGCTTGCCGGGCTAGACCACAAAGCATCCTTACATACTTGCCTGTCTTCCGTTTATATAGGGCCTAGACCTACCCAGCAAACACAGGACGTTGAATCCAGCGTCGTATACTGTGGGTTAACATTAAACCAGCATTAGATCAACGTCGTGTGTTTTGGGTAATTCATGAGACTAACTGTAGCCAAACTTTGTAATCTTGTTATAAAATAACAGTCCAGAATGAAGGAGAGGCCACCATTTGCTCCGTCAAATTACAAAATTCCCCTGTGGGAGGCCCACCGGACTCCCAGACCCCCACCTACGAGACCCCCAGGGTTTCCCCTTAAGCGTTATAGCGCTTTATTTTTTGGCCGCTACGCTTACTGAATGCTGCTACGCTTTATTGATTTACTGATACGCTTTAATAGTTGCCGCTACGCTTGCCGTATAACTAGTTTACAGCCACTAGAGCCAGCGCTGGGTAAGCCTAATAGCAGAGAGGTGCATAGTGTATGGCCTTACTGAGAGCGCGCAATGGTTATCACACGTGGTCCTGGTCAGCACGCAGTCTACTGTATGTACTGGGACCACAGCAAACACGAGACCTTGACCCAATGTTGAAACAATGTTGGGCCACTGTTTACGACGCTGGCCCAACATTGGTGTGGTGAATAGGCCTAAGTATGTGGGTAATATCGACTGTCCGCCTCGTGCCGCGTCAGGGTGCCGAGTGTTCTGGGAATAGGCAGGGCTACCCATGAGTGCGGTACTATTCCAACAACCTTTTTTCAAGTTCATTTTAATATGTCTAATGCATTGTCCATAATCTATTAATGATAAAGAAAACCAAAATTGATGATTTTTTTAATTTTATATCTGTACATTTAAAAAAAGTGTACATGGTGAGTTATGAATCTATGTTACCCATCACTTCGTATGATAGATCGAGCCATGTGCATGATATGCCACGGAAGCTGACATTAAGAGAAAGTTTTATAGGTTACCTTGTGAGGCCTATAACGCGTGTTTCAATGCCATCATTACACAATAGACAGTAGACAATAGTTTATTTCATAGGATCTGCAAAAATAAATACATATAAAATACAGATATGTATGAATACATGCCAGGAGAGCATGTTCAAGGTGCGTAATTATTATGTCCAAATAATACAACGTAATTCCATTTCTAGCCCGCCTTTTAATTTTAATTAAAAAAGGTGGGCTATTGCAATTGAAGTTCGGCGGCGTCGGCGTCGGCGTCGGCGTTAACATTTACTTGTGGGCGCGATAACTTGAAAAGTTTTTCATGTTTCCTTCCCAAATTTGTTTTGCATGTTACTAATGACCACTTCTCGGACAAGTTCAATAATGGCTGAAAAAAAATTCAAAATGGCCGACTTATTGCGATTTTTCACATTTTACGTCAATAATTTGACCTTGTGGGCGCGATAACTTGAATAGTTTTTCACGTATCCTTTTCAAATTTGTTATTCATGTTACTAATGACCAGTTCTCGGACAAGTTCAATAATGGCCGGGAAAAAAAAAAAAATGGCCGATTTATTGCGATTTTTCACATTTTACGTCAATAATTTGACCTTGTGGGCGCGATAACTTGAAAAGTTTTTCACATATCCTTTTCAAATTTGTTATGCATGTTACTAATGACCTGTTCTCGGACAAGTTCAATAATGGCCGAAAAAAAAAAAAAAAAGACCGATTTATTGCGATTTTTCACATTTTACGTCAATAATTTGACCTTGTGGGCGCGATAAGTTGAAAAGTTTTTCACATATCCTCTTCAAATTGGTTATGCATGTTACTAATAAGTAGTTCTTGGACAAGTTCAATAATGGCCGAAAAAAAAAAAAAAATGGCCGATTTATTGCGATTTTTCACATTTTACGTCAATAATTTGACCTTGTGGGCGCGAAAACTTGAAAAGTTTTTCACATATCCTCTTCAAATTGGTTATGCATATTACTAATAAGTAGTTCTTGGAGAAGTTCAATAATGGCCGAAAAAAAAAAAAAATGGCCGATTTATTGCGATTTTTCTCATTTTACGTCAATAATTTGACCCTGTGGGCGCGATAACTTGAAAAGTTTTTCACATATTCTCTTCAAATCTGTTATGTATGTTACTTATAAGTAGTTCTTGGACAAGTTCAATAATGGCTGAAAAAAAAAAAAAAATGGCCGATTTATTGTGATTTTTCTCATTTTACGTCAATAATTTGACCTTGTGGGCGCGAAAACTTGAAAAGTTTTTCACATATCCTCTTCATATTGGTTATGTATGTTACTTATAAGTAGTTCTTGGACAAGTTCAATAATGGCTGAAAAAAAAAAAAAAATGATCGATTTATTGTGATTTTTCTCATTTTACGTCAATAATTTGACCTTGTGGGCGCGATAACTTGAAAAGTTTTTCACATATCCTCTTCAAATTTGTTATGCATGTTACTAATAAGTAGTTCTTGGACAAGTTCAATAATGACTGAAAAAATTCAAAATGGCCGATTTATTGCGATTTTTCTCATTTTACGTCAATAATTTGACCTTGTAGGCGCGATAACTTCAACATTTTCACAAGTATCCTCTTCAAGTTTGTTATGCATGTTACTAATAAGCAGTTCTTGGACAAGCTCAATAATGGCCGGTAAAAAAATCAAAATGGTCGACTTATTGCGATTTTTCACATTTATTTTACGTCCATAATTTGACCTTGAGGGCGCGATAATTTGAAAAGCGGCTGGTTTTTTATAGATCTGCAAGTATTATATATTATATCATATTATACATGTATCTATCTTATTTAACATACCATTTATATCTTGGGTTGTTATTTACGTGATGACATTCGTCTTTACTTTCTTTATCATAATTCGGCGGCGGGCTATTATCGAGTGTGCTCTTGTTTATTTTTATTAGTAGAGCGCCGCTCTACTTTTTCAGTTTATGTGGGTCCGAGTGGTTTTCTGTATGATTAATTTCACGGCAATAACTTTAAATTTGTGGAATTGGGAACATAACTAACTCCATGTGTGTGTTAAGAATAACTTTTTTTGTTGCACCACGAAGCCAGATTTTGACATTTTGCATCAGCTGATCAGATGAACACTGATATAAATGACGCATCAATTCCTGTCATGTACAATACTATGTCAGCCATGTCTGTTAGGTGACGTCACGCGTGACCTTAGCAATACACTTTGACCCTCAGTGCTTTGACCTGCCTCGCAATACCAAGCTACCAGTACTGTATACGACACGTGACCTACTATGATCCAATGTTGTTTGAATGTTGGCCCACCGTCTCCGACGTCGGCCCGGCATTAAAACAACATTGGGTCAACGTCTCGTGTTTGCTGGGAAGTTCACCTGTCATTAATAGTAGGCCTAATATGGCAACGCTGACCAAATGTTGGGCCAGCCTCGTAGACGGTGTGCCAGCATTGAAACAACGCTGGCTGCATGTGATTGTCCAGCGGTATGCGTGTTTGCCTGTAAAGGCTGTATGGGCAGTCTGTCCCAGAGGCATACACAATACTCAGCTGACACAAGGAGACGTTGAATCAATGTTGGCTCGACATTTGTCCACCATCTACGACGTTGGACAAACGTTAAGCCAACTTTGATTCAACGTCTTGTCTCTGCTTGCCTGCCAATACACATGTATGGGGCCTATATGATATGCCTATCGGCCACTCACTGCCCAACAAAACAAACATTGATTCACTCGATGTGGCAATAATGTTGGACGAGCTTCATAGACGATGCTCTAACATTAAACCAGCAAAAAAAAACAATTCATTTGTAGTAAAAACTTAGGCCTAGGGCCTACTGGTGCCTACAGTCTGAAAACACCCCTCAGGCAATGCATAGCCTAATCCTGCTATGCCTAATGAATCTCATAGCCATATGCGAAGCCCCAGAAGTGACATTTAAATTAGGCTATTATTGTTTTCAACTCAACATCAAGTTATTAACTCACTAATTATATCGATAACTTTGCAATCTCAATATATCTAGGCTTATCGAGTTTCGAGTTCTATTATAGTGAGTTCTGTTATAGTGAGTCTATTTAATGTTGTCCTGCAGTCTCACACTGTTATCACGCTGGTCTATCAATAAATCAACATTGGCTCAACGACTGTGGCAGTGGAAGTAGTTAATCTGTCTCCTGACTCAGTTATTTCAATCTGAACACTACACACTGCCATCACATCTGAGCAAATAGCAGTAGGTCTACTAGCATGCAATGTGCCTAGGCTACTAAATTGTTTGCTAGACACGTTCTTTTGTACCTTCCCCTACCTGTCATTGACTGGGGTATGCCTAGTAACATATACGCCTATACCACCCAAACTGTCAGGTTAATATAAACAGTTTCTGTTTAATAGATCGGTTTTGAATAATAAACTGCACCACAGTCCCAGATCCTGGTCCCAGCCCAGGGTCACACAGGGAGTAGCTGGCTGTGAAACGCAGTGACGTCACTCAGTGAAAACAAAGTTATTTAACACCCCCTCCCCCATACTTCATTCTGTAAAACGCAGTGACGTCACTCAGTGAGAACAAGGTTATATAAGAACCCTCCCTCATACTTCATTGTATTAGCCAGCTCGGTGAAAACAAAGGAGGTAGTCATTGAGTTTCACAGATTTGACCTATTTCCATTAGGGTAGGCCTACCCGATTATCCCTAATAGACCGGATATAGCCTACTAATAAACACAGAGACGCAGTTGGGGGGCGTATTTACATGTGCAACGCATGACCACCACCCCCCCCCCCCCCCCGACTAAATTTTGAAAACAACATTGAGCTGACGACAGTCAGATACGAGATACAGGATAGTTACTGTTGGATTCAACACCTTATTTAGACCAATATATTTGTTGCTTAATTGTGAAACAGCTGCATCTTAGCTTTCCTTAATACCAGGCCTGTTGGGACCCCCCCCCCCCCCCTGTGACAAATTTACCCCAGCGAAATTCTCCGAAATCCCAGGGGGCATGCCCCCAGACCCCCTTAACCTGCGTTTTCAATTTATCAGCACCAAATATAAATTCAAACAGTTTTTTTTACAGGGGGTCCAATTCGCTTATTTCGAAAATACCCCAGCAGTCCAAAATTCGACCCCCCCCTTCAAAAATTTCTGGGCACTGGCCTGTTAAAACAATGACCCTGAAGCCCGTCACAAGCTCTACTTCAGTGCCGTCAGGCTCTAGTTTGGTTACTTACTTTACGAAATAAATGATATTTTCAATGAACTTGCATAATTTGTACAATTGATTTCTATTTGTTACATTCATTAGTGTTTTAAATTTAATTGAAGAAGGTGAGTTTCTATGATGTTTTTTTATTAATTCCTTTCGTATGACTTCAAAGTGAGGACAGTTAAAACATAGTGAAATTCATCACCAATATCTTGTGTGCAGAGCTCACATGTTCTGAGGTTGCGGGGTATACCTTGTCTGCAACCTGATTAAAATGGAAAGTTGTGGTTTCTACAGCGAAACTAAACCATGATGCCTCTCTTGCGATAGGACAAATTTACTAAATATGTTTTTAAATTTAGTGCTGTTGTAAACATCCTGTAATTAAAACACTTTCTACTAATATACATTTCTGAGGTCCAATGTTGAAAAAATTGATCTTTAATTCGTTGTAACACGGTTGGTTTCAGGTTGCGGGATCCCCCCCTAAAATTAAGTAGCCTGCCCACCCTGGCTCTGCTATATATACAGAAACAGTGCGTTCCCAAGTTCATAATCCTGCTAATAATATGTCATGTTGCCTTATTCGCGTGGGAGTCCTTGAAATAGGGAGATTGAGTTCACATTATTATTATTTTGTAAAATAAGGACCTAATTGGGAGCAAACAATAAAATATGCCTGAAAAAATAAAATGGTTGAGTTCACCCACAGATAGCCCGCAGCATTATCGCCGCGCAGCGACAATGAATTGGTTTACAGAAACTGACTTGTTCAGGGACGAGCGTGTCTTGTCTGACAAGGAATCTGTCTGTCTATAGGCGATATTCCTTGATCTGACTGAACACGTGCACGTTCAGCACAGTAAATATTGTTCTAGCCTAGCCCAGCAAACACGGGACCTTCACCCAGTGCTGTATCAATGTTGGGCCAGCATCGAAGACGGTGTGCCAACATTGAAACAGCTTTGGATGTATGTCCCGTGTTTGTTGGGGCTACTGTCTCAAGACGTTTGCTCAACTACTCCAACAATGGCCTATGTGGTAGTCCCACTGTAAGTGTTATATTATTCATAAAACTCTATGGTGTTAGCTGTGTCAGCCTAGTTATATGGGCAGATTCCCAGCAAACCCTGGAAAGTTTACCAGATGTAGGCCGGCTCAGTACTGGCCATCGTGTGCGATGTCAGACCAGCATTGAACCAGCCATGAGTGGCAATGGATATATTAAAAAAAATAAAAATCATATAACACTAGACATTTATACATAGGCTCATGCATGATGTGTTTTGTGTTGTAGCCCCCCCCCCCCTTTTAGGAAAATTATAATTCATGAAATCATGCATGAAATATTTTCAATTTATATACTTTTTCAACAAATTAAATAGGTAAAATATATTCTAGATATCCCCAGAAAGCACTAAAAGACACCTTATAATAAAAAAATTCTTGGGGGGGGGGGCATGCTCCCAAACCCCCCTACTTTGTGTTCGCCCTTCGGGCGAACACAATAGCGGCGCGTAATTCGTGCTCTCAAATTTTAATATTATTTTGGTAAGCCACCACGCTTACATTTATTTCTGGGGGAAACCCTGGACCCCCTCTCGTACTCTCCCAGCGAGTCGCTTACGCGTCTGGTAAGCTGGGCGCTTTGCACCCTATGATTCGAGGACAATATGTTGGCTTGGCCTGCTACTTTCCCATTGTTGCCTCCTACTTTCAAGTCTAGTGACAGCACTGTAAGCAGGCATCAAAGTAAAACCTATAAACCTATAAAAACCTATATTTGAAAAAATAACCTATATTTTTCTGAAAATAGCCTATATAACCTATAAAAACCTATATTTAGATTTTGCTTGAAAAAACCCATTATGTTGAACTATATTTTACTTGTGGGAATGTGTTTGTGTCAAATCACTTTCTTTGTTTCAGAAAGAAATGCTATAGATATAATTTTAGTCCTCAAATTAGTCTTGAAATAAATAATTATTCAAGCTTTTCAGCTACATTATCCCTTAAAAAATTTCCAGCCTTGCTTTGCTCGGCATAATCTTTACTAAACCTTATCTGATATTGGGTTGAACTCATCCTGCGTGCAGGGTGTACTTGTCTTCCCACTACACCCTGCCAGATATGAGCCTGTGTCTACCTATTTGGGACCCCACTCCAGTAGGACACACGTGCCTCTAGTGCGACACCCCCCAAGCTTAGACATCAAAGCTAATCGTAACGCACCGTCTGGCCTGGGAACATCAAGTGATAGCGTCGATGATAATGGCCCAACTATGAGGCAGCACTGTGTCCTTGCCATCTGCGAAATGTTATTTGTACAGCCTATCACACAATTATAGAGTGTGTACAACTGGATTATACAGTCAAATATTGCCACCTCTGATTACAAATTGAATAATTAGAGCCTAAAACGGGGGATTACATCAGCTAATAAGTCAAAAACAGTTTAAACAGTGGCTAAACTCTTATTCTTGTGATTTTGTGTTGATATAATCCCCCTGATTATCTACTAATGAACGAAAACGCAAGCAAAATATGTGGTTTCATTTTAAAAAATAATACGTAATTTCGAGATTAAATGTGCTCGTGTAAGGTCAAGAAAATAATTCAGAACGTTATATGTGTCTCTATTTCTGGTAAAATATGTATGCTATGACATACTTGAATAAGAAATGTATGGGTAACATATTTATTGCAATAAAAGCTATATTTGTTCTACATGTACCACTTTCATAATTTTGGGCAGAGTTTGAAATTTAGGGGAGGGGCGGACAGTTGGGAGTCGCTTGGAGAGGGGTGCTCAAATAGGTGGAAAAGGCCTCATCGCATTCAGGGGTAGAGTGAGAACAAATACAACTGAAGTCTCTACAGGGTGGGTGAACTATGCTGACAGAAAAAAAATTATATAATAAATATATGTATTCACCTCCATAGCTAAATTTGTGTGAAGAATTTAGTAAGTGCAAAAATTAATTTGTCCAATTCAAACACTTCAGCCCTCCTCTGGTTAAACATGGCATGGCATACTACATGTATAACATAAGCTGATTACCCAGTAAATGGACAGACCTGTATTAAAGTATGCATTTTGGACACTACGTATTGTACCCTATATTCAGGTGTGTACTATACGGTATACTCCGTGAAATACAGTAGATATGGCTTTGGAAATGTAAAAAAGCGTGAATTTTCACATGGCGGGTACATTATTTTCACTTGAAAACCTATAAAAACCTATAATTTTATGTCAAATAAACCTATAAAAGCCTATATTTTTATAAAATAAACCTATAAAAAACCTATATTTTGGCCTAAATGGACTTTGAAGCCTGTGTAAGTGAAAATTAGTTAAATGTAATGTTCGTGCTATAATCTGCTTTAATTATAACACGATATTTACTCAATTTATATTCCAGATAATTAGGCCTACACAATAATTGGATGATCAAAAGTCACCTGGCGAAAATTACGGGACAACATGCTGCAGAATATGGTACTTGCTGGACGATATCACACACTGGTCTATACCGCGCAAAAGCAATGCTGGTGATTTGTGGCGTGTGATCACACGCACACGCCATCACACGCCTGAAACAAAGTTGAGGTGTAGGAAAAACAACACGCCTCTTACAATGTACAGATACAAAAGGGAACACTTAGTGGAGTGCAAATCACACTCCTTGATCACACTGCTTGCTCATTCAAGGAGTGTGATTTTCCACACACCACTATTTTTCAAACGACCAGCACTGCAAGGTTAAAATATGCCTTTCTCAGTGCTTGAGCCTTACACACCGCGCACTTGTTATTTACAGCGCAATTCAAAATATCGAGGTGACTAGGCAGTCGTCAATGCTAATAGTGTGTTAGTAAGTTTGATCTGTGACGGCTAGGGTCCTGGATAGGCCTATATTAGATCGTGTTTAGTATTATCATAATATGTAATAATGATAATTAATAAGTCTTTCATGTTTAGTAAAACGTGTTGCAGTTTAATAGTCACTTAATTAACACGAATATAGGCCTATGCACGTTTCTGTACGTCAGGGATCGTCATTCGGCCACGCGAGAACCAGCTAGTAGCCAGTACACATACCCCCGCCAGACGGTAATCAGGTGATTACTGCATTAAAGTTGTGACATTTTACAGCCACGGCCCGTGGGTAACCTGCAAATAATGCATATTATCTTCGAATGTTTTTAGCTTGGAAACAGAGTCTCCAAGTTGTTAGTTTGACTTTTAGGGCCAACATCTGTTGTTAAGTTCTGGTTTATATCTGTTCTGCCTGTGCAAAGTCAAAAGGCATTATCTGCTTCCTGGTAAACTAGGCATTTACTGCTTCTTAACTGGCTCTTCCTGCCATAGCGCTGTCAAAAGGTCGAATTTGCTCACTTGTAAATCAACTATATACTTCCTTTACGCTGATGTCAATGCCTCCTTCTTGTTTGTAATAGCACTTTCAATAGACCATATCTGCATACTTGTGAAATAAGCAGATACTTGGTTTTGCTGTGAGCAGAAGCTTTCTATGTCTAGGCAGTCAACATAATGCACTGACGCAATGTTGGTTAAATGTTGTGCCATCATTCATGACACTGTTCCAACAATAAACTAACATTGTGTCAGTGTATCAATTTGCCTGTGACTCCTTGCAAAAATAGACGTTTAGCCAATGCTGTTTTACTGCTGAGCCAGGGTTGTAGATGATGGGCCAGCATTAAACTAGCATTGGGTGAACATATGTCGTGTTAAGGCCATCCTACTGAAAGGTCAATGCTGGCCCAGTGTTGTAAATGGTGGGCAACCATCAGGCTAACATTGTGTCAACTTCTCATGTTTGCTGTGTAGCTGTGACCAGAGAGGCTCATGCACGTGGCCCTCAGTCTGTGGTGGAGGGGTAGCCCCCACCCACCCTCCCTCCCACAACTGACATCTGGAGGAATGTTATGCAATATAGAAGTTAGGTCTTGGCTAAGATATCTTTCTTCAAAAATATGAAATTTTGTATTATTAAAAGTAGATTTTTGGCCTTGGCAGTTAAAGGCATTGCAAATTCATATAATTTACACATTCCTAGCGTGTAATACGACTGAATAACGTATTATATTACAATGCCCGTTTACACATCATAGTAATTTCTCACCGCCAATACGCTGCCGTGCAAAAGCAAACAGCAGTAACTGCCTATTACGAAAGTATGCTGTTAAGTGCTGTTTGTCGAAATGTAATGGCAGTTTGTGCTCTGATCAAGACCATATATGTACTGCTTCTCCAGCGAGAGGAGTAGTTCAGCCAATGTTGGTTTAATGTTGGGCCAGTGTAATAGATGTCAAGACAATATTAAATATACATTGTGGAGTGCCTGGCGTTTTTGTGAGAGGTAAGTGACTGTCCAGGTGACGACCCACTCAGTCCTGTTGATGTCATCACCTGTTGTGTTATCCAGCTCTTTTCTGTTCTCGTCGCTCTAATTAGGGTGTTTAACCCGACCCTCTCATTCCCACTGGCATCTCAATATCATCATAATTATTCTCATCCTTCATGTGATGGTAAAGATCACTTTCCATCGTGAAATTTTGATGATATTCATTATCATGATTATGTCTCCCCTCTGTATAGCCAGAGGTGTGGACATATTGCTTTACCCCTGTCCGCTCAGTCGTACAATTTTAAATTGCAGTGGCGGTCTCAATTTCGGCGACATTCGCCCACCATTGGCCAGTGTTGGCTGGTATTACTCTAATGAGCTTCCGTACGAAATCTGCTCACGCTCTGAGAGTGACTAAGCCACCAGTGGCATCCATTTGTCCGGTCAGACACCTGGTTAAGGCTGGTAGGCCTATTTATTTTCATCCAACACGGGTTATCACAACATTGCACGTTGATATATAAATAACCCTTTCTGACCTTCGGCCAACGCTGGCTAAAAAAGTACGTTCACTAACGCAGAACAAACAGTGTGTCACGTCATGACATAATGGCGGTCTATGATGGGAGGATTAGTGAAGACGCTATCACTCTGTTCCTTTTTAGCTCCCGCCGTCACCGTAGGTGAGCGAAGGGAGCTATGGATTCTACCTCCGTTTTTTTTTGGCCTCTTCTTTTGCCTATAACTTTGTGAGAAAATAAGCTAGGATAACAATTTTTGGTATGTGGGTTACTTCCAGATGGCTAATGGACGGGTTAAAATATTTTTAATCTGAATTCAATACGCAAGGTTGCAGAGGAGAAAGTGATGATGTGACGGCGTTGGGCCGTTGGGCCGTTGGGCCGTCCGTAAACAATTCGTTTCCGGAGCATATCTCTGAAAGTACTTGTCCGATAGTCTTCAAATTTTACACACAACACCCCTAGGGGGTCTAGTTGTGCCTTTTGGGGTATTTGAACTTTGACCTACTTCTGGTTCAGAACTATGACCTATTTAGACGTTTTGACGCGCACTTCGTTTCGGAGCAGATCTCGAAAAGTACTGGGCCGATGACAGTCATATTGCACATACATGTTCTCTAAGGTCCCTAGTTGTGCCTTTTCAGGTTTTTGGACCTTGACCTGGAAGTTGACCCAGCACTTTGACCTAATTTATAACATCGGTAAATCCGACTGAAAGATTTTGCGGAATATCATGGAAACCGCTCAAGATAGCTACACCATTACTATAAAACAAATTGTGAGGTTCCAGGAGAGGATGCATCTTGAAAAATTTCAAGTTGATAAAATCAAAAATGGCCGCCTATCGGCCATTATTCACCTCGACAGGCCTGATATTGCGGAATATCATGAACACCGCTCAAGATAGCTACACCATTAATAACAAATAAATTGTAAGGTTTCAGGAGGGGATGCATCTTGAAAAATTTCAAGTTGATAAAATTCAAAATGGCCGCCTATCGGCCATTATTCACCTCGACAGGCCTGATATTGTGGAATATCATGAAAACTGCTCAAGATATCTACACCATTACTATAAAACAAATTGTAAGGTTTCAGGAGAGGATGCATTTTGAAAAAATTCATTTTGTCCAAGTTCAAAATGGCCGCCAATCGGCCATTATTCACTTTCACATGGCCGTTATTTGGTAAACCGTGCTAGATGGCTAGACCATTACTATAAAACAAAATGTGTGATTTCAGGAGAGGATGCATCTTGAAAAAATTTGACTCGATAAAATTCAAAATGGCCGCTTATCGGCCATTATTCACTTTCACATGGCCGATATTTGGTCAACCGTGCTAGATGGCTGGACCATTACTATAAATCGAAATGTGAGATTTCAGATGAGGATGCATCTTGAAAAAGTTTGACTTGATCAAATTTAAAATGGCCGCCTTTTCGGCCATTATTCATTTTCACATGGTTGATATTTGGTAAACCGTGCTAGATGGCTAGACCATTACCTGATTACTATAAAACAAAGTGTGAGTTTTCGGGGGAGGATGCACATTGAAAATTTTTAACTTACGAATTCAAAATGGCCGACAATCAGCATTATTTACCTCGATAGGCCTGATATCAGGTAAACCGTGCTAGATAGCTAGACCATTACTATAAAACAAAATGTGACGTTTCGAGAGAGGATGCCTTTCAAAAACTTTCGACTCAATCGAATTCAAAATGGCCGCCTATCGCCACTATTTACTTTCACATTGCTGATATTTGGTAAACTGTGTTAGATAGCTGGACTATTACTATAAAACAAAATGTGAGATTACAAGAGAGGATGCATCTTGAAAAAAAATGACTAGATCAAATTCAAAATGGCCGCCTATCGGCCATTATTCACTTTCACATAGCCGTTTTTTGGTAAACCGTGCTAGATGGCTAGACCATTACTATAGAATGAAATGTGAGATTTCAGCTGAGGATGCATCTTGGGAAATTTCGACTTGATCAAATTCAAAATGGCCGCCTTTAGGCCATTATTCACTTCCACATGGCCGATATTTGGTAAACCGTGCTAGATAGCTAAACGATTACTATAGAATGAAATGTGAGATTTCAGCTGAGGATGCAGCTTGAAAAATTCTGACTCGATCAAATTCAAAATGGCCCCCTATCGGCCATTATTTACTTTCACATGCACAATATTTTGCAAGCTGTGTTAGATGTTAGTCCATTACTATAAAACAAAATTTGAGGTTTCGGGGGAGGATGCACCCTAAGTTTTTGACTAATTTATATCGAACTCAAAATGACCGTAAATCAGCTATTAGTTACCTCGATTGGCCTGATATCGGGTAAACCGTGCCAGATAGGTAGACCATTACTGGGATACTGATTAGGATTATTAATTTCAATGGAGGTTTGCAATCTCTGACAGACTGTTTAGTTCTTATCTTACTCTTAGACTGGGCTTCTTAGACCTAGTTGTCTTGCGTCTTGTTGACCTAGCTTAGGACAACATTAAAAACCCTACACAAAATTGCTTAAATCAAATTCTAATTCGTCGCGGGAGCTCCTGGACTTATGTAGTCTTGTTTACATGGCCTATAGGCCTACATGTAGTTTGTAGATTTTACTAGTGACTCTTGTTCAATACAAAAAGACGGAAGGGTTAATCTATTAATGACACTGCAGATGATGATCATGTGCCTACACACTCTACAAAATGATATACATGTGGCTTTAAATTTACATTTGAGACATTTCTTTTATTAACCTAGCCTCCTACATGTATGTGCCTCGTGCATATTTAAATTCACTTGGTATGTTAAAGGGACTGGCCCACGCTAAAATCAATAAAAAATCGGTGATTTTATTTTGGCTTCTTAATATGACCATATGATGTAAACATGTCCATACACTAGAACTGCAAAAGTTTTATAATTTTTGTGCTGCGCATTCACCCAAGATATAGAGACGAAATTCCTGATTTCTATTTATTGACAACCATGTCAAAAAAAGGAAAACGGGAATTTTGTCTCTATATCTAGCCTAACTGGTGAATACGCAGCAGAAAAATTAAAAACTTTTGCAGTTCTAGTCTATGGACATGTTTACATCATATGGTCATATTAAGAAGCCAAAATAAAATCACCGATTTTTAAATGATTTTAGACCTGGGCCAGTCCCTTTAACATACTTAAAATTGCGCTCTACCCTTCGCTGTCCAACATGTGACCTGTTTACTCTGCACTCAGTGCTGAAAGCAGTACAGTAGTGCTGAAAGCAGTACAGTACATGCTGTGTCGCTAATTTTTTTTAATGTGAATTTTGGGTTGAGTTGTCAAACGTTGGCCAATTAAATCAACACTTGAGACACTATGACTTATATTGCGGTGCGCCAATGTCGCCCCGTGTGCATAATTTGTGCCATGTGGACAGTAGAGACACCATGCTTCGTTGCTCAATAAATTTTGGATCAAATGTAATCATTTTACCTCGTGTCGGAGTTGTGTAATTTTGATTGAATTTGGGTGGAATGGTCTAAAAGTGTCTGAAGTTGATAATTTGGAAAATAGAAAGTTCCTAGAAGCTGTAGAGTCGCATCTTAATTTGTAAGTTCGCTTGTTCTCAATTGTCTCTTTTCAGAGTCATCAGGGGCTTAAACCCTCCAGGATTCATTGTGGTGTTTAAATCCTGTCTGTTATTTTTAGCTCCCGCCGTCACCGTAGGTGAGCGAAGGGAGCTATGGATTCTACCTCCGTTTTTTTTTGGCCTCTTCTTTTGCCTATAACTTTGTGAGAAAATAAGCTAGGATAACAATTTTTGGTATGTGGGTTACTTCCAGGTGGCTAATGGACGGGTTAAAATATTTTTAATCTGAATTCAATACGCAAGGTTGCAGAGGAGAAAATGATGATGTGACGGCGTTGGGCCGTTGGGCCGTTGGGCCGTTGGGCCGTTGGGCCGTCCGTAAACAATTCGTTTCCGGAGCATATCTCTGAAAGTACTTGTCCGATTGTCTTCAAATTTTACACACAACACCCCTAGGGGGTCTAGTTGTGCCTTTTAGGGTATTTGAACTTTGACCTACTTCTGGTTCAGAACTATGACCTATTTAGACGTTTTGACGCGCACTTCGTTTCCGGAGCAGATCTCGAAAAGTACTGGGCCGATGACAGTCATATTGCACATACATGTTCTCTAAGGTCCCTAGTTGTGCCTTTTCAGGTTTTTGGACCTTGACCTTGAAGTTGACCCAGCACTTTGACCTAATTTATAACATCGGTAAATCCGACTGAAAGATTTTGCGGAATATCATGAAAACCGCTCAAGATAGCTACACCATTACTATAAAACAAATTGTGAGGTTTCAGGAGAGGATGCATCTTGAAAAATTTCAAGTCGATAAAATTAAAAATGGCCGCCTATCGGCCATTATTCACCTTGACAGGCCTGATATTGCGGAATATCATGAAAACTGCTCAAGATAGCTACACCATTAATATCAAATAAATTGTAAGGTTTCAGGAGAGGATGCATCCTGAAAAATTTGAAGTTGATAAAATTCAAAATGGCCGCCTATCAGCCATTATTCACCTCGACAGGCCTGATATTGTGGAATATCATGAAAACCGCTCAAGATATCTAAACCATTACTATAAAACAAATTGTAAGGCTTCAGGAGAGGATGTATTTTGAAAAAATTCATTTTGTCAAAGTTCAAAATGGCCGCCAATCGGCCATTATTCACTTTCACATGGCCGTTATTTGGTAAACCGTGCTAGATGGCTAGACCATTACTATAAAACAAAATGTGTGATTTCAGGAGAGGATGCATCTTGAAAAAATTTGACTCGATAAAATTCAAAATGGCCGCTTATCGGCCATTATTCACTTTCACATGGCCGTTATTTGGTAAACCGTGCTAGATGGCTAGACCATTACTATAAAACAAAATGTGTGATTTCAGGAGAGGATGCATCTTGAAAAAATTCGACTCTATAAAATTCAAAATGGCCGCTTATCGGCCATTATTCACTTTCACATGGCCGTTATTTGGTAAACCGTGCTAGATGGCTAGACCATTACTATAAAACAAATTGTGAGGTTTCAGGAGAGGATGGATCTTGAAAAATTTCAAGTCGATAAAATTAAAAATGGCCGCCTATCGGCCATTATTCACCTTGACCGGCCTGATATTGCGGAATATCATGAAAACCGCTCAAGATAGCTACACCATTAATATCAAATAAATTGTAAGGTTTCAGGAGAGGATGCATCCTGAAAAATTTGAAGTTGATAAAATTCAAAATGGCCGCCCATCAGCCATTATTCACCTCGACAGGCCTGATATTGTGGAATATCATGAAAACCGCTCAAGATATCTAAACCATTACTATAAAACAAATTGTAAGGCTTCAGGTGAGAATGTATTTTGAAAAAAATCATTTTGTCAAAGTTCAAAATGGCCGCCAATCGGCCATTATTCACTTTCACATGGCCGTTATTTGGTAAACCGTGCTAGATGGCTAGACCATTACTATAAAACAAAATGTGTGATTTCAGGAGAGGATGCATCTTGAAAAAATTTGACTCGATAAAATTCAAAATGGCCGCTTATCGGCCATTATTCACTTTCACATGGCCGTTATTTGGTAAACCGTGCTAGATGGCTAGACCATTACTATAAAACAAAATGTGTGATTTCAGGAAAGGATGCATCTTGAAAAAATTCGACTCTATAAAATTCAAAATGGCCGCTTATCGGCCATTATTCACTTTCACATGGCCGTTATTTGGTAAACCGTGCTAGATGGCTAGACCATTACTATAAAACAAAATGTGTGATTTCAGGAGAGGATGCATCTTGAAAAAATTAGACTCGATAAAATTCAAAATGGCCGCTTATCGGCCATTATTCACTTTCACATGGCCGTTATTTGGTCAACCGTGCTAGATGGCTAGACCATTACCTGATTACTATAAAACAAAGTGTGAGTTTTCGGGGGAGGATGCACCCTGAAAAGTTTTAATTTACGAATTCAAAATGGCCGACAATCAGCATTATTTACCTCGATAGGCCTGATATCAGGTAAACCGTGCTAGATAGCTAGACCATTACTATAAAACAAAATGTGACGTTTAGAGAGAGGATGCCTTTAAAAAACTTTCGACTCAATCGAATTCAAAATGGCCGCCTATCGGCCACTATTTACTTTCACATTGCTGATATTTGGTAAACCGTGTTAGATAGCTGGGCCATTACTATAAAACAAAATGTGAGATTACAAGAGAGGTTGCATCTTGAAAAAAATTGACTCGATCAAATTCAAAATGGCCGCCTATCGGCCATTATTTACTTTCACATAGCCGGTTTTTAGTAACCGTACTAGATGGCTAGACCATTACTATAAAACAAAATGTGAGATTTCAGGAGAGGATGCATCTTGAAAAATTTTGACTTGATCAAATTCAAAATGGCCTCCTATCGGCCATTATTCACTTTCACATGGGCGATATTTGGTAAACCGTGCTAGATGGCTAGACCATTACTATAGAATGAAATGTGACATTTCAGCTGAGGATGCATCTTGAAAAATTCCGACTCGATCAAATTCAAAATGGCCCCCTATCGGCCATTATTTACTTTCACATGCCCAATATTTTGCAAACTGTGTTAGATGTTAGTCTATTACTATAAAACAAAATATGAGGTTTCGGGGGAGGGATGCACCCTAAGTTTTTAACTAGTTTATATCGAATTCAAAATGACCGTAAATCAGCTATTAGTTACCTCGATTGGCCTGATATCGGGTAAACCATGCCAGATAGGTAGACCATTACTGGGATACTGATTAGGATCATTAATTTTAATGGAGTTTTGCAATCTCTGACAAAAACTGTCTAGTTCTTATCTTACTCTTAGACTGAGCTTCTTAGACCTAGTTGTCTTGCGTCTTGATTACTTACTTGATTGTACTACATTAAAAACCCTACACAAAATAGCTTAAATCAAATTCTAATTCGTCGCGGGAGCTCCTGGACTTATGTAGTCTTGTGTCTTGTTGTTTTGATGGTTTGCGAGTTGTATATTTGAGTTGATGCATGTTTTCTTGATGTTTTGTGCGTTTTTGCTTGTATGTGTGAGTTATTAATCTGTTCTGTTGTTTATAAGTGTTTTGTGTATGCGTGACATATTTTGTGTAATAGTGTCACTTACTCACCAACTCTGTGACACACTGGTGAGTGACAACATGTTGTGGTGACTGGTCAACACTAAAGTGTTGGCCCGTCGACCGTCATCGCTGTTGTCGCACTCTCGAGTACTGCCAGTGCCGCCAGCGTTGCGCCAATGCCGGTTCAGCGCTGTTAGAACTGGTCTGACATTGGCACTGCGGTAGCCACACTGTGACAACACTCGTTGTTTCAATAATAACTCTCACTTGCTGGACCGACACTGGCACCGACACATGTGTGTTATGCCGTCTCTTAATTCTTGATACTCTTAATTCATTTTGTATAGTTTGAAAAGATCTGAATGCTTGTGGAGCGAATGAATGAAAAAAATTATATGTTAAATCTTGGAATCCTTCTTTGGCCAGAAGGATCCTTATTGCAATATCATGAATATCTTCAGTGTGCGAAAGTGAATCCAATTTGTAGGCTATTCTTATTGCCTTGTTTTTAATTATTATAAGTTTCTTGATATTTGTTGCTGACGCTCCTAGAATTACTGGAGCGCCATATTCTCATCTTCCTGACAGCAAGGCTCACTGCTCCCGAGGTCGCAGACCGAGACCTTGCTGAATCAGTGTTTTCAATGATATCGATATTGTATATTTATAAATTTTCAAACAAAATACAAACTTAATGTTGGCCCACTGTCTGAGACGCTGGCTCAACATTATTCCAACCCTGGCACATGCAACATCTCATATCTGGTGAGATGTTGTGGGAGCTGTCTGTGATACTTCCTGTGAAATTCTCTGCGACCATGACATGTGTCGTTTAATGTCAGGCCGGTGTTGTAGACAGTGGCCCTGCATTAAAGCAGCACTCATGCCAGAGGTCAAACTTGGGTCAAACAGAAAAAATCTTTTTTGAAAGTCCCCACTCCAATAGATGGTTTTAACACTGATTCAGCAAGGCCTGTATTTGTTCAACACAGAAGTACCGGTACAATGCGGATTAATTTGTGGCCTATGTCCCAGACATTAAAGGGACTGGCCCACGCAAAAATCAATAAAAAATCGGTGATTTTATTTTGGCTTCTTAATATGACCATATGATGTAAACATGTCCATAGACTAGAACTGCAAAAGTTTTTTTTAATTTTTGTGCTGCGCATTCACCAGTTAGACTAGATATAGAGACGAAATTCCTGATTTCTAATTATTGACAACCATGTCAAAAAAAGGAAATGCGGGAATTTCGTCTCTATATCTAGCCTAACTGGTGAATACGCAGCAGAAAAATTAAAAATTTTTGCAGTTCTAGTCTATGGACATGTTTACATCATATGGTCATATTAAGAAGCCAAAATAAAATCACCGATTTTTTAATGATTTTAGACCTGGGCCAGTCCCTTTTAATAGAATGCCAGGCTGGTTTTTCGTAGCACAAGCCACTCATACAATGTATGTCAACTCAACGCTGATTTATCGTCGTCCAGTGTAACAGGATATAAAAACTAAAAAAAAAAATTAATATTTAAACCAATGTAGTACATCATCAATGTCATAAAAATCAATAATTGGAACTATTTTGCTAATCAGCTTATAGATACCAGCAAGAATACATAGCAAATCATCTTGATATCAGTAATCAGGTAATGTGTTTGTATAAATTATATGTAACAACAATACCAAAGGGCGGGGCCCTAGTGCCTGCTTGGAAAGTCGAGAGTTTGCCGGTTCGTCTCCTGCTCTGGCATGCAAGTTTCAAAGAAACAAAATATTTCAATCGTAAATATTGAATATTTTTGGCAGCCTCCGTGACCGAGAGTTAGCGTGCACGGCTGCTGACTAACAGGGCTCAATTTCGAAACCTGTGTCCAGAGGGCAGTGTCACCTTATTCATATCACCATCCTCAGATGCTTCTCCTGGCCCAGTTTAGCCTATATATGCACAAATGTGGCATAAAACCCCATTCATTTCATTACATTTGATACAGCGAACTAACACCTGATGCAACATTGGCCTGATAACATTACAGCAACATTTCAGGAAAGATCTTGTGCGTTGAGAAAGCCTTAATGGGTCTTTATCCTTAGGTCTACTGTGTGTATTTCCGTAAATAACTGGTTTTGGAATTTAGTTTTAGGGGGGGGGGGGGGTGCATTGGGACCTATTTTGGCTGCCAGACTAATCCAGCTAAGTGCACGTGGGTGCCACCAAGTGTGGGAAATATAAACTACGCCCATTGCAATGCATAGCACTTATTGATGGACTTTATAATGCCGAATTAGGCAAGTTATAATTATTATTTTTTCACAAAATTTGGTTTATACACTCCGTAGGATGGTTTAAATACGATAGACTATAAAATATATGATTCCTATGTCATCTACCCCGTCTTTTCGTTGGTATGCGCTGGTATGTGGTGGCATGCGTATTTTAGTGTAACCCACTATCAACCGCTAAACATGCTAAAAAATCCCCAATGTGTTTATAATGATGTATTGTACAATGTCAGCGTGTCAGTTTATTGAGCAGTTAATCCTTCTGACAAAAAGTAACAGTGACAAGTGCCATAACTAATCCGTTTGTACTATACCTAGCCTAATGAGCCGTGTTTATTCATGCGTCAAAGAGGCTACACTCACGGCATAGGTCATAACGCGCCAATGCGTTGACAAAACTACTGACCTTTAACAGCTCAGTGCTCGCTCAGACAGATTAATCAGTGATCAAGGATCATATATCGCGCACCTGTTCTATATCGCGCAGGAACTCAAAAAAAAAAAGTAGCGCGATATCGTCCGGTAATTACGGTACACTGACCCAGCCTCGTTGAGCCAACATTGAGTATAACGTCTTTGTTAGCTGGAGCAAGGTTGTGTGAACGCTCACCATACGTATTAGCGTTATCACATAATCAGCGGCAATAAGTCTGCGACAAAATCTCGCTCCCTGTTTTAATAAATCGTGTAGGTCTGTGCACAGCTTGATTTTATAACACAATTTTCTGGAAAATAACCTAGGAAAGGGGTCTTTAACTTTGGGGTCCATGACCTTATCGTCGGCCTTCATCTGCATATAAAGTTACGTTATTGAATCAGCATTTCTGCTCAAGTTTTTTCATTTCCTTAGCTGGTGGCGACCCCACCTCCCATAATTCATTTAGATTTTATTGGCTGTTCATAATTATTACATTTACAGACAATTAATTTAATCTGACATTGGCTCACCAGTGAGTAGTGTTCATTCCAATGTTGCCATGTTGCCCACTTCGGTGAAAAAAGGGGGCCATCTCAAAAAAACCTAAACCGCTCTTAATAAAGTCAGTCATCTTAAACATAAAAATGATGTCAAATAAGCACACTTGAAAAATATATATATATATTCAAGGTAACTGAACTTGATATGTAGTCCTATCAACAAAGAAGTAGGGAAGTCTATGGAGCTCTAGCCTCTATGGCATCATGGCACAGCCAGGCACGAAATAACTGGGATAAAAAGGTTATCTCAGGTGTAGTAAATTATGTCTTTTCTGGGGGTGTAATTTACTTTGTTTTAGGCATATTGGCATGGTTAGACCTTCTTAGTCTGAACACCCCTATGTCCAGTTATTCACCTCGTTTCTGCGCCGACATACATGCGCCAGCGGCAGCCCTATGTGTGACTGGAACTGGAGTATCAGCCACAGCTTGTATTCACACAAAATTGCAAGACAGTTTTTGTAGACGTTTTTATGTAAGACTTGAGAGTAATGCTTGATTTATCAGGCTTCTGATACACACAACCACGTGTGTGCTGAAACAACGCTCTGTAGCGCGCCACGACGACGCCTGTACATGCTGTGCGGCGCTCTGCAGTTATGCGTAAATAGTCACACATGATCTGCGGATCGCACTGTGAATGAGTCGCCAGCAGGGCTAGTGACATGCTGATTTACAATCGCCCTTACATAATTCTAGTCGCCACGGGCAACCGGGCGTATGTGAATTTGCATCCCTTACTATGTGTTCCTGGGACATTATGTAATTCGACATCATTTGAAGGGCACATTGCGGAAGCAGGTTGAAAGAAAAAAAATGGCAAACATATGCTACTAAGCTAATTGAGAAAGATACTCTTGATCAAAGTAATGCCGTGGCATGGTCTGCTATCATGCAACTACACACAACAGTAAGGTAGACAAACATACATTTGACAATAATACAGCTCTTATCTTTGTTTTACGAGAAGGCTGCTACAGCAGCTATGATTAAGCATGGTATTAATGTGTAGCATCAAGCAACACAATCCCTCAATCCTGAGTAGACAACAATCATTGCCCTGGATGCTCCTTTGTATGCCCTGGCAAAGTTCACTCAATGGAGGTGGCAAGAAGCCCATGATGAAAACAAGTTTGTTATCCTATTTGGGGGGCTACACATAGAAGTGGTAGAAATGGTTGTGTGTCCTCAGCATCTTGGATTGTGGATTACCATAAACCCAGCGCTGGGTCATCGTTCTTACTGGTGTCCAGTCTCAGTGAGTATGACACACTCAGGGTTCTGCCCAAAGTGGGCGGTCTTAACCAGCAATCTGACATGCCTCACACCACAACAGTTGGAAAAAACATGGAAAACTGAGTACCGTATTATCCCTAATAAACGCACCGCCCCTAATAAATGCCCCCCCCCTTTTTCATGTACCCTGTTACTATCCAGTCAGCTGGTTAGCCGTGTCAACATGGTTGGGCCACGGTCATTGTGTTGTGAGCGTGGGTGTAAACGCGGTATACTACTGTTACATGTAGCCTAGTTGTTGTACATATGTACATGTTGTTTTAACACTGGGCCAACGTCATACAGGTGGACCAGCATTGAATAACACCTGTGTGCGTTGGGTGATTTATCGTTGAGTAACTTGTGTCAGAATAAGGACAGCGTGTCAGGTTTGCTTACAACAAAAGTAAGGAGTGTCCATTGCACCAGCTCAGTGATTATTGAGTCGTAAAGATTTACAAGCGCCCCTGTTAAATTCCCGGCGTTTTAATGCGACGCCAATTTATAGGGCCTACCGGTAGGCTAAATGCTCAGTAAGATTTGAAGCCTCTAATGACACGAAAAATGTCTGCCCCTGTTGATCGTGCTACCTCATGTTTTGGCCGTCAGTTGGCATCCACTGGTCTTCCAGATAGGTGAGGTATGGATCTTGTTCTACTATAGTAGCGCCGAGACATAGAACTTGATACGTGCTTGAACCCAGACGATCCTACCATGGCTGCTGCTTTGAACCAATGTTACAGAGCACATGTATACATGATGTCCCTGCAGAGATGATACACCACCATTTGGCTAATGGCGGGCTAAGGTCGGCAAGAGTAGATGACGTCATCAGGCCGGGTTCTGAGGCCTACACTCTGAGTGGAATTAGACGTAAATTTAATTAGTTAGGCCTACGTCTTTTTAAAGCATTCATACAGTATGTTGCAGACGCATTTCTACTATTCTGATCAGTAGTAATGTATCTAAAAACAAATTTGATATTTAAATTTCGTCGTGCCCAAATAAGATCATTCCAAGATGAATGTGATGGTAACCGCGTCGTCTCGGCCTATAGCGGGCCGTGGCTGCATAAGGTGTCATCCTGTGTTAACATACCAGTTACACCTGATGCCAGCGCGCACAAGTGGCGGCTTGAGAGTGGATGGGGGCATGCACGTTCTCACCAATGTCGCATGGCAATGTCGCATTAACATTTAGTGCACATAATAAATGCGCCCCCAACTTTGTCTCTGCTCCCGGCGCGTTTATTAGGGATAATACGGTATTTTGAATATAAAAACATGACCAGTGTGAACATTGACATTTTTGATGCCAAGACCGCCCACCACTGCCCAATGTCTGGGCAGGACCCTGCACACTGACCCAATATTGGTTTAATGTTGGTCCATCGTTTGCGACGCAGGCCCAACTTTAAATAGCATTAGGCCGGTGTACCTAGTATCCTGTTTACGCTGTAAGATTGACAATGCTGGATTGATGTATGCCAATTGTCTACGACACTGGCCCAACATAAAATCAGCATTGACTAAGTGGTTTAATGTCAAGTACACCATTTTGTCAGGTATCGCCTTATTGGCAAGACACAAAAATCAGGTCAAATTCATGAATACGTCTACAGACCACATTTTACAGTGCAATCAATCGGAGCCACTAGCTGACGCCAGTGGAAGTATAGTGGATCTGATGAATGAGAATACCCCAGACGAGCTGTTGCAGCATTGAACCAATGTTAGCAAACATTTAGGCTATACACGATGTCCCTGCAGAGATGATATACCACCATTTAATCAATGGCTGGCTAAAATCGGCAAGAGTAGATGACGTCATCGGGACGGCCTGCTTCTCCTAAGCAGACATTCCGAGGCCTACACACTTAGTCGTAAATTTAATCATTTAGGCCTACGTCTTTTTAAAGCATTCATACACTATGCCGCCGACGCATTTCTATTATTCTGATGTGTCTAAAAACAAATACCATATTAAGATTTTGTCGTGCCCAAATGAGAACATCCAAAGATGGGAGTGTGATGGTAACTGCGTCGTCTAAGCCAATAAAGCGGGCCGTGGCTGCATAGGGTGTCAGCCTGTATTAACACACCAGTTACAACTGCTGCCAAAACAGTGGCGGCGTGAGAGTGGATGAAGGCTAGCACATGCAATGAGCTCAACCAATGTCAAGTGGCTTAATGACGGCGCCGCATTGTCTTAATACTGCTGCTGCAGACTATCCATGCACTGGACAATACTAGTATAGGCCTAACCTGTTACATAAGCAATGTTGAGTTGATGTTGGTCCATCGTCTACGACGCTGGACCAACATCAACTCAACATTGTGTGATTAAAGCCCTTGAATATATACTCGACCAGCAGGTCCAGTGCCTGAGAATGTGTACTCGCCCGTGATTACTGGACTGGGTCGAGCGGTCGAGGGGTCGAGCGTTAGTGTCGCACACTGATTTCTGGGTTGATTATCATTAGGTCAGTGTTTTTATATTAGTTGGTTGACAGAGGTTATTATTTTGAAACCTAGGGCAGGAGAACTGGTCAACTTATCGATCAATAACTCAGGATCAGAGAAACAGAAAAAAAAAAAATCTAAATTAGCAGATCAATTCCATCGTTCGCTACAGTAGTCTTGGCTTCTGCTGCTTGATCATTTTTCGGTGAATACGACACTCTGACCAACAGGCGCGTCAGGGAAAATTGTTTCAGAACGGTGTTTGGTATGCTGGGGACAAGTGTCATGAGCTCTGCCCCTTCCCTCGTTGCTCCTTCAATACCATCCAGGCGCAGTGTGGCTTTGTCATCCTCCTAACGCTGTCTATTAGCTCACCAATAGATTCGCCCACATGGCTGGGGGTATATCCCCTAGACATGCCCAGAACCCCTTATCGGGCGAGCGAAGGAAAACGCTCTCAATAACCCACCATACCCTATCACCCCCACCCTCACATCATCATCTGTACATCATTCATCTCATCAATTGACTACAAATTTTTTATCGTATTATAATGTCACTTAAAAGACCTTTTGTGCCGAAAAGTGACGTAAAGCAATGATTTACTACTACTAAATATTCGCCCACAACACCCCCCGACTTCACCTCCACCAGTTTTCGACAAAGGACAGAAGGCCCATTCTTGATTTCTACGAGGAGAAAGAAATCTGAGTGATCCGACTCCGCCATGTTGTTTGTCAGACGGCCTTGACACTCTGGCATTAGCAGGTGACCTCATTCTGGACTCCCAATGCGCGATACCAAAGCTATACACAGCAGTTTACATTACGCAGCACACATCACAGTCATAACAAGTATATTTTTAGTTACAGGTTTAATAGCTATTCATCGGCATGCAGAGGATCGGCGGCAATTAAAAAAGAAGCGTTTTCATTTTTATTTTTTCAGTTGGAGGGTTTAGCTATTCACCGGCAAACACAGGGTCGGCGGCAATAAAAAAAAGTTTTTTCAATTTTAATTTTTTCCGATTATGCGTTTTCGTGCCTCGGTGGTTTTGTCAACCAACTAATTAAAAAAAAAAAATCGCCTTATCAACCATTTATGATTATCGAGTTTTTGTGAATTGACAGAAAAACCTAACTTTACAAGAGACTGCTTTTTTACCCCTCAGCCATTAAGGGTGTGGGATATAGTGATCACCAGAGAGGGCAGAAATTCAGCAATTACTAAAAAGAAAACTGATGAATTTAGTTTATTTTTACGGACGTATGTGCCTGGGCAATTCATCCCATATATTTTTTTGGGGCACCAAGCCATAAGTGGGCATTTTCCAAGATGGCCACCTAAAAAGCTTGTGTGCACGATAACTTATGAGCCGTTGGCTGGATTGCATTCAAATTTGATAGGGTGGTTCTCTAGGTATTTCTGATGATATTTCTGATGATCTGATTAACTTTGGGCTGAGTCCATTAAAAACAAAATGGCTGTCGCAGTCATTTAAAAAAAATGGCTGCCTAAAAAGCTTGTGGGCAAGATACTTATGAACCGTTGGTTTGATAAAATTCAAATTTGGTATGGTGGTTCTCTAGGTATTTCTGATGATCTGATAACTTGAAGGATGAATCCATCAAAAACAAAATGGCTGCCGTAGCCATTTAAAAATAAAAAAAATTGCCATGGTGGTACTGTGGGTCATTTTTAGGTCTCCAACCACTATGTGGTGGTGGAGACGTCACTAATTGTTTTTGCTGGGTCCGCCCGCAGCCGCCACCACTTGTTTCTGCTCTTACTCGAAGACGGTTAGATCTCTACTTGGATTATTTCCAAATATTTGCAGTATGCATACTGGCCCTGGCGAATTAGCCTGGTAAATTTTTTTTGCGTTTTTCAGTTTCTTCATCAAAATCCAAGATGGCCGCCAAAATCCTATGGCGCACGCTAGAGCTTGAACTGCTTCACCAATTTGTTTCATATTTGGTTTAAAGGAAAGACCTTACCTTGGCCGTGAGCTGAAAATCTTTTGGTGTGATTCTGATAATGAAAACTTCAATTTTTTTACGTTTTAGTATTTTAACTGATATTTCTGTTTTGCTCATTTTGGCCATCAGCAAAATTTGGTATTATTGCCATACACCCCTACTCGGATTATTTCTAAATATTTGCAGTATGCATATTGGTCCTGGGAAATTTTCCCTGTAAATTTTTTCGTCGTTTTTCAGCTTCTTCAACAAAATCCAAGATGGCTGCCAAAATTCTATGTCGCTCTTCAGAGCTTGAACCGCTTTATAGATTTGTTTCATGTTTGGTTTAACAGAAAGACCCTACTCTGCACATATGCTGATTAGTTTTTGGTGTGATTCTGATAATAAAAACTTTTGACTTTCTTGCGTTTCAGAATTCATGGGGATATTTCAGTTTTGTTCATTTTGGCTATTATCAAAATTTGCAGTATGCATATTGGCCCTAGGGAATTTGCCCATTCAATTTTTTTGGCGTTTTTCAGCTTCTTCAACAAAATCCAAGATGGCATGTTTGGTTCAAAGGAATAACCCTACCTGGATGTGTGCTTAATAGTTTTTACATTATTGGAACTCATTCCAATAATGTTTTAATATGGTCCACAAAACGGATTCTGGGCAATTTTTTTTGTGTCCATATAATGTGTGTCCCAAATCACTCACATCTTCTCAAATACGGCAAAACGCATAGGTTCAGTTTTCTGTCATTCCATAGCGTACAGTAGGCACACGAAACGTTGTTTCTGAATAAGCATAAATATCTGTTATTAGGATTCCCGTCGTCAATTTTACGACAGTCAGGGGTCTCGAAATTTTGTGCTGTGTGTTGGGCTATTGATTTATACTGAGAACAACACCTACCTTGGTATCAAACTAGGCCAATAAAATCTTAAGAAAACACCACGATGAGAGTTTGAAACTGGGAAAAGCTAGCAGACGTTTTACTCTTGAGACCAAATCCATCATGATACAATAGCGATACAATATTTTGCAATAATATATATTGCCTTTAAAAATCTAATCTTTGGTTTTTATGCCTCTGATGCGACAACTACAATTGTGGTGAAGAACATTCGGAGATAGGTTGACCTAAACCTTAAGGAGATCATAGGACGAGCTGGTCTTTTCTAACCAATCACATAGGCTACACAATATCTGGGTTACAGATATCTTCGGACCTTCCAGTATACTAACGTGCAGTTGAACTCTTAAGAGTTGACCTAAAGTATCCTCTCACTTTACAAGTGGGCAGATACTGACTTTGCAGAGTAGATGACTAAGTATAGCACGTGTTGGGGGAGGGGAGGGTTAGGCGTTGGTGTATGTACACACTGTATAGGTCTGTCACCCCCTCATCTAGCTGTATAGTAACACTGCGATTGGCGCCATGAGCACTGGCGCCATGAGCACGCACCAGCAAACACGTGACATTGCCCTTGTGTTGTTTCAATGTTGGGCCAACGTCGCTGGGGAACTAATTTATTTTTTTCATTTTTTTTTCAACAAAATGCAAGATGGCCGAAGAATCACATGTTACTCGAAAAACTTGAACTGCTCCACCGATTTGTTCCATGAAAGCAACTTACCCTGGCCATATGTTGATTAGATTTTGGTGTGATTCTGACATCACATTTTCATGTGGTTTACATTAAAATTTGGTCACAGTACTGTATTTCTCTATAATTAATGTACTATGTGGGGCGGGTGGAGATGCAAGCTTTGCCCCTCAGGCAAATCTAGTTTCTCATTATTTCTTGATATTGATGGACAAAGCCTACGGCTGAGGGGTCCTGCCATCAATCGGATAGCTATATTTTTAAGCCTGACTTCATAATAGTAGTTCAAAATCGCCGGTTTTCTTCTCTAATTGAGGGGCGGGGTTGGGGTGTGGGGTGAATATTGTAATATTCTTGAAGGTTGAAGTATGTCCTTCAAAATTGCAAAAAAGTTTCTGGAAATTCCTGAAATTTGTTACATATGTTTCTTCCTTGTTGAACCCTGCTACAATTAGACATTTAAATGTATATGTATGCTCTTTTTTTCAGGCTTCAAGCAGCAGAACGATGAGCCCCGGTGAGGTCTATTTCACATTTCAAAGTATTTTAGTTCCATATTTCAAATGTGGTTTCATTAATAATTCAAATTTAACACAATCAACAACATTTTTTCCTACATTTTTGTCTCTTCTGCCTATAACTTTGTAAGAAAATAATCTAGGATAACATTTTTAGCTCCTGCCGTCACCGTAGGTGAGACGGAGGGAGCTATGGATTCCGCCTCCGTTCTCTTTTTAGCCCGCATTTTAATTAAAAAAGGTGGGCTATTGCAATTGAAGTTCGGCGTCGTCAGAGTTGGCGTCGGCGTTAACATTTAGTTGTGGGCGCGATAACTTGAAAAGTTTTTCATGTTTCCTTCCCAAATTTGTTTTGCATGTTACTAATGACCACTTCTCGGACAAGTTCAATAATGGCTGAAAAAAAAATCAAAATGGCCGACTTATTGCGATTTTTCACCTTTTACGTCAATAATTTGACCTTGTGGGCGCGATAACTTGAAAAGTTTTTCACGTATCCTTTTCAAATTTGTTATGCATGTTACTAATGGCCAGTTCTCGGACAAGTTCAATAATGGCAGAAAAAAAAAAAATGGCCGATTTATTGCGATTTTTCACATTTTACGTCAATAATTTGACCTTGTGGGCGCGATAACTTGAAAAGTTTTTCACATATCCTTTTCAAATTTGTTATGCATGTTACTAATGACCAGTTCTCGGACAAGTTCAATAATGACCGAAAAAAAAAAGAAATAGCCGATTTACTGCGATTTTTCACATTTTACGTCAATAATTTGACCTTGTGGGCGCGATAAGTTGAAAAGTTTTTCACATATCCTCTTCAAATTGTTTATGCATGTTACTAATAAGTAGTTCTTGGACAAGTTCAATAATGGCCGAAAAAAAAAAAAAATGGCCGATTTATTGCGATTTTTCTCATTTTGTGGGAATCAATAATTTGACCCTGTGGGCGCGATAACTTGAAAAGTTTTTCACATATTCTCTTCAACTTTGGTATGTATGTTACTTATAAGTAGTTCTTGGACAAGTTCAATAATGGCTGAAAAAAAAAAAAAATGGCCGATTCATTGTGATTTTTCTCATTTTACGTCAATAATTTGACCTTGTGGGCCCGATAACTTGAAAAGTTTTTCACATATCCTCTTCAAATTTTTTATGCATGTTACTAATAAGTAGTTCTTGGACAAGTTCAATAATGGCTGAAAAAAAATTCAAAATGGCCGATTTATTGCGATTTTTCTCATTTTACGTCAATAATTTGACCTAGTTTGTAGGCGCGATAACTTCAACATTTTCACAAGTATCCTCTTCAAGTTTGTTATGCATGTTACTAATAAGCAGTTCTTGGACAAGCTCAATAATGGCCGGTAAAAAAATCAAAATGGTCGACTTATTGCGATTTTTCACATTTATTTTACGTCCATAATTTGACCTTGTGGGCGCGATAACTTGAAAAGCGGCTGGTTTAACATACCATTTATATCTTGGGTTGTTATTTACGTGATATCTTGGGTTGTTATTTACGTGATGACATTCGTCTTTACTTTCTTTATCATAATTCGGTGGCGGGCTATTATCGAGTGTGCTCTTGTTTACAGATTCCGCCTCCGTTCTGTCTTTTGCCTATAACTTTGCAAGAAAATAAGCTAAGATATTTTTGGTATGTGGGTTACTTCCAAGTGAATAATAGACAGGTTAAAATATTTTTAATCGAAATTCAATATGCAAGGTCGCAAAGGAGAAAATGATGATGTTACGGCGTTGGGTCGTCCGTGAACATTTCGTTTCCGGATCATATCTCTGAAAGTACTTGTCCGATTGTCTTCAAATTTTACACACAACACCTCTAGGGGATCTAGTTGTGCCTTTTGGAGTATATGAACTTTGACCTACTTTTGGTTCAGAACTATGACCTATTTAGACGTTTTGACACACACTTAGTTGTCTAAGGGTCCCAGTTGTGCCTTTTCAGGTTTTTACCCCTCGGCCCGTTAGGCCCGAAGGGGTATTGTCGTCCCTTCTCTTCGTGCGCCGCCGCAAACACTCTTTTGGCTACTACACCAACATGGTTTAACAGATTAAATTCATAATTCATACAAACATTCAACCCCTCCCTGCACTTTTTTTACCCAAGGTCACCGTCACCGTAGGTGAGACGGGAGGGAGCTATGGATTCCGCCGCCGTTTTTTTCACCTCTTTTTTTGCCTATAACTTTGTAAGAAAATAAGCTACGATAACAATTTTTGGTATGTGGGTTCCTTCCAGGTGGCTAATGGACAGGTTAAAATATTTTTAATCTGAATTGAATACGCAAGGTCGCAGAGGAGAAAATGATGATGTTACGGCGTTGATCCTTGGGCCGTCCGTAAACAATTTGTTTCCGGAGCATATCTCTGAAGTACTTGTCCGATTGTCTTCAAATTTTACACAACACCCCTAGGGGGTCTAGTTGTGCCTTTTGGGGTATTTGAACTTTGACCTACTTTTGGTTCAGAACTATGACCTATTTAGATGTTTTGATGCACACTTCGTTTCCGGAGCAGATCTCGAAAAGTACTGGGCCGATTACAGTCATATTGCACATAAGGTCCCTAGTTGTGCCTTTTCAGGTTTTTGGACCTTGACCTTAAAGTTGACCCAGCACTTTGACCTAATTTATAACATCGGTAAATCCGACTAAAGATTTTGCGGAATATCATGAAAACCGCTCAAGATATCTACACCATTACTATAAAACAAATTGTAAGGTTTCAGGAGAGGATGCATCTTGAAAAATTTCAAGTCGATAAAATTCAAAATGGCCGCCTATCGGCCATTATTCACCTCGACAGGCCTGATATTGCGGACTATCATGAAAACCGCTCGAGAAAGCTACACCATTACTATAAAACAAAGTGTAAGGTTTCAAGAGAAGATGCATTTTGACAAATTTCAACTTGATCGATCAAGTTCAAAATGGCCGCTTATTGGCCATTATTTGCCTCGACAGGCCTGATATCGGGTAAACCATGCTAGATAGCTGAACCATTACTATAAAACTAAATGTGAGATTTCAGGAGAGGATGCATCTTGAAAAAAATTGACTTGAACAAATTCAATATGGCCGCCTTTTGGCCATTATTCACTTTCACATGGCCGTTATTTGGTAAACCGTGCTAGATGGCTAGACCATTACTATAAAACAAAATGTGACATTTCAGGAGAGGATGCATCTTGAAAAATTTTGACTTGATAAAATTCAAAATGGCCGCTTATCGGCCATTATTCACTTTATCATGGCCGATATTTGGTAAACCATGCAAGATGGCTAGACCATTGCTATAAAACGATATGTGAGATTACATATGAGGATGCACCTTGAAAAATATTGACTTGATCAAATTCAAAATGGCCGCCTTTTGGCCATTATTCATTTTCACATGGCCGATACTTGGTTAACTGTGCTAGATGGCTAGACCATTACTATAAAGGAAAATGTGAGTTTTCGGGAAAGGATGCACCTTGAAATTTTTAAACTTACAAATTCAAAATGGCAGACAATCAGCATTATTTACCTCGATAGGCCTGATATCAGGTAAACCGTGCTAGATAGCTAGACCATTACTATAAAACAAAATGTGACACTTCATGGGAGGATGCCGACTCAATCAAATTCAAAATGGCCCCCTATCGGCCACTATTTACTTTCACATTGCTGATATTTGGTAAACCGTGTTAGATAGCTAGACCATTACTATGAAACAAAATGTGAGATTTCAGGAGAGGATGCATCTTGAAAAAAATTGACTTGTTCAAATTTAAATTTGCCGCCTATAGGCCATTATTCACTTTCATATGGCCGTTATTTGGTAAACTGCAAGATGGCTAGACCATTACTATAAAACAAAATGTGAGATTTCAGGAGAGGATGCATCTTTAAAAATTTAGACTTGATCAAACTCAAAATGGCTGCCTATCGGCCATTATTTACTTTCACATGCTCAATATTTTGCAAACTGTGTTAGATGCTAGTCCATTACTATAAAACAAATTGTGAGGTTTCGGGGATCGATGCACCCTGATCATTAATTTCAATGGAGGTTTGCAATCTCTGACAGAGTGTCTAGTTCTTATCTTCCTCTTAGACTGAGTCTCTTAGACCTAGTTGTCTTGGGTCTTGATTTTTGACCTAGCCTACATTTGTAGGACTCCATTAATAACCCTACACAAAATTGCTTAAATCTAATTCTAATTCAGAGCCGTAGCTCCTGGAGTTATGTAGTCTTGTTTGGTAGTGAGTTACCTGTAGGTGGATAATGGACAGGTTGAAATATTTTAAATCTGAATTCAATATACAAGGTCGCAGAGGAAAAATGATGTTACGGCGTTGGGCCGTCCGTGAACATTTCGTTTCCGGAGCATATCTCAGAAAGTCGTTGTCTGATTGTCTTCAAATTTTACACACAACACCTCTAGGGGGTCTAGTTGTGCCTTTTGGGGTATATGAACTTTGACCTACTTTTGGTTCAGAACTATGACCTATTTAGACGTTTTTCAGAGCAGATACATGTTCTCTAAGGGTCACAGTTGTGCCTTTTCAGGTTTTTACCCCTCGGCCCGTTAGGCCCGAAGGGGTATTGTCGTCCCTTCCCTTCGTGCGCCGCTGCAAACACTCTTTTGGCTACTACACCAACATGGTTCAACAGATTAAATTCATAATTCATACAAACATTCAACCCCTCCCTGCACTTTTTTTACCCAGGGGCATAGGTCAAAGGTCATAGGTCAAAGATCTTTAAATCTTGTTAACGCGATAACTTTAAAAATAATTTTTGGATCTCTCCAATTTTTTACGTGAAGTTACCCATGAGTATGGGAGATCACCTGACAGACTGTCTAGTTCTTATATTCCTCTTAGACGGAGTCTCTTAGACCTAGTTGTCTTGCACCTTGATTTTTGACCTAGCCTAGGACTACATTAATAACCTTACACAAAATAGCTTAAATCAAATTCTAATTCGGAGCGGGAGCTCCTGGACTTATGTAAACTTGTCAATTAATTGCCTTGAAACCTGGCATATATAGAGTCACTGCATGAACCGAGGGGTATTCGAGTGCTTGCACGGTATTTTTGGATCTTGACCTTTATGTTGACCCAGCACTTTACCTAATTTATAACATTGGTAAATCCGACTGAAATATTTTGCGGAATATCATCAAAACCACTCAAGATAGCTACACCATCTATAAAAAAAATTGTAAGGTTTCAGGAGATTATGCATCTTGAAAAATTCCAAGTTGATAAAATTCAAAATGGCTGACGATCGGCATTATTTACCTCGATAGGCCTGATATCAGGTAAGCCGTGCTAGATAGCTTGACCTTTACTATCAAACAAAATGTGACGTTTCCGGAGAGGATGCATTTTGAAAATTTTCGACTCTTATCAAATTCAAAATGGCCGCCTATTGGCTACTATTTACTTTCACATTGCTGATATTCAGTAAACCGTGCTAGATAGCTAGAGGATTACTATAGAATGAAATGTGAGATTTCAGCTGAGGATGCATCTTGAAAAATTCTGACTCGATCAAATTCAAAATGGCCCCCTATCGGCCATTATTTACTTTCACATGCCCAATATTTTGCAAACTGTGTTAGAGGTTAGTCCATTACTATAAAACAAAATTTGAGGTTTTTAACTACCGTATTATCCCTAATAAACGCGCCGGGCGCGGAGACGAAGTTGGGGGCGCGTTTATTATGTGCACTAAAATGTTAATCTGTATTTCACGGCCGCATTCGGCCGCGGTGCCGTTATTAAGCCATGCGACATTGGTGAGAACTCCCTGCATGTGCAAGCCCCCATCCACTCTCAAGCCGCCACTCGTGCGCGCTGGCAGCAGGTGTAACTGGTATGTTAACACAGGCTGACACCTTATGCAGCCATGGCCCGCTATATAGGCCGAGACGACGCGGTTACCATCACATTCATCTTGGAATGATCTTATTTGGGCACGACGATATCTAAATATCGTATTTGTTTTTAGATACATTACTACTGATTAGAATAATAGAAATGTGTCTGCAACGTACTGTATGAATGCTTTAAAAAGACTTAGGCCTATCTGATTAAATTTACGTCTAATTTCACACAGTGTGTAGGCCTCAGAATGTCTGCCACAGCAGACCGGGACCGGCCTGATGACGTCATCTACTCTTGCCGACCTTAGCTCGCCATTTATCAAATGGTGGTGTACCATCTCTGCAGGGACATCATGTATACATGTGCGCTATAACATTGGTTCAAAGCAGCAGCAGCATTAATGGGCCAATGCCATGGTTGGATTGTCTGGGTTTAAGCACGTATCAATTCCTGGGTCTCGGCACTACTATAGTAGAAGAAGATCCATACCTCACATATTTGGATGACCAGTGGACGCCAACTGCTGACGGCCAAAACATGACGTAGCACGATAAACAGGGGCAGACGTTTTTTGTGTCATTAGAGGCTTCAAATCTTACTTAGCATTAAGCCTACCGGTAGGCCTATACATTGGTGTCGCATTAAAACGCCGGGAATTTAACAGGGGCGCTTGTAAATCTGTCTGACTCAATGATCACTGAGCTAGTGCAAACACGCTGTCGTTATTCTGACACAACTCAACGATTAATTACCAAACGCACACAGGTGTTATTCAATGCTGGTCCACCTGTACGACGCTGGCCCAGTGTTAAAACAACATGTACATATGTACAAAAACTACATGTAACAGTACCATACCGCGTTTACACCCACGCTCACAACACACTGACCGTGGCTCAACCATGTTGACACGACTACACGCAGAAGGCTCGTGTCTGGTAGATTTTTCAAGCCAGCTGACTGGATATACAGGGTACATGAAAAAGGGGGGGGGGGCGCGTTTATTAGGGGTGGTGCGTTTATTAGGGATAATACGGTAGTTTATATCGAATTCAAAATGACCGTAAATCAGCTATTACCTCGATTGGCCTGATATCAGGTAAACCGTTCCAGATAGGTAGACCACTGGGATACTGATTAGGATCATTAATTTCAATAGAGGTTTGCAATCTCTGACAGACTGTCTAGTTCTTATCTTACTCTTAGACTGAGCTTCTTAGACCTAGTTGTCTTGCGTCTTGATTTTTGACCTAGCCTAGGACTACATTAAAAACCCTACACAAAATTGCTTAAATCAAATTCTAATTCGTCGCGGGAGCTCCTGGACTTATGTAGTCTTGTAATTCCTAAGCTGCATCAATTTCTAAGAATGTTTGGGGGAATATTCTGGTCGTGGCGGCCATCTTTTTTCGTCAAACTAGGACCTTGTCACCCTGATAACTTCAAAGCCGCTTATCCGATATACTCAATATTAAAAATACTGCATAGTAGTGATAATTCCTAGCCTGCATCAATTTTTCCGAAAGTTCGGGAAAATATTTCGGTCATGGCGGCCATCTTTAATCTTTTTTCTTCAATTTAGGACCTAGTCACCCTGATTTATTTTTTTAACTTCAAAGCCACTCATCCAATATACTCGATATTTAACATAGTGCATAGTAGTATTATTTCCTAGACTGCATTAATTTTTAAAAAGTTTGGGAGAATATCCGGGTCATTGCGTCCATATGATGTTGGTTAACTTTGCTTGAAATTGTACTGTCACAAAAATGTCTTTGAATTTTGCCGCTTAGAGATAAGACTTGGTAAGGTACTAAAAAAAGTTTAAAAAATTTGAGAGCAAGCGTCGCTGGTCTGCTACTATCAAATTAAGAATGACCACTTACAAGGTTTAATGGGCGCTTGCTTTAATTCTACAGCTTTTGGAAAATTTATGTTTTCACTTCACTAATTTAAAAGAATTATAACTAATTATAGATATTTTTTTTCAGTGGCGGTGGCTTTGGAAGAGGTATGTTACTTTACTATTTTCCGTGTTTATTTTATTTATTTGTCTGTCCATCAACTCAATTCTTCTGTCTACATTCTTGTTATATCTGGAGCATATCTGTGAAAACCCTCAAAGATATAGTCCACTGTTCATTATATGCTGGACACGAGGATCCCTGAATACAATAGTGGACTGTGGGTTTTCCAAACCTGCAGTCATCAAACAAAATTGATAATACTATACATTTTTCATACCGAATGCTGCCATGACAGCAGGTTCGTAAATGACAGCAAGTCCATATACTTCAGCGACATATGTGAGTAATTAATTTCATAAATTCAAGCAATCATTCAGGGTCAATTCAACAAAGGCCCCACGCACTTTGTTTCAGTTTATTCCACAACTATTTAGACGAACAAATGTGAGTTTAAGTCCTGTAGTCCAAATATTTTTTGAGATATGGCCATTTTAGCATGCCTGGTGTCGGTCTATTTTGGGCAAAATGTGGTGAACGTCAATTCTGGAGCCATGTTCACAGTAGAATATCTCTGCAAATAATGGGGTTAGAGGTCTGAAATTTTTTGTACCATTTCTCAGCAACATAGAGGATGTGATTCAAGCATGATAACATACATTGACGTAAAATTCTGCAGTTCAGGGATGGTCAAATTAAGGAAAATATTAAAATTCCCTTAACGAGCAGACATATTTGAGACCCTTAATCATGCTATTTCATTGACAGGAGCCTCCCAATTTTATTGTTTCCTACATACCAAACATACTGGCTATGGAATGTGACAATATGGAAACTTTAAAGTGATTGACTATGATGGGAGGGATCCTCAAAGTTTGAAAAGTGTGTGGGGCCTCCCAGATTTTCGTTGAAGTGACTGACCCTTCAGCTAACATGGTTTCACATTGTTAACCCTTATCCTGTCCTGCTGATCACTCCAAATGTCGCGATGATGCTTGCACTTTGGCTGTGCTAATCTCGACATGCCGTGTGTACAAAACTTTATACTGGTGCTGATCACTGCACTTGTCTTTTACGGAAATCCATGACATCATTCGTTGAGGTAGGTAATACCCGCTTGTAGTTTGTTGGACTGAAGCACACTGCGCATGAACAGATATTTTAAAGTAAATGAGGCAGAGCCAAGATGGGCAGAAGACTCCAGAATCACATAATGCGTTGTATAAGTACTGTCAACTCAAGGTTTGAAGTTCAAGATTGGTGACTATGACCTATTTTTAAAGGTCCCAGAGACTGACAAAGAGGAAAAGTTTGTCATGAAACCTCCACACCTACAATTTTCGTTGCTCCATATTTATACCACAGGGTTTCCCCCAGAAAAATGAAAAAGCATCATGGTACTTGGGTGGCTCGGCATGGGCGCACAATTTGCGCGCGGCACACAATTTGCGCGCGGCACACAATTTGAGCGCGGCGCACAATTCGGCGCGCACAGTCTAGGGGGTCTGAGGGGCATGCTCCCCCTTGAAATTTTATTCAGAATACCTCTTTATATACATTTTGGTGGCTTATAGCGGTATTTTGTATCCACTGTTTGTGCTGGTAAAAAATTAAACACTGATTCTGCATGTAGACTGATATATAGAAGCTGAGTGCCAGTTTGACATTTAAAACCCTTGTGATATAGACCACCAATTTTCTCATATGTACAAAGCAAATTATTTTTAAATAGGACTAGAGGCCTATGCAGTGACGAATGAAATATGTAGTGTCTAGGCCTACTTTGTCTAGTTATGCCCCTGTATCAAACTATGATAACAGAGAAATACCATAAGATGGGGGCCTGAGATGATTCTTGTCTGACAAGACTATTGGATTAAATCGCATTGTGAATAATTAAAAACAATAGACTAGCCTACACTTTTTATTCACAAAAATAAATTCGATAGACACTAGGCATAACGAATGATTCAAAATTGGTCAATACAAGATCTGTTCAATAGCATGCTGTTTTTTTGCGGTTGAGAAATAAATTCATTAGGCCTTAATAGATCAGTGCCACGCCGTTGGATTATCATCAGAACTTGCTAATACCAGAAAACAAGTTGGTTTAAATACAAGCATCTGGTGACATCGGCCCAGCCTTTAATGAACACAAACAAGGTCGGCATCACTTGTTTTGCTTTCTGAGAATATCATAAGTTACACCCCAACTGATCTCAGCCAGCACGCTTCATTGCCTAAACAACGCTGTGTTGACGTTGGGTTCGTGTAGATACTGTAGAGGATTGTGACACACCAGGCGTATGCTCTGTTATTGCGGCAAGCACGGGAGGTGGAACAAAGCGCTTTAATGTTGAGCCAGCATTGCAGGAGATGGACCAACATTAAGTCAATATTACGTCAACGTACTACAAGTACTATACTGTAACTATCATGTTTGCTGGGCGAATGCAGCCAGCTACACGCTGATAGACCCGCCAACAGTGCCTGACCACGTGACATCATATGACCACTGGGCATGCGCACAGACAAGCCACGCACTGCCATGCGGCAGTACAGTAGGCCAATGTAATGCTGTAAGATCTAACGTTGATCTGTATCGCTGGACATCGCAACACGATGCCAATTTTGTACGGAATTTCCTGAAGCGTCACGGCACTTACTGAAGCGTCAGGGTAAAAAATTAAAGCGTCATGGTGCCGTGACGCTTGGACGCTTAGGGGGAAACTCTGTACCATTGATCTATATGATGTTCACTCAAGCAAAGATTGGTGACCTTGAACTCTTGCCAAGGTTAGATCATAGATGGAGATCAGGGAAAAAAGTTTGTCCTCATGATATCTCCACACCTAGAATATGTATTGCTTTCATATTAATACCAGTGATCCGTCTAAATTAACTCAGAGGTCAGTCAAATTCAAGGATGTGTGACCTTGACCAATTTTTCAACATCACAGAGGCTGATAAATCTTGTTTCGTACAATTTGTATCGCTCTCATATAATTGATAGAATAACAGGGCTCGAAATAGTGTCATTCCTCCGATCAGGTTATGCTAAGAAATATGCAGGAATGGCAACATTTTTTTTTTAGCCATTACGATGAACTTACAAATTTAAGGGTGGTCCTAGTACAAAGGTCTTTTTAGCTCCTGCCGTCACCGTGGGTGAGACGGAGAGAGCTATGGATTTTACCTCAGTTTTTTATTCCTCTTATGCCTATATTTTTGTAAGAAAATAAGCTAGGATAACAATTTTTGGTATGTGGGTTACTTCCAGGTAGATAATGGACAGGTTAAAATATTTTTATTCTGAATTCAATACGCAAGGTCGCAGAGGAGAAAATGATGATGTTACGGCGTTGGGCCGTCCTTAAACAATTCGTTTCCGGAGCATATCTCTGAAAGTACTTGTCCGATTGTCTTCAAATTTTACACACAGCACCCCTAGGGGGTCTAGTTGTGCCTTTTGGGGTATTTGAACTTTGACCTACTTCTGGTTCAGAACTATGACCTATTTAGACGTTTTGACGCGCACTTCGTTTCCGGAGCAGATCTCGAAAAGTACTGGACCGATGACAGTCATATTGCACATACATGTTCTCTAAGGTCCCCAGTTGTGCCTTTTCAGGTTTTTGGACCTTGACCTTGAAGTTGACCCAGCACTTTGACCTAATTTTTTATAACATCGGTAAATCCGACTGAAAGATTTTGCGGAATATCATGAAAACCGCTCAAGATAGCTACACCATTACTATAAAACAAATTGTGAGGTTTCAGGAGAGGATGCATCTTGAAAAATTTCAAGTCGATAAAATTAAAAATGGCCGCCTATCGGCCATTATTCACCTCGACAGGCCTGATATTGCGGAATATCATGAAAACCGCTCAAGATAGCTACACCATTAATATCAAATAAATTGTAAGGTTTCAGGAGAGGATGCATCTTGAAAAATTTCAAGTTGATAAAATTCAAATTGGTCGCTTATCGGCCATTATTCACCTCGACAGGCCTGATATTGTGGAATATCATAAAAAACGTTCAAGATATCTACACCATTACTATAAAACAAATTGGAGGTTTCAGGAGAAGATGCATTTTGAAACAATTCAACTCGTCCAAGTTCAAAATGGCCGCCAATCGGCCATTATTCACTTTCACATGGCCGTTATTTGGTGAACCGTGCTAGATGGCTAGACCATTACTATAAAACAAAATGTGTGATTTCAGGAGAGGATGCATCTTGAAAAAATTCGACTAAAATTCAAAATGGCCGCTTATCAGCCATTATTCACTTTCACATGGCCGATATTTGGTCAAGCGTGCTAGATGGCTAGACCATTACTATAAAACGAAATGTGAGATTTCAGATGAGGATGCATCTTGAAAAAATTTGACTTGATCCAATTCAAAATGGCCGCCTTTTCGGCCATTATTCATTTTCACATGGCTGATATTTGGTATACCGTGCTAGATTGCTAGACCATTACCTGATTACTATAAAACAAAGTGTGAGTTTTCGGGGGAGGATGCACCCTGAAATTTTTTAACTTACGAATTCAAAATGGCCGACAATCAGCATTATTTACCTCAATAGGCCTGATATCAGGTAAACGTGCTAGATAGCTAGACCATTACTATAAAACAAAATGTGATGTTTCGGGAGAGGATGCCTTTTAAAAACTTTTGACTCATCAAATTCAAAATGGCCGCCTATCGGCCATTATTCACTTTCACATAGCTGTTATTTGGTAACCGTACTAGATGGCTAGTCCATTGCTATAAAACAAATTGTGAGATTTCAGGAGAGGATGCATCTTGAAAAAATTTGACTTGATCAAATTCAAAATGGCCTCTTAGCGGCCATTATACACTTTCACATGGGCGATATTTGGTAAACCGTGCTAGATGGCTAGACCATCACTATAGAATGAAATGTGAGATTTCAGCTGAGGATGCATCTTGAAAAATTTTGACTTGATCAAATTCAAAATGGCCGCCTTTAGGCCATTATTCACTTTCACATGGCCGATATTTGGTAAACCGTGCTAGATAGCTAGACGATTATTTAAAATATCAGTTTTTACTCGGGAATGGCATTTTTTTGACTGGCCAACTCACCAGTCCTTTGGATTGGCAAGATTCTTAATCCCCGGGATCATCAGACCAGGCGTCAGACTGTAAAAACAGTTTTATTGTGTTCACACAACTCTGCCTATTGTACATGTTTAAAAAAAGATTCCGAATATAAAATTAGTACAGACTCTTACTAACAAGTAGGTGAAAACAATGTGTCCCCATGGTACACACGGAAGTGAAGGCAAAATTATCTGATTGACTGATTTATACCCAAGCTACTCCCAATAAGCCTATTCTGAACAATGGGACAAGTAATTTTATTTTTTTATCAGGACGATTGAAATGATCTTTCACGTGTCCAATCAGACAAGATAAAATTTTATCTAATTTGAGTATTGCTGCTTTCCAGTCCAAAATTGAAAATATATTAAATAATTGTGCTTAACCTAAAGTACGTTAATTAAATTATTCATATTTATTAATAATTAAATTTCTCTTTCAGGTGGTGGGGACAGGAAATCTGGTGAGTTACCATTTACAGTTATGTCTCCACCAAATATTTGATGTAACGTATATCCCCGTGTATAATGCGATGTTTTTTCTTAGCTATTCATGTCACAAAAAGGCATCTCGTATTATTCATAGATGTAGAATTGAATACAATTTTTTAGCTCTGTGGCGGTAAGTTCAGCGGTAAGTTCTCTTGCGGTAAAAGGGGAGGATGCATTTCGGAAAAATTCAACTCGACCAAGTTCAAAATGGCCGCCAATCGGCCATTATTCACTTTCACATCGCCGTTATTTGGTAAGCCGTGCTAGATGGCTAGACCATTACTATAAAACAAAATGTGAGATTTCAGAAGAGGATGCATCTTGAAAAATTTCGACTTGATCAAATTCAAAATGGTCTCCTATCGGCTATTATTCACTTTCACATGGCAGATATTTGGTAAACCGTGCTAGATGGCTAGACAATTACTATAGAACAAAATGTAAGATTTCAGCTGAGGATGCATCTTGAAAAATTTCGACTTGATCAAATTCAAAATAGCCGCCTTTAGGCCATTATTCACTTTTACATGGCCGTTATTTGGTAAACCGTGCTAGATGGCTGGATCATTACTATAAAACAAAATGTGAGATTTCAGGAGAGAATGAATCTTGAAAAATTTAGACTCTATCAAATTCAAAATGGCTGCCTATTGGCCATTATTCACTTTCACATGGTCGATATTTGGTAAACCGTGCTAGATGGCTAGACAATTACTATAGAACGAAATGTGAGATTTCAGCTGAGGATGCATCTTGAAAAATTCTGACTCGATCAAATTCAAAATGGCCCCCTATCGGCCATTATCTACTTTCACATGCCCAATATTTTGCAAACTGTTTTAGATGCTAGTCCATTACTATAAATCAAAATTTGAGGTTTCAGGGGAGGATGCACCCTTAAATTTTTTAACTAGTTTATATTGAATTCAAAGTGACCGTAAATCAGCTATTAGTTACCTAGATTGGCCTGATATCGGGTAAACCGTGCCAATTAGGTAGACCATTACTGGGATACTGATTAGGATCATTAATTTCAATGGAGGTTTGCAATCTCTGACAGACTGTCTAGTTCTTATCTTACTCTTAGACTGAGCTTCTTAGACCTAGTTGTCTTGCGTCTTGATTTTTGACCTAGCCTAGGACTACATTAATAACCCTACACAAAATTGCTTAAATTAAATTCTAATTCGGAGCGGGAGCTCCTGGACTTATGTAGTCTTGTTAAGGATAATTGAAAACATTTTAGTTTGACCAAGTTTTTTCGACCTTGCTCCTTTGTGTCAGGCTGGCATGCTTATTTAGCGACCTTGAATGAGATCAGGTCTACGGTAAGTGAATCAAGAATGCTCCTCATGAATGTCCCTCATTATCATATTAGCTTGGGATGCCTAAGGAGTTGGGCTCTATAGAAATTTATATATTGCAAGGAAAAGTTTGTTTTAAAATTATTTATTAGCAATTTTCTCTTCCAAGTGGTAACTTGCTAGACATCCTCATCATTGAAGTATAAATCAGGGTTCGCACTGGTCCTGGAAATCCTGGAAAGTCCTTGAATTTGAAAAATAAAAATCCAGGCCTTGAATGTCCTGGAATTTTGTTAAAAGGGCTTGAAAATCCTGGAATTTTAAATAGTGAGAAATTAAAGAGCTTGCAAAAATGGTATTTGCTAGAGTCTAATAAATAAGTTACCCTTTTTAGAACAAGTTGAAATAGATCTACCTGCCAGATTTTATTATCAATTTTAAAAGATATAGAAAATGTAGTTTCAAGTTGTTCTTGGGAAATAAATGTATGAGTTATTGTGTACATTTATTTATGTCCTTGAAGAATCTGATTAGGTCCTGGAATTCTGTTTCTTCATGAGAGTATGAACCCTGATTAAAATTTTGCTAATCAATTACAAAATATGATTAGCAAATGGGCAGAATTGTATAGCAAAAAAATTGTATAGCATTTTGCTATGCAATGCTGAACAAATTTTCCCCTGTATTAATTCATTCATTCATACCGAGTAATTTTATTCTAAGATTGTGTAAAAATATATTTCAGGAGGATGTTATCGCTGTGGAGAAGACGGCCACATGGCCAGAGAATGCCCGAGCAGTGGTGGTGGTGGCGGCGGCGGAGGACGGGGCGGTGGTAACTGAAATTATTTGTGCCCTAAATTTTATCATAATAGTAGCCCATCACTTTGGCGAGCATTACAAGCTGTATATTTGTCCATGCTAGATGGCTAGACCTTTTACTATGAAACCAGAGGTGAGGTTTCGGTTGTAGATGCACCCTGGAAATTTTGCACTTCATCAAATTCAAAATGGCAGACAATCGACCATTATGTAACTTGATAGGCTGATATCGGGTGAACAAAGCTAGATAGCTAGACCCATTACTATAAAAAAAAATGTGAGGTTTTTTGAGAGGATGCACTAAATCCAATATGGCTACCTATCAGCCATCATTATTCACTTCCACATGCCAGGCCGATATTTTGTAAACCGTGCTATGTGGCTGGACCATTACTATAAAGCATACTGTGATGTTTGAGGGGAGGATGCACCTTGACAATTTTTGAAATGATTAACCCTTTAACACTTGGCTGATCTCCACTTTGTGCGGCCGATTTCCCTGGGATTTTAGCAAGTTTTCAGTACAATTTGCTAAATAATAATAAAAAGTTAGATAACTCTTCAAAATAATAACTTCTTATAATTACAAGTTCTATTTATTTTCATGTACACTGAATATACTTTCAGAATATATAACACACTTTATGATCAAAACACTTGTTGCCAATTTAAGCTCTATAACACAGAAAGAATAAAATTTGAACTATTTTCTGAATTTTCAGCTTTATTATGATGATGATGCTGCTTTATTGTCATTCAGTATTTTACAAAAATAACATCAAAACAGTAACGGACAATGAATTTAACATGAAAGCCAGTGACTCATGTATTTTTGTAGCTGGGCGTTAGCCCAGGTACATTATTGTCAGAATCTGGTCTCTGAATTTGGGACAAAAAGTGACGTCATTCCATGCATAAAACTGATAAATGGGTGAATTCCATTCATATATCTGACCATTGGCCTTTGTTTCGGGGACCCTATGAATAGATACATATATACGCATAGAGCTTCTTATATCAGTTTGATACAAAACAAGACTGTTCGATGTTGACGGTCCCTTGACTAAGTAGTAGGTTAGTACTCAAGTCTGTCCAAACAGAAATGTTATTGGCTGATCAGCAATAGCACTTGTCCAGCATAATCAATCGGCTATGTTCTGATTGGGCACAACTTATGCAAATTACAGGGCCCGGTAACAAGCATTATTCTGGGGAGAAGGGTTTGTATCTTGATCAGTAATTAGCCAGCGATGACATTATTTAAAATGTGACACAATAGCTGACATCCATCTCCAAATATGGTATGCCCTATTGGTCTCAAGAATTTCCCCTCCTGGGACATACTGCATGCTGTTTGGCCAGCAATGACATCATTTATAAAACATGTCTGACCTCAATAGCTGACCTAACCTCTGTAGTCCAGTGGCCCAGCCTCGATACCTTGCTAAATTGCCCTAAATGCTAAATTGCCCTAAAATCATTTTTTTGCATTTTTGGCCAGTACATACTGTCTAGTACCCAAAACCAGTGGGTGTATACTTTCCCCTAGCTTGGCATTTTTAAAATCCGAGATGGCCGCCAAATATCAAAGATGCATAACTTTGAGCTAATTGACATATAATTCTGATCTTCGTGGCTAAACAAATGTTACAGGCAGAATCCATTTCAAGTGGTAAATTATAACTTTTAAGTCAAATATAGCCGCTTAAAAAAACAAAATGGCCGCCAAAATAAATTAAAAATCCTAGAACAAAGATGCATCATGGAATTGTGATATCTGTGTCTAACCTGCGCTAACCATATCTTTTTGCCATCTGTGAATCTATTTCGGCTGTTAAGTTGACGTTTAGATATATAGTCGTTTGCAAAAATTCAAAATGACCGCCTAAATCTGACTCGATAGTGATAGTGATCACAGTATAGCTATGGTCCTCTAAAAATAGTAATACCGTATTTCGCAGGGTATAGTACGCACCTGTGTATAGTACGCAGGTACCAATATTTGTACCAAAAAACACAGATAGTACGCACTGGTGGATAGTACATGTACGCACCAGGGTGGTGAGTATCTACAGTCTGTTTGGGGTGTGTGTGTGGTATGTCTTTATTAAGTCTCCACCCTAGGGATGGGCTGAGCTAATTCGTTAACATGAATGAATGCATTGGAAAAATATTAAAAATTTTCAGGAAATTCTGATGTCACATTTTGTGAAAATAATTAATATGCCATTATAAACAATAAACAATAAACTGAAAAAACAAGTACTCAAACATCTTGGTGGTGAAAGGGTTAATTGCCCAATTGGTGTGTCGCTTCAGTGCATCAGATGTCACCGGGCCGTGTTACTAATTAGCAGATTAGCAGGTGTGATAAAATACCGAGGTCACTCTTATTAACCCTCTCAGTGACAAGAGCTCATATATTCTCCATTATAGAAGCGTCAACGGGAATTAAATTTCCTTTTGAATTGATAAATAAACGGTTAAAAATAAGGAATTTAGTTTCGGTGATATCAATTGTCTAGCATTTATATGCGGAAAGTTGAATTCCAGTTGGATAATATGAAAGAATATTTCAACGCTTAATGTGCGTTTTTTACATCTGGATAATGTGGATACAAACTACAAAAAATCCCTAGGATGTCGTATTCAGTGTTTAACTTAATATTAGAACAAAGAACGGTTGATCATTCATTGAGCTATTAACCCTATTGAGCTATTAAAGCTATTCAGCAGCATAAGGGTTAACTTTAAAAAGCTAATCATGTTAGGCTACTATCATAACCATATTTCTGAGCGCTGATCCTTCAAATGGAGATGATATTAAAAGAAGCATACCAGAGTTGTTTTATTAGATTAATCAGTGAACAAAAATATACCAGATATAGTGTGACAAAAACAATACTATTGAACTCAGTTGATTTAGTTTCATTTATTTTGTTGTGCATATATTTATTACATATCGATAATTACGAAAATGTACTTGGTACTTGGTAATTGTATCCAAGTACATGTCTAATGTACTTGTAATGTACAACAGTAAATTTGAAGAAAGGCTGTACTTGTACTTGGTCATTTTCAGTGTACTTGTACGAAAGTCCCATATAGATGTACTTGCGCCCATTAACCCTGCTATACACCAAAATGGGATTATTTTGTCCCTGGATTTGGTACTGGAAACATGCATCATGTATATTATCTTTTACACTTAAACTTTAATCATTTCTAATATTATCCGTATGCAAAAAACATCTGCAGTCACGCAGGTTGAGACACCTTACACTTCCTCTAATCACCCATCCACGCGTAGTCATGGCTCTAATGCATGCCCAGTACACCCCCTGCCTGCCCCCACCCCGCCGCCATATTGGTGTCATTAGATTTAGCTGATCATTAAATTTGGCTCGATAGCTGCGTACCCCGTTTATTCTCATTCTGATAGACTGCTATGAATGCCGGACGTTTAGGCATCGGACGTTTAGGCACCGGACATTTAGGCACCCGGATGTTAAGGCACCCGGACGTTTAGGCACTCAGTTTAGGTAATAAATTACTGATGACCGTTGATTTGTAAGAAAAACTGTTGCTAAGGATTTTACTTAAATTGATGTTATGGTATTTCCACTACATATATATAGCATTGAATAGGCCTACATGTGTTGTATACATTGTAAAAATATTTTGTTTCACATAAGAATCATGAGAATTAAATAAACAGGTTGGCCGCAACTCTGTCTGAACAATGCTCCTGTCAAACGTGCGACATATACTTAAAAGAAGTGTGAAAAAAAACATTTAGCTTATCCACTAACCACAAGGGCATGAAAACAATAAAGTGAATGTACCATGAAAGATAAAGATAAATTATATAATATCTTTAAATGTTAATATAAAAACACTCAACGATCGACCCTAACAGAAATATAATTCCACCACTTATTAATAATTTGAAAATGTTTATTTCTGTGATATGTAGATGGAGATAAATGCTTAGCATTGTTTTGTTTTGTAATAACCCTGAACCAAGGCGAAGTAGCAGCCATGCATGTGTGACACCAAGGCGTGAGATTACGCGATTGAACCAATTCACACCTTCAGCCCAGCCTGCCCGCCATATTTTATAAATTTTATATATTTCATATTTATTTCATATTTATTTCATAATTATATACAGTAGAATCCCGTTATAACGCGGTAGCTGGGGTCCAAGAAACGGGACCGTGTTATAAGCGGATCGCGCTATAGCGGGACGGACGACCGTTCTACAGCTGATGGTCAATACATTGGGTCTATATATGGACACGCAAAACCAGGCGGTGATACCAGGCGGTGATAGTTGTCGCTATGCCAGTATGTACTAGATATTAAAATGTTTATAACATACATATTACTATGGAAGGTGTAAATGATCTACACAGACCCTGTGCACACTATGGGTTCACACAAGGCGTGATTGGAGTATACGTTTTATAACAAATACGCTGCTCCATTTCGTGCCAAATATTAGGTGTATTCTTAGAACTGATTGAAAGGTATATTGAGAGGTCGGGCTTCGAAATAAAGGCGTTGAGAATCGACGAGATTTGCTAGAATTATATCGCTACTCTATGATTCACTATCGGCTTAAGGCTGATACAGCGTCGTATAAAGTGGGCCAGCATTGATACAACATTGATCAATACACTGTGTGCAGATGTGTGCTGTTAGCTTCAAATCACCGTACCAGATAGCTATATCCTTCTGAAGATAAGCCTTTTTAGCTCCCGCCGTCACCGTAGGTGAGCGAAGGGAGCTATGGATTCTACCTCCGTTTTTTTTTGGCCTCTTCTTTTGCCTATAACTTTGTGAGAAAATAAGCTAGGATAACAATTTTTGGTATGTGGGTTACTTCCAGGTGGCTAATGGACGGGTTAAAATATTTTTAATCTGAATTCAATACGCAAGGTTGCAGAGGAGAAAATGATGATGTGACGGCGTTGGGCCGTTGGGCCGTTGGGCCGTTGGGCCGTCCGTAAACAATTCGTTTCCGGAGCATATCTCTGAAAGTACTTGTCCGATTGTCTTCAAATTTTACACACAACACCCCTAGGGGGTCTAGTTGTGCCTTTTGGGGTATTTGAACTTTGACCTACTTCTGGTTCAGAACTATGACCTATTTAGACGTTTTGACGCGCACTTCGTTTCCGGAGCAGATCTCGAAAAGTACTGGGCCGATGACAGTCATATTGCACATACATGTTCTCTAAGGTCCCTAGTTGTGCCTTTTCAGGTTTTTTGGACCTTGACCTTGAAGTTGACCCAGCACTTTGACCTGATTTATAACATCGGTAAATCCGACTGAAAGATTTTGCGGAATATCATGAAAACCGCTCAAGATAGCTACACCATTACTATAAAACAAATTGTGAGGTTTCAGGAGAGGATGCATCTTGAAAAATTTCAAGTCGATAAAATTAAAAATGGCCGCCTATCGGCCATTATTCACCTCCACAGGCCTGATATTGCAGAATATCATGAAAACCGCTCAAGATAGCTACACCATTAATATCAAATAAATTGTAAGGTTTCAGGAGAGGATGCATCCTGGAAAATTTGAAGTTGATAAAATTCAAAATGGCCGCCTATCAGCCATTATTCACCTCGACAGGCCTGATATTGTGGAATATCATGAAAACCGCTCAAGATATCTACACCATTACTATAAAACAAATTGTAAGGCTTCAGGAGAGGATGTATTTTGAAAAATATCATTTTGTCAAAGTTCAAAATGGCCGCCAATCGGCCATTATTCACTTTCACATGGCCGTTATTTGGTAAACCGTGCTAGATGGCTAGACCATTACTATAAAACAAAATGTGTGATTTCAGGAGAGGATGCATCTTGAAAAAATTCGACTCGATTAAATTCAAAATGGCCGCTTATCGGCCATTATTCACTTTCACATGGCCGTTATTTGGTAAACCATGCTAGATGGCTAGACCATTACTATAAAACAAAATGTGCGATTTCAGGAGAGGATGCATCTTGAAAAAATTCGACTCGATAAAATTCAAAATGGCCGCTTATCGGCCATTATTCACTTTCACATGGCCGTTATTTGGTAAACCGTGCTAGATGGCTAAACCATTACTATAAAACAAAATGTGCGATTTCAGGAGAGGATGCATCTTGGAAAAATTCGACTCGATAAAATTCAAAATGGCCGCTTATCGGCCATTATTCACTTTCACATGGCCGTTATTTGGTAAACCATGCTAGATGGCTGGACCATTACTATAAAACAAAATGTGCGATTTCAGGAGAGGATGCATCTTGAAAAAATTCGACTCGATAAAATTCAAAATGGCCGCTTATCGGCCATTATTCACTTTCACATGGCCGTTATTTGGTAAACCGTGCTAGATGGCTAAACCATTACTATAAAACAAAATGTGCGATTTCAGGAGAGGATGCATCTTGAAAAAATTCGACTCGATAAAATTCAAAATGGCCGCTTATCGGCCATTATTCACTTTCACATGGCCGTTATTTGGTAAACCGTGCTAGATGGCTAAACCATTACTATAAAACAAAATGTGCGATTTCAGGAGAGGATGCATCTTGGAAAAATTCGACTCGATAAAATTCAAAATGGCCGCTTATCGGCCATTATTCACTTTCACATGGCCGTTATTTGGTAAACCATGCTAGATGGCTGGACCATTACTATAAAACAAAATGTGCGATTTCAGGAGAGGATGCATCTTGAAAAAATTCGACTCGATAAAATTCAAAATGGCCGCTTATCGGCCATTATTCACTTTCACATGGCCGTTATTTGGTAAACCGTGCTAGATGGCTAAACCATTACTATAAAACAAAATGTGCGATTTCAGGAGAGGATGCATCTTGAAAAAATTCGACTCGATAAAATTCAAAATGGCCGCTTATCGGCCATTATTCACTTTCACATGGCCGTTATTTGGTAAACCGTGCTAGATGGCTAAACCATTACTATAAAACAAAATGTGTGATTTCAGGAGAGGATGCATCTTGAAAAAATTGGACTCGATAAAATTCAAAATGGCCGCTTATCGGCCATTATTCACTTTCACATGGCCGTTATTTGGTCAACCGTGCTAGATGGCTAGACCATTACTGTAAAACGAAATGTGAGATTTCAGATGAGGATGCATCTTGAAAAAAATTGACTTGATCAAATTTAAAATGGCCGCCTTTTCGGCCATTATTCATTTTCGCATGGCTGATATTTGGTAAACCGTGCTAGATGGCTAGACCATTACCTGATTACTATAAAACAAAGTGTGAGTTTTCGGGGGAGGATGCACCCTGAAAATTTTTAACTTACGAATTCAAAATGGCCGACAATCAGCATTATTTACCTCGATAGGCCTGATATCAGGTAAACCGTGCTAGATAGCTAGACCATTACTATAAAACAAAATGTGACGTTTAGAGAAAGGATGCCTTTAGAAAACTTTCGACTCAATCGAATTCAAAATGGCCGCCTATCGGCCACTATTTACTTTCACATTGCTGATATTTGGTAAACCGTGTTAGATAGCTGGACCATTACTATAAAACAAAATGTGAGATTACAAGAGAGGATGCATCTTGAAAAAAATTGACTCGATCAAATTCAAAATGGCCGCCTATCGGCCATTATTTACTTTCACATAGCCGGTTTTTAGTAACCGTACTAGATGGCTAGACCATTACTATAAAACAAAATGTGAGATTTCAGGAGAGGATGCATCTTGAAAAATTTTGACTTGATCAAATTCAAAATGGCCTCCTATCGGCCATTATTCACTTTCACATGGGCGATATTTGGTAAACCGTGCTAGATGGCTAGACCATTACTGTAGAATGAAATGTGAGATTTGACCTGAGGATGCATCTTGGAAAATTTTGACTTGATCAAATTCAAAATGGCCCTCTATCGGCCATTATTTACTTTCACATGCCCAATATTTTGCAAACTGTGCTAGATGTTAGTCCATTACTATAAAACAAAATTTGTGGTTTCGGGGGAGGATGCACCCTAAGTTTTTAGTTGTCTTGCTTCTTGATTTTTGACCTAGACTAGGACTACATTAATAACCCTATACAAAATTGCTTAAATCAAATTCTAATTCGGAGCGGGAGCTCCTGGACTTATGTAGTCTTGTTGAAATTAACTGTTCACAGACTGTGTCACGTCTGCAGATGTCTGCCGGCCCGCAGACAAGATACGACTTTTTCTTGTTTTCAGCCGACTAAATGTATAACTCGGATTATAGTGGCTAAAAATGTTTTCTGGTGATATAACTATTTTTACTGTATCTGAAATACTTTTTAGCTTGTCTGTTATTAATTTAAAACCATGTTTGAATGGGGTTTTTAATGTATATATTTTTTTATATGCGGTGCATTAAAATCTAGTGCGCCCTTGGCTTTACAAGGTGCTTCACACCACTAATTTTTGCAGGGGACGTCAGCGGTGTCAGGGTGTTAGCTAGTTGTGATAATCATTGCACTACAAATTCAATTGTGATCGTACGGACATGTACTAAATATCACCAGAAAGCTTATTCAACGCTGAAAATAATGATATAACTTGATAATGATAGCTCCTAAACTAAAGTTAGGGATTTGGAAAATGAGGCAGGGTATAGCATCACGGGGGATAAACGTGAACAGGGCACACGCCGCCATGAGACGCCAAGCCGAGGCCACCAATGACGCTGGGGCCCAGCATTAGAACAACACTGCACCGATGTTTCGCGCCGACCATATTCACAACCACGTGCATTACAGTGCACTTGAAGATAATGTCTGTGTGTGTGCTTGCGTTGTGTTGTCTGTGCTGTCTGCCACGGCAGTGCAATATGATCGTCATATATAGCGCTGTATCAATAATATTATCAATAATAACGCGGTATACCAAGATCGTCAAATAGCCTACCGCGGTATAACAAGGTCGTCATATAGCATGGTATAACAGAATCATCATAGGACCTGTACCGCAGATCGTTACTTTTTATTTCATTTTGAACAGTAGCGGTCAAAAGGTCAATCCGAGGTGTCGTTAGTAGTCGCGCCTGTCTACAGTGTGGCCGCGAATACGGAGGTGTGCAATGTCACTGCATGCATGGATGACTGGTCAGCACATGTGAACGTGCACGAGCGCTTTAACACAGACGCGCGCGTGATCAAGACTAAAAAATACAGGCACTTTTAGTTATTAGGTCAAATTTAACCTGAAAAAAACGGGATCCATGCGTGGACCGCGTTATAACCGTATTCGCGGTGTAACAATTCGCGTTATAACGGGATTCTACTGTATCATATATTTTACATATATCATTGTAAAGCCCTTGCATTACATTTATATAGCTTTGACTTGTGCGTACTCAATGGGTCGGAGAGCTGTTGCGATGAGAAAGGCGCTAAAAAGTAGCCATGTGTAAAGTAAACAGGAATGGTGAGAAAGAAGTCAGCTGCCTATTAAAAACAAAAACGGCGTTAGAAAGAAGCTAGGTGTATAATCAAAACAGTAAGGATGAGAAAGAAGCCATGTGTAAGTAAACACAGAAAATATGAGAAAGAAGCTATGCTTATATTTAATGGATACATGTATACCAAACAAATTGAAAAAAAACAACACATAGGTCTATTCGATGGCGATGTGTTCTTCGTAACAATGGATGCAAGGGAACTTTAGTCACAGACTTAGGATCACGTGACCTGACAGAGAACCACCAGCATGACCATGCACCTGATATTACAGCACAAAACAATTATTTAAATTGGGGGTATTCTGTGAAACTCATGACCTTGACCTCCTTTGTTTTCACCGAGCAAGATAATACAATGAAGTATGGGGGAGGGGTTTCATATAACCTTCTTTTCACCGAGTGACGTTATTGAGTTTCACTGAAGGAAGTATGGGGGAGGGGGTCTTATATAACCTTGTTTTCACCAAGGACGTCGCTGCGTTTCACAGAATGCTACTATACTTGGGTGCCTAAGCGTCCGGGTGCCTTAAAGTGTGGGTGCCAAAACGTCCGGGTGCCTAAACATCCGGGTGCCTGAATGTCCGGTGCCTAAACGTCCGGTGCCTAACTGCCTGGATACTGACTGCTATACCCTGCCTTATTTTTCAAATCAATAACTTTGCGAGTTTAGGCGCTATCATCATCTAATTTATATCATTATTTTCAGCATTGAATAAGTTATCTGGTGCTATTTATTACATGTCTGTACAACCATAATTAAAAAAAGTTATTTGAAGTGGGATGTTTATCACAACTAGCAGACACACGGACACAGCTGATGTCCCCTGCTAATTAGTGGTGTAATGCACCTTGTAACGCCAAGGGTGCATTGGATGTTAACTGCAGCGCATGTAAAGAAATAAATATTTACATCAAAAACCCAATTTAAAGCAGCCCCTTGGGATTTTTGTTTTTACTTCCGCACTGAAGTAGTGTATCCCACGGATCATGTTTTTATTTTTTTCAGAATTTCCATATTTTTTTAAATATTTTTATTCAACATTTCTATGAAACCAGAAGTAACCCAAACAAACTATTTGTATACCTGAAGGACGATTGAATGTTTTCACAGCATTGGGCCACATGCTGATGGCATCGGCCCAGCGTTGGGTAGACAATCAGTGCTGCAGGTGTGTCCTCCCGTGTCCTGACTATGAGACACCAATTAGCGGCGACTGGTCTGATCTTACCGTCTGATACGTGGGAATATGTGATGTAAAGTGCTTAATATTGCTGATTTGTTTTGTTTACATGACAATATACGACCTAGAAATACAACTATTTCGCTCTTTTTCGGTGCTTTAAAATTGTTTTTTGACGTTTCCGTATTTTTAGCTAAGATCAGTAGGCTATATAGCTTCATATACAATAAATTTTCAAAATTGACAACATTGAAAATGTCTCATCCCAGGGGGTCCCTTTAAACATCGTTTTAAATTAATAACAGGAAAAGTATTAAGGATACAGTAAAAATAGTTATATCACCAGAAAGCATTTTTCAGCTACTATAATCTGATATGCGTCCCAACGATGGGGAAACATAAAAAGTCGTATCTTGTCAGTGCAGGGCTTGCAGACATCTGCAGACGTGACACAGTCTGTGAACAGCTAATTTCAAAAAGTCTAATCTTTGGAAGGATATTGCAATCTGGTACGGCTGTATTGGCGGAAAATATATTTGTTTTGATTACAATTTTACATGGCCCATTGCTTAATATAAATATCAACTTCAGTCTAATGCTAAAAAATTACTCTCAATAATGTTCAGAACCGCAGGGTTCTTGTTTACATCATGCTTTAATTCATACTTAACAAAACAGTTGTATGTCTACACGTAGCCATCCAAGTCGATCTAGATCCGAGTAGATCTGCATGACCATACATGCATCAATTGGAGATGGGAAGATAATGTCGACCGCTGACCACAAATTTCGGATATAAAAAAGTATTTTTTTAGGTCCCTGATATTTCATTATGACAAGTTCAAGACATTTAGATTTGTCTTTACTGCACTGACAAAAAATTACATGCTGACATAGATCCTTGTATATAATGTGTATAATATAATGTAATTATTTCCTAGGTGGAAATTGTCACAAGTGTGGAGAGAGTGGCCATTTTGCACGAGAATGCCCAAGTGCAGGATCTAGTGGTGGTGGATTTGGATCTCGTTCAGGTGGTGGAGGTGGAGGTGGAGGTAAGAAATGATGTCGAGGGTCATGTCTCGACATGACATACTTTTTCGCGCGCATGCGCACCTGCTAATGTTTACTTCCGCAGTTCCGCGTCTTGCTGTTTCTGTAGCACGCGTGCATTTTATTTTCAGCTGATTACGGCAGCACGAGCAGAGAACTTATTGCGGTGGCAGTACAGAGCAGATTATAAGAAAAAATAATAATATTAAATAGTAAATAATTTCGGTTAGACCTAGGCCCAGACAAAATACATTTATAGTCTGTTCTACAATATTAAAGTCATTTGAGTAATATATTTTTTACAGTAAATCCTGCCATACAGGCTAGGCTAGACTAACTGTTTTGTAATGTGTGTATATATGTCTATCACGTCTCGCAATAATGTAGCAATAATGTAGGCCTATATAGTAGGCCTATATAGGCCTAGAATAGTCTTGCTGATTTTACCGCGACCATAATACAAGTAACATTATGGTCTAGACTATGGTCTAGACTATAGTCACTAGACTTAATCTAAGCCTGGTCCAAAGTGTACAGGTATCTTGTTCAGTGACTGGGTTTGTTGAACACTTGTTCACTTACAGCCGCAGTCAGCGTGTTTTTTATTTTGATGGTGACTCTTTGCCTGCTAAGGCGTCCCAGTCAATACACGACCGTAGTTAATAATAGTCCAGGTAACTAAAGCAATCAAGGACAAGTCAATACAGGTAATACAACTCCTCAGGTAATTGATATCATTATAAATTATTATTTACTATGTATTATTTATTATGTCATGTTTGTGAGTATATTAAACTGTGTCGAAAGCCAAACAACAAAACTTTTCCATTTTCACTCAGTTTTCCTGTTCCTATTTACCTGTCCTTGATTACTCACCTGTGATTTTAACCTGTGCAGGTGAGAAATCCCAGGTAATTGTTTAAAGACACAAATTATTATTTACTTACTTTGGGCTAAATATATACTGTTTATAAGGGAAAAAAACTTAATTTCTTAATTTTTTTCAAATTTACCTGTGTTCACCTATCTTTGATTACTTACTTGTAACACCTATGATGTTGAAACACATGGCAAAATGTTCTCCAGGTAATTATTGATAAGATATGCAAATTTCAACAAATTCCTAATATTCGTTTCAGAGATACAACGTTTTGAACATTTTGTCATGATTTCTCTTTTAATCATGAATTAATGCGAATACATGGAGGTAGTCATCATAGAACAATGTGAACAGTAGTGACCCAGTGCATTAGAATATGAATGCGAAAGGGTTAATGTGATGGACGATGGAGGTACTAAAATCACCAAAATCACCATCTACCCACCCACACAGATCAATACTTCTCTGGTACACAAGCGATCTGTGGTCCACAATCCTAACCAATAGGGCCAAATTATGTGACTACACCTGACGACCAAAAAGCAGAAATAGGACAGGACATGTACGTAATGCCCTACAACTATGAAGAGTGGGCCCTCAATGTTCCTATGTACTGCATTGACTTTAAAGTTGATTGTGGTAGGTAGAGACTTTCAAATTTACCATGCAAATGTAACATCTAGTTAATATTGTTTTTTTCATAGGAAACTGTCACAAGTGTGGAGAGAGTGGTCATTTTGCAAGAGAGTGTCCAAGTGCAGAATCAGGTGGATCTCGCTCAGGCGGTGGTAAGTAGCTGATATTACCGCGATACAAATATGATGTACAGATAAATAGTCTTTATGCTTTATGCATTTTGAATGCATAATATATTTTTAGCTCCTGCCGTCACCGTAGGTGAGATGAAGGTAGCTAATGATCCATTCCGCCTCCTTCCGGGTTTTTACCTCTTTTTAGCTCCCGCCGTCACCGTAGGTGAGACGGAGGGAGCTATGGATCCTACCTTCGTTTTTTTTTGCCTTTTCTTTTGCCTATAACTTTGTAAGAAAATAAGCTAGGATAACAATTTTTGGTATGTGGGTTACTTCCAGGTGGATAATGGACAGGTTAAAATATTTTTCGCTCCTGCCGTCACCGTAGGTGAGCGAAGGGAGCTATGGATTCTACCTCCGTTTTTTTTTGGCCTCTTCTTTTGCCTATAACTTTGTGAGAAAATAAGCTAGGATAACAATTTTTGGTATGTGGGTTACTTCCAGGTGGCTAATGGACGGGTTAAAATATTTTTAATCTGAATTTAATACGCAAGGTTGCAGAGGAGAAAATGATGATGTAACGGCGTTGGGCCGTCCGTAAACAATTCGTTTCCGGAGCATATCTCTGAAATTACTTGTCCGATTGTCTTCAAATTTTACACACAACACCCCTAGGGGGTCTAGTTGTGCCTTTTGGGGTATTTGAACTTTGACCTACTTCGGGTTCAGAACTATGACCTATTTAGACGTTTTGACGCGCACTTCGTTTCCGGAGCAGATCTCGAAGAGTACTGGGCCGATGACAGTCATATTGCACATACATGTTCTCTAAGGTCCCTAGTTGTGCCTTTTCAGGTTTTTGGACCTTGAAGTTGACCCAGCACTTTGACCTAATTTATAACATCGGTAAATCCGACTGAAAGATTTTGCGGAATATCATGAAAACCGTTCAAGATAGCTACACCATTACTATAAAACAAATTGTGAGGTTTCAGGAGAGGATGCATCTTGAAAAATTTCAAGTCGATAAAATTAAAAATGGCCGCCTATCAGCCATTATTCACCTCGACAGGCCTGATATTGTGGAATATCATGAAAACCGCTCAAGATATCTACACCATTACTATAAAACAAATTGTAAGGCTTCAGGAGAGGATGTATTTTGAAAAAAATCATTTTGTCAAAGTTCAAAATGGCCGCCAATCAGCCATTATTCACTTTCACATGGCCGTTATTTGGTAAACCGTGCTAGATGGCTGGACCATTACTATAAAACAAAATGTGTGATTTCAGGAGAGGATGCATCTTGAAAAAATTTGACTCGATAAAATTCAAAATGGCCGCTTATCGGCCATTATTCACTTTCACATGGCCGTTATTTGGTCAACCGTGCTAGATGGCTAGACCATTACTGTAAAACAAAATGTGAGATTTCAGATGAGGATGCATCTTGAAAAAAATTGACTTGATCAAATTTAAAATGGCCGCCTTTTCGGCCATTATTCATTTTCACATGGCTGATATTTGGTAAACCGTGCTAGATGGCTAGACCATTACCTGATTACTATAAAACAAAGTGTGAGTTTTCGGGGGAGGATGCACCCCGAAAATTTTTAACTTACGAATTCAAAATGGCCGACAATCAGCATTATTTACCTCGATAGGCCTGATATCAGGTAAACCGTGCTAGATAGCTAGACCATTACTATAAAACAAAATGTGACGTTTTGAGAGCGGATGCCTTTTTCAAAACTTTCGACTCAATCGAATTCAAAATGGCCACCTATCGGCCACTATTAACTTTCATATTGCTGATATTTGGTAAACCCTGTTAGATAGCTGGACCATTACTATAAAACAAAATGTGAGATTACAAGAGAGGATGCATCTTGAAAAAAATTGACTCGATCAAATTCAAAATGGCCGCCTATCGGCCATTATTCACTTTCACATAGCCGGTTTTTAGTAACCATACTAGATGGCTAGACCATTACTATAAAACAAAATGTGAGATTTCAGGAGAGGATGCATCTTGAAAATTTTTGACTTGATCAAATTCAAAATGGCCTCCTATCGGCCATTATTCACTTTCACATGGGCGATATTTGGTAAACCGTGCTAGATGGCTAGACCATTACTATAGAATGAAATGTAAGATTTCAGCTGAGGATGCATCTTGGAAAATTTTGACTTGATCAAATTCAAAATGGCCGCCTTTAGGCCATTATTCACTTTCACATGGCCGATATTTGGTAAACCATGCTAGATAGCTAGACGATTACTATAGAATGAAATGTGAGATTTCAGCTGAGGATGCATCTTGAAAAATTCTGACTCGATCAAATTCAAAATGGCCCCCTATCGGCCATTATTTACTTTCACATGCCCAATATTTTGCAAACTGTGTTAGATGTTAGTCCATTACTATAAAACAAAATTTGAGGTTTCGGGGGAGGATGCACCCTAAGTTTTTAACTAATTTATATCAAATTCAAAATGACCGTAAATCAGCTATTAGTTAACTCGATTGGCCTGATATCGGGTAAACCATGCCAGATAGGTAGACCATTACTGGGATACTGATTAGGATCATTAATTTCAATGGAGGTTTGCAATCTCTGACAGACTGTCTAGTTCTTATCTTACTCTTAGACTGGGCTTCTTAGACCTAGTTGTCTTGCATCTTGATTTTTGACCTAGACTAGGGCTACATTAATGACCCTATACAAAATTCTAATTCGGAGCGGGAGCTCCTGGACTTATGTAGTCTTGTTAATCTGAATTCAATAAGCAAGGTCGCAGAAGAGAAAATGATGATGTTACGGCGTTGGGCCGTCTGTAAACAATTAGTTTCCGGAGCATATCTCTGAAAGTACTTGTCCAATTGTCTTCAAATTTTACACACAACACCCCTAGGGGGTCTAGTTGTGCCTTTTGGGGTATTTGAACTTTGACCTACTTCTGGTTCAGAACTATGACCTATTTAGACGTTTTGACCCGCACTTCGTTTCCGCAGCAGATCTCGAAAAGTACTGGGCCGATGACAGTCATATTGCACATACATGTTCTCTAAGGTCCCTAGTTGTGCCTTTTCAAACCTTGAAGTTGACCCAGCACTTTGACCTAATTTATAACATCGGTAAATCCGACTGAAAGATTTTGGGGAATATCATGAAAACCGCTCAAGATAGCTACACCATTACTATAAAACAAATTGTGAGGTTTCAGGAGAGGATGCATCTTGAAAAATTTCAAGTCGATAAAATTAAAAATAGCCGCCTATCGGCCATGATTCACCTCGACAGGCCCGATATTGCGGAATATCATGAAAACGGCTCAAGATAGCTACACCATTAATATCATATAAATTGTAAGGTTTCAGGTGAGGATGCATCTTGAAAAATTCAAGTTGATAAAATTCAAAATGGCCGCCTATCGGCCATTATTCACCTCGACAGGCCTGATATTGTGGAATATCATAAAACCGCTCAAGATATCTACACCATTACTATAAAACAAATTGGAGGGTTTCAGGAGAGGATGCATTTTGAAAAAATTCAACTCGTCCAAGTTCAAAATGGCCGCCAATCGGCCATTATTCACTTACACATGGCCGTTATTTGGTAAACCGTGCTAGATGGCTAGACCATTACTATAAAACAAATTGTGTGATTTCAGGAGAGGATGCATCTTGAAAAAATTTGACTATAAAATTCATAATGGCCGCTTATCGGCCATTATTCACTTTCACATGACCGATATTTGGTCAACTGTGCTAGATGGCTGGACCATTACTATAAAACGAAATGTGAGATTTCAGATGAGGATGCATCTGGAAAAAATTTGACTTGATCGAATTTAAAATGGCCGCCTTTTCGGCCATGATTCATTTTCACTGATATTTGTTAAACCGTGCTAGATAGCTAGACCATTTCCTGATTACTATAAAACAAAGTGTGAGTTTTCGGGGGAGGATGCACCCTGAAAATTTGTATTTTACGAATTCAAAATGGCAGACAATGAGCATTATTTACCTCGATAGGCCTGATATCAGGTAAACTGTGCTAGATAGCTAGACCATTACTATGAAACAAAATGTGACGTTTCGAGAGAGGATGCCTTTTAAAAAGTTTCGACTCAATCGAATTCAAAATAGCCGCCTATCGGCCACTATTTACTTTCACATTGCTGATATTTGGTAAACAGTGTTAGATAGCTGGACCATTACTATGAAACAAAATGTGAGATTACAAGAGAGGATGCATCTTGAAAAAAAATGACTATCAAATTAAAAATGGCCGCCTATCGGCCATTATTCACTTTCACATAGCCGGTTTTTGATAAACCGTGCTAGATGGCTAGACCAATACTATAGAATGAAATGTGAGATTCCAGCTGAGGATGCATCTTGGAAAATTTCGACTTGATCAAATTCAAAATGGCCGCCTTTAGGCCATTATTCATTTTCACATGGCCGATATTTGGTAAACTGTGCTAGATAGCTAGACGATTACTATAGAATGAAATGTGAGATTTCAGCTGAGGATGCATCTTGAAAAATTCTGACTCGATCAAATTCAAAATGGCCCCCTATCGGCCATTATTTACTTTCACATGCCCAATATTTTGCAAACTGTGTTAGATGCTAGTCCATTACTATAAAACAAAATTTGAGGTTTCGGGGGAGGATGCACCCAAGTTTTTAACTAATTTATATCGAATTAAAAATGACCCTAAATCAGCTATTAGTTACCTCGATTGGCCTGATATCGGGTAAACCGTGCCAGATAGGTAGACCATTACTGTGATACTGATTAGGATCATTAATTTCAATGGAGGTTTGCCATCTCTGACAGACTGTCTAGTTCTTATCTTACTCTTAGACTGGGCTTCTTAGACCTAGTTGTCTTGCGTCTTGATTTTTGACCTAGCCTAGGACTACATTAATAACCCTACACAAAATTGCTGAAATCAAATTCTAATTCGGAGCGGGAGCTCCTGGACTTATGTAGTCTTGTTTTTTTTGCCTATAACCTGAGAAAATAAGCTAGGATAACAATTTTTGGTATGTGGGTTACTTCTAGGTAGATAATGGACAGGTTACAATATTTTAAATATGAATTCAATATGCAAGGTCGCAGAGGAAATTGAACGATGTTACGGCATTGGGCCGTCCATGGTCAATTCGTTTCAGAAGCATTTCTCAGGATGTACTTGTCTGATTGTCTTCAAATTTTTATACACAACACCTAGTTGTGCCTTTTGGGTTATATGAACTTTAACCTACTTCTGGTTCAGTATTATGACCTAAAGACGTTTTACCACACACTTCATTTCCGGAGCAGATCTCAAACTATTGGGCCGATTAGTCATATTAAACATACAAGAACATTTTGACCTAATTCATAGGTAATTTCGACTGAAATATTTTGCAGAATATCATGAAAACCGCTCAACATAGCTAACATCATTAGCCAGGGGTAGAAACTAACGCTCTCCCATGGCTAGTGGAAATGTGTAAGGGCTGGTAAGTATCAGGGGTCCACCAGCCGTGCTGGCAAGTGCCGATTTTGGGGGCTTGCCATAATTTCATTGCCTTTTACTTATTATAGCGTCGTTATCTGTCACTTCAGCTAGGCATATCACATGTTTTATTAAAAGATGTATAAAAAAGCAAAGAGATTTATCATGTAGATAACTTTAACCAGGCCTTGTTAACTTCTTAATTTTATCGAGTGCAGCGTCGTGGCGATGACTCATTATTTTTGTTTCTGTGTGATAGCTAGCCTTGGAAGCAGGCTTCCTGGCCACTCGCATTAACCTCCAAAATGCAATGCTACCCACTAGGCTCGCACATTCGATTGGCTGTTACTTCCAAAAACAGAAATTTAAACACTAAAATGTTGGTATGATTTCCCTTGACAGCGGTAAAAAGTCTTTTATTAAGGCTATTGATAGACGATTGTCATAACAAAATAACGGGAAATTGTCAACGACTCAAACAGGCATTCGAATGGGCGAAATATTGATTGCCTTGTGTTTACTGGAAGACCCAGCCTTACACAAATCTGTGCACTTGCGGCGCATGTGCACCTATACGCATGCACATATGCTACTGTTCACTTCCATTTCCTTTGGTGTACATATCTGCGTGTGTATGGTTATTCCCAGCGAACAGGTCGCTGACACAATGGTGATTTGATTTTGGGCCAGAGTCGCAAACGGCTGCCAACAATAAAACACCATCGGGTCAACATCACATATTTACTAGGTTGTATCGTCCTGCCACGCAAATTTGGCCATCGAAATTGAAATCCAACATTCTTCTAATTGGACTCCTTAGAGTATTTATGGTTGGGGGAAAGGCATGTCTTCTGCGCATTACCAGGCATCTTAGTGAGTGTACATGAATGTTTGTTTTAGCAGTTCTATACGCAAACCTTTCCAGGCTGTATTGTCGACTAACACTGGGAATTATTCCCCAGTTGATTGGTAATTAATGGCATATCTAAATAGGCTAATATCAACAAAGTTTCTAGAGTATACGGTGTGCTACTGCTGGTATTTTACATTGAATAAATATATCAAATTAATAAAAAGATGTAGATTTTGGCATCATACTTGAATAGCCAAAAATAAGGTACCGTATTTTCCGGGTTATAAGACGCGACTTTTTTATTTTTAAAACCACTTTTAAAGGCTGGTGCGACTTATGCTCCGGTGCGACCTTTCTATGGTTTTCAACTCGGCCGAGGACAGCTGAATAAAATCTAGAATGGCCTCTACCCTCTGTCACGTAATGACAGTTTACTATTGATCAGCATGCATAATGCCTGAAAACTATGTATTTAATTTACAATTAATTGGGTAAGATAGAATGTTTTAGTGAAAGATCGTGACTGTTTGTTATGATTGCGTTTGTGTGTCAGCCATTTTCTCTGCATCCGGTCAGTATCGTCTGCATTCGCTAGGGGGCGAGACAATCGCAAGCAATTTACCGCATAAACACATCTATAGTGGAAGTCACATTAACCTGTAGCGCAAGTTTTTCGTCAATTTGTCAGTCAATTCTTAACCGATTTTCATGAAATTTTACAAGGACTATTATCGGGTCCCCTGCCAAATAGCATGAAATTTTCATGACAAAATAATTTATAGCTCAAATGTTAGACAATTCGACATATAGTAGCATAAATTTCTAAAACGACGTCCCTCTATAAACCCATTAAACTGTTTAAGTTAAAATCAGTTTTAAGCCATGAATTGCATTACATGCCAGATGGTCTAACTTTTGAACTATACAATATTTATCAGTGAAAATTTCACAGTGTTTGGCGGGGGACTCGATAATAGCCCTTGTTAAATTTCATGAAAATCGGTTGTGAATTGACTGAGAAATCGCCGAAAAACATACGCTACAAGTTGTTGTTATTATTAATTTGTATTCACTGGCCTAAGTCAATGCCCTTTATCGACATCGCCACCTGGTGAGTGTGGGTTAGTTACGGAAGTGGGAGCTCTCTAATGAGGTAGAAAAGAAAACGATGACGTCTGTCTTTCATACATGGCATTGAAATAATTTCGAATAAATCACTAAAAATCATGTTCACGTACATTGAACAATATATTAAACACTTTTATTATAGACTTTTAATATCGGTCTACCAGGCTATTAAATAGCATTGACTCTCTCCTCTTCTCTTGCTATAAACGCCAATGTACTGACACCTGACACTTGAATATCGTCAGACATGTCTCCGAGCCTGGTGCGTCATATCTGCCAGTGCGACCTGTCTATGGTTCGAGCCTAATCTTGAGCCTAGTGCGACTTATACTCCAGTGCGACTTATAGGCCGGCAAATACGGTATCTCTTCTTTGAATTTTAGCACCGCTAGTACAGATGCAAATGCGTTATTAGAACTTGTTGATTTTTGGGGTCATATATTGATCACTTATCATGCTATTCTGATAGTGAAACAAGTTGTTCACTGTGTCCAGTTAACCCAATGGGAATCACAGTGCAAAGGAGCTTGAGCCCCGGGGCCATGTTCTGAGATGATATTGAATCTCCTGGTCCCAGTTATGCAGTAAAGCCCCAAAGTGCCTGAAACAGAGCTTGAGCTAAGGGAGTTTTTATTTGTGTTGATAGGTCCATATGGTCCAAGAGTACCACCTATAGTGAAATTTTCTCAGGAATCCGAATCTGCACGTCTTGCAAAAATCATCCTGTCCAAAAATACTATGAAAACCCTTTAAACACTAGCACTGTCAAAACCGCAATGTGAAATATTGCGTATGAAATGATTGGTTTGCTAAAAAAGTGATAATTTTCTATTAAAAGCAGCATCTTGGGATGACATCAATTTTCGTTTTCAATTCCATACTAAAGTGGTGTATCCCACGGATCATGTTTTTATTAGCTCCCGCCGTCACCGTAGGTGAGCGAAGGGAGCTATGGATTCTACCTCCGTTTTTTTTTGGCCTCTTCTTTTGCCTATAACTTTGTGAGAAAATAAGCTAGGATAACAATTTTTGGTATGTGGGTTACTTCCAGGTGGCTAATGGACGGGTTAAAATATTTTTAATCTGAATTCAATACGCAAGGTTGCAGAGGGGAAAATGATGATGTGACGGCGTTGGGCCGTTGGGCCGTCCGTAAACAATTCGTTTCCGGAGCATATCTCTGAAAGTACTTGTCCGATTGTCTTCAAATTTTACACACAACACCCCTAGGGGGTCTAGTTGTGCCTTTTGGGGTATTTGAACTTTGACCTACTTCTGGTTCAGAACTATGACCTATTTAGACGTTTTGACGCGCACTTCGTTTCCGGAGCAGATCTCGAAAAGTACCGGGCCGATGACAGTCATATTGCACATACATGTTCTCTAAGGTCCCTAGTTGTGCCTTTTCAGGTTTTTGGACCTTGACCTTGAAGTTGACCCAGCACTTTGTCCTAATTTATAACATCGGTAAATCCGACTGAAAGATTTTGCGGAATATCATGAAAACCGCTCAAGATAGCTACACCATTATTATAAAACAAATTGTGAGGTTTCAGGAGAGGATGCATCTTGAAAAATTTCAAGTCGATAAAATTAAAAATGGCCGCCTATCGGCCATTATTCACCTCGACAGGCCTGATAATGCGGAATATCATGAAAACCGCTCAAGATAGCTACACCATTAATATCAAATAAATTGTAAGGTTTCAGGAGAGGATGCATCCTGAAAAAATTGAAGTTGATAAAATTCAAAATGGCCGCCTATCAGCCATTATTCACCTCGACAGGCCTGATATTGTGGAATATCATGAAAACCGCTCAAGATATCTACACCATTACTATAAAACAAATTGTAAAGCTTCAGGAGAGGATGTATTTTGAAAAAAATCATTTTGTCAAAGTTCAAAATGGCCGCCAATCAGCCATTATTCACTTTCACATGGCCGTTATTTGGTAAGCCGTGCTAGATGGCTAGACCATTACTATAAAACAAAATGTGTGATTTCAGGAGAGGATGCATCTTGGAAAAATTTGACTCGATAAAATTCAAAATGGCCGCTTATCGGCCATTATTCACTTTCACATGGCCGTTATTTGGTCAACCGTGCTAGATGGCTAGACCATTACTGTAAAACGAAATGTGAGATTTCAGATGAGGATGCATCTTGAAAAAAAATTGACTTGATCAAATTTAAAATGGCCGCCTTTTCGGCCATTATTCATTTTCACATGGCTGATATTTGGTAAACCGTGCTAGATGGCTAGACCATTACCTGATTACTATAAAACAAAGTGTGAGTTTCGGGGGAGGATGCACCCTGAAAATTTTAAACTTACGAATTCAAAATGGCCGACAATCAGCATTATTTACCTCGATAGGCCTGATATCAGGTAAACCGTGCTAGATAGCTAGACCATTACTATAAAACAAAATGTGACGTTTCGAGAGAGGATGCCTTTTAAAAACTTTCGACTCAATCGAATTCAAAATGGCCGCCTATCGGCCACTATTTACTTGCACATTGCTGATATTTGGTAAACCGTGTTAGATAGCTGGACCAATACTATAAAACAAAATGTGAGATTACAAGAGAGGATGCATCTTGAAAAAAATTGCCTAGATCAAATTCAAAATGGCCGCCTATCGGCCATTATTCACTTTCACATAGCCGGTTTTTAGTAACCGTACTAGATGGCTAGACCATTACTATAAAACAAAATGTGAGATTTCAGGAGAGGATGCATCTTGAAAAATTTTGACTTGATCAAATTCAAAATGGCCTCCTATCGGCTATTATTCACTTTCACATGGGCGATATTTGGTAAACCGTGCTAGATGGCTAGACCATTACTATAGAATGAAATGTGAGATTTCAGCTGAGGATGCATCTTGGAAAATTTTGACTTGATCAAATTCAAAATGGCCGCCTTTAGGCCATTATTCACTTTCACATGGCCGATATTTGGTAAACCGTGCTAGATAGCTAGACGATTACTATAGAATGAAATGTGAGATTTCAGCTGAGGATGCATCTTGAAAAATTCTGACTCGTTCAAATTCAAAATGGCCCCCTATCGGCCATTATTTACTTTCACATGCCCAATATTTTGCAAACTGTGTTAGATGTTAGTCCATTACTATAAAACAAAATTTGAGGTTTCGGGGGGAGGATGCACCCTAAGTTTTTGACTAATTTATATCGAATTCAAAATGACCGTAAATCGGCTATTAGTTACCTCGATTGGCCTGATATAGGGTAAACCGTGCCAGATAGGTAGACCATTACTGGGATACTGATTAGGATCATTAATTTCAATGGAGGTTTGCAATCTCTGACAGACTGTCTAGTTCTTATCCCACTCTTAGACTGGGCTTCTTAGACCTAGTTGTCTTGCGTCTTGTTGACCTAGCCTAGGACTACATTAAAAACCCTACACAAAATTGCTTAAATCAAATTCTAATTCGTCGCGGGAGCTCCTGGACTTATGTAGTCTTGTTTTTTTTACAATTTTCATATTTTTACAAATATTTTTAATCAACATTTCTATGAAACCAGAAGTAACCCAAACAAACTATTTGTATACTTGAAGTACGATTGAATGTATGCTGATGGCATCGGTCCAGCGTTGGGTAGACAATCAGTGCTGCAGGTGTGTCCTTCCGTGTCCTGACTATAAGACACCAATTAGCGGCGACTGCTCCGATCTTACCCTCTGATACGTGGGAATATGTGATGTAATGTGCTGAATATTGCTGACTTGTTTTGTTTACATGGCAATATACGACCTGGAAATACAACTATTTCACTCTTTTTCGGTGCCTCGTATTTTCAGTTAAGAGCAGTGGGCTATATAGCTTCATATAAATTGAATTTTCAAAATTGACAACATATAAAATGTCTCATCCCAAGGGGTTCCTTTGAGTAATTTTTAAATTTTTTATTATCACTCCCATATGACACAGGCTTTCACATGATGTAAAATATTTTGTGTCTGATCAATGACAATTGCACAATATAGAGAGGTGCCAACCCATCCGATTTTCGCCGAAGACCGTTTCTTCGGCCATTACAATAACTATTAATCATCTTAGATTTTCAGCATATGCTGCAATTTTTTTTTTAAATTTTTGTGTTCCATTTGTTCTTATTTACGTTGAAAATATAGGCCTACTGCCTCGTGTGGTAGGCCCACATTCCTAACCTTAGTATATTATTACATCTCTATGTGGTTGTTCAATACATGTAATAGGCCATTTATGACGAGAGGGGGTCAAGTGTATTACAAAATTCCTCCCAATGCCTAGACGCATGTTGGGTTAGATAACCCAGAATCTAGGCTGCCTGGGTCTTCCGATAAACATGGATTGTTAACTATCATCACGCGATCATAGGTGTTTTCGTTAGATAGATGTGCTATACCAATTGTCCAAAGGTATTATTGTGTTTATCCGCATGGACAACCTTACATGTATATAAAATCCAATGTTGCAATACAATAAATGTAATTCCAATATGTGTTTTCGCGGTAAAATGGCGGGAATAACAACGACAATAGCCCCGACATAAACACAGCTTTATTTCATGTTTTTATTTCCCAATCAATCTTGTTAACATCTTACAATTCTGCAAATCTATCAATTGATAATACGTAGCAATAATAGGTTATCTTAAATAGTCTTAAATTGGTTTGTTAAAATTTAAAGCCTTAGAATCTCTGGAAAAAAAATAAGGTTTTTGTCATTGAAGGTCTTGAAAAGGTCTTAATTTTCAGGCAGCCAATTTTTCTGATGAAATGTGTGTTTTTGTTAAAAGACTGGCCTAAAATAAGTATCTGCTAGTATTTCCAGGCATACATACATACCACATGGGTCCCAGCTTACACATCAGCATTATGGTGATTTTGGCCCAAAATTGACACATTACTAGTAGACCCAACTTTTGCGGTTTTTCTGGGCCTAATGTATTTTAGAGTTGATTATTTCCACGACAATGACGTTAAATTCGTTGAGCTGAGAGCATACCTAATGTCATGTGTCTGTTAAAAATAACTTGTTTCATTGCAACACGTTCTCATATTTTGAGATTTCTGCTTAGATTTTGAGATAAACACTGTTAAAGTTTGTCTCATTTCACCTACTGAAGGCCTAATACAATGGCAGCCATCACTGCTTGTCTGTGTCTACAGCTCACTTGATCAGTGTGTGCAGGGGATTCCGTCAGTACTCAATTGGCCGATTCGGTGACGTCACGCATGACCTCACCAATGCTCAGTGATAGCACCAAGCTCAGCAGTACCTAGCACTATGTTTGCAAGGTTCGACCTTAGTAGCAGTAGCACTGTGGACAAAAACTCTGTATTGTACCAATGTCGATTCATCGCAGACAGCGGTAGGCCGGCATTGGGGCAATGCTGGCAGTAGGTGTGAGAGCTGTAGCAGCGACCATTGCTGTCACAAATCGGCTGCTAACTGTTGTACCAATGTCAATCCAGCGCTGGGCCCCAATGGGATAACACTAGCAGCAGGCGAGAGTGATAGGCCTTTTATAGAAACAAATAGTAGGCCTAAATGTCCATTGAAACATAGACACATTCTAAGGATCAAATTCAACACTCTGTTAAGTCGTCGCAGCACTAGAAAATGGTGTAAAATTTCAAGACAATTGCCTTTCAACCCATGTCATTGACTGAAAAAGCAGCAAAGATCGTTCGCCTCAGATTCAGTGGCAGTGTTCTTGCTGTAGGCCTACTGTATAAACTACCCCAACGTTAAAGCAACTTCCGTGGTTTAGCGTACCTAGTATTTCGTCACAGCAAGGGAAAGAGAATCAATTTTATTTTCACTGTCACAGTCATCACCGCACACCACTGACATATCAATGCCAGCATACAGATCTTATTTTATGGGAATAGAGCTGCTGAAAAATAAATAAACAATTGTATTATTTGATCAATCTGTCAGGCCCTAGGCCTATATATTTCCGATAGTTGCACAGAAATATTTGTTAGCAAATTTCAGTTTCAAGCTGCCACAAAATACAATTCCAATAGGCAAGAAACATAAACACACCCTTTAAAACCCAGAGTGCGTTGCATAAATCATAACCGATACAGAAGCTATCAAAACAGAACAAATCTAAGTTTTATCCAAAATAAATATTTATTTGCCGAAAAGTGACTGCATTTTCTGCTGGATTGAAATACTGAAGTCAGTAGACGAGTAAATGATGCTATACAAAGACAAGAGTCGTTGAGCCAATGTCGGTAAAATCCTGGGCCAGGGTGAGACAGAGGGACAATATTAAATAGAGCCTATAGGCCTACTATACAGTGAGCTTTTTTGAGGTCACAAATCAAATCACACTAACTCAACTTGATGTCACCACCTGTGATGTAATCCAGGCTGCAGCTTTGTTCTTTCCTTAATTAGTCTGCTTAGTTAACGCCACAATCTCATAATTTATTGTCAATATTATTATTTATTTTCTTTTAGTTCGCAACTCGATTATAGCCTGTAACTATAACCGCAACATATATAATAGCGGTATTATATGACAAAGTTAACTCTCACTAAATATGACTATCTTACGTCCAGGAATTCCACGACTATGTGATATAGACCAAATAAACGGAGTTGCTATTGATATGGCAGAGTTATAATGGCAGTCAATGGGAGCACATCATTCCGAAAACGGAGCTGTCAATGGAGTTACAGAATTACATTTGATTAGCCACTGCTTAAGAGTAAATGTACAGACTCTGCGAATAGTCTAAATGTGATATTAGCCAACACATTTGTCGCTTAATGACCCTAAAGGTCGACGCAAGCTCTACTTCAGTGCCATCAGGCTCTAGTTTATATTGGATTCTATTGCATTGAAAAACAAATTTGAATCCCCGAATACAATTGTTAAATTGTTTGTCTTGAAAAGTCTTAAAAAGATCCTAAATTTGCCGATCCAAAAGCTGCAGAAAGATCCGAAATTTGCCGATCCAAAAGCTGCAGAAACCCTGTCTAGGCAGTTACAATTTAAATATGTTTTACATTGTTTTTTTTTCAGGTAATTGTCATAAGTGTGGAGAAAGTGGTCACTTTGCAAGGGAATGCCCAAGTGCAGAATCAGGAGGTGGTGGAGGAAGTGGTGGTGGTATGTATTGAGTTCATGGAGTTCTCATGATTTTTCACCTAATTTCCCTTATTCCAAATTGCTCTGTCAGTCTATCCAATTTTCCACATTTCACAATTACTTCAAAATTATAATAAAATCAACATTTTCAATGGATGTGCATTCAAAAATTCTAAATAGCAATTTCGATACTGCATTCTGTCTACACTTTAGCGCTTTGGGCAAACTCTAGGGTGACCAGCACAATCTGATTTGTTTTTTTACCCAATAATATTTTGATATGGTTCACAAAACGGATTCTGAAAACTTTTTGTGTCAATATTCTGTGTCCCAAATGACAAAATTGACATCGTCTTGAAATGTGGCAACAGTTGAACACGCAAAAATTCAGTTTTCTGTCATTCCATAGCCTATTATAGTACACCAAATGTTGTTTCTGAAAAAGCAATTATTTCTGTATATGGTGAGTTATTGCGCTTCCCGTCGTCAATTTTACGACAGTCAGCATCTCCATTTTGGTATTGTGCGCCGCCCGCCGTATTCACTATCGGCCACCTCCATAACGCGGCCACGGCCAGTGATTTTTCAGCAACAAGTCATTTTTAGCTCCCGTCGTCACCGTAGGTGAGACGGAGGGAGCTATGGATTCTGCCTCCGTTCTGTTTTTTAGCCCGCCTTTTAATTTTAATTAAAAAAGGTGGGCTATTGCAATTGAAGTTCGGCGGCGTCGGCGACAGCGTCGGCGTTAACATTTACTTGTGAGCGCGATAACTTGAAAAGTTTTTCATGTTTCCTTCCCAAATTTGTTTTGCATGTTAACTAATGACCACTTCTCAGACAAGTTCAATAATGGCTGAAAAAAAAAATGGCCGACTTATTGCGATTTTTCACCTTTTACGTCAGTAATTTGACCTTGTGGGCGCGATAACTTGAAAAGTTTTTCACATATCCTTTTCAAATTTGTTATGCATGTTACTAATGACCAGTTCTCGGACAAGTTCAATAATGGCCGAAAAAAAAAGGCAGATTTATTGCGATTTTTCACATTTTACGTCAAAAATTTGACCTTGTGGGCGCGATAACTTGAAAAGTTTTTCACATATCCTTTTCAAATTTGTTATGCATGTTACTAATGACCAGTTCTCGGACAAGTTCAATAATGGCCGAAAAAAAAGAGGCCGATTTATTGCGATTTTTCACATTTTACGTCAATAATTTGACCTTGTGGGCGCGATAAGCTGAAAAGTTTTTCACATATCCTCTTCAAATTGGTTATGCATGTTACTAATAAGTAGTTCTTGGACAAGTTCAATAATGGCCGAAAAAAAAAAAGAGGCCGATTTATTGCGATTTTTCACATTTTACGTCAATAATTTGACCTTGTGGGCGCGAAAAGTTTTTCACATATCCTCTTCAAATTGGTTATGCATAATACTGATAAGTAGTTCTTGGAGAAGTTCAATAATGGCCGGAAAAAAAAAGGGCTGATTTATTGCGATTTTTCTCATTTTACGTCAATAATTTGACCCTGTGGGCGCGATAACTTGAAAAGTTTTTCACATATTCTCTTCAAATTCGTTATGTATGTTACTTAGAGGTAGTTCTTGGACAAGTTCAATAATGGCTGAAAAACAAAAAAAATGGCCGATTTAATGTGATTTTTCTCATTTTACGTCAATAATTTGACCTTGTGGGCGCGATAACTTGTAAAGTTTTTCACATATCCTCTTCAAATTCGTTATGCATGTTACTAATAAGTAGTTCTTGGACAAGTTCAATAATGGCTGAAAAAAAATTCAAAATGGCTGATTTATTGCGATTTTACGTCAATAATTTGACCTTGTAGGCGCGATAACTTCAACATTTTCACAAGTATCCTCTTCAAGTTTGTTATGCATGTTACTAATAAGCAGTTCTTGGACAAGCTCAATAATGGCCGGTAAAAAAATCAAAATGGTCGAGGCGAGCGAAAGAAAACGCTCTCAATAACTCACCATGCCCTATCACCCCCACCCTCACATCATCATCTGTACATCATTTATCTCATCAATTGACTACAACGTTTTTATTGTAATACCCCCCTCATCATATATCGACTTTGATCTTTATGACACCAATAGAAAATATATTATTAAAAAAAAGTATTATATAGTATATCATATTATACATGTATCTATCTTATTTAACATACCATTTATATCTTGGGTTGTTATTTACGTGATGACATTCGTCTTTACTTTCTTTATCATAATTCGGCGGCGGGCTATTATCGAGTGTGCTCTTGTTACCTGTTTTTTTTGCCTATAACTTTGCAAGAAAATAAGCTAGGATAACAATTTTTGGTATGTGGGTTACTTCCAGGTGGATAATAGACAGGTTAAAATATTTTTATTCGAAATTCAATATGCAAGGAGAAAATAATGATGTTACGGCGTTGACCTACTTTTGGTTCAGAACTATGACCTATTTAGACGTTTTGACACACACTTCGTTTCTGGAGCAGATCTTGAAAAGTACTGGGCCGATTAGTCATATTGCACATATATGTTCTCTAAGGTCCCTAGTTGTGCCTTTTCAGGTTTTTGTACCTTGACCTTAAAGTTGACCCAACACTCTGACCTAATTTATAACATCGGCCATTATTCACCTATACAGTTGAATTAAATTTTACATTAACTCATGAATGCATGCACTAACAAACACGTGATGATATCCCAATGATGAATTAATACCGGTACAGCATTGTAGAAGGCGGACTAACATTAATACAGCGATGCGGCGATGTCCAGTGATTAATGAGAACGCCACACGTAAAATTTCGCAACATATCGTTACATGACGTGTGGGCGGGTGTCGACCAATCACAGTGAGATTATGCCGGCCTTCAAATGATTGACAGCTCGACCAGCAGTGACAGCAGGCCTAGAATCAGACATTCAAGCAAGACGGCTATTGTGTTTTATTATACTTTCTCGCTTCTTGGCGTTAAACAGTCAAGTAGCGTGTCACTAACAAACACCCTTTACCGGCGTTAAACTAATTATTATTGATAATTATTATTGTATTATTGATAAAGAACCATTCTCATGATTATTACGGGTGGTGATTAGCAACTCGCATGAACTGGTCAAAGTACCAAATCCATATACATATTATTCGAAATATATTCTATTAATATAATTGAACATAATATTATAAAAGCATCAATATTTAATATCATTTTTATGATGTTTGAAAAATTGTAAGGAATGACTACTTTGATTTTGTAACATGAATAAACGCGTTGAAAACAGAGAAATCTGTGGAATGTATAAATATGAAATGTAAATATTATTATTGTTTTAGGGCACATGTTTAAAATCGTGATGTGCAATGTCATTATGTGATGTGATGTGCAAAGTCAATTAATCTCCGTTGAGACTTAAAATCTAGTAGGGTTCACAGTGTTAATTAGCCCAGTCTGTCGGGAAGGGAAGTTAGGCACGGTGCAAAACCCCACTCTATTGCTGCAGTAAACAGGAGACGCCAACTCAATGCTGAATCAATGGTGGCCCGCTATCTGCGACTTTGAGCCAACAACAACCCTACAGTGGGTCACCGTGCCGGGCTCAATGAAGAGAAAACAAATTGTGAGGTTCCAGGAGAGGATGCATCTTGAAAAATTTCAAGTTGATAAAATTAAAAATGGCCGCCCATCTTGCCATTATTCACCTCGACAGGCCTGATATTGCGGAATATCATGAAAACCGCTTAAGATAGCTACACCTTTACTATAAAACAAATTGTAAGCTTTCAGGAGAGGATGCATCTTAAAAAAATTCAGGTCGATAAAATTCAAAATGGCCGTCTATCGGCCATCATTCACCTCGACAGGCCTCATATTGCGGAATATCATGAAAACCGCTCAAGATAGCTACACCATTACTATGAAACAAATCGTAAGGTTTCAAGAGAGGATGCATTTTGAAAAAATTCAACTTGATCAAGTTTAAAATGGCCGCCTATTGGGTAAACCATGCTAGATAGCTAAACCATTACTATAAAACAAAATGTGAGATTTCAGGAGAGGATGCATCTTGAAAAAAATCGACTTGAACAAATTAAAAATGGCCGCTTATCAGCCATTATTCACTTTCACATGGGCGTTATTTGGTAAACCGGGCTAGATGGCTAGACCATTACTATAAAACAAAATGTAACATTTCAGGAGAGGATGCATCTTGAAAAATTTCGACTTGATAAAATTCAAAATGGCCGCTTATCAGCCATTATTCACTTTCACATTGGCGATATTTGGTAAACCGTGCTAGATGAGGATGCACCTTGAAAAATTTTGACTTGATCAAATTCAAAATGGCCGCCTTTTCGGCCATTATTCATTTTCACATGGATGATATTTGGTAAACCGTGCTAGATGGCTAGACCATTACTATGATTATAAAGCAAAATATGAGTTTTCGGTGGAGGATGCACCCTGAAATTTTTTAACTTACGAATTTAAAATGGCAGACAATCAGCATTATTTACCTCGATAGGCCTGATATCAGGTAAACCGTGCTAGATAGCTAGACCATTACTATAAAACAAAATGTGTTGTTTCCGGAGAGGATGCCTTTTAAAAACTTTCGACTCAATCGAATTCAAAATGGCCGCCTATCGGCCACTATTTACTTTCACATTGCTGATATCTGGTTAACCGTGTTAGATAGCTAGACCATTACTATAAAACAAAATGTGAGATTTCAGGAGAGGATGCATCTTGAAAAAATTTGACTGGTCTAAATTTAAAATGGCAGCTTATCAGCCATTATTCACTTTCACATGGCCGTTATTTGGTAAACCGTACTAGATTGCTAGACCACTGCTATAAAACAAAATGTGAGATTTCAAGAGAGGATCCATCCTGAAAAATGTTGACTCGATCAAATTCAAAATGGCTGCCTTCAGGCCATTATTCACTTCCACATGGCAGTTATTTGGTAAACCGTGCTAGATGGCTAGACCATTACTATAAAACAAAATGTGAAATTTCAGGAGAGGATGCATCTTGAAAAATTTAGACTACATCAAACTTAAAATGGCCTCCTGCCTATCGGCCATTATTTGTGAGATTTCAGCTGAGGATGCGTTTAAAAAAATTCTGACTCGATCAAATTTAAAATGGCCCCCTATCTGCCATTATTTACTTTCACATGCCCAATATTTTGCAAACTGTGTTAGATGCTAGTCCATTACTATAAAACAAAATGTGAGGTTTTGGGGGACGAAGCACCCTGAATTTTTTAACTAAAAATGACTGTAAATCAGCCATTATTTACCTTGATTGGCCTGATATCTGGTAAACCGTGCCAGATAGGTAGACCATCACTGTGATACTGATTAGGATCATTAATTTCAATGGAGGTTTGCAATCTCTGACAGACTGTCTAGTTATTATCTTCCTCTTAGACTGAGTCTCTTAGACCTAGTTGTCTTGCGTCTTGATTTTCGACCCAGCCTAGGACTACATTAATAACCCTACACAAAATTGCTTATATCAAATTCTAATTCGGAGCGGGGGCTCCTGGACTTATGTAGTCTTGTTAATTACAAAATTCCTTGTTAACGCGATAACTGGATCTCTCCCAATTTTTTATGTGATGTTGCCCATGAGTATGGAGATGACCTGATAGATTTTTCAGCTTTCATCCGAAAATCAAAATGGCCGCAACCTGGCGATTAACATGTTTTTTTTTATTTCTATTTTTTTCAGATTTCCTTAGAAACCTGGTAAATATAGGTTTTCGGGGTCTGCGAGTCTATTGGCATTGTCCGTTTTAGTGTGTGCCTGAAAACAAGGCTATGGCGGCAATCTTGATTTTTAAATTTAATAATCCCTTGTCAACGCGATAACTTGAAAAATAATTATTGAATCTCTCCAATTTTTTATGTGAAGTTACCCATGATTATGGAGATGACCTGATTAGAATTTCAGCTTTCCACCGATAATCAAAATGGCCGCCACCTGGTGACTAATTAGCTCCCGCCGTCACCGTAGGTGAGCGAAGGGAGCTATGGATTCTACCTCCGTTTTTTTTTGGCCTCTTCTTTTGCCTATAACTTTGTGAGAAAATAAGCTAGGATAACAATTTTTGGTATGTGGGTTACTTCCAGGTGGCTAATGGACGGGTTAAAATATTTTTAATCTGAATTCAATATGCAAGGTTGCAGAGGAGAAAATGATGATGTGACGGCGTTGGGCCGTTGGGCCGTCCGTAAACAATTCGTTTCCGGAGCATATCTCTGAAAGTACTTGTCCGATTGTCTTCAAATTTTACACACAACACCCCTAGGGGGTCTAGTTGTGCCTTTTGGGGTATTTGAACTTTGACCTACTTCTGGTTCAGAACTATGACCTATTTAGACGTTTTGACGCGCACTTCGTTTCCGGAGCAGATCTCGAAAAGTACTGGGCCGATGACAGTCATATTGCACATACATGTTCTCTAAGGTCCCTAGTTGTGCCTTTTCAGGTTTTTGGACCTTGACCTTGAAGTTGACCCAGCACTTTGACCTATTTTATAACATCGGTAAATCCGACTGAAAGATTTTGCGGAATATGATGAAAACCGCTCAAGATAGCTACACCATTACTATAAAACAAATTGTGAGGTTTCAGGAGAGGATGCATCTTGAAAAATTTCAGGTCGATAAAATTAAAAATGGCCGCCTATCGGCCATTATTCACCTCGACAGGCCTGAGATATTGCGGAATATCATGAAAACCGCTCAAGATAGCTACACCATTAATATCAAATAAATTGTAAGGTTTCAGGAGAGGATGCATCCTGAAAAATTTGAAGTTGATAAAATTCAAAATGGCCGCCTATCAGCCATTATTCACCTCGACAGGCTTGATATTGTGGAATATCATGAAAACCGCTCAAGATATCTACACCATTACTATAAAACAAATTGTAAGGCTTCAGGAGAGGATGTATTTTGAAAAAAATCATTTTGTCAAAGTTCAAAATGGCCGCCAATCGGCCATTATTCACTTTCACATGGCCGTTATTTGGTAAACCGTGCTAGATGGCTAGACCATTACTATAAAAAAAAATGTGTGATTTCAGGAGAGGATGCATCTTGAAAAAATTCGACTCGATAAAATTCAAAATGGCCGCTTATCGGCCATTATTCACTTTCACATGGCCGTTATTTGGTAAACCATGCTAGATGGCTAGACCATTACTATAAAACAAAATGTGTGATTTCAGGAGAGGATGCATCTTGAAAAAATTAGACTCGATAAAATTCAAAATGGCCGCTTATCGGCCATTATTCACTTTCACATGGCCGTTATTTGGTCAACCGTGCTAGATGGCTAGACCATTACTGTAAAACGAAATGTGAGATTTCAGATGAGGATGCATCTTGAAAAAAATTGACTTGATCAAATTTAAAATGGCCGCCTTTTCGGCCATTATTCATTTTCACATGGCTGATATTTGGTAAACCGTGCTAGATGGCTAGACCATTACCTGATTACTATAAAACGAAGTGTGAGTTTTCGGGGAGGATGCTCCCTGAAAATTTTTAACTTACGAATTCAAAATGGCCGACAATCAGCATTATTTACCTCGATAGGCCTGATATCAGGTAAACCGTGCTAGATAGCTAGACCATTACTATAAAACAAAATGTGACGTTTAGAGAGAGGATGCCTTTAAAAAGCTTTCAACTCAATCGAATTAAAAATGGCCGCCTATCGGCCACTATTTACTTTCACATTGCTGATATTTGGTGAACCGTGTTAGATAGCTGGACCATTACTATAAAACAAAATGTGAGATTACAAGAGAGGATGCATTCTGAAAAAAATTGACTCGATCAAATTCAAAATGGCCGCCTATCGGCCATTATTTACTTTCACATAGCCGGTTTTTAGTAACCGTACTAGATGGCTAGACCATTACTATAAAACAAAATGTGAGATTTCAGGAGAGGATGCATCTTGAAATATTTCGACTTGATCAAATTCAAAATGGCCTCCTATCGGCCATTATTCACTTTCACATGGGCGATATTTGGTAAACCGTGCTAGATGGCTAGACCATTACTATAGAATGAAATGTGAGATTTCAGCTGAGGATGCATCTTGGAAAATTTTGACTTGATCAAATTCAAAATGGCCCAAGCGGCCATTATTTACTTTCACATGCCCAATATTTTGCAAACTGTGTTAGATGTTAGTCCATTACTATAAAACAAAATTTGAGGTTTCGGGGGAGGATGCACCCTAAGTTTTTAACTAATTTATATCGAATTCAAAATGACCGTAAATCAGCTATTAGTTAACTCGATTGGCCTGATATCGGGTAAACCATGCCAGATAGGTAGACCATTACTGGGATACTGATTAGGATCATTAATTTCAATGGAGGTTTGCAATCTCTGACAGACTGTCTAGTTCTTATCTTACTCTTAGACTGGGCTTCTTAGACCTAGTTGTCTTGCGTCTTGATTTTTGACCTAGACTAGGACTACATTAATAACCCTATACAAAATTGCTTAAATCAAATTCTAATTCGGAGCGGGAGCTCCTGGACTTAAGTAGTCTTGTTTTTTTTTAATTTTTTTTTTTAAATTCCCTTAAAACCTGGTATATATAGGTTTTCAGGGTCTGTGAGTCTATTACAATAATTATCCGTTATAGCACGAATCGTTACTACACGAATCGGATATAACACGATGCAACCATGGATCCCAAAATTTTACACTATCTTTTTTATAATTTTTCTGGAAAAACCGTGTTATAAATATTTGAACATCCAATTAAGCATGAAATTGTCCGCCAACGTCACATGTTAATCGTGCAGCAGCGGTAGGCCTAATCCCTCACGCATGACGCTCACGCAAAGTCCCCGGCAAGTGGTATTGCACAGCACATAACGGCACCCTTTTAGAACAAGAGTATCTCATTTCGTATTTGAGCTTATATTCAATTCAAACACAAATCATGTAATAGATAATATAAAACGAATAAGACGTGCACGATTTGATCTCAGAAAATGTATTTACTTAATCAAATTAACTTGGCATGTTTAGCGAAAGAACATGTTTATTTAAATCATGCAATAAAAATATTATAACACGAAGAATAATGTTTTCACATGTTTTTTTAATCTGTATTAAAATATTATAACAAGAATATGGTGATTCTGCAAGTTTTTAAAATCGCGTGTAATGAAATATTATATTACGAATATGATGTGTTTTATATTATGTGTTTTATATCGTGTTATAAAATATTACAACACGAATATGGTGCTATTTATATCGTGTTATAAAATATTATAACACAAATATGACATGCACGATTTGATGTCAGTAATCCTAGCTATTAAATAAAATTAACTTAATTTAGCAGGTTCAACCGAAAAAATGCTTATTTTTAAATCACGTAATAAAATAGGTAGCCAGAGGTGATGACACGCCGATCGTTTGATGAATACCACACAACACACATTGTGCAATGTCGAGCAGCGTTCTGGTTTGTATTGCAAGGTGTTATGTTGGCGATAAACAAGTCATTTTGTTAAATAATTTATAAATTAAGTTTTTATATTAGATTTAATAATGTTGCATAAATATATTTTTATCCCGATATGATCAGTCATAAATCACTGTCAGTATGGACAGCTCCCTGACAAGTTTGATTTGACAAGCGTGTTCTAACGCTGATTGGTCAATATCTCCCTCCCATCTCACCTGACCACGACGCTGGCCCAGCAATTAATCAGCACTGGTTCATTTACGGGCAGTTACGCGATGATCGACGCCGCAAGTAAACGTGAGCGTGTCAAACCATTTCAAGCCTACAGGCTTGGTAGTTATCCTATGAATAATATAACATCAGTGATATGCTGTTTTATTACAAGATTTGGAAAAAAACATAATATTCGTGTTGTAGTAATTGATTGCACGATACAAAAAATGCAAAGACATCGTGTTTGTTGTGTTCAAACGCTGATTGGTCAACACCCGCCTCCCATCGTACCGGGCCGTGTCAGGATGATTGACAGTCTCGTATGATCTCACGTTGAAAATGATATTTCACGAGATTTTGACACCTCTACTCTCAAAACTATGACGTCATTAAACACTGTACATGACACAGCGTCACTCTGTTCACGAGTCCAGTATTCCTGATTCAACTAATTTTACTTCTACTGTTTATATTAGACACATTCAACCAATTCACATTTTTATTATTTACAAATAATAATTAATATAACTTCTAAAACTCTGATATTTGTACAGTAAATAAGGCCTGGAAACAACGTTATGCTACAAGCTATTATATTGTCCCGTTTCAGTTATTTATATCACCGCATCCCGTGCATCTCCGGTCATATCGTATCTAGTAGTACTAGATAAAATCGGGCCATTTCGTATAACACGATCTGCTTATAACACGATTTGTATTTATGGACCCCACCGATCGTGTTATAACGAATAACTACTGTAGTATTGTGCGTTTTCATGTGAGACTGAAAACTAAGCTGCGGCGGCAATTTTAATAAATCATTCTTATTTTCAATTAATTGGCTTGAAACCTGGCATATATAGAGTCCCTGCATGAGCCGAGGTGCATTTGAGTGCTTGCACGGTATTTTTTATTTTTTCAAAAATTCTGTTTTCTAGGCAATTGCTTCAAATGTGGTGAGGCTGGACATTTTGCTCGTGAATGTACAAATGAGGACACAAGTGGTGGCACTGGAGGCAAGTATTTGGGACTGGTTTGGCACAGGCCACTGGAGAGTCATCGATTTTTTTATCCTCTGAATTTTGGGGCAGTGAGTTATGGTGTCACCCTGTCCGGTCGCCTCTCCACAGGGTCAGGTCCTGGAAGTGCTTCAATTTGAACACCCCTTGAAAATCTCAAAAATGGTTTTAGTAAGATTTTCCAAAAGTCGGAAATAATTTAATTTGATTCAGATAACTTGTAAAATAATTATTGGATTTCTTTAATCCCCCCCCCCCCCCATAAATCTGAAGCACAATTTTGTCAATTCTACCAATGTGTCATCAATATATAATACTGGGTCAAAAATAGCCTTTAAGTTTACATTGTAAGGTCTCGTATTTGAAACTTTTCCTGGCGCGTAGGGTTTATACCCTTTTATGCGCTTGCACACTTTCCATCAGGGGCTGGCACGATAAATAGGCAGAGGGTGTGGATCCATCTCTTCATGTAGGAATAGAACCTGAAAAATTGTGATCACCTTATTTTAACACAAAGTCTAATGCTCTCTGTGCGATGCTCTCCTGGAGGAGAGTTCAATGCTCTCTTATTAATTTTCAAGAGGTTTTTTTTATAGCTTTCCTCCTATTTCCTTATGTGGAGGACTGCAACTTGCTCCCCACATTGAATTAACTATCTGTAATGTAAATGACAAAACTGTTGTAGATAGCTAGACCATTACTGTAAAACAAAATGTGGGAATTCAGGGATACACGATCCGGGCAAGGATTATGTTGGCCAGCTGGCCTCTTGTCGCAATGATTAACTCTTTTTATCTTGTATGTATAATGTTTATGAATAATTTCAGAAAAGAGAGAAATCTATGTACCTCCTCCTCCACCTGAAACTGAACAAGAGATATTTGTAACAATGCAGAAGGGTATTCACTTTGACAAGTATGACGATATTCCAGTGGAAGTTACTGGCCAGGGAAAGCCTAATGTTGGTTTAAATAGGTTTGTCAGATTACACATTTTTCAGGAATTACCTCACCTTGATGTATTTCCTCCCTATTTTGAGATAATGCTGCATTTGAAAAGAATGTAAATGATCACTAATAAGGGAAAACTTTAGCGAGTTGGAGGAACATTATATTATCAAATATTCAATTTGTATGTACTGGTATGTGTTCAGTAGATAGCCTCCGCTACCCACCTCTCGTGAATGCAATATCTACATAACCGCCAATCCAAATCACTCGAAATTTTTTGTATGTGGGCCATTACCTACCTGACCAAGAAATGACCGTAAATCAGCCATTATTCACTTGATTGGCCTGATATCTGGTAAACCGTGCCAGATAGGTAGACCATCACCGTGATACTGATTAGGATCATTAATTTCAATGGAGGTTTGCAATCTCTGACAGACTGTCTAGTTATGATCTTCCTCTTAGACTGAGTCTCTTGGACCTAGTTGTCTTGCGTCTTGATTTTTGACCCAGCCTAGGACTACATTGTTATCCCTACACAAAATTGCTTAAATCAAATTCTAATTTGGAGCGGGAGATCCTGGACTAATGTAGTCTTGTTAATTACAAAATTCCTTGTTAACGCGATAACTGGATCTCTCCAATTTTTAGCTCCCGCCGTCACCGTTAGATATTGTTCTCAGCTCAACGAATTTAACACCGTTGTCGTGGAATAAATAGACACTACATCTAACGCTTCTTAGACCTAGTTGTCTTGCGTCTTGATTTTTGACCTAGCCTAGGACTACATTAATAACCCTATACAAAATTGTTTAAAGCAAATTCTAATTCGGAGCGGGAGCTCCTGGACTTATGTAGTCTTGTTTAATTTTAACTTTACCCAAATTCTATCCCTGATACAACGTTAAAATGTTGCTCTGATTTCAGTTTTGCAGAAGCTGATATATATGATACCTTTAAAGATAATCTGAAGAAATGTAATTATGAAAAGCCAACACCAATTCAAAAATGGGCCATTCCCATTATCATGGGTGGAAGAGACTTGATGGGATGTGCACAGACAGGATCTGGAAAAACGGTAAGTATTCACTGTCACAATTTTAATCCATAGTTCCCATTGGTGGGAGTTTTAATAGAATTGGTGACAATAAAATTTTGTTGTTTTTTTCAGGCTGCCTTTTTACTTCCCGTATTGACTGGTATCCTTCGTAATGGTATTGAAGGAAGTAAATTTTTGGAAGCGCAAGAGCCACAAGCAATTGTTATTGGTCCTACACGTGAATTAGTCGTCCAAATATACAATGAAGCTAGAAAATATTCCTATGGAACAGTTGTACGGCCAGTTGTAGTCTACGGTGGCACATCTGTTGGTCATCAAGCCAGACAGCTAGAGCAAGGAAGTCATATTGTGATTGGCACCCCAGGACGCTTACTCGATTTCGTAGGCAAGGGAAAGGTAAGAATGCACGTGGATTGTGAACGTGGATTGATTAACATTTTGGGAAAAAAGAAATTGAATAACAAATTGCTGCAGGTTATTTAATGAATTTATGGAAAGGAATTCATCAGTGCATTGTCATCATGCAGCCTCGCCTGATCTCTCCTCAGTCTCAGGGTTCTAACCAGGCGCCTTTAGCGTGTCGGGCCGACACCCTGAATTTTGCTGCCGCTACGCTACTAATATCGCCGACACGCTCCCGATACGCTGAATAAGGAAAGACGCGCTGCCGAAACCCTGGAAATAATCGTTCAATTTTTAATTCATTTGAAAATTTATGCTGAGCGAATGCTGGGCTAATGATTCGCCAACTTTGCAGACAGCGGGCCAGCAGTTGCTGTGACGTCCTCAACGAGGCCGTGGATTGCTGTATTCTTTTTACCAGAAAAAAACCAACCTTTTTCAACATGGCGGTGACTGAGAGCTCCGAAAAATGCCCACAATTTTTTAATAACTGGAAAATGAGCTCATCATGAGATCTCGTAGCTTAAATGTTACTGATTCTAAGAAAAAAGCACTTTTTTCAAACTGATTATTCAAGGTCAGGTCTTGGATTACACCGCCGCCACATCGGATACACAACTCTGAGAATTTGTGTAGTCTTAGATCTGTGGCTGAAACCTTCAGCCATGCTGGGGCTATTAAGCAGCCCCAAATGCTGCTATGGTTGCAGTGGAGTTGTCCTAATATCATCTATGATGCTTTGCCTGTTAAGGTTTATATATTGCGTGAACTATTTGCACCATAATGCAACGTATCTACCACCTCCTCTATATGATACAACCTAGGTCCACTAACAATACAAACAGTTTATCTCTAATACTGATATGAAGACGTGTAAAAATATACTGTCCTGCACATGTATTACAGGGTTCCTGCGAGTCAATAAAAGTTATTAATAGTCATTAAATTTAAAAATAGGGCTTAGTTTCTTTAAAAAGTCATGAAATTTGGTTGTTAGTCATTAGAGGTCATTAAAAATGAGAAAATCATCAGCCAGCCGGTTCTCACAATAATGACTGGTTTTCTGCCAGTGTTGAGGTCAGTGTGTGTTGAGTATTGTTATTGTCGGAAGGTGCATGCAGTATACTTCCAGGTCTAACTGTTATTTTGCGTTTAAATTACGACAAAAAGGTATACATAAATATCAATTTGTTTATTTTCGTCATTAAAAAGGTCATTAGAAGTCATCATTTTTAAGGAAAGTTGAGCCGCAGGAGCCTTGTATTACTATAGCTTTAAATGCTATAGAATCTATAAGTAAATAACCAAAAGGTTCATGTACAAACAAGCTATTGCTGTGTACAGTGTATCTGGCGATTACAGGTATCTATTTTATACCTGCTGTGCGGTTGTTTTACTATGAAAAACATTGAATCTACAGATACAAATTTAGACAGGAGAGCGAGATTTATTAAGCGTAGCATTTTCCTTCATTCAATCACTGTTGCCACTGAGTGACAGCAAAATATCACAGGTTGATGAAAATTCTTTTTTCATGGTCTATTTATCTTTTTACAAGAATTTTCAAGGCCTGTAGTTCTTTATTTTCATATTCACACACTTTCCACGTTTTCAAGAACCCGTGGGAGCCATATATCAAAGTGTAGGGAAATCAGGGATGGGCTAAAAGTAATAGGTAATAGTATTTAGTAATAGATAACGGGGACAATTTCACTGTAATAGTAATGGTAATAGATTGCGAAAAAATGAAGTAATACTAATAGATAATAGTCTATTACTTTTATATTACACTATTCTATTTTCTATCAAATAAACCTATACCATTAATCTTTTATATTTAATTAATAACTTGTCAGTATGAATATACATGAAGATTTGTATTAGAATTATTGATGCCCACAGTGATGTACATTCCAAACACCTTGTAGAGTGTGGGCCGTCAATAAAACAACATCTTATATTTGCTGGGTGGCGGTTAAGTTGCCAGCATTGTATTTGTTTACACAGCTCAATTTGTGAAGAGCAACACACTTTAATTACCATTATTGATGGTCAATGAAGCGCGACTTAAAATGCTAATGCCTAATGGAACACTCAATATGAAGTCTATTGTCAGGCCCCCTTTGTCAAACACCTTTGATCTTTTGGCCCTGATGGTCAGCCTAGCAAACACAGAGCATTCTCACCATGCTGTTCAAATGTTGGGCCAGCGTCGAAGACTGTGGGCAATATTGAAATTGCTTTGGGTGAATGCACTTTGTTTGATGGGAGCGCAAATGTATGGTGTACAGTGTTATGACGGCGATTGGTGGCAAAACTTAATTAACCCTAACAGCCTTAGAAACTACATTAAACTACCCCAACACAAATTTTACCATGTTATTAAAATACAAACATATCATTTCTAGAGAGAACATTTGTCGCACAATGTTTAGCGATCGTAAAATAAACATGTTATTGTCCGATAGAACTAATATCCTGGCTATCTGTAAATTCGCCCTAACTAACATTCATGCACAGATATGCACACACAGATCACTAATTGAAAATTGACGACCAATATCTCTTTTATATGTGAATTATAAAATGATGTCAAAAACTATTGCTAACAGATTTAAAGTTGTTTTACCCTAAATAATTCACAGTAACCAAGTGGGCTTTATTACAGGGAGAAATATCGCTGAAAATCTCAGAGCAATTAGTGATATTTTTGACTACACGAAAGATTTCAACATTCCCGGAATTTTAATCTGGATTTTCACAAAGCGTTTGATTCACTGGAGCATCAATTTCTATATGCTGTCCTTGAAAAATTCAACTTGGGACCAATTTTTAGCTTGGAGACAGAGTCTCCCAAGTTTTTAGTTTGACTTTCAAGGCAAACGTCTGTCGTTGACTTCCGCTTTACATCTGTTCTGCCTGTGCAAAGTCAAAAGGTATTATCTGCTCCCTGGTAAACTGGGCATTTACTGTTTCTTAACTGGCTCTTCCTGCCATAGCGCTGCCAAAAGGTCGTATTTGCTAACTTGTAAATCAAGTATATACTTCCTTTACGCTGATGTCACTGCCTCCTTCTTGTTAGTAACAGCATCTGCACACTTGTAAAATAAGCAGATACTTGGTTTTGCTGTGAGCAGAAGCGTTCTATGTCATGCTGTTCTAGGCGGTCAACATAATGCACTGACGCAATGTTGGTTAAATGTTGTGCCATCATTTATAACACTGTTCAAACATTAAACTATCATTGTGTCAGTGTATCAAGTTGCCGGTGCCTCCCGGCAAAAATGAGACGTTCAGCCAATGCTGTTTTACTGCTGAGCCAGGGTTGTAGATGATTGGCCAGCATTAAACTGGCATTGGGTGAACATATATTGTGTTAAGTCCATTCTACTGGTAGGCCAATGCTGGCCCAGTGTTGTAAATGGTGGGCCACCATTAGGCTAACATTGTGTCAATGTCCCGTGTTTGCTGTGTGGCTGTGACCAGATGACACCAGAGAGGCTGATACATGTGGCCCTCAGTCTGGGTAGCCCCCACCCACCCTCTCTCCCACAACTGACATCTAGAGGAGTGATATGCAATATAGAAGTTAGGTCTTGGCTAAGATATCTATCTTCAAAAATATCAAATTTTTTATTATTAAAAGTAGATTTTTGGCCTTGGCAATTAAAGGCATTGCAAATTCATATAATTTATACATTTCTAGTGTGTAATACAACTGAATAACGGATTTTATTGCAATGACTGTTCACACATCATAGTAATTTCTCACCGCCAATACGCTGCTGTGCAAAAGCAAACAGCAGTAACTGCGAACAACGAAAGTATGCTGTTACTGCTGTTTGCCGAAATGTAATGGCAGTTTGTGCTCTGATCAAGACCATATATGAACTGCTTCTCCAGCGAAAGGAGTGGTTCCGCCAATGTTTGTTTAATTTTGGACCAGTGTAATAGACGTCAGGACAATATTAAATATACATTGTGAGGGCCTGGCGTTTTTGTGAGTGGTGAGTGACTGTCCAGGTGACGACACACTCAGTCCTGTTGCTGTCATCACCTGTTGTGTAATCCGGCTCTGTTCTGTTCTCATCGCTCTAATTAGGGTGTTTAACCTTGAAATTTTTAAACTAGTCCCTGTCGAATTCAAAATGACCGTAAATCCGCCATTATCTACCTCGATTGGCCTAATATCGGGTAAACCATGCCAGATAGGTAGACCATTACTGGGATACTGATTAGGACCATTAATTTCAATGGAGGTTTGCAATCTCTGACAGACTGTCTAGTTCTTATCTTCCTCTTAGACTGAGTCTCTTAGACCTAGTTGTCTTGATTTTTGACCTAGCCTAGGACCATTAATAACCCTACACAAAATTGCTTAAATCAAATTTTAATTCGTAGAGGGAGCTCCTGGACTTATGTAGTTATAAAAGGATTGAGAATTATGAACCAAGTGATTAAATTATTACAGTATGCGAATGATTCTTTGGGAATTGTCCAAGATGAAATATCAGGAATACATTTTTTACAGGTTGATATAGATTTCGGACATATTTCAGGGTTGACACTAAATATGCCTAAAACAGAGGCAGTGTGGCTAGGAGTGAATCGAAATGAAACAGACAAGCCCTTAAATATTAGATGGCCAGCACTTCCGATCAAAGTATTGGGCGTTTATTTCGGTTATGACAGGGAATCATGCGAAAAAATAGATAAAGCAAAACAGATTATTAACATGTGAGATTTGTAGCTTATTAGAAGCGTACAAATTATTAAAACATTCATTACGTCATTATTCCAATATTCTATATATCTACGGAAGACATACCAGAAACCTATATGAAAGAAGTGGAATCAGTCATATATGCATTTGTGTGGAAGGATAAATGGAAGCGTACAAATTACTAAAATATTCATCACTTCATTATTCCAATATTCTATATTTACGGAAGAAATACCAGAAACCTATATGAAAGAAGTGGAATCAGTCATATATGCATTTGTGTGGAAGGATAAAAAGAAAAGATTAAAACGGGTTTTGATAAAAAATAAAGATGAGTTCCATCATTTAAATTTTTAGTAGACTTAGTCAAATTAAAATGTTTTTTCAAATATTTGACAGTGATAGCGAACAGAAATGGGCACTACTGGTTAGATAATATTTAAAATCAAATAATTTAGATTTATTCACCGCTATTAAATGTCCAGAATTATGTACTTGTACAAAAAAAATGATTTTCCATCTTTCTAAATTGAAACTTTTCAGTTGTGGGATGAACTTATAGAAACTGAACCTTGTAGGAAGGAACTGTTTATATGGTATAACCCTGGGATTGAAATAAACAATACCAGTATTTTCTGGAAACGTTTTTTTGACATAGGATTTCTGTATATATATGTGACTTTTTCGAGCCCGATATATCTACGATAGCCTTTGAACAATGGCTACATACAGGGATTTTTTTGAATTGGGCAGGGCTGGTTTCATGTCTCAAAAAACTAGCATATTTTTACAAAATATATTGGGCATGTGAAAGTAAACTAGATTTGCCTGAGGGGCAAAGCTTGCGTCTCCACCCGTCCCACTTAGATTTAGCAACCAAAATATGGTAATTATAGAGAAATACAGTACGTTAGCCATTTTTTAGCCCGCCTTTTAATTTTAATTAAAAAAGGTGGGCTATTGCAATTGAAGTTCGGCGTCGGCGTTAACATTTACTTGTGGGCGCGATAACTTGAAAAGTTTTTCATGTTTCCTTCCCAAATTTGTTTTGCATGTTACTAATGACCACTTCTCGGATAAGTTCAATAATGGCTGAAAAAAAATTCAAAATGGCCGACTTATTGCGATTTTTCACCTTTTACGTCAATAATTTGACCTTGTGGGCGCGATAACTTGAAAAGTTTTTCACGTATCCTTTTCAAATTTGTTATACATGTTACTAATGACCAGTTCTCGGACAAGTTCAATAATGGCCGAAAAAAAAAAAAAAAGGCCGATTTATTGCGATTTTTCACATTTTACGTCAATAATTTGACCTTGTGGGCGCGATAACTTGAAAAGTTTTTCACATATCCTTTTCAAATTTGTTATGCATGTTACTAATGACCAGTTCTCGGACAAGTTCAATAATGGCCAAAAAAAAAAAAAAATGGCCGATTTATTGCGATTTTTCACATTTTACGTCAATAATTTGACCTTGTGGGCGCGATAAGTTGAAAAGTTTTTCACATATCCTCTTCAAATTGGTTATGCATGTTACTAATAAGTAGTTCTTGGACAAGTTCAATAATGGCCAAAAAAAAAAAAAAATGGCCGATTTATTGCGATTTTTCTCATTTTACGTCAATAATTTGACCCTGTGGGCGCGATAACTTAAAAAGTTTTCCACATATTCTCTTCAAATTTGTTATGTATGTTACTTATAAGTAGTTCTTGGACAAGTTCAATAATGGCTGAAAAAAAAAAAAAAATTGCCGATTTATTGTGATTTTTCTCATTTTACTTCAATAATTTGACCTTGTGGGCGCAATAACTTGAAAAGTTTTTCACATATCCTCTTCAAATTTGTTATGCATGTTACTAATAAGTAGTTCTTGGACTAGTTCAATAATGGCTGAAAAAAATTTCAAAATGGCCGATTTATTGCGATTTTTCTCATTTTACGTCAATAATTTGACCTTGTAGGCACGATAACTTCAACATTTTCACAAGTATCCTCTTCAAGTTTGTTATGCATGTTACTAATAAGCAGTTCTTGGACAAGCTCAATAATGGCCGGTAAAAAAATCAAAATGGTCGACTTATTGCGATTTTTCACATTTATTTTACGTCCATAATTTGACCTTGTGGGCGCTATAACTTGAAAAGCGGCTGGTTTAACATACCATTTATATCTCGGGTTGTTATTTACGTGATGACATTCGTCTTTACTTTCTTTATCATAATTCGGCGGCGGGCTATTATCGAGTGTGCTCTTGTTTATGTAAACCACGCAAAAATGTGATGTCAGAATCACACCAAAATGTAAGTTGGTAAAGTACGTTGCTCCATTGGAACAAATCAGTGAAGCAGTTCAAGCTCTTGATAGTAACATGTGACTTGTTGGCAATCTTGAATTTTGTTGAAAAAAGAAAAATAATCCTCCTGACAATTTTCTCAGGGCCAGTGAGCATACTCAAAGGATAACATTTGAGCTGTATAACTATATAATCAAATTTTGATAAAAGCCAAAATGAGCAAAACTGAAATATCAGCTAAAATCCTAAAACGTAAAAAAAAAGTTTAGTTTTTATTATCATAATCACACCGAGAACTAATGAGCACACAACCAGGGTAAGGTTCTTCCTTTGAACCAAGCATAATACAAATCCACGAAGCAGTTCAAGCTCTTAAAAAAGCGACATAGGATTTTGGCAACCATCTTGAATTTTGTTGAAGAAGCTTAAAAAAAACGAATCTTATATTTGCATTTGCATAGCAAATATGACGTCTTCACTTTCCACAATTAAAGTTTATTGCCAATGCAGTAATGATGGGGCTATGTAACAGAAGTGCCTTGGTGGCCATCTTGGAAATTGCAAATTTTCAAACAATCCACCAGAGAAGATTCAGAAAAAAATCTTGAAGGTCAGATGAATATTGACAAATGAAAAGTGTTTATGTCGATCCTGAATATGCAAATTAGCCCATGGCGGCCGCCTCGGATATGCAGATTCCAGATTTTTTAACTTGGCAGGATAATCCATCAGCGGGTGTTCAGAAAATTTTTTTGCTTAAATCTGATAAATATTGACGACTGGAAAGCGTTCAAGCAGATCTTAGATATGCAAATTAGCTGATTTTCAAAGTTGAGCAAGATAGTCAATCAGAGGGTGTTTAGAAAAAAAACGCGAAGATTAGATGAATATTAACAACTGGAGAGCATTGATGTCAATCTTGAAAATGCAAATTATCTCATGGTGGCCATCTTGGATACGCAAATTAGCTGATTTTCCAACCTAAGTGGGCTAATCCATCAGGAGTGTTCACAAATTTTTTCGTGCAGATCGGATGAATATTGACGACTGGAGAATTCACGACGATACAGAATATGCAAATTAGCCCATGGCAACCATCTTGGATATGCAAATTAGCTGATTTTCTAACTTCAGCGGAAAAATCCATCAGAGGGTGTATGGCTATATTACCAAATCTTATTGATAGCAAAAATGAAATATCCGCTACAAAAAAAGTTTTTATCAGCAGAATCACTCCCAAAATCTTTTCAGCACACTTGTGAGGTCTATCTTTAAGCCAAACATGAAACAAATCCATGAAGGGGTTCAAAGCTCTAGAAAGTGACATAGGATTTTGGCGACCATCTTGGATTTTGTTAGAAAAAACTGAAAAACACAAAAAAAATTACCAGGCAAATTCCCCAGGGCCAGTATGCATACCGCAAATATTTGGAAATAATCCGGGTAGGGGTTTTTGAGCAAGAGCAGAAACAAAATGCGGCAGCCTCTGCAAAGTCAACAAGTCTCCACCACCACATAGCATTCTCCTCCCATCAGATCCACTAGCGGTCAGCTAGTGGCTCTGATTGATTGCACTGTAAAATGTGTTCTGTAGACGTTAGTGGGGGCTCTTAAGTCAATATATGAGATGAAGTGTGCACTTCTGGATAAAATTGTGAATTTTGGCACACAGATAGTTAAGATCTTCCTGTACAGGAATTTTAATGGAAGCAAGTTGGTACGTCCAGTTTTTGGCCGCCATCTTGGTTTTTAAAATGGCCGCCATATGGGACCTATATTCAGCAATATCTTGAAAAGGAAGACACTTGGAGAGCTCATAACAAGCTGATTTTTTCATGAAAGAACGCTAGAGGTATCTAGATTAACATATTAAACGTTCTAGAAAATCATTCTCGAGCACTCTGACATATTCAAGATGGCGTCCAAGATGGCCGCCAGCGTATAGTCATACTTGATAAATAGCGTAAAATGGTTGATTTTAGCTCGATTTCTTTTTGTAATATCCCATATCAAATAGTTTCGGGGTCACTAAAGTTATATAAACTACCATCAGTAATTTTGGAAGCATATTTAACCCTTTTATCCCAAAAGGCTTTTTAGCGAAAGCCTCTGTAATCTCTATCGGGACAACATAATTATTTATAATCAATTAATTAAATATTAATGGTGATTAGTGTCAGTAATACTATATTAAAGGCATATTAAAAGCACGCTTATATTGGTTACTTTGTATTTCTAGTTATTCAATATGGCATCCAAGATGGCTGCCAGTGTATGGGCAGATTAGGAAATTGTGTAATTTCTTCAATTTTATATCAATTTTCTTTTGTAATACATCATACGACATAAAATATCCAGAATGTAATTGGTGAATCACTTAGCCCTTAAACCTTTACAGCTGTTTTTCGGGTGTGAAACTGATTTATGTTTTTTTTTTCGTAAATTGCTAGATTTTAGCTCAATTTTTTTTGTAATGGACCATTTCAAATAGTTTAGTGATCAGTATATCTATATGGACTACCCCCATCTATTTTGAAATTATTTATAATCAATTATTTCAGTATTAATGATGTATCGGTGTCAGGAATATAGTTATAGTGATTGGTCAATTAATTTGTATTTTTAGTTTTTCAAAATGTGGTCCAAGATGGCTGCCAGTGTATGGGCAGATTTAAGAATTTGTGCAAATTCATCAATTTTAGCTCAATTTTCTTTTTTTGTAATACATCATTTTGACTAGTTTTATGGTTTGTAAGCTCATCTAAACTACTCCCAGACAATGTTGAGCAATATTTAGCACATTGACATGAGAGTTTTAATTTTGGTGACAAAAACACCCAAAAATGTAATTGGTGAACCACATGCCCATACACTTTTACAGCTGTTTTCTAGGTGTGAAACTGATTTGTGTTGGACAGATCATTTGATGATATATTGCATGTAAGTGTGATGTTTACTGAGTGAACCACTTATTGTCAGTGTATCCGCCTGATAATATCACCATACACATACTGGATCACAAAAATTATCAGTGATGCTTGTAACTTAATCGAATATACAGGTGCTTTAATGAATGCACTGGTATGTCGACGTCAATCAATTGCGCTGGAAAGGTGGTGTATTTATAATCACAGTGTATATAGGGCTCTTGTGTGAAAACTATTTTAGAGAGGAGTCTTAAATTATACAGGGCTGCATGATATTTTTTTTCAAATCTACCAAAAAATCAGCTGCTTCCGCCTATCAGGCTTAGAACTGACTGTGTTGTATATCCGGACTGGTGTCTAAAGACTTGTATGGCATGATGCTACCGCCACTATTTTTTTCTCCTGTAATGTTAGAGGAGTTGGAATTGTTGATATCACATCGATGGTCTTCATCATAAATTTCTCCAGCCTCAAAAACGTTGCAGAATTATCGGAAACGGCTTGTTGTGGTGCAAGTGACAATTAGCAACTTTCATACTCCATCAGTGAAAACTGGATGGCAGCGATGATTCATTTGATTGGCTGTGTATTCGTAGACTGGAGGTAGGCATATGATGTTTGTATCTATACCAGACAAGATGGTTTGTTATCGTGGTGTACGTATACAGTGCAATCACAATTCCATAGGAATTCTGTGCGCAATTGAAGCAGTAGGCTACCATATGAAATAAATGAAGATTGCCATAAAACTAGCCATACTACTGATGGTGGCCAGAATAGGAGAGTTGCAGCCTTGTGTAAATGTGTAATGAGTTTGCATGGGGCAAGGGTATTTGGGCGAATAAATAACCGGCCCCTTTGACCAGCCAAAACAAAATGCTATCAGATAGTTCTTCAGCATATTATAAATGTTCATTATAACTAATCAGGCATTTTTATTTGAACTAATATAAGTGTCCTGCTTCTCAGCAGTAAAAAAACATTTTTTTGCATATCGAATATTTAGCTGGTGATCATACCGCTGATGATCATTCCTGTGGGTTTGTTCTGTATCCTGGGACTGCTTCTTGGCTCTGACCGTAGAGTTAACTCTATGCTCTGACTAATCTACACAGTTTTGGAATAGAAGCATTTGGGAAAACCACCGGCATTCAACCGCAAATAACTACTTGCTTTCCATGTCAGCTCCCTGTTTTCCTATCTAAGACACTTGATTGACCTTCCCGTTCACTCATCCACAAAAGATGCATTACTGCCCATGCTGTTGTGTTCACCGGAAGACCGCGAGCTTGTTGTTTGATCAGAAATATCCTCTATGGTTTACTTTCAGCCTCTATATCATCCGAAATGTTCATAAAGTAAGTATGATAGTGAAAGTAGACACATTAAGTACAGTAGCCCATAAAGGTACATCTCAGAGCCCCTGAGGATCATTTGCACTAAATTGGGTATTAATTTATCAAGTATTTTCTACCAATAGACCCGTATCTAGGACCTTTGTCACACAATATCCCTATAGACACTGTCATTATATCTAAACAATAAGGTAACCGCCAAGGATACTGTGACATGTAAGAAAACATGAATCAGTTTCACACCCGAAAAACAGTGAAAGGTTTATGGGATAAGTGGTTCACCAACTACATTTTGGATGTTTTATGTCGCAAATTGAAAATCCTCATGTTAAGGTGCTAAATATTGCTTAACGTTGTCTGGGAGTAGTTTAGATGGACTCGCAGACCATAAAACTAGTTGAAATAATGTACTACAAGATAAATTTGATAAAAAATTGAAGAATTTACACAATTTCTTAAATCTGCCCATACACTGGCAGCCATATTGGACGCCATCTTGGATACCTAAAAATACAAATCAATTGACCAATAAGTTTGCTTTTTATATAGCTATATTACTGAAACCAATATACATCACCACTAATACTTAATTAATTGAATCTAAATAATAATGTTGTCCCAATAAAGATTACAGGGGCGTTCACTAAAAAGCCTCTTGGGATAAAAGGGTTAAAGATGTTTTCAAAATTTCTGGGGGTAGTCTATATAGCTTTACTGGCCACAAAACTGTTTGAAATGGTGTATTACAAAAAAAAATCGTGCTAAAATCGATCATTTTACACTATTTATCAAGTATGACTATACGCTGGCGACCATCTTGGACGCCGTCTTGAATATGTCAGAGTGCATGAGAAGGATTTTCTAGAACGTTTACTGTGTTAATCTAGATACCTTTAGGGTTCTTTCATGAAAAAATCAGCTTGTTACGAGCTCTCTAATTGTCTGCCTTTATGAAATATTGCTGAATATAGGTCCCCAGTGGCGGCCATTTTGAAAACCAAGTAGGCGGCCAAAATGTGGACGTACCAACTTGCTTCCATTAAAATTCCTGTAGAGCGATATCTTAACTATTTGTGTGCCAAAATCACAATTTTATCCAGAAGTGCACACCCTATTACCTAAGAGCCCCCACTACGTATTCATGAATTAAGCATCCCCGATGATATCGGGATGCTTATAGTGTTTAGCATTATTCGGTCTCTGCCGCCACGGGCATATCAGAAATTTAGCTCTTACTAAGAAGGTAACTGATGAATTTTGTTTATTTTTTACAGACATGACCTATGTGTCTGGGCAATTCTTACTAAATATTTTTTTTGGCACCAAGACATTAGCGGCCATTTCCCAAGATGGCCGCCAATAAAGCTTGTGGGTACAATAACTTATGAACTGATGGTTGGATTACATTCAAATTTGGTAGGGTTGTTCTCTAGGTGTTTCTGATGATCTGATTACCTTTTGGGATGAATCCATTAAAAAAAATGGCTGCCGCAGCCATTTAAAAAAAAAAATTGACATGGGGGGTGGTGGTCATTTTTGGCCCGTTGGGCCCGAAGAGGTATTGTCGTCCCCTTCGTGTGCCGCCGCTGCACGCACTCTTTTCGCTACTACACCAACATGGTGCAACAGATGAATTCATAATTCATACAAACATTCACCCCTCCCGGCACTTTTTTTACACAAGGTCAAAGATTTAAAAAAAAATCTTAATGCGATAACTTGAAAAATAATTATTGGATCTCTCCAATTTTTTACGTGAAGTTACCCATGAGTATGAAGATCACCTAATTAGATTTTCAGCTTTCCACCGGTGATCAAAATGGCCTCCACCTGACGACTAAATTTTTTTTTCAGACTGAATTTTTTTTTCATAATTCCCTTGAAACCTGGTATAGATAGGTTTTTGGGGTCTGTGAGTCTATTGGCTTTGTCTGTTTTCGTGTGCGACTGAAAACGACGCTGTGACGGCCATCTTGATTTTTTAATTTAATAATTCCTTGTTAACGCGATAACTTGAAAAAGAATTATTGGATCTCTCCAATTTTTAGCTCCCGCCGTCACCGTAGGTGAGCGAAGGGAGCTATGGATTCTACCTCCGTTTTTTTTTGGCCTCTTCTTTTGCCTATAACTTTGTGAGAAAATAAGCTAGGATAACAATTTTTGGTATGTGGGTTACTTCCAGGTGGCTAATGGACGGGTTAAAATATTTTTAATCTGAATTCAATACGCAAGGTTGCAGAGGAGAAAATGATGATGTGACGGCGTTGGGCCGTCCGTAAACAATTCGTTTCCGGAGCATATCTCTGAAAGTACTTGTCCGATTGTCTTCAAATTTTACACACAACACCCCTAGGGGGTCTAGTTGTGCCTTTTGGGGTATTTGAACTTTGACCTACTTCTGGTTCAGAACTATGACCTATTTAGACGTTTTGACGCGCACTTCGTTTCCGGAGCAGATCTCGAAAAGTACTGGGCCGATGACAGTCATATTGCACATACATGTTCTCTAAGGTCCCTAGTTGTGCCTTTTCAGGTTTTTGGACCTTGACCTTGAAGTTGACCCAGCACTTTGACCTAATTTATAACATCGGTAAATCTGACTGAAAGATTTTGCGGAATATCATGAAAACCGCTCAAGATAGCTACACCATTACTATAAAACAAATTGTGAGGTTTCAGGAGAGGATGCATCTTGAAAAATTTCAAGTCGATAAAATTAAAAATGGCCGCCTATCGGCCATTATTCACCTCGACAGGCCTGATATTGCGGAATATCATGAAAACCGCTCAAGATAGCTACACCATTAATATCAAATAAATTGTAAGGTTTCAGGAGAGGATGCATCCTGAAAAATTTGAAGTTGATAAAATTCAAAATGGCCGCCTATCAGCCATTATTCACCTCGACAGGCCTGATATTGTGGAATATCATGAAAACCGCTCAAGATATCTACACCATTACTATAAAACAAATTGTAAGGCTTCAGGAGAGGATGTATTTTGAAAAAAATCATTTTGTCAAAGTTCAAAATGGCCGCCAATCGGCCATTATTCACTTTCACATGGCCGTTATTTGGTAAACCGTGCTAGATGGCTAGACCATTACTATAAAACAAAATGTGTGATTTCAGGAGAGGATGCATCTTGAAAAAATTCGACTCGATAAAATTCAAAATGGCCGCTTATCGGCCATTATTCACTTTCACATGGCCGTTATTTGGTAAACCGTGCTAGATGGCTAGACCATTACTATAAAACAAAATGTGTGATTTCAGGAGAGGATGCATCTTGAAAAAATTCGACTCGATAAAATTCAAAATGGCCGCTTATCGGCCATTATTCACTTTCACATGGCCGTTATTTGGTAAACCGTGCTAGATGACTAGACCATTACTATAAAACAAAATGTGTGATTTCAGGAGAGGATGCATCTTGAAAAAATTAGACTCGATAAAATTCAAAATGGCCGCTTGTCGGACATTATTCACTTTCACATGGCCGTTATTTGGTCAACCGTGCTAGATGGCTAGACCATTACTGTAAAACGAAATGTGAGATTTCAGATGAGGATGCATCTTGAAAAAAATTGACTTGATCAAATTTAAAATGGCCGCCTTTTCGGCCATTATTCATTTTCACATGGCTGATATTTGGTAAACCGTGCTAGATGGCTAGACCATTACCTGATTACTATAAAACAAAGTGTGAGTTTTCGAGGGAGGATGCACCCTGAAAATTTTTAACTTACGAATTCAAAATGGCCGACATCAGCATTATTTACCTCGATAGGCCTGATATCAGGTAAACCGTGCTAGATAGCTAGACCATTACTATAAAACAAAATGTGACGTTTAGAGAGAGGATGCCTTTAAAAAACTTTCGACTCAATCGAATTCAAAATGGCCGCCTATCGGCCACTATTTACTTTCACATTGCTGATATTTGGTAAACCGTGTTAGATAGTGTTTATTAGCTCCCGCCGTCACCGTAGGTGAGACGGAGGGAGCTATGGATTCTACCTCCGTTTTTTTTGGCCTCTTCTTTTGCCTATAACTTTGTAAGAAAATAAGCTAGAATAACAATTTTTGGTATGTGGGTTACTTCCAGGTGGCTAATGGACAGGTTAAAATATTTTTAATCTGAATTCAATAGGCAAGGTTGCAGAGGAGAAAATGATGATGTTATGGCGTTGGGCCGTCCGTAAACAATTCGTTTCCGGAGCATATCTCTGAAAGTACTTGTCCGATTGTCTTCAAATTTTACAAACAACACCCCTAGGAGGTCTAGTTGTGCCTTTTGGGGTATTTGAACTTTGACCTACTTCTGGTTCAGAACTATGACCTATTTAGACGTTTTGACGCGCACTTCGTTTCCGGAGCAGATCTCGAAAAGTACTGGGCTGATGACAGTCATATTGCACATACATGTTCTCTAAGGTTGTGCCTTTTCAGGTTTTTGGACCTTGACCTTGAAGTTGACCCAGCACTTTGACCTAATTTATAACATCGGTAAATCCGACTGAAAGATTTTGCGGAATATCATGAAATCCGCTCAAGATAGCTACACCATTACTCTAAAACAAATTGTGAGGTTTCAGGAGAGGATGCATCTTGATAAATTTGAAGTTGATAAAATTCAAAATGGCCGCCTATCGGCCATTATTCACCTCGACAGGCCTGATATTGCGGAATATCATGAAAACCGCTCAAGATAGCTACACCAATAATATCAAATAAACTGTAAGGTTTCAGGAGAGGATGCATCTTGAAAAATTTGAAGTTGATAAAATTCAAAATGGCCGCCTATGAGCCATTATTCACCTCGACAGGCCTGATATTGTGGAATATCATGAAAACCGCTCAAGATATCTACACCATTACTATAAAACAAATTGTAAGGCTTCAGGAGAGGATGCATTTTGAAAAAATTCAACTCGTCCAGGTTCAAAATGGCCGCCAATCGGCCATTATTCACTTTCACATGGCCGTTATTTGGTAAACCGTGCTAGATGGCTAGACCATTACTATAAAACAAAATGTGTGATTTCAGGAGAGGATGCATCTTGAAAAAATTCGACTTGATAAAATTCAAAATGGCCGCTTATCGGCCATTATTCACTTTCACATGGCCGTTATTTGGTCAACCGTGCTAGATGGCTAGACCATTACTGTAAAACGAAATGTGAGATTTCAGATGAGGATGCATCTTGAAAAAATTTGACTTGATCAAATTTAAAATGGCCGCCTTTTCGGCCATTATTCATTTTCACATGGCTAATATTTGGTAAACCGTGCTAGATGGCTAGACCATTACCTGATTACTATAAAACAAAGTGTGAGTTTTCGGGGGAGGATGCACCCTGAAAATTTTTAACTTACGAATTCAAAATGGCCGACAATCAGCATTATTTACCTCGATAGGCCTGATATCAGGTAAACCGTGCTAGATAGCTAGACCATTACTATAAAACAAAATGTGACGTTTCGAGAGAGGATGCCTTTTAAAAACTTTCGACTCAATCGAATTCAAAATGGCCGCCTATCGGCCACTGTTTACTTTCACATTGCTGATTTTGGTAAACCGTGTTAGATAGCTGGACCATTACTATAAAACAAAATGTGAGATTACAAGAGAGGATGCATCTTGAAAAAAATTGACTCGATCAAATTCAAAATGGCCGCCTATCGGCCATTATTCACTTTCACATAGCCGGTTTTTGGTAGCCGTACTAGATGGCTAGACCATTACTATAAAACAAAATGTGAGATTTCAGGAGAGGATGCATCTTGAAAAATTTTGACTTGATCAAATTCAAAATGGCCTCCTATCGGCCATTATTCACTTTCACATGGGCGATATTTGGTAAACTGTGCTAGATGGCTAGACCATTACTATAGAATGAAATGTGAGATTTCAGCTGAGGATGCATCTTGGAAAATTTTGACTTGATCAAATTCAAAATGGCCGCCTTTAGGCCATTATTCACTTTCACATGGCCGATATTTGGTAAACCGTGCTAGATAGCTAGACGATTACTATAGAATGAAATGTAAGATTTCAGCTGAGGATGCATCTTGAAAAATTCTGACTCGATCAAATTCAAAATGGCCCCCTATTGGCCATTATTTACTTTCACATGCCCAATATTTTGCGAACTGTGTTAGATGTTAGTCCATTAATATAAAACAAAATTTGAGGTTTCGGGGAGGATGCACCCTAAGTTTTTAACTAATTTATATCGAATTCAAAATGACCGTAAATCAGCTATAATCAGTTAATTCGATTGGCCTGATATCGGGTAAGCCGTGCCAGATAGGTAGACCATTACTGGGATACTGATTAGGATCATTAATTTCAATGGAGGTTTGCAATCTCTGACAGACTGTCTAGTTCTTATCTTACTCTTAGACTGGGCTTCTTAGACCTAGTTGTCTTGCGTCTTGATTTTTGACCTAGACTAGGACTACATTAATAACCCTATACAAAATTGCTTTATTCAAATTCTAATTCGGAGCGGGAGCTCCTGGACTTATGTAGTCTTGTTTATGTGAAGTTACCCATAAGTATGGAGATGACCTGATTAGAATTTCAGCTTTCCACTGATATTCAAAATTGCCGCCACCTGGCTGCCATTTTGGTTTTATCAATTTTAATAAATCGTTTTTCTTTTCAAGTAATTGCCTCGAAACCTGGCATAGAGTCACTGCATCAGCCGAGGGGTATTTGAGTGCTTGCACAGTATTTTTAGCTCCCGCCGTCACCGTAGGTGAGACGGAGGGAGCTATGGATTCTACCTCCGTTTTTTTTTGCCTCTTCTTTTGCCTATAACTTTGTAAGAAAATAAGCTAGGATAACAATTTTTGGTATGTGGGTTACTTCCAGGTGGCTAATGGACAGGTTAAAATATTTTTAATTTGAATTCAATACGCAAGGTTGCAGAGGAGAAAATGATGATGTTATGGCATTGGGCCGTCCGTAAACAATTCGTTTCCGGAGCATATCTCTGAAAGTACTTGTCCGATTGTCCTCAAATTTTACACACAACACCCCTAGGGGGTCTAGTTGTGCCTTTTGGGGTATTTGAACTTTGACCTACTTCTGGTTCAGAACTATGACCTATTTAGACGTTTTGACGCGCACTTCGTTTCCGGAGCAGATCTCGAAAAGTACTGGGCCAATGACAGTCATATTGCACATACATGTTCTCTAAGGTCCCTAGTTGTGCCTTTTCAGGTTTTTGGACCTTGACCTTGAAGTTGACCCAGCACTTTGACCTTATTTATAACATCGGTAAATCCTACTGAAAGATTTTGCGGAATATCATGAAAACCGCTCAAGATAGCTACACCATTACTATAAAACAAATTGTGAGGTTTCAGGAGAGGATGCATCTTGAAAAATTTCAAGTTGATAAAATTAAAAATGGCCGCCTATCGGCCATTATTCACCTCGACAGGCCTGATACTGCGGAATATCATGAAAACCGCTCAAGATAGCTACACCATTAATATCAAATGAATTGTAAGGTTTCAGGAGAGGATGCATCTTGAAAAATTTGAAGTTGATAAAATTCAAAATAGCCGCCTATCAGCCATTATTCACCTCGACAGGCCTGATATTGTGAAATATCATGAAAACCGCTCAAGATATCTACACCATTACTATAAAACAAATTGTAAGGCTTCAGGAGAGGATGCATTTTGCAAAAATTCAACTCGTCCAAGTTCAAAATGGTCGCCAATCGGCCATTATTCACTTTTACATGGCCGTTATTTGGTAAACCGTGCTAGATGGCTAGACCATTACTATAAAACAAAATGTGTGATTTCAGGAGAGGATGCATCTTGAAAAAATTCGACTCGATAAAATTCAAAATAGCCGCTTATCGGCCATTATTCACTTTCACATGGCCGTTATTTGGTCAACCGTGCTAGATGGCTAGACAATTACTGTGAAACGAAATGTGAGATTTCAGATGAGGATGCATCTTCAAAAAATTTGACTTGATCAAATTTAAAATGGCCGCTTTTTCGGCCATTATTCATTTTCACATGGCTGATATTTGGTAAACCGTGCTAGATGGCTAGACCATTACCTGATTACTATAAAACAAAGTGCGAGTTTTCAGGGGAGGATGCACCCTGAAAATTTTCAACTTACGAATTCAAAATGGCCGACAATCAGCATTATTTACCTCGATAGGCCTGATATCAGATAGCTAGACCATTACTATAAAACAAAATGTGACGTTTAGAGAGAGGATGACTTATTAAAACTTTCGACTCAATCGAATTCAAAATGGCCGCCTATGGGCCACTATTTACTTTCACATTGCTGATATTTGGTAATCCGTGTAAGATAGCTGGACCATTACTATATGACAAAATGTGAGATTACAAGAGCGGATGCATCTTGAAAAAAATTGACTCGATCAAATTCAAAATGGCCGCCTATCGGCCATTATTCACTTTCACATAGCCGGTTTTTGGTAACCGTACTAGATGGCTAGACCATTACTATAAAACAAAATGTGAGATTTCAAGAGAGGATGCATCTTGAAAATTTTGACTTGATCAAATTCAAAATGGCCCCCTATCGGCCATTATTCACTTTCACATGGGCGATATTTGGTAAACTGTGCTAGATGGCTAGACCATTACTATAGAATGAAATGTGAGATTTCAGCTGAGGATGCATCTTGGAAAATTTTGACTTGATCAAATTTAATATGGCCGCCTTTAGGCCGTTATTCACTTTCACATGGCCGATATTTGGTAAACCGTGCTAGATAGCTAGACGATTACTATAGAATGAAATGTGAGATTTCAGCTGAGGATGCATCTTAAAAAATTCTGACTTGATCAAATTCAAAATGGCCCCCTATCGGCCATTATTTACTTTCACATGCCCAATATTTTGCAAACTGTGTTTGATGTTAGTCCATTACTATAAAACAAAATTTGAGGTTTCGGGGGAGGATGCACCCTAAGTTTTTAACTAATTTATATCGAATTCAATATGACTGTAAACCAGCTATTAGTAACTCGATTGGCCTGATATCGGGTAAACCGTGCCAGATAGGTAGACCATTACTGGGATACTGATTAGGATCATTAATTTCAATGGAGGTTCTGACAGGTCTACTGTCTAGTTCTTATCTTACTCTTAGACTGGGCTTCTTAGACCTAGTTGTCTTGCATCTTGATTTTTGACCTAGACTAGGACTACATTAATAACCCTATACAAAATTGCTTAAATCAAATTCTAATTCGGAGCGGGAGCTCCTGGACTTATGTAGTCTTGTTTTATTTATTTTTATATCGGAGTAATCTCTCCAAATTTAGAAAAGTTTTTTTTTGGGGGGGGGGCAGGGTAGTTGGGATTTTTTTTTTATCAAGTAATTTTTCTACAAATTTATTTTCTACATATGACCTATGTTACAGGGCTATTCTTCCGATATATTTTTTTGGGGCCCCCTGAGCCATAACGGCCATTTTCCAAGATGGCCGCCAATAAAGCTTGTAGGCACGATAACTTTTGAACCGTTGGTTGGATTGCATTCAAATTTTGTAGATTTGTTCTATAGGTAATTCTGATGATCTGATTACCTTTGGGGATGGACCTATTAAAAAAAAAATGGCTGCCGCAGCCATTAAAAAAAAATAATCGGGGGGGGGGGGGTATCTACACTCCTTCAGTAGTGTCACCTGTCCATGTGTAGACACTGCTAACCTTCGTCTCTGGCTTGGATAATAATGCAGTGGTCAAAAACAAGGTCGTTGGGAATTCCCCTTCTACCAAACCCATGGGGGGGGGGGGGGGGAGTTTCAGAAGCAGGCAGAGCTGGTTGCTGACTGGACCTGGCAACCTGCCAACATCTCGAGCTGGCAAGCTGCCATTATCCACAGGAGACCCTAACCTTTCCAGTCCTTGAGCTCATTGAGAAGGCTGGTTTCGAGTCTAGGAAATAGGCCTACATAACTGTGATGCTTTGAATGTTTTCATGCCGAAAACTATCGCATCTAGTTTGACCTGATTTTGTTTCTGGCCAATAAGGCAATACCTGACAAAAATGGTGTCCTTGGCATTCTAAACCACATGGTCAATGGTGATTTAATGTTGGGCCAGCGTCGTGGACAATTGGCATACGTCAATCCAGCATTGTCAATCCTACAGCGTAAACAGGATGGGTCTACACCGGCCCAATGTTTTCCTAAAGTTGGGCCTGCGTCGCAAACGATGGACCAACATTAAACCAAAATAGGGTCAGTGTGTCATACTGACTGAGACTGCACACCAGTAAGAACAATGACCCAGCGCTGGGTTCATGTTAATTCACAATCTGAGATGCTGTCCCAACATGAAACAAAGAGTGGTTGTTAACATCACTTCAGACATTCTGCTGGTATCTTGGTCTTACACAAAAGTAAGTCTACAACAACACAAGTAAAAGACGGACATCCAATGTTGCTTTTATGCTGGGCTGTCATTGTATAGGATGGACCAACTATAATACAACACAGGTTGATCGCATGTACTGGTCATAATAAGACAGGCACATAATGACAACCTTAGCCCAGAATAGGGGAGACATCATTCTGAATTTGATCAGTCGGCATATCAAGCCTATCGAGGTAAATAATGCCGATCATCGGCCATTTTGAATTCAATAGAGTTAAAAATTTCCAGGGGGCATCCTCCCCCTGAAAACTCTCATTTTGTTTTGTAGTAATGGTCTAGCCATCTAGCACGGTTTATCAAATATCAGCCATGTGAAAATAAATAATGACCGATAGGCAACCATTTTGAATTTGATAGTCAAAATTTTCCAGGATGCATTTTCTCCTGAAATAGTGGTGAACATCGTTATAACACGATCGCTGGGGTCCAGATACTCAAATCGTGTCATAAATGAATCGTGTTATACAGGACTCAATCGATCTTATAACATGTATAACGATAACAAAATTATCATAGTGGTCATATTTACATGTTTCAAAACGTATTAGTTATATTGATTAATTTTTTATAGTATGCCTTTATTAAAATACTTTTAGTAGAAATAAATTGTAGAACAAAAAGGGAACAGTTATTCGCTACTTAACCTGTGCAGACAAACCTGTGCATTTATAGTGGACGGCTCATAAGGCAGGGCATAGTAAAGGGACCTGAGGATTAGTTAGTCATGTTGTGCTCTGCCCTGAGATAACTCGGGACCTCTACAGCGTGACATCTGTTTGTCCCGAGATATCTCGGGACCCGCGCTAAACGGGTTAATGAATAATCTGCGGGCGGGGGACATAGTCAACTTTGGTGTCTTCTACTTGTTGTTAATTGCATGAAAGCCTTCTTTATTTTCTTGTCCAAATGTCTGTTACTGAAAAAAACTGCATGCGTGAGGAATTGTCCTCTTTAGTGATAGCTGCTTGTTTTTTATTCAGATTAGCTTGGCAAAGGTGAAATATCTGATTCTTGATGAGGCTGACCGCATGCTGGACATGGGATTTGAGCCAGAAATCAGAAGAATGATTGAAACGATGTCCTTACCTGCAAAGGAAGACAGGCAAACATTAATGTTCTCTGCAACATTTCCAGAGCAAATTCAGAAACTAGCTGGAGAATTCCTAAATGACTACCTTTTTGTGACAGTTGGTCGCGTTGGAGGTGCTAACACTGACATCGAACAGCAAGTATTTGAAGTTGATTCCAACTCAAAACGAGAAAAGCTAGTCAGCATACTCAATGAGACAGGTATTTATGCATTGCACTGAATGGTTACCAGGGACTCAGCCATTAAGGTTGTGGGGTATAGTGATCCCCAAGAGCGGGTGGTCAGGCGGGCGGTCAGAATTACTAAAAAATTAACTGATGAATTTTGTTTATTAGCTCCCACCGTCACCGTAGGTGAGACGGAGGGAGCTATGGATTCCGCCTCCATTCTGTTTTTTACCTCTTCTTTTGCCTATAACTTTGCAAGAAAATAAGCTAGGATAACAATTTTTGGTATGTGGGTTACTTCCACGTGGATAATAGACAGGTTAAAATATTTTTAATCAAAATTCAATATGCAAGGTCGCAGAGGAGTTGGGCCGTCTGGAGCATATCTGTGAAAGTACTTGTCCGATTGTCTTCAAATTTTACACACAACACCTCTAGGGGGTCTAGTTGTGCCTTTTTGTGTATATGAACTATGACCTATTTAGACGTTTTGACACACACTTCGTTTCCGGAGCAGATCTCGAAAAGTACTGGGCCGATTACAGTCATATTGCACATACATGTTCTCTAAGGTCCCTAGTTGTGCCTTTTCAGGTTTTTGGACCTTGACCTTAAAGTTGACCCAGCACTTTGACCTAATTTATAACATCGGTTAATCCGACTGAAATATTTTGCGGAATATCATGAAAACCGCTCAAGATAGCTACACCATTACTATGAAACAAATTGTAAGGTTTCAGGAGAGGATGCATCTTTAAAAAATTTCAAGTCGATAAAATTCAAAATGGCCGCCTATCGGCCATTATTCAGCTTGACATGCCTGATATTGCGGCATATCATAAAAACGGCTCAAGATAGCTACACCCAGGCACCAAAGTAAAACCTATAAACCTATGAAAACCTTTAAAAACCTATATTTGAAAAAGCAACCTAAATTTTTCTGAAAATATCCTATATAACCTATAAAAACCTATATTTTGATATTGCTTAAACAAAAACATTTTAATTGTGGGAATGTGTTTTTGTCAAATAATTTCTGTTTCAGATAGAAATGCTTTGAATATAATTTAATTCCGCAAATTAGTCTGAAATAAATAATTATTTATGCTTATTAGCTACATAATTTCTTTAAAAAATACCAGCCTCGCTTTGCTCGGCTTAAATTTTACTACACCTTGTCTGATATTGGTTCAACCTATGTGGACAGTTTTTTTTTTCTATAAATAATATATATTCACCTCCATAGCTAAACTTGTGTGAAGAATTTAGTAAGTGCAATAAATAATTTGTCCAATTCAAACACTCCAGCGCTCCTCTGATTGAACATGGCTCCTTTAAGGCAAGCAGTTAGTCTTGTTGCCTATGTAAGTTTGAAAAACCATACTACATGTATTTAAACATAAGCTGATAACCCGGTAAATGACGATGGACAGACCTGTATAGTACCTGTAAGTATGCATTTTTGGCACAATGTATTATACTGTATATTCAGATGTGTGGACTATACAGAATACTTGATGAAATAAACCTATAAAAAAAACTTTATTTTGACCTGAATGGACTTTGAAGCCTGTACACCATTACTATAAAACAAATTGTAAGCTTTCAGGAGAGGATGCATTTTAAAACATTACAAGTCGGTAAAATTCAAAATGGCCGCCTATCGGCCATTATTCACTTCGACAGGCCTCATATTGCGGAATATCATGAAAACCGCTCAAGATAGCTACACCGTTACTGTAAAACAAATTGTAAGGTTTCAAGAGAGGATGCATTTTTGAAAAATTTCAACTTGATAAGTTCAACATTATTCACCTCGACAGGCTTGATATTGGGTAAACCATGCTAGATAGCTAAACCATTACTATAAAACAAAATGTGAGATTTCTGGAGAGGATGCATCTTGAAAAAATTCGACTTGAACAAATTCAAAATGGCTACCTTCCGGCCATTATTCACTTCACATGGCCATTATTTGGTAAACCGTGCTAGACGGCTAGACCATTACTATAAAACAAAATGTGACATTTCAGGAGAGGATGCATCTTGAAAAATTTCAACTTGATAAAATTCAAAATGGCTGCTTGTCGGCCATTATTCACTTTCACATGGCCGATATTTGGTAAACCGTGCTAGATGGCTAGACCATTACTATAAAACGAAATGTGAGATTTCAGATGAGGATGCACCTTGAAAAATGTTGACTTAATCAAACGGCCATTATTCATTTTCGCAATGCCGATATTTGGTAAACCGTTCTAGATGGCTAGACCATTACTCTAAAGCAAAATATGAGTTTTTCGGGGGAGGATGCACCCTGAAACTTTTCAACTTACGAATTCAAAATGGCCGACAATCGGCATTATTTACCTCGATAGGCCTAATATCAGGTAAACCGTGCTAGATAGCTAGACCATTACCATAAAACAAAATGTGACGTTTCCGGAGAGGATGCCTTTTAAAAACTTTCGACTCAATCGAATTCAAAATTACCGCCTATCGGCCACTATTTACTTTCACATTGCTGATATTTGGTAAACCGTGTTAGATAGCTGGACCATTACTATAAAACAAAATTTGAGATTTCAGGAGAGGATGCATCTTGAAAAAAATTGACTCGTTCAAATTTAAAATGGCCGCCTATCGGCCATTATCCACTTTTACATTGCCGTTATTTGGTAGATCATACTAGATTGCTAGACCATTACTACAAAACAAAATGTGAGATTTCAGGAGAAGATGCATCTTGAAAAATTTAGACTCGATCAAACTCAAAATGGCCGCCTATCTGCCATTATTTACTTCAACATGCCCAAGATTTTGCAAACTGTATTAGATGCTAGTCCATTAGTCACTATAAAACAAAATGTGAGGTTTCGGGGGACGATGCACCCTGAAATTTTTTAACTAGTCTATCGAATTCAAAATGACCGTAAATCAGCCATTATTTACCTCGATTGGCCGGATATCGGGTAAACCGTGCCATATAGGTGGACAATTACTGGGATACTGATTTGGACCATTATTTTCAATAGATTGCAATCTCTGTCTAGATCTTATCTTCCTCTTAGACCTAGTTGTCTTGCGTCTTGATTTTTGACCTAGCCTAGGACTACATTAATAACCCTACACAAAATTGCTTCAATCAAATTCGGAGCGGGAGCTCCTGGACTTATGTAGTCTTGTTAATTACAAAATTCCTTGTTAACGCGATAACTGGATCTCTCCAATTTTTTATGTGATGTTGCCCATGAGTATGGAGATGACCTGATTAGATTTTTCAGCTTTCATCTGAAAATCAAAATGGCTGCAACCTGGCGATTAACATGTTTTTTTTATTATTTTTTTTCAGATTTCCTTTCTACAGACATGACCTATGTGCCTGGGCAATACATCCCATATATTTTTTAGCTCCCGCTGTCACCGTAGGTGAGACGGAGGGAACTATGGATTCCGCCTCCGTTTTTTTTGCCTCTTCTTTTGCCTATAACTTTGTAAGAAAATAAGCTAGGATAACAATTTTTGGTATGTGGGTTACTTCCAGGTGGATAATGGACAGGTTAAAATATTTTTAATATGAATTCAATACGAAAGGTCGCAGAGGAGAAAATGATGAGGTTACGGCGTTGGGCCGTCCGTAAACAATTCGTTTCCGGAGCATATCTCTGAAAGTACTTGTCTGATTGTCTTCAAATTTTACACACAACACCCCTAGGGGGTCTAGTTGTGCCTTTTGGGGTATTTGAACTTTGACCTACTTTTGGTTCAGAACTATGACCTATTTAGACGTTTTGACGCGCACTTTGTTTCCGGAGCAGATCTCGAAAAAGTACTGAGCCGATGACAGTCATATTGCACATACATGTTCTCTAAGGTCCCTAGTTGTGCCTTTTCAGGTTTTTGGACCTTGAAGTTGACCCAGCACTTTGACCTAATTTATAACATCGGTAAATCCGACTGAAAGATTTTGCGGAATATCATGAAAACCGCTCCAAGATAGCTACACCATTACTATAAAACAAATTGTGAGGTTTCAGGAGAGGATGCTTCTTGCAAAATTTCAAGTCAATAAAATTAAAAATGGCCGCCTATCGGCCATTATTCACCTCGACAGGCCTGATATTGCATAATATCTTGAAAACCGCTCAAGATAGCTACACCATTAATATCAAATAAATTGTAAGGTTTCAGGAGAGGATGCATCTTGAAAAATTTCAAGTTGATAAAATTCAAAATAGCCGCTATTCACCTCGACAGGCCTGATATTGTGGAATATTATGAAAACCGCTCAAGATATCTACACCATTACTATAAAAAAAATTGTGAGGTTTCGGTGGAGGATGCATTTTGAAAAAATTCAACTTGTTCAAGTTCAAAATGGCCGCCAATCGGCCATTATTCACTTTCACATGGCCGTTATTTGGTAAACCGTGCTAGATGGCTAGACCATTACTATAAAACAAAATGTGTGATTTCAGGAGAGGATGCATCTTGAAAAAATTCGACTCAATAAAATTCAAAATGGCCGCTTGTAGGACATTATTCACTTTCACATGGCTGATATTTGATCAACCGTGCTAGATGGCTAGACCATTACTATAAAACGAAATGTGAGATTTCAGATGAGGATGCATCTTGAAAAAATTTGACTTGATCAAATTTAAAATGGCCGCCTTTTCAGCCATTATTCATTTTCGCATGGCTGATATTTGGTAAATCGTGCTAGATGGCTAGACCATCACCTGATTACTATAAAGCAAAGTGTGAGTTTTCGGGGGAGGAGACACTCTGAAAATTTTAAACTTATGAATTCAAAATGGCCGCCAATCAGCATTATTTACCTTGATAGTCCTGATATCAGGTAAACCGTGCTAGATAGCTAGACCATTACTATAAAACAAAATGTGACTTCGGGAGAGGATGCCTTTTAAAAACTTTCGAAAACTCAATCGAATTCAAAATGGCTGCCTATTGGCCACTATTTACTTTCACATTGCTGATATTTGGTAAACCGTGTTAGATAGCTGGACCATTACTATAAAACAAAATGTGAGATTACAGGAGAGGATGCATCTTGAAAAAAATTGACTCTGTCAAATTCAAAATGGCCGCCTATCGGCCATTATTCACTTTCACATAGCCGTTATTTGGTAACTGTACTAGATGGCTAGACCATTACTATAAAACAAAATGTGAGATTTCAGGAGAGGATGCATCTTGAAATATTTCGACTTGATCAAATTCAAAATGGCCTCCTATCGGCCATTATTCACTTTCACATGGGCGATATTTGGTAAACCATGCTAGATGGCTAGACCATTACTATAGAATGAAATGTGAGATTTCAGCTGAGGATACATCTTGGAAAATTTTGACTTGATCAAATTCAAAATTGCCGCCTTTTGGCCATTATTCACTTTCATATGGCCGATATTTGGTAAACCGTGCTAGATAGCTAGAAGATTACTATAGAATGAAATGTGAGATTTCAGCTGAGGATGCGTTTAAAAAAATTCTGACTCGATCAAATTTAAAATGGCCCCCTATCGGCCATTATTTACTTTCACATGCCCAATACTTTGCAAACTGTGTTAGATGTTAGTCCATTAGTATAAAACTAAATTTGAGGTTTTGGGGGAGGATGCACCCTAATTTTTTAACTAGTTTATATCGAATTCAAAATGACCGTAAATCAGCTATTACTTACCTCGATTGGCCGGATATCGGGTAATCTGTGCCAGATAGGTAGACCAAATGCTGGGATACTGATTAGGATCATTAAGTTCAATGGAGGTTTGCAATCTCTGACAGACTGTCTAGTTCTTATCTTACTCTTAGACTGAGCTTCTTAGGACCTAGTTGTCTTGCGTCTTGATTTTTGACCTAGCCTAGGACTACATTAATAACCTTACACAAAATTGCTTAAATCAAATTCTAATTTGGAGCGGGAGCTCCTGGACTTATGTAGTCTTGTTTAAAACACTTTTTGTAAAAAAAAACATTTATTTATTTAATTACGAGAGAAAAACTCTGTGAATGCAGATTGTTTGGCATTTGAAGTGGCAGTTTGATTAATACGCTTTCTAAGCTTAGTTATTAAGTCCACATCATTCTCGTCCAGCTTATTCTCAGCCTCTGTGAATCTCAGAAGAACACTTAATGCAGATTGGGCTTCCTTTAGCGTTGGCTTTGGTTGGATATCTTCATTTGCATCATCCGATTCATCATCATAGTTCTGCTCAGAAGAATGAGTACCCTTCACTTCCAAGAATGTCTGTCACTCATGTCTGAGCACACTTCAGCATGAAAGTCTGCTCCAAGAAATTCTTCGGCAGACATGGCGCAGTGTTCGTCAATTTGAAGAGCAGTGAAAGATCGCTGTACTAATTCTGTCAGGGGGATATCATCATCAGGGTCCTCATTGAGTTGTACTGTAGCATTCGACACAGCGCGTGGTTTGTTGCCAGCGGTTAATGATGGTAGTCGCGGAAACAGCATACCAGGCGTTCTTGGTGAATCTAATGGCATCGCTGACTGAAACCTTGTGTGATCTTCCCTCGTCGAGCTGGTCTATCACATGTCTGAGCTGCTGTTTTTTGAAGTTACTATTGAAGCTCTTGATAATACCAGCATCCAACGGCTGGAGATGGCTGTGGCTGGTGGCAGAAAGACTAGCTTCACATTGGTAAGGTGTCCAGGCATAATGTGACTCGGGGCATTGTCCAGAATCAGCAGCACATGGCGATCTTGCACTGTCATCTTCCTGTTGAAACTGGTCAGCCATTCAGTAAACAGGATGATGTCATCCAAGCCTTCGTGGTAAATGCATAGTCCACATACAGCTTGTGGTTAAAGTTCTTGAAACATCTCTGTTTCTTGGATTTGCCAATGACTAGAGGTCGTAGCTTATCCGATCCATCAGCATTGCAAGTCAGCACGACAGATAGTCTTTCTTTGGATTTCTTCGTTCCCTTTGTGTGGTCAAAAGTAGAGAGAGACTTGTCAGGTAGCAGGCGGAAGAATAATCCAGTTTCGTTCATGTTGTAAATGTCTTTGAGAGAATAATCTTGCATAGCAGTCACAGCTCTTTCTACTTCATCACTGATCAACTGTCTTATCAACACCAGCACTTTCACCACACAGTGTATGGCTGGCAATACCGTGTCGCTTTTTGAAGCGGTACAACCAGCCATTAGAATAGGTGAAGTCATTGATGTTGAATTCTTCACCGAGCTCCTTGGCTTTTTCTCTTAAAATGTCATCTGTGATTATTCCGTTTTTATCACAAACATTGGAGAACCATAGAAATAGGGTCTCTTCCAAGTCTGAGTGTTTGGCTGTCTTCAGTTTTTTTGCACCAGGTTCACAATCTTGTGCAAGCCACTTATCTCTGTTTTGTAGCATGTCACCAACAGTGCGACGTTTAACTTCACATCTCCAAACAACAGAGAAGTGATTGCCAACACTCTGCTGACTTGCCTTTGGATTATCAGACTGATATTTTAAAACCTCTTGTTTCTGACTAATGGAAATCATAATACGTTTACGAGATTCCATTATTATTGTTGATCTATGATACAGTATGATAGGCTAATACTAATGCAATGATAGTTAGTCAGAAATCAGTGGGTATTTATGCCCAGTATACCGCTGACCAAAGGCCTTTGCTAGAGACGCCTGGCAGAGATTAAAGACAATGGTGTGACATTCCGCTCACACCAACGTCTGGTATACGTGTTATTTGTCGGCAGGTTATGTGAGTGGGTCACACTCATAAACCCGATAACATTAGTAACCTACGTGTTATATTTTGACTCCGTTTATTTAAACTCGTGAGTCTACATTGAGTATAAATCAAAAGGAGGTCACTTTATATTAATCTACTGTCTGTACTAACTCTCAGGGTGATATAATATTTTAAGTTTTATTTAGGTCTATCATCACACAGCAATTTAAAAAATCGTGTTGATAAATAATTCAGTGAATTACATAGCAAAAAATTTTATCAGTGAGCGTCCGTGAACAATATGCCAATTGCATATGTCTATGAATCGCTCGACCAATGTTTGCGATGCTGGGCCAGCATTGTACCAACACTGTGTCAATGTCTCTTGTCTGACGAGTTAATATTTCATTATATCGTTTAATTCATCACTCATTGGTAAGTTTTATAAGAAAGGACAACACATTGCCATCTTGTATTCAGGTTTATTCTGACATGTTTCATCGGGGTTATTTAGAAAGGCCTGATGATACAATGGGAAACATTTATATAAAATAACTCATTTTGTGGCAGATATAGGCGCTTACGAGACACAAGATTAAATAAACGTTGGGCTAACACAGATAGACGCCCAATTAGCCACCCCCTTATCCATTGATCAATCACAGTCACACCCTCCCCCCCCCCCAGAGCTTGCGCTCGCCCCAGCTTGTGAACGCAGATGCCTATCCCAGCAAACATTAGACGTTGGCCCAGTGCTGATTCAATGCTGGGCCACAATTGAAAACGGTGAGCCAGCGTTAAATCAGCATTGGATAAACCACTTGTGCTTGCTGGGATGGCTGTATGAATGCAATTAGCCGAAGCACTTGCGTTATTTTTTTATCACCACTGTCACGCTTGCCTAAACTTGTGAACGCATACCCGGCAGACACAAAACATTTGCATAACACTTGTTCAATGCTGGCCCAACGTCTTCGACGTTGGGCCAGCATTGTGCAAATGTTATACAGATGTTTTAATTTTGCTGGGTATAGACCTAATGCGGTGTGTGTGCAATGGACCGTGGCGATCACTAATCATGAACGCATGTGTTAGTGTTTATTTAACAGTCAATGATGTCTGCCGATGTAATAGCCTAATATTAGGCTTTATGTTTAATGATGTACATGTATGTATGCGATGGATTGTTATTTGATCTCTTTTTGCATTTCAGGAACTGATAGAACACTAGTCTTTGTTGAACAGAAAAGAAATGCAGATTTCTTGGCAACCTACTTATCACAGTCGGAATTTCCAACAACAAGCATTCATGGGTAAGTTTTTTAGCTTGTTCACCAGCATAGCTATTTAGAATATTTTGACAGAACTATGTGCCCATTATGGCATACTCCTAGACCTACCTCATAACCCTAATATAAAACATGCTAAACTGGAAAACCTGTAATTAAAAAAAATCTGTAATAGACTTATCATGGCTCTGTCAAAGTGCATCAAATTGTAAGTATTATCAGCCATACTATAAAACAGAAAGTTTTTTTATCACATGTGTGTTACCGGCCAAGGACAAATTCATTAAATTGTGGGGATGATCCAGATTACGATCAAGATTCAAATTAAGATTTCGATGGAGGTTTGCCATCTCTGAGTGACTGTCTAGTTCTTGATCTTACTCTTAGACTTCGTGCTGACTGGTCTGTTGCTCACTGCGCTCGCCCAGAACCGTTGTTTACTCGTCTATCTTAGACTTAGCCTCTTAGACCTACATGTAATTGTTTTTCATCTTAATTTCTGGCACAGCCTATGACTACTTTAGTAACACTGCACAAAATCGCTTCAATAGAGAGTGTCTGTACTCTGTAGTCTTGTTACATTTATTATAGGCAGCTGTCTTTAATATAAACCAAACTCATTCACCAGTCACTGCAATGTTTTTCAACTAAAGTGGGTGAGCGGGATGGCTGTGAGGGGTGTTGCAAGGGCATCTTTAGAACAATAAACTCCTATTTTAGTCCTATTATTTAGCTATTTTGTCCTATTTTAGTCCTATTTTTTCAAAGGCCCATATCCTATTTTCCTATTTTTTGGGGACCTGTCCTCACTTGACGGCCTGCAAATTTAATATGGCAGAAAATTATGGCTGTCCTGGAACAGTTGAATTGTGGAAAAACCTGGAAGTCCTTTGGTCCATGGAATTTGGTTTTCTATGGCAGTCTTCCCGTGACCAGTTTTTACCCCTCAGCCATTAGGCTGTGGGGTATAGTGATAACGAGAGGCGGGCAGTCAGGCAGAAATTCAGCTCTTACTAAACTCTTACTATGTGCCTGGGCTATTCATCGCATATATTTTTTTTGGCACCAAGCCATAAGCGACCATATTCCAAGAGGGCCGCCTAAAAAGCTTGTGGGCTCGATAACTTATGAATTGTTTTTTTGGATTGCATTCAATTTTGGTATAGTTGTTCTCTAGGTATTCCTGATGATCTGAAAACTTTGAGATGAATCCATTAAAAACAAATGGCTGCCGCAGCCATTAAAAAAATTGACATGGTGGTAGTGGGTGGTCATTTTTTAGCTCCCGCCGTCACCGTAGGTGAGCGAAGGGAGCTATGGATTCTACCTCCGTTTTTTTTTGGCCTCTACTTTTGCCTATAACTTTGTGAGAAAATAAGCTAGGATAACAATTTTTGGTATGTGGGTTACTTCTAGGTGGCTAATGGACGGGTTAAAATATTTTAAATCTGAATTCAATACGCAAGGTTGCAGAGGAGAAAATGATGATGTGACGCCGTTGGGCCGTCCGTAAACAATTCGTTTCCGGAGCATATCTCTGAAAGTACTTGTCCGATTGTCTTCAAATTTTACACACAACACCCCCAGGGGGTCTAGTTGTGCCTTTTGGGGTATTTGAACTTTGACCTACTTCTGGTTCAGAACTATGACCTATTTAGACGTTTTGACGCGCACTTCGTTTCCGGAGCAGATCTCGAAAAGTACTGGGCCGATGACAGTCATATTGCACATACATGTTCTCTAAGGTCCCTAGTTGTGCCTTTTCAGGTTTTTGGACCTTGACCTTGAAGTTGACCCAGCACTTTGACCTAATTTATAACATCGGTAAATCCGACTGAAAGATTTTGCGGAATATCATGAAAACCGCTCAAGATAGCTACACCATTACTATAAAACAAATTGTGAGGTTTCAGGAGAGGATGCATCTTGAAAAATTTCAAGTCGATAAAATTAAAAATGGCCGCCTATCGGCCATTATTCACCTCGACAGGCCTGATATTGCGGAATATCATGAAAACCGCTCAAGATAGCTACACCATTAATATCAAATAAATTGTAAGGTTTCAGGAGAGGATGCATCCTGAAAAAATTGAAGTTGATAAAATTCAAAATGGCCGCCTATCAGCCATTATTCACCTCGACAGGCCTGATATTGTGGAATATCATGAAAACCGCTCAAGATATCTACACCATTACTATAAAACAAATTGTAAGGCTTCAGGAGAGGATGTATTTTGAAAAAAATCATTTTGTCAAAGTTTGAAATGGCCGCCAATCAGCCATTATTCACTTTCACATGGCCGTTATTTGGTAAACCGTGCTAGATGGCTAGACCATTACTATAAAACAAAATGTGTGATTTCAGGAGAGGATGCATCTTGGAAAAATTTGACTCGATAAAATTCAAAATGGCCGCTTATCGGCCATTATTCACTTTCACATGGCCGTTATTTGGTCAACCGTGCTAGATGGCTAGACCATTACTGTAAAACGAAATGTGAGATTTCAGATGAGGATGCATCTTGAAAAAAATTGACTTGATCAAATTTAAAATGGCCGCCTTTTCGGCCATTATTCATTTTCACATGGCTGATATTTGGTAAGCCGTGCTAGATGGCTAGACCATTACCTGATTACTATAAAACAAAGTGTGAGTTTTCGGGGGAGGATGCACCCTGAAAATTTTTAACTTACAAATTCAAAATGGCCGACAATCGGCATTATTTACCTCGATAGGCCTGATATCTGGTAAACCGTGCTAGATAGCTAGACCATTACTATAAAACAAAATGTGACGTTTCGAGAGAGGATGCCTTTTAAAAACTTTCGACTCAATCGAATTCAAAATGGCCGCCTATCGGCCACTATTTACTTGCACATTGCTGATATTTGGTAAACCGTGTTAGATAGCTGGACCATTATAAACAAAATGTGAGATTACAAGAGAGGATGCATCTTGAAAAAAATTGACTTGATCAAATTCAAAATGGCCGCCTATCGGCCATTATTCACTTTCACATAGCCGGTTTTTAGTAACCGTACTAGATGGCCATTATTCACTTTCACATGGGTGATATTTGATAAACCGTGCTAGATGGCTAGACCATTACTATAGAATGAAATGTGAGATTTCAGCTGAGGATGCATCTTGGAAAATTTTGACTTGATCAAATTCAAAATGGCCGCCTTTAGGCCATTATTCACTTTCACATGGCCGATATTTGGTAAACCGTGCTAGATAGCTAGACGATTACTATAGAATGAAATGTGAGATTTCAGCTGAGGATGCATCTTGAAAAATTCTGACTCGTTCAAATTCAAAATGGCCCCCTATCGGCCATTATTTACTTTCACATGCCCAATATTTTGCAAACTGTGTTAGATGTTATTCCATTACTATAAAACAAAATTTGAGGTTTCGGGGGAGGATGCACCCTAAGTTTTTAACTAATTTATATCGAATTCAAAATGACCGTAAATCAGCTATTAGTTAACTCGATTGGCCTGATATCGGGTAAACCATGCCAGATAGGTAGACCATTACTGGGATACTGATTAGGATTATTAATTTCAATGGAGGTTTGCAATCTCTGACAGACTGTCTAGTTCTTATCTTACTCTTAGACTGGGCTTCTTAGACCTAGTTGTCTTGCGTCTTGATTTTTGACCTAGACTAGGACTACATTAATAACCCTATACAAAATTGATTAAATCAAATTCTAATTCGGAGCGGGAGCTCCTGGACTTATGTAGTCTTGTTTCTCATTATTTCTTGAGATTGATGGACAGAGCCTACAGCTCTAGAGGTCCTGCCATCAATTGATGGCTATTTTTATCCCCTGCCCGACGAAGTAGGGACGGGGGGATTTGGCGTCGCCTCGTATGTCCGTCCGTTCCGCGTCCGGATGTCCGCATTTCGTGCATGGATTTCTTAAATTTTTGACACACACATCCCTTTGGGTGTGTAGATGTGCCTTTTAGGGTTGTTTTTGAAATTTTACCTGCTGAATTGGCCGACCATCCGCCATAACTAACTTTAATATGCCTGATATCTGACAAAACGTGCCATATAGCTAGACCATTACTACAAAACAATATTTGCGGTTTCAGGTAGGGATATGCTCTGAAAATTTTCAAATTCAAAAGGCTGACTATCGGCTATAATTAACTTTAATATGCCTAATACCGGACAAACTGTGCCAGATAGTTAGATGCTCTAACCTTCAAAATTTGCATAATTTGGAAAATGATGATGATAAAAGTTATTTGTACCCTTCTTTAATTTTTCTGATCCAAAAAATAATTCATTCTGTCCAAATTTGCATAAATTCAAGATGGTAGACAAAAAACAAAATGGGCCAAATTTTATCAAAGTTTTTGAAACGTGCAAAGGAGAAACAAAGTGAGTCATCGTCTCAACTGTGTACAATCACCGTGAACGGCGAAGGGGCTGCGGCCCTTTCGAAACCCCGTGAATATAGTTGTAAAGCAGCCGCATGCGAAAAATTGGTCACTTTTTAAGGTAAGGAAAGCTTTTTTTGATTTGAGAAAAACACATAAAATCAATATAGCCAACAAAATTCAACAGTGATAATGCATTTTAAAATATATCTTAATGGCAACTTGCTCACATTAAAAAAATGCTGACTTGTGACCATTGACTTAGATATCTTTAAAGTGACTGGCCCAGGCTAAAATCATCAAAAAATCTGTGATTTTATTTTGGCTTCTCAATATGACCATATGATGTAAACATGTCCATAGACTAGAACTACAAAAGTTTTTAAATTTTTTTGCTGCGCATTCACCAGTTAGACTAGATATAGAGACGTATTTCTAATTTTTGACATGGTTGTCAATTATTAGAAATCAAGAATTTGAAAAGTTGACCTGGTAGTCCGCTGGTGGTCCAGGTATACAATCCTTTTTTCCTGCCCTGAAAGTTCTGCAGATACATAGTGAAATAAAGAATTTGCTTAATTAAAAAACTGCAGCCCTCCCCCCCCGTCCCCCCCCCCCCCCCTCAGTAATTGAATTGTGGTTCCCTTACTAACTAGTATATTTGCCTGAGAATAGTGGCTTTTAAGGCCTGGAAAACATACATTTAGTCCTTGAAAAGTCTTCAAATTAACTTTCAAGATTTTTGTGGGAACGCTGCAGATAGCAATACTATAATAGAAAATGTGTGGTTTCAAGGAGGGATATGCCCTGAAGAGTTTCAACTTGATCTAATTTTAAAAAAATGCCGCCTTTTGACCATCATTGACTTTAATATCTGTGATATATATGGCAAACTGTGCTAGATAGGTAGACCATTACTGTATTAAAAGAGAATGTTATGTCAGAGTTCAGGAAAGGATGCACCCTAAATGTCTATAACGAGAGAGGGGCATTATGGTGGCCAGCTGACCTCTTATTAAGTCTCCTCCCACTATGTGGTGGTGGAGACTTATTGTTTTTGCTGAGTCCGCCCGCTGCCACTTGTTTCTGCTTTCACTCGAAAACCCCCTACTCGGATTATTTTGAAATATTTTGCAGTAGGCATACATTTTTGCGTTTTTTAGTTTCTTCACCAAAGTCCAAGATGGCAGCCAAAATCCTATGCCGCATGCTAGAGCTTGAACCGCTTCATCGATTTGTTTCATGTTCGGTTTAAAGGAAAGACCTTACCCTGGCCGTGAGCTGAAAAGCTTTTGGTGTGATTCTGATAATTAAAATTGGCTATCATCAAAATTAGTTAATTTAGCTATACACCCCTGCTCGGATTATTTCTAAATATTTGCAGTATTCATATTGGCCCTAAGGAATTTGCCTGACAATTTTTTTTTCGTTTTTCACCTTCTTCAGCAAAATCCAAGAGGGCCGCCAAAATCCTATGTCGCTCTCTAGAGCTTGAACCGCTTCCTGCATTTGTTTTATGTTTGGTTTAAAGGAAAGATTTTACCCTCGACATATGCTGATTAGTTTTTGGTGTGATTTCTATATTAAAAACTTGATTTTTTTTACGTTTTAGTATTTTAGTGGATATTTCTGCTTTGCTCATTTTGGCCATCATCAAAATTTGGTAATACCGTATATCCCCGTGTATAATGCGATGTTTTTTCTTAGCTATTCATGTCACTAAAAGGCACCTCGAATTATACATGAATGTAGAATTTAATACAATTTTTTAACTCTCTAGGGTAAGTTCAGCGGTAAGTCTCCAGCGGTAAAACGTATCTGTAAACGTACGCCAGTCAGCGTGTTTGGTAAGCAGGCCTAGATACACACAATACAACAAGACTGTGCCTTTCCAACTAGTAGCAAACAAGTGATGTTTACCCAATGCTGGTACATTGTTGGTGCCACCGTCTGCGACGCTGACACAACATTGTTCCAGCACAGGGTGAATGTGTTGTGTTTGCTGGGAGCCCCCGTCTCACATTCGCGCCAAAGTGCGTGGCACCTTTGACAACCAAGGGCAGATAAATGACGCCGTTAGTCTGCAACCAATTCACACTCCTCACCTGTTCATTTATATTATCCATGATTTAATCTAAGATTGCCTTTTATATGGGAGTGTTCTATTGTGTACGACAAATCTGATATTTTCCTATTGGAATGAGAGAATGCGTTGACGAAATATAACAAGAGATCACCTATTATATTTCCTATCGCAAATTTTATACATGTATGCCTCAGAATGTCCATATTGCTGGGATAACATTAACGCCTACCGCTGTTGCCCTGCTGATACGGTATTGAGCAAATGGTGGTATCTGTTCTAAAGCTGTAGTACATGGGGCGCTGCTGTGCTATTACACCCAGACACCTTATACAGCCAAACAACTCTTGTGTCTAGACAATGCGGCAAGTCTGCAAATGTTTTACAATCACATTTCATCTTGGAATGTTCTTATTTGAGCACGTCGATAATAATATATGGTCTTTGTAATAGATAAATTGAAATAATATAAATTTGTCGGCGAAATATAAATACCGGTATTGTAAAATCTGTGTGTATATATATGTAGCCTATGCAGGCCTCAGAATGTCTGCCCACCGAGACAGTCCAGATGACATCCACTCCACCATGGAAAATGAAAATATAGTATCTGCTTACTTTACGAATAAGCAGATACTGCCTTTTGGTTTTGCAGAGCTGTACTGTTGCCGCTGTTCCCATCATTGAGCATCGTGTATGCAGGTGTCACGGCGCTAGTATTAGTAGATTAAGATAATATCCATGCCTCACATTTAGATGGCCCGGAACGATGCCGACCGGGACGCTGCCGACATTCAAAATTTAAGGTCGTATTATACAGAGGGGTAGCCGTTTTTCAGTTCATCCGAGTCCTCAAATGTCAACTCGTATTATACATGGCGTCGCACTATACGCGGGGATATACGGTATAGCCATACACCCCTACTCGGATTATTTCTAAATATTTGCAGTATGCATATTGACCCTAATAAATTCTCCTTCTAAATTTTATTCGCCGTTTTTCAGCTCCTCCAACAAAATCCAAGATGGCCGCCAAAATTCTATGTCGCTTTCTAGAGCTTGAACCGCTTTATGGATTTGTTTCATGTTTAGTTTAACGGATTAACATTTACTTGTGGGCGCGATAACTTGAGTAAGTTTTTCATGTATCCTTCCCAAATTTGTTATGCATGTTACTGATGACCAGTTTTTGGACAAGTTCAATAATGGCCGAAAAAAATTTAAATGGCCGACTTATTGCAATTTTTCGCTTTTTACGTCAATAATTTGACTTTGTGGGCGCGATAACTTGAAAAGTTTTCCCCGTATCCTCTTCAAATTTGTGATGCATGCTACTAATAAGTAGTTCTTGGGCAAGTTCAATAATGGCTGAAAAAATTTCAAAATGGCCGATTTGATGCGATTTTTCGCTTTTTACGTCAATAATTTGACCTTGTGGGCGCGATAACTTGAAAAGTTTTTCATGTATCATCTTCAAATCTGTTATGCATGTTACTAATAACCAGTTCTCGAACAAGTTCAATAATGGCTGAAAAAAACTTAAAATGGCCAATTTATTGTTATTTTTCGCATTTTACGTCAATAATTTTACCTTGTGGACGCAATAATGACTTCAAGTTGTGTGCTCTTGTTTTTGGTGTTTTTCAGCTTCTTCAACAAAATCCAAGATGGCCGTCAAAATCCTATCTATGTCTGCTTCATGGATTTGTTTCATGTTTGGTTCTAAAAAATAATCCTACCCTGGATGTGTGCTGATTAGTTTTTTGTGTGATTATGATAATAAAAACTTATATTTTTTTTTACTTTTTAGGATTTTAGCTGATATTTCAGTTTTACTCATTTTGGCTATTATCAAAATTTGGGAATATGGTTATACAGCTCAAATTTTATCTTTTGTGTATGCTCAGTGGCCCTGAGAGTAAAGTCAGGAGAATTGTTTTTCTTATTTCATTTTTTCAACAAAATTCAGGATGGCCGAAGAATCAGATGTTACTCTGAAGAGCTTGAACTGCTTCACCGATTTGTTCCAAGAAAGCAACTTACCCTGGCCATATATCGATTAAATTTTAGTGCTATTCTGACATCACATTTGCACGTGGTTTACATTAAAATTTGGTGACCGTACTGTATTTCTCTATAATAAATATACTATGTGGGGCGGGTGGAGACCCAAGCTTTGCCCCTCAGGCAAATCTAGTTTAATATCTGTAATATACATGACAAACTTTAAATGATAGCTGTGGACCATTACTGTAAAACAGCATGCGAGAGTTCAGGAAAGAATGGACCCTGAAATTTTCACGTGGGTGATATTGCTTTAAATTACAAAGATCAAAATGTTTTTCGAAAGAAAAAAAGAGGGAGGACCTGCTTGACTGACTACAGGTTTTTTTTGGCACTGCCCAAGCCCATCAGATTTTAAGGTGTTTACATTATCCGAAAAAATTATATTCTAGTCACCTTGTAAGTGCTATACATGTATTTAAAAAATGTGCTTGAATTTAGCCCTGGCATTTTCAAATTAATAAAATTAACCTCCTACCTACAATCTTGTTCGTAGAATCAAGTCCTAGAAAAAGCATTCTACTCTTTGGAAATAAAATGGGTGGGGGGGGTATTTACTCTTGAACTAACTAATTTACCTAGGGCCCTGTCATGGGAAAAAAAATTCTAGAAAGTTTGTTTTGATTTAATTTTAGTGACAGACTTCAGAGAGAACGAGAAGAAGCTCTAAGAGACTTCAAGACTGGAAGAGCTCCAATATTAATTGCAACTTCAGTAGCGGCTCGAGGATTGGACATACCTAATGTTAAACATGTTATAAACTATGACCTGCCAAGCCATATCGAGGAGTATGTGCATCGTATTGGGCGCACAGGGCGGTGTGGAAACCTAGGAAAAGCAACGAGTTTCTATGATTCTGCTTCTAACAATGAGATTGCAAGGGCCCTGGTGAAAACTCTTCAAGAAGTGAGTATGTTTAAAAAAGCTATAATTATACAGACAAATCTAAGAATTTGAATTACCTCTTATATCCTGCTAAATTTATTATTTTAATTTTCAACCACTTGAGGACCTTCAGTGGTTGAAAATTACTCGTATTTTTTACCGAACATTTACAAATCTTTAGTTTTAGTCATTTCTTAATAATCCTGATTAAAAACGACTATTGTCTTCATTAGCAGGCAAAGGGTTAAAAATGGGGCTATTGCAATTGAACTGTTCAGTACCGTCGTTAACATTTCTTTGTGGGCATGATAGGGCGACCCAACTTCTCGTTGGGAGGGCTGGTGTTATGGCGTCTGGGATTCATTTCATGTTGCACGCACATCCCTTTCGTGAGGGGGTGTAGATGTGCCTTTTGGATGTTTTGACCTAACCTACATCTGTAGACCAAAGTTAAATATCTTTATTTTTCTCCCCCAAGGCTGTGGGGTATAGTGATCAGCAGAGGCGGTCGAGTGGGCGGTGTATATGTTTGTTAGCTCGATAACTTCATAATGCCTTGACTAATCTGAAGGTCACATTTGATATCCATTGACCATAACCTAATTTCAAGGTCACTGAAACCAAAATAGCTCAAATCCGGGATAAAAATCCCTCGACTTAGCGACTTCAGTTTTTAAGCACATCATCACCTGATTATTACACTACTCTTATCTGCTACTCATTATATAGTTGCACTCATGTGCACTACAGTAATCTAAAGGTCAAATTTATTATTGAGTGACCCTGACCTAGTGTCAAGGTCACCAGGCTATGGGAACCAAAATAGCTTGTAAGCATAGCACCATATCATATGGCATGAAGCATGTTAGTTGGTGCCACTATGTTTCACAACACGGCAAAAAAGTCTTTTAAATTAAATTTAAAATTTTTGAATCATAAACTATTATCTGAAGAAAATGACACAAAAAACTGCATAGCTTAAACATTTTTTTCATATTGTGCTATTGAAGTTGACAATAATAAACTGCAAATTAGTGATTTATCTGTAAAAATGGCTGATAAAACATCAGAATGCTCTATACGCCATCGCCATAATTAATAAAACACATCTAAAACATTGGATAAAGCTATATATTAGAAGATTGATAATAGGGATTATCCAAAAACTACAATTTATGTTAATGACAGGCAAATAACTGGTAAAAAATAAAAATTAGCTTGCAAAGTAGAAATCACTATAACCATTTCTTATAAGTATTAATTCGCATGAAATTAAACTACAGTATGATCAAAACAGTGAATATTGTATACATTTGTAAGAAGAGCTTTCATTAACATCACTCTGTTATTAAATCACATAAAAGTGCTGCAATAATGTAGTTCCAGATATGAGTACACATTTTGAGACGCTGATAAAGGTCAATTATTCAACATATGAGCAGCAGCATGGTTCACAAGGTTTTTAAATTAAAAACACAGGAACAATTATCATGAAACTTCTTGTCTTAGACCTACAGCTGCTAACTATATGGGCCTACTGTCCACTATTTTCATGAGCTACTCTGGACGTCTGGTCTGGCAATTTTTGTGATTTTTCGGACATATCTCATACTTCTAAAATCAATTTAATTATACTCTTATAAATTGGTGAATGTGATGTTGCTATGGTAGCCGGCGACCATTTTTGAATATGCTTCTAAGGTCATCAAATTTTCAGTTAAAAATGGTATTTTTGAGATACACAAAATTCAAGAGTACCACATTATGTCAATTCACACATAATATATGAAAAAATCAAAGACAGTTCTCGTAGAAGCATTCAATTCTGTGAAACTAAATGACTTCAACCTCCTTTGTTTTCACCGAGCTGGCTAATACAATGAAGTATGGGGGAGGGTTCTTATATAACCTTGTTTTCACCTAGTGACGTCAATGCGTTTCACACTTAATCAAAATGGCCGACATTGGCCATTATTGACTCAATACCTGGAAATGTAATTTCAAATAAATGGTCATGAGATTTTTTAAGTTGTAGTTAAAAATGAAAGTCTCTTTAAACAATTATTTAAGACGGTGAGGCCTAATTCTGTCGCCAGCGGGCCTTGTCTCTGTTTTAACTTGGGGTTTCTGCTGACCAAATGTTTTTTTATTGCTAGCCACTATCTACAAAACTGACCCATTATTAAAGAATCTTGGGTCAACATCTTGTGTACGTACATTGTATATATGTATGTATATATATGGTCGATTCCTACGAAAGTGATGCATATCGGTAAAAAAACGACTTTGTTGCACAGTCCTGAATTCTTCAGTTTATATCGCAGACATATGGAACTTTCACAAAAAAGATATGCGAGCTCTCAATATATGATAGTTGCAACATGAATGGAGTTCATATTCATTATTGAACACCAGAGTAACCCTACAAATGCATATTATGTAATATGTAAATGCCATAATGTAACTAAAACTTCGGTCGCAAAGAGTACAGCAGTTCAAGTGGTAACAATTAGATGGTATTGTTTAGAACAGTTTAATAACAGTTGCGAAAATTTGATACTGCACATATTGATTTGTAGCCAGCTTCTACTATGCTGCAAATAATCAATATTCAGAAAATATACAGAAAAAGACATGTCAAACATAATATCTGTTTCAATTCAAGGCTTAGAGTGGAAATAGCAGTTGAATATTAAAATGTAAATGGAGCATCTTGTCTAAATCCTGATTTCATATCATTTGTTCATCTAAAAGTTTTTCTCATAGGTTTTAAAAGTGTATTCGTAGGGTTACAAATTGATATTTTATTGAAAAATAAGGCTATTAATTAACATAATTGTTGTGGTATGAACGATTTGTATCGATAACTAACATTACTTTGACAGCCACATTAATAAACAATCAGAGACGGATGGAATAAAGAGTTTTTAGCAAGAAGGTGTGCGAGGATCACGAGAATAATTTATTTATTGTTTGTCACTGAATTAATAGTCAACCTAAAAAATATACATACATATATACATGTATCATTCAGTTGTGAAAGGTATTTGCCAGATATAGGTACAATGAACAAAAAAGGGTAAAACTTGTTGCTCTACGTCGATTCAAAATGCTTATAACAGCTTTGTTTGTAGGGTTACGCTGTCATTTGTAGGGTTACATTATCTAGGTGGCCTAGGAAAAATCATCACAATACTGCAATATTGACGGTTTATTATATTATTTAAACACATGTGTGTTTTCCCGTATGATACTGCTGGATATTCAATAGATTTACCACGCTATAATTAACTTCACATAGATCATTGGACCAAATATCTGATTTGTCAAATAATTTGAGGTATTTCCAACTGGTGAAGTCAGACAGTGATTATGGCGCTATTGTATCACACAGGTTTTAAAATACCACTAGTTTTTGCTTGCTCGTATGTATTGTTTTTGAAAAATATCGTGTTTTTAGATAAAGTTCTCGCAATGCCAATTAAATTCGTATTGTGTTACGTAACATAGAAGCAATGTGTGAAATTAATAACCCTACGAATGCACACAGTGGTGAACTCTTTTAGATGCTAGATATGTTTAAATTAATGTTTCCAATATTTGTAATACACAAAAGAATACACGTTAGATATTATTTTAATATGATGTATAACAAAGTATATTAACAGTAAATTAGCCTTTGCATTGGTGAGTTAAAATAATTTTCAAACATTTTAAAATCGTGTATTTTATTTTTTGAATAGAAATATTTATTAGCTTGTTGACTTTTACACTCTATAAGTGCTCACTATGATGCTACCTTTATTCTTGGCCTGTTTTGCAGTGAGAACAATATATATTTTTTAATCATTTAACATTTTTCACTTGTAGATAGTAACCCTACGAATACCTGGCATTTGTGTAACCCTACGAATGACAATATCATCAGTCTCTGGTGGCTCTTCTATTACATAAGACTATTTTAAACGATATCGTCCACATATTGCCATGTCATGACATGATAATGCATCATAAATATTCAATCAACTCCTGTATTCTCCACACCTACACAGTGAAATATAGCACCGTGATAATTTGTAGGATATATTAAAAATTCAAACATCGCTAAAGTTTCAAGATATCTATGTTAACCTCTAAAATATGACTGTCAGATACACTGTACCTTGGTTATTCTGTTAGACAAGGTTGTAAACCCCATGTGCTTTCATTGAATTCCACAGCTGCCATTTCTTTATTTGAAATTCGTAGGGTTACACATATTAAAAAAACACGTAGTGTTCAATGGAAGAAATAAAAAAAATGGTATAATTTTCCGATACGTTTCCTTGCCCATATTATACATTGGTATCACAAGTGTATTCAGAGAAAAGAGCTTGTGTTAATCTGTAGTAGTATTCGTTTTATAGAACATGAAAGCGCATTCGTATGGTTACAAAAACGCACTTGAAATTATTGCACCTATTTTGCTATTAGCAACATTATTTTGTGGACATGCTCCACAATGGATTCGGTTCAGCAAATAAATAGCAAACACACCTCATGTCATAGATATAATGTATAAAATATTTATATTGTGTAATATTGATTTACTCAGATATCATAACACAAGCTGTATTCGTAGGGCTACATGAGTTTTGAGTTTTCAAAAAATATGAAATAAAAAAATTTAAATTTACAAAAGCAAAAAAAGTGTTGGCTATTGATTAGGTGCAGTTGCGGCGCTTCAGAAACCGTAATATATAGGTGCTGTTTATTTTGAATATTGAGAAAATGAACCTTTTCAAAATAAGGTCCAAATGCATCACTTTCGTGGGAATCGACCATATATATACACCAACCGGTACCCTGGATACCGTATAATTACAGATTTTGAATTATCACTTGCTATGACACTTTGAAAAACTTCTGTCAATCATTTATGAGACTTCTGAAAGGAACAATTGATGGGTGCACAGGTCTGTTATGCTTTATTACACTAATAAACTGTTGTATAATCATGTATATGAATTTATTTTCTTTTATCCTAGGCTCAACAAGAGGTCCCTAACTGGCTAGAAGAGGCGGCTCAAAACAGTTTTGGAGCAGGGGGTTTCCAAGGGTCAGGTGGCGAGTTTGGAGGCAGAGACACCAGAAGAGGAAGAGTTAGTACTGATGATTTATCTTGCTCTCGCATATTGTGGCAAGGGATCACCGCCCTTAAAACGTTTTTTTCATCAATAATACCTGGGTCTCGTGACTTGATGCCAGTAATAGTCCTGGGGCTGATTCTGTCTAAATCTAGTCTAAATCCAGAGTTTGCTGCACCCCCTCAAAGAACATAGGGAACATAGGTTTCTCACTTTTTAGGTCTCAGCCAAAACTTTGGCGGATGCCTATTGTCGTCACCAGGCGCGTCCGTCCGTCTGTCCGCCACTTTTAGCACTATAACTTGTTTCGCGTAACTAGAATGCACATTAAACTTCACATAAAGGTTAATCATGACTAAAGCTGGACTCATTTGACCTTTCTGTGACCCCTATGACCTTGACTTTTTTCAGATCGAGAATTTTTTTCGTTAACGCGATTCACTTAACATGTAATGTATCGTTCCAAAATTTATACCATACATCCATTTCACTGATAGCTCGCATGAGTTCGAAATTGGGCAAGATTAGGACAGAAATTAGGTCATGGCGGCCAAAATTGCCGATTATTGGCCATAATTTTTTTAATATGCGTAATATCTGGAAAACCAGACCAGATAGCTAGACCATTACTTTTGAACAAAATGTGCAGTTTCAGGTAGGGATATCCCATGAAAAATTTCAACTTGATCAAATTCAAAATGGCCGATTATCGGCCATAATTAACTGTAATATGCCTGATATCTGACAAACCGTGCCATATAGCTAGACCATTACTACAAAACAAAATGTCCGGTTCCAGGTAGGAATATGCTCTGAAAATTTTCAACTTGTTCAAATTCAAAATGGTCGATTATCGGCCATAATTACCTTTATTACCTTCAAAATTGGCATAATTTGGAATATCATTTGTACACTTCTTTAACTTTTCTGATCCGAAAAATAATATGATTTCAACTTGTTTAAGTACCGGACATTCGGTCCATATTTGAATAAATTCAAGATGGCGGACAAAAAACACAAACGTACACTGGAGAAGCAAATTGAGTCATTGTCTCAACCGTGTGCCATCACCGTTTACGGCGAAGGGGCAATGCCCCTTTCGAAACCCCAAGAATATAGTTTTAGAGCAGTCGAAAAATGGGTCGCATTTTAGGGTAAAAATAGTCTTTTTTGCTAGAGAAAAACACATAAAATTCAAATAGCCAACAAAAGTCGACATGGATAATTCATTAAATCTATTCGCAGCATTCCTACATCAGCCCTTGGAACAAAATTCCATTATATACCAGTCCAATAAATACTATGAAACGAAATGTATGGTTTCGGTGAGGGATATATATATATATACTCTCTTAATGGCAACTTCCTGAAATAAAAAATATGCTGACTTGCGACCATCATTGACTACAATATCTGTAATATACACAGTAATCTGTGCTAGATTGGTGGATCATTGAAAATCAAAAAAATATATAAAATGACCGATTTACTACGAATCTCACATTTGACGTTAATAATCTTGCTTTGTGGGCGCGATAACTTTAAAGGTTTCCCATGTATCCTGCTCAAATTTGTAATATGCATGTTACTCATAACCAGTTCTTGGACAATTTCAATAATGTTTTTCACTTTTATACGATGATTAGAGGCTAAGGCCTATTTCCTTCGCCGACGGGCCTTGTTTTCTTTATTTGGTATGTATGACACTAGTTTCAAAACATTACCCCTCTAAAAATGTGTCCGAAAGGAAAAAAATTGCCTCCAAAAAAAATGATTATTTCTCATTTTTTTGCAGAAAACAAGTTTAAATTTTAATTTATGCCTAGGTAAACACCAATTATTACACTGCAATATTTTATATATATATAAGTATACTGTTGAATACGTACTGGGTGAAATTTGAAATAATTGTTATGGTTTTTGTCAGCTACTTGTGTACAAAGAACATAGGTTTCTCACTTTTTTTTCTTTATTTGGTATGTATGACACTAGTTTCAAAACATTACCCCTCTAAAAATGTGTCCGGAAGGAAAAAAAATCGGCCCAAAAAAAAATTATGATTTCTAAAAAAAATTCCACAAAATAAGTTTTAATTTTAATTTATGCCTAGGTAAACACCAATTATTACACTGCAATATTTTATATATATATATATAAGTGGAAGCTGGTGAACCAAAGAAACAAAATTATCATAAGACCTATGTTCTTCTAGGGATGCAACAAAATCTAAGTTTTCAGAATCAGCCCCAGGACTATAAAATGTGTTTGTTGATTAGACACACAAGACTTAACGCCAGGAGTGCTCGTTTTTGTGACGGAAATTCTAATGGCACAATGTCGTACAATTAAACCAAACAGTAGACTGTAACAGAGGACTGCTTTCGTGTTTGTTTCCTAATTAGCTCCCGCCGTCACCGTAGATGAGACAGAGGGAGCTATGGATTCCGCCTCCGTTTTTTTTTGCCTCTTCTTTTGCCTATAACTTTGTAAGAAAATAAGCTAGGATAACAATTTTTGGTATGTGGGTTACTTCCAGGTGGATAATGGACAGGTTAAAATATTTTTAATCTGAATTCATTACGCAAGGTCGCAGAGGAGAAAATGATGATTTTATGGCGATGGGCCGTCTGTAAACAATTCATTTCCGGAGCATATCTCTGAAAGTACTTGTCCGATTGTCTTCAAATTTTACACACAACACCCCTAGGGGGTCTAGTTGTGCCTTTTGGGGTATGACTTCGACCTACTTCTGGTTCAGAACTATGACCTATTTAGACGTTTTGACGCACACTTCGTTTCCAGAGCACATCTTGAAAAGTACTGGGCCAATGACAGTCATATTGCACATACATGTTCTCTAAGGTCTCTAGTTGTGCCTTTTCAGGTTTTTGGACCTTGAAGTTGACCCAGCACTTTGACCTATTTTATAACATCGGTAAATCCGACTGAGAGATTTTGCGAAATATCATGAAAACCGCTCAAGATAGCTACATCATTAATATCAAATAAATTGTAGGGTGTCAGGAGAGGATGCATCTTGAAAATTTCAAGTTGATAAAAATTAAAATGGCCACCTATCGCCCATTATTCACCTCGACAGGCCTGATATTGTGGAATATCATGAAAACCGCTCAAGATATTTACACCATTACTATAGAATAAATTGTAAGGTTCCAGGAGAGGATGCATTTTGAAAAAATTCAACTCGTCCAAGTTCAAAATGGCCGCCAATCGGCCAATATTCATTTTCACATGGCCGTTATTTGGTAAACCGTGCTAGATGGCTGGACCATTACTATTAAACAAAATGTGTGATTTCAGGAGAGGATATCATGAAAACCGCTCAAGATAGCTACACCATTAATATCAAATAAATTGTAAGGTTTCAGGAGAGGATGCATCTTGAAAAATTTCAAGTTGATAAAATTCAAAATGGCCGCCTATCGGCCATTATTCACCTCGACAGGCCTGATATTGTGGAATATCATAAAAACCGCTCAAGATATCTACACCATTACTATAAAACAAATTGTAAGGTTTCAGGAGAGGATGCATTTTGAAAAAAATCAACTCGTCCAAGTTCAAAATGGCCGCCAATCGGCCATTATTCACTTTCATCTGGCCGTTATTTGGTAAACCATGCTAGATGGCTAGACCATTACTATAAAACAAAATGTGTGATTTCGGGAGAGGATGCATCTTGAAAAAATTTGTCTTGATAAAATTCAAAATGGCCGCTTATCAGCCATTATTCACTTTCACATGACCGATATTTGGTCAACCGTGCTAGATGGCTAGACAATTACTATAAAACGAAATGTGAGATTTCAGATGAGGATGCATCTTGAAAAAATTTGATTGATCAAATTCAAAATGGCCGCCTTTTCGGCCATAATTCATTTTCACATGGCTGATATTTGGTAAACCGTGCTAGATGGCTAGACCATTACCTGATTACTATAAAACAAAGTGTGAGTTTTCCGGGGAGGATGCACCCTGAAAATTGTCAACTTACGAATTCAAAATGGCCGACAATCGGCATTATTTACCTCGATAGGCCTGATATCAGGTAAACCGTGCTAGATATCTAGACCATTACTATAAAACAAAATGTGACGTATCGGGAGAGGATGCCTTTTAAAAACTTTCGACTCAATCGAATTTAAAATGGCCGCCTATCGGCCACTATTTACTTTCACATTGCTGATATTTGGTAAACCGTGCTAGATGGCTAGACCATTACTATAAAACAAATTGTGAGATTTCAGGAGAGGATGCATCTTGAAAAATTTTGACTTTATCAAATTCAAAATGGCCTCCTATCGGCCATTATTCACTTTCACATGGACGATATTTGGTAAACCGTGCTAGATGGCTAGACCATTACTATAGAATGAAATGTGAGATTTCAGCTGAGGATGCATCTTGGGAAATTTCGACTTGATCAAATTCAAAATGGCCGCCTTTAGGCCATTATTCACTCTCACATGGCCGGTATTTGGTAAACCGTGCTAGATAGCTAGACGATTACTATAGAATGAAATGTGAGATTTCAGCTGAGGATGCATCTTGAAAAATTCTGACTCTATCAAATTCGAAATGGCCCCCTATCGGCCATTATTTACTTTCACATGCCCAATATTTTGCAAACTGTGTTAGATGTTAGTCCATTACTATAAAACAAAATTTGAGGTTTCGGGGGAGGATGCACCCTAAGTTTTTAACTAGTTAATACCGAATTCAAAATGACTGTAAATCAACTATTACTTACCTCGATTGGCCTGATATCGGGTAAACCGTGCCAGATAGGTAGACCATTACTGGGATACTGATTAGGATCATTAATTTCAATGGAGGTTTGCAATCTCTGACAGACTGTCTAGTTCTTATCTTACTCTTAGACTGAGCTTCTTAGACCTAGTTGTCTTGCGTCTTGATTTTTGACCTAGCCTAGGACTACATTAAAAACCCTACACAAAATTGCTTAAATCAAATTCTAATTCATCGCGGGAGCTCCTGGACTTATGTAGTCTTGTTTACTTTCACATGCCCAATATTTTGCAAACTGTGTTAGATGTTAGTCCATTACTATAAAACAAAATTTGAGGTTTCGGGGGAGGATGCACCCTAAGTTTTTAACTAATTTATATCGAATTCAAAATGACCGTAAATCAGCTACTAGTTAACTCGATTGGCCTGATATCGGGTAAACCGTGCCAGATAGGTAGACCATTACTGGGATACTGATTAGGATCATTAATTTCAATGGAGGTTTGCAATCTCTGACAGACTGTCTAGTTCTTATCTTACTAATAGACTGGGCTTCTTAGACCTAGTTGTCTTGCGTCTTGATTTTTGACCTAGACTAGGACTACATTAATAACCCTATACAAAATTGCTTAAATCAAATTCTAATTCGGAGCAGGAGCTCCTGGACTTATGTAGTCTTGTTTAACTAGTTTATATCGAATTCAAATTGACCGTAAATCAGCTATTAGTTACCTCGACTGGCCTGACATCGGGTAAACCGTGCCAGATAGGTAGACTATTACTGGGATACTGATTAGGATCATTAATTTCAATGGAGGTTTGCAATCTCTGACAGACTGTCTAGTTTTTATCTTACTCTTCGACTAAGCTTCTTAGACCTAGCTGTCTTGCGTCTTGATTTTTGACCTAGCCTAGGACTACATTAAAACCCCTACACAAAATTGCTTAAATCAAATTCTAATTCGTTGCGGGAGCTCCTGGACTTATGTAGTCTTGTTTTTTTAGCCCTCTTTTTAATTTCTAATTGAAAAAGTTTGGCTATTTGCAATTGTTAAGTTCAGCATTAACATTTACCTTTGGTCACGATAACTTTTCATGTATCATGCGCAAATTTTGTAGGCATGTTACTATATAACCAGTTCTTTGACAACTTCAATAATGACTGAAAAAATCAGTATGTCGATTTATTAAGATTTTACATTGCAAATTTTATCTTAAAGAGTGGACACATTACTTCAAAAGTTTTTTGTGTATTCTGCGCAAATTTGTACTGCATGTTGATAATTACCAGTTCTTGGACAAGCTCAATAATGACCGTGTGCAATTGTCAAATGTGCTCTGGTTAATTTGTACCGATCAACTCTTTAATTGCAAATTTGTCATCTGCAGTATGGTGGTGGTCGTGGCGGTGGAAGAGGTGGAAGATCTGGTGGAAACGATGGAGGTGATAATGGTTTCACAGAAAGTACAGGTAACTCTGGTGGCGGAGGTGGATTTGAAGAGGATGATGAAGAGGCATGGTAAAGGGCTGGAGCTACAAAATCATCTAATAGCCTAGATTCGAGATTGATCACCAGACTTCGACCGAGACGAAGATGAATAGTTGCAAATGGATGCTGGGTTATACGAGAACAGGTTCACCTGACACAGAACTTTCAATTCTAAATGAAGATTGATTTTTCATTTAAAAAAAGTGTTATGTGATTTTTCTAGCGTATAAGAGCAGATTACTCATGTGTATTTGCATTTCTAATTATAAAAATGTGAGACTTTTTTGTGTGGTGGGAAATTAAAGGTGTGATTGAACCATGTGTCTCAATTAGCCTGTAAGCAGTGGCATAGGGTATTAGCAATCTCTGCCAGTACTTTAACAAGTTTACTTTCCTGCAATGATAACTGCAGGTACAGTCAATTTTCAGGAACATAAATAGCAACCAACACAAATGTGAATTTATATATGCTCATACAGACAACATTTTTGCGAGTATTTGTTATATTAGATGTGTGCCTAATGGGATCCTCCATTGCAGGGTCAATCCGTCCTGCGAGTTAATGCCTAAGGTTCTACTTGTCCTACATTCGATTTTTAAAGCCATCACATGCGTGGTTCCTATTTGCTAATCCAAAATAGCCAAAGTCAGAAAAATTACTGGATATACACATTAAATATCCTTTTCAGTACTTTTTGTATATCTCCATAATCTAGGCTTTTCTATTTGTGACACAACAAGATGTAACATTTATCTGCTTTAATAACAATATCTTGTGATGCTAACAAATTGTTTGGGCCTAGATAGTGCTATTGTTCGCAATACTGGGTACAAGTGCTTTAGACCCATACATGGTTAACCTGCTATGTTGGTTGTTAAACTAACATAACTTACAACAATCCAGGAGGTAATGTTTTTCCAACTCTAAATTGATTGAGGTGGTGGAACTACCATGCCACTGAGCTGTAGACGTATATAGCTTTCACAGATTTTCTACACTGCCCAACTCATTGTTTGACACCATTGTAGCCACTGTTGGATTATTTTCTTTGTAGTGACTGAATAGCAAATCTCATGCTCTCTTGTGTTTCATTTGTATTCCGCTGGTTCAGAACTGCTGATGTGAATTCAGGAAGTGGAGGTGAAGTTTGCTTAGCATTGTACTGCTAAGAAGAGTTTCTGTGTATGGAATAGTGTGATACTCCGCGCAGCCTATTCCAATCTGAGATGATTGTTCATGTAGTTGTTGGTCTTGATAATGTGTCTTAAGAAACCCTCAAACATTCCATGGAAGAGTCTCTTGCACAGGATGTTCTGCAAGTTCTTTATTCCAATGTTAAGAAGTCAAAGACCCTTTTCTTCACAAAAAATGCCATGCTTTTGCATATAAATGTATGCAGTTCAGTTGCCACCAAATTTATGCCAATGAAATTTGATGGCAGAAGTGCTTAAAGTCAGGTCAGGTGCCAGGTTGTGTTATGATTTAAAAATTGAGCTGATTATTAAACCATCTTAACCAGGTGGTCAAAAATTGAGATAGAATTGAAATTAGAATTGTTTTAAACATTAGAATTGTTTTAAACAAGTTGGCCATATAAAATTTTTTAGCACATATTCTTCCCTGAAACCGCACATTCTGTTCAATGGTCACGGCACGGTTTGCCAGATATCAGGCATGGCTAGAAATTATCGTGACAAAAAATGGGAGATAATCAAAACTTAACATTAATAAAATCATCTTAATACAAAGAGACCTTTAAAACCACCCAAAACCCAATGTCTTGTGTTTAAATGGGTTAACAGTTTCAATTATAAGGTAAAAAGCTGCTAATTCACTAGTTCTACATGCTTAATATTTAAAACAAATTGTCCCAGAACAAGGCCCAACCCTTCTTCAATAACTCTTGAAGTTTATTTAGAAAAATTGTCAGTACTAAAATCTCATTTTTTGGGTGGTTTTAAAGGTCTCTTTGTATTAAGATGATTTTATGAATGTCAAGTTTTGATTATCTCCCATTTTTTGTCACAATAAATTCTAGCCATGCCTGATATCTGGCAAACCGTGTCGGATAGCTAGACCATTGAACAGAATGTGCGGTTTCAGGGGAGAATATGTGCTAAAAAAATTTATATGGCCAGCTTGTGACCATTATGACCTTTATCAGTGTTTCAATTTTACCTGGAAATCAGGGAAAACCTTGAAAATGAGTTTCACTTTTTCCTGTCATGGAATTTTATTAACTAACCCAAATCAGGGGAACAGCAGTGAATTTGATGAGCCCAAGAGCTAAATTTGTCAGTCTGGTGTTTCAAAAATTTGTGGAAATAAGTTGCTATTTATCCTAATCAATCCATCAAGATGACACCATTTTTTTTATGAATATTCAATATAACCAACACTGTTACCACAGCTTCATAATTTGTTGTACGTGTAGTTGCAACAAAGTTTTGAGTGGACTGCAAAAGCCTTATAGGGCTTCAGAAATCTTGTTGAGTTTGTGATAATGTTTATTGAGTTTGAGCTTCGTGAATTATTCAATAATAATTTGATTTGTATGGGGACCAATCCGTTTGTGCTGTAGGTTACTTTGGTATAATTCTTTACGGATCTTTTTTGCTCAGGATGCTTGCCTATTTGGGGTGAGATTTGATAATTACTGTCAACAGTCTTTTTAAGTTTTGTTCTTATTTATTATGATTATTTAATTTTGATATGAGAAATGGATGGCATATTTTTTTCAAATTGACCCCACATACGCTATTTACGAAGTTGAGTAGATAAAAAAAAAATTGGAGAGTAATTTTGGAGTAGTCATTGTTCTGTCTATGCTGATTTTCTCTATCACTATAACAAGGAGTAGTTCACATTTGACCTATAAATTGTGTTACTGTACTTTTATTCAAGTTATTAACCTTTTAGATAGGTGGATGTGGTGCATTGGTAGAGCGACTTTCAGGCATGCAATGATGCATCCGTCCCGGATTCGAACCCCACTAATTCCGCATGGGGTTTCAGAGAAATATCCTTGTTTTTCCTCTCTCAATGTGACTAGGCAATCACGTTAAACTAAATGGCTGCCTTAACTTGACGGTTGAAACCGGTGTATCGACAATAATATCGTGCAGGGCTGCGACAGTCACGCGCTGCCGTTGCGTGGTCCACTTAATTATTCAACCACTTTCGTTCGGGACTTCCTATACCTTGTCACCTGATATCTACAAAACCGCTTTTTGTATTCATTTGGTGTTAAACATACTTGATACAAGTATTAATTCCTAGGCTGCATCAATTTTTTAGAAAGTTCGGTAAAATGTTCGGGGTCATGGCGGCCATCTTTTTCAGTCAAATTGGACCTTGTTACCCTGATAACTTAAAGCCGCTTATCCGATATACTCAATATTCAAAATACTGCATAGTAGTATTAATTCCTAGCGGTGGGCCCTAGGGTAGTGGTTAGCACCGATAACTTAAAAGCCGCTTATCCGATATTAATTTCTAGCCTGCATCAATTTTTCAGAAAGTTTGAAAGTATATCCGGGTCATGGCAGCCATCTTTAATCTTTTTTCGTCAAATTATGACCTTGTCACCCTGATAACTTCAAAGCCGCTTATCTGATATACTCCGTTCAACATCTATGCAGTATTAATTCCTAGACTGCATCAATTTTTCAGAAAGTTTGGGAGAATATCTGGGTCATGACGGCCATCTTTGTTCTTATTTTGTCAAATTAGAACCTTGTCACCCTGATAACTTCAAAGCCGCTTATCCGATATGCTCAATATTCAATGTACTGCATGCTAGTATTAATTCCTAGACTGCATCAATTTTGCAGGAAGTTTTGAAAAATATCTGGGTCTTGGCGGCCATCTTTAATTTTTTGTGGTCAAAATAGCACCAAGTCAGCGTAAAGCTGCTAGCCTCTGCCTCATAATATTACTTGATAATTAAATGTACAAATTGATTATCTTGTACAATTATATTTAATGTATAACTTTTATTTGAAAAGTGCGAGGGGGAGCCTTCTAGGGTGTTTTACATGGTAAACACTTACCTCTAGTTTATTGTTGTCATGATCAAAATTATAGTTTTTTGTATTCATTTTTGGGCGGAAAACTTGAAATTGTGGTGAGCAACCAAGATATTCATGTTGGTTGTCCGCCAGACAACCAACATTTTGAACCTCATATCCAGCCCTGCCTGACCTAATTTGATCTCCATGCCGCCGTTCTATTTTCATTATTGTCAATAGAAACGAGCCCTCGTGAGTCTTGCGATCCACTCGGAATGTTTGATTCCAAGTAGTTCTAAACATACTGACCTCATTCCCATACTCATAACAGCTTTGTTTTCACAACACCATAAGGCACAATTTCCACTGATCAATATGTATTCCATTTCCAGGACGTTTATGTTCTCTTCCATCTGCTATTGCGGTCGTGTTCTGAGAGTATCTTTAAAGTTAAATGATGAGCTATGCCTAAGCTACTAATTGGCCTCATGAATGTACGATGTACTGGTGAGCTTACTTGGATGGACTATAACTGGCAAGCTTTTAAGATTGCTTTGGAATACAGCCCCGGTTTTATCATTGTGCATGAGGGAGAAATTGCCATGTATAGTTGTGCAATAAACTTTGCAATTGTCGTACTGGGTACCCGATTGTTGAAATTGCATCTTTACATTTCAAACTAGTCAAGATTGCTTTCTGTGTGGTTCTTCGCAATTGCTGTGTACCTATTCGTCATTGCTATTATAATAGTGTAAAGTTATGAACAATGAAGTATGTGCCACATAATGTGTGTTGCATGACATAATAATTGTTATGACTTATTTTTCAGAGAAGATGTTTTTCTTAGAAATGGTTATTGCCAGGGTCATTCGATGGATCTTCAGACCATTGAACCATACAAAAACTATATATATTAGGAAATGTTTGTATATATTACTATACTGGAAGTATTACAAAAAACTTGTACATGTGTATGTAAACATTATTTCTGATTGTCAATAGGTAAAATATCTTGCCTATTTTTTCCTTGTAATAAAAATGCAAAAAAATCATTCATGCTTTTATATAATAAATGATTTATTACAAATTGGGAGTTGAGTTCAGCTGTCTTAGTGAGATCTTTTATCGGGACGAGTCTAAATAGCACTGTCCTATTGTATGGCCTTGGAGTTTGGGGAACTTGAAACGCAGTACCGAGGGAACAGGGTTCATACGCAATATTAAAAATTATTAAACATGTCTTTTGATTTGGCTATTAATTTTGCGAGGCTTGAAATTAGAAATGGTGGTCTTAAATTTTCCACCCTTGCTTGAGTTCTTATTTCACCTTTGTGACCTTGCATTTTTTCCTATCGTCAAATTTTCTCGTTGACGTGATTCCCTCAACAATTTTTAGCTCCCGCCGTCACCGTAGGCGAGACAGAGGGAGCTATGGATTCCGCCTCCGTTTTTTTTGCCTCTTCTTTTGCCTATAACTTTGTAAGAAAATAAGCTAGGATAACAATTTTTGGTATGTGGGTTACTTCCAGGTGGATAATGGACAGATTTAAAATATTTTTAATCTGAATTCAATACGCAAGGTCGCAGAGGAGTAAATAATGATGTAACGGTGTTGGGCCGTCCGTAAACAATTGGTTTCCGGAGCATATCTCTGAAAGTACTTGTCCGATTGTCTTTAAATTTTACACACAACACCCCTAGGGGGTCTAGTTGTGCCTTTTGGGTTATTTGAACTTTTGACCTACTTCTGGTTCAGAACTATGACCTATTTAGACGTTTTGACGCGCACTTCGTTTCCGGAGCAGATCTCGAAAAGTGATATTGCACATACATTTCTCTAAGGTCCCTAGTTGTGCCTTTTCAGGTTTTTGGACCTTAAAGTTGACCCAGCACTTTGACCTAATTTATAACATCGGACTGAAAGATTTTGCGGAATATAATGAGAACCGCTCAAGATAGCTACACCATTACTATAAAACAAATTGTGAGGTTTCAAGAGAGGATGCATCTTAAAAAATTTCACTTCGATAAAATTAAAAATGGCCGCCTATCGGCCATTATTCACCTCAACAGGCCTGATATTGCGGTATATCATGAAAACCGCTCAAGATAGCTACACCATTAATATCAAATAAATTGTAAGGTTTCAGGAGAGGATGCATCTTGAAAAAATTCAGGTTGATCAAATTCAAAATGGCCGACTATCGGCCATTATTCACCTCGACAGGCCTGATATTGTGGAATATCATGAAAACCGCTCAAGATATCTACACCATTACTATAAAACAAATTGTAAGGTTTCAGGAGAGGATGCATTTTGAAAAAATTCAACTCGTCCAAGTTCAAAATGGCCGCCAATCTGCCATTATTCACTTTCACATGGCCGTTATTTGGTAAACCGTGCTAGATGGCTAGACCATTACTATGAAACAAAATGTGTGATTTCAGGAGAGGATGCATCTTGAAAAAATTCAAAATGGCCGCTTATCGGCCATTATTCACTTTCACATGGCCGATATTTGGTCAACCGTGCTAGATGGCTAGACCATTACTATAAAACGAAATGTGAGATTTCAGATGAGGATGCATCTACTTGATCAAGTTCAAAATAGCCGCCTTTTCAGCCATTATTCATTTTCACATGGCTGATATTTGGTAAACCGTGCTAGATTGCTGGACCATTACCTGATTACTATAAAACAAAGTGTCAGTTTTCGGGGGAGGATGCACCCTGAAATTTTTAAATCACGAAATCTAAATGGCCGACAATCAGCATTATTTACCTCGATAGGCCTGATAGCAGGTAAACCGTGCTAGATAGCTAGACCATTACTATAAAACAAAATGTGACGTTTCGGGAGAGGATGCCTTTTAAAAACTTTCGACTCAATCGAATTCAAAATGGCCGTCTATCGGCCACTATTTACTTTCACATTGCTGATATTTGGTAAACCGTGTTAGATAGCTGGACCATTACTATAAAAACAAAATGTGAGATTAAAAGAGAGGATGCATCTTGAAAAAAATTGACTCGATCAAATCCAAAATGGCCGTCTATGGCCATTATTCACTTTCACATAGCTGTTATTTGGTAACCGTACTAGATGGCTAGACCATTACTATAAAACAAAATGTGAGATTTCAGGAGAGGATGCATCTTGAAAAAAATTGACTTGATCAAATTCAAAATGGCCTTCTATCGGCCATTATTCACTTTCACATGGGCGATATTTGGTAAACCGTGCTAGATGGCTAGACCATTACTATAGAATCAAATGTGAGATTTCAGCTGAGGATGCATCTTGGAAAATTTCGACTTGATCAAATTCAAAATGGCCGCCTTTTGGCCATTATTCACTTTCACATGGCCGATATTTGGTAAACCGTGCTAGATAGCTAGATGATTACTATAGAATGAAATGTGAGATTTCAGCTGAGTATGCATCTTGAAAAATTCTGACACGATCAAATTCAAAATGGCCCCCTATCGGCCATTATTTACTTTCACATGCCCAATATTTTGCAAACTGTTAGATGTTAGTCCATTACTATAAAACAAAATTTGAGGTTTCGGGGGAGGATGCACCCTAAGTTTTCAACTAGTTTATATCGAATTCAAAATGACTGTAAATCAGCTATTAGTTACCTCGATTGGCCTGATATCGGGTAAACCGTGCCATATAGGGAGACCATTACTGGGATACTGATTAGGATCATTAATTTCAATGGAGGTTTGCAATCTCTGACAGACTGTCAAGTTCTTATCTTACTCTTAGACTGGGCTTCTTAGACCTAGTTGTCTTGCGTCTTGATTTTTGACCTAGCCTAGGACTACATTAATAACCCTACACAAAATTGCTTAAATCAAATTTTAATTCGGAGCGGGAGCTCCTGGACTTATGTAGTCTTGTATTTTTTGATCCAAAATTTATACCATACATTTTTCACCAATAACTCGAGTGCCGAAAATGGACTCAACTTTGCAATAATTTTTTTAAATGTGTAATCTCTGGATAACTGTGCCAGATAGCTAGACCATTACTGTAGAACAAAATGTGCGGCTTCAGGGAAGTATATGCACTGAAAAAAATTAAAATAGGTTACTTGTGGCCATTATCGTCTCTAACCCTTGGAACGCTGCATTATTTTGGTTTAAACCATGGAGACGAGGCTTTTATCCACCGCCCACGAAGTAGGGGAGGAGATCTTATTGTCATCACTATGTCTAGCCGAGCATCCGCGTTCCCTGACAATCGTCTCGAAAACCTTTAGCCAAATTGTTTTCATATTGCATCCATGACAGGGTTTCCACCAAAGAAGGTTTGGGAGGGGGGTCCTCCCTCCGGTGTCGTATTCTGAGGGTTCCCCCGTGCTGAGAGTTCCCCTTCCGCCCATCTGCGCAAGCGCGACCATGAGCGGAACGGCTGGTATCTGTCACTCATATTCTGAGATTCCCCCCCCCCCCCCCAGGCTCTCAGTTCTCCACCTGTCATGCTTTGCTGTGCTGAGTGTTCACCAGGGTTCGCACTGTTCCTGGAAATCCTGGGAAGTACTTGAATTTGAAAAATAAAAATCCAGGCCTTGAAAGTCTTGGAATTTTAAATAGTGAGGAAAGAGATTGCAAAAATAGTATATGCTAGAGTCTAATAATTAGGTTACCTTTTATAGAACAAGTTCAAATAGATCTACCTGCCCGATTTTATTATCAATTTTAAAAGATATGTAAAATGTAGATTCAAGTTGATTTTGGGAAATAAATGTAAGAGTTATTGTGTACTTGTAAGTCCTTGAAAAATCTGATTAGGTCCTGGGAAAGTCCTGGACTTCTGTTTCCTCATGGGAGTATGAACTCTGGTTCACACCTCCCCCCTACGCCATCAGATGTGCTGAGTGTTCCCCTCTGGCTAGGATATATAATTATCCCCCCTGCCTTCCCTATTAACCACAATATAGAGTGTATAGTATATAATACATAAAATACAAACGAAATGTAAAGGTTTTTTTGCCTAATCCTTTAGGACTAGTTTCAAATATTTTTTTTAATGCATTTTATTTCAAAATTCAAGTCACATTAAACTGTGGTTATATTGATTATATTGTTCCATATTGAGGGGAAGCACTCGGCCCAGCTAGTATGTCATAATTATAGACTAGCTATTTGTTTAATTCATTTTATTTCACTATTCATGCATATATGCTACTAAGTGGGTTTGGAACACTCAGCCCAGCGAGTCTATGATATAGACTAGCTGTTTTTTAGTTTGTCGACTCGACAAACTTTCAGGTTGACTTTCCACGCAAACGTCTGTCTTTAATGTCCGTTACTATCAGTTTTGTCTGTGCAATGTCAGAAGGCAATATCTGCTCCCTGGTATACTAGGCATTTACTGCTTTTTAACTGGCGTCCCGTCTCTTCGTGTCATAGCGCTGCCAAAAGGCCGTATTTGCTCACTTGTAAATCAAGTATATACTTCCTTTCCGCTGATGTCACTGCCTCCTTTTGGCTTGCACTGACCAAATGTTGGTTAAATGTTGTGCCATCATCTATGAAACTCTTCGCCACCTTCTCCCACCCCTCTCTGCCTCACTTGACACAACTTTGTTATGTTACGTAATATAACAATTAGGTCTTGGCTAAGATATTTATCTCCAAAAATAGCCAATTTTGTATTATTAAAAATAGATTTTTGGACTCGGCAGTAAAAGGCATTGCACATTGATATAATTTATACACTTCTGGTGTGAAATATGACCGAATAATGTAATTTATTGCAATGCCCGATCATGTGGTAAGTTAACCCTTTCATTTCGACCATCTGACATGAAAAAGGGACAAAGTATGGTGAAATAGACATTTTTAGTTTGTGGACTCAACAAACTTTTAGGTTGACTTTCCACACAAACGTCTGTCGTTAATTTTTGTTACTATCTGCTCTGTCTGTGCAATGTCAGAAGGCAATATCTGCTTCCTGGTATATACTGCTTTTTAACTGGCGTCCCGTCTATGACACTCCTCCAAAATTGAACCAACATTGTGTCAGGGTATCAGTTGCCGGTGTTCCCTGCAAAAATGTGACCTTTAGCCAATGCTGTTTACAGCTGAGCCATGGTCGTAGACGATGGGCCAGCAGTAAGCTAGCATTGGGTGAACGTTTATCTTGTCAACGCCTATATACTGTTATGCCAATGCTGAGCTAATGTCGGCCTAGTGTTGTAAACGGTGGGCCACCATCAGGCTAGCATTGGGTCAATGACTCGAGTTTGCTGATCAGCTGTGACCGCAACCCAGCAAACACGAGGCATTGACCCAATGTTGTTCTAATGCTGGCCCGCCGTCTTCGACGTCGGCACAACATTAAAACAACGTTGGGTCAATGTCAATGTTTGTGAACGACAGCACTGTAGCGGGTGGGCTCGCCACCTTCTCCCACCCCTCTCTGCCTCACTTGACACAACTGTGTTATGTTACGCAATGTAACAATTAGGTCTTGGCTAAGATATTTATCTCCAAAAATAACAATTTTGTATTATTAAAAATAGATTTTTGGACTCTGCAGTAAAAGGCATTGCACATTGATATAATTTATACACTTCTGGTGTGAAATATGACCGAATAATGTAATTTATTGCAATGCCCGATCATGTGGTAGGTTAACCCTTTCATTACGACCATCTGATATGAAAAAGGGACAAAGTATGGTGAAATATACAGTTTTATTTATTAAGTTTATTTTGCCTGAGTTTGTGTCCTATTTAGAGGAAATATGGGTGCTGTGTGTGAGAAACAGTTGACATTTCTTTGCACCAGTCTTTATGAATATGTCCAATATAACGTTTGGGGTCCCTAGGTTAGGTAGGCCTACTTTCGTCTTTAAGAAGTGTTCAGATAAAATATATGTTCATGATTAAATATAGTGATTAGACTGTAAAAGGGTTTTGATTGGAATAATATTGGCCAAGCGTCGCAGACAGTGGCCCAGCATTACATCAACATTGGGCCAATGTATCGTGTTATCTGGTGTTTCTGGCGCCTGATGTAAAGAATACCCAGTGCCTGACTTATAAACAATAGGCCTAACTGCGGGATTCCCACAAAAAATAAAACTGGCCCGACATCATTCTATCGCTGCGCCACACTTTGAACAATATCTTTGTTTTTGACGCAACAAGTTAATTTTAGTGGGCCATAGGATTTTTCAAGATAAGTTCTAAGCCCTACCCGCTGAATTAATGGGACTGGCTCAGGCTAAAATCATTAAAAAAACAGTGATTCTATTTTGGCTTATTAATATGACCATATGGGCAAAGCCCGCGACTTCAAGAATCATGTGACCCCAGCAGTGTTCTCGTTTGCAGTGACCTCCACTTATGTTTTATCATTGGATTTGTGCGTAGACCTTTCAGAAAATGTATAGTTATCTATAGCCTAGACAAGAAAAATTGTGCTTTTGACCACTGGAATGCCATAAAAATGACATTTTTGGCATGTCGCCAGCTTCAATTTTTGTTTTAGACAGGTCACTGTTCATGAGTGGGTGCAGTTTTTTTATGATAAATTGTTTGAATTTGACGAACATATAGTAGTGATTGTATTAAAAAAAAGAATTCCCAAAAGTAGTAAATTGTCCCTTGCAAAATTGAGTTAATGTTCATGTCGCCACAAAATAACAGAATACGTTACATTTTAGTTAGTTAGTTGTTTTTATCTGCCAACAATTCTAAGATGAGCTAAAGCTCCTTGCTGCGTGATGAATATGTAATCTAAGGTAGGTATGTAAGCAAACATAAAAAAATATGTGATACTATTAGTGCTACTCTTGCAATAATCAATAGAAACAAGCAGACGCTATTTGTTTTTTAAGAAAACAGAATACGTTACATGGATTCTGAAGATATGGTGATATGCACCTAACAACAAATGGCCCTTTAGTTACTCACTAGGTATGTATCCACGCAACATGTACAAATTTAGCCTGGCCACTGAACCCAGCTTTACAATTGTGCAAGAAGAAAAAAAAATACAGAATACGTTACGCAAAATACGTTACATTTTGTAACGTATTTTGGTAACCTATTTTGGTAACGTATTTTGCTTTTCGCTAAACAATGTTGTAATAGTGCGTTATGTTTCGTAACAAAAGTACAAAACACTCGCAGTTTGTATGATACAACTACTTACTGGATATAGTGACATTTAGTATCATTACTTTATCATAACATGAATTATGCTAGTTATGTAACGTATTTTGGTAACGTATTTTGCTTTTTTATTGGAAGTATTAATCAACAGGCACGAAATGACAGAAACTCAGTATATATCTTTACAGAAATAATAAAAAATGTGCTTAGACAAAAAACACTTCGATTATTCAATGTGTCAGTGTGTAATAACGTCCATTATACACACAAATACAGAATACGTTACTTTTAATTCTGATACTGATTTTGTGCCTGGTGAAGTATAGTGAAATAGTAGATACAATAAGTCTGGTGACAATGACACACACAATTTATTGTATTACCTAGGCTTATGTTAAACAATATTGAATGGGTATTGAACATGTACACACTACTGTTCTTATCAGGAAAAAACTAAAATAAAAGTACACTACTATTTTGAAAAACCTTTATATCTCGTATACTGCAATGTATCAAGGCCATTGACACTTAGAAACATTGAAATTACATTATTATATTCAATTGTGCGTGTTTTTATTTTGTATATTATTTGTACAAAAATGCCCAATACATATCAGATATTTTGGGAAATGTTTAAACTATAAAAAAATGTAACGCATTCTGTGTGTGTTTTTTTGGTGCTTTTAATTGTTCATTTAAAACAATTTATTAAAATTGATGTTTTATACTTGGTATCTCAATATTTCAAAATAAAGTTGCAAAAAGTCGTCTAGTGAGAAGTTGATTTTTTGATATGTAGCTAGTGAAAAATCTTGAAGTGGCGGGCTTTGCCCATATGATGTAAACATGTCCATAGAATAGAACTGCCAAAGTTTTTTTTAATTTTTGTGCTGTGCTTTTACCAGTTAGGCTAGATATAGAGACGAAATTCCTGTATTTCTTATTGTTGACATGGTAATGCCGCCAATACATGCCCATTACGGCTCACACTGTCAAATTGTGAGCTGTGTATCGCTGTATTAGTTTCAGTATTAGTATTCAGCGTTGTTAGAGCAGAATCAAAGTTCGGCATCCCATGATCCAAAACATAGACCTGTAGGATCCTGACATCGCTTAATCAATGTGGCAGTCATCCCCAGATTCCTGGACGCAGCCTGACGGGGATGACCGCCTCGTTGTCATACTGTGGTGACGTGTGCACGCAGAGCAGCGTGGTGCGGCCCTTGGTATTTTTCCCTCACTTGAAGCGTGATACTCAGCGACTGCGGACGTGCCGCAGCTCACTCTCGCCAAGTCCATAGAGACGTGCCGTGCGCGGATGGTTGTGCATTGTTGTTATCGCATGTTAATCAATTAAACAAGACAAGAGAGAAGACAGTTTCCTGGTTTATTTAATACCGTTGATCGGACGGAGAAGGAAGTTATTTGAGTTTGATGGCAAGATTGGGAGGAGTCCTTCGTCGGCCGTTATGACCCATAACGGAACCCCGGTGTAAGCTTCAATTCGCCGTATTGGTAACTACGACGTCATCCCACACGCCATATTGGTGACCTCGACGACTGATTGTTCACGCAACAGTATTTTCACCTAGACACCGGGTGAAAACTGCTGTTTTCAAGGATAGTTTCATAATTTTAGGGGATTTTTTTGAAAAAAATCATTCGCATTTTTTTCACAAGGTACGTGAAAGCTGTGGGTCAAAATATATGTATGCCAGTATTAATTAGTTAGAAAGTGTTACCAGACGAGAAGCACGTTCTTTGCGACGAAAACGGCGTAATTTTCTAAATTTTTGGTCGAAATTCCACGTGTTTGGCGCCTTTTCAAGATGGCGGCCTTGCCGATTCTCTAGAAGAATCTAGAAAATTACTCTTATAGACATAGTCTATCAATTTTTATAGTAAGAGTTTGTTTAATGCCTTCATCCTACTAATGCCACTGTAGGCGAGTAGGAGGGGGGTATTTTCTATAACTTATTTTTATCGTTGATTACCATAATTGGGTAACTCGATTTTAGAGTCCACAGACGAAATCTCGTCAAATTTTTTCACGATTTTTCTAAAAATCGACAGGAATTTTTTACTACCGCTCCGACTCGGGTAACCTTTAATAGGTTTAGGGCCAAAATAAATTGTTTCCCTAAATGAATGTCAATAAACGGTTTTATTTGGTCTGCTAAAAATATTTCCAGGACCACAGGTCAATATTTTGTACTATTATCATATGTTATTTCAGAGAATGCTGAATATTATATTTGTATTTGGTAGGTGAGCGCCATCTTGGTCGCTGGTTTCCCTAACTTAGCTCAAAGCTCGCCGAGGGCACCCACGTGTTCCCCCCTACCCGGCATGCATCGGGACAGTGAGCCTGTGTCGCCGCACCACATTAGCATAAAGTAAGCCGCCATTTTGATTTGGTGGAGATTATTAGTCACGTGTTCCAAATTTTACACGGACAGTTTGTAATAAAAAATTTTTTAATTGTTTGTAAATTTTCTTTTTCAACACGATTCGGGGAGAAAATGTGTAAATAAGTCGTTTCGAAAACGAAATTCTATCACTAATTGGTGAGATTTTTTATTCACTTTGAAACGCTTTTGGTGTTTGTAATCATGCTAGGCTATTCAGCGCCTTATTTGGGCACGCAGTAGCTGATAAATATGCTAATGTGAGGCGAGACAGGGATGCTGACTGTATACTATGTACGCATCGCTCAAAGCTTACCGTTACAGACTATAAGCCACACGCTGCCTGCCGTACAGGCTGTGAGCGCCGATCATACACACACAGACCCAACACAAGCGACATAAATCAACCGCCATCGAACACAGTCGGTTTATACGTCAACCAATGAATCGATGCGAGCGATTGATTCGGACGTTTATGAAGTGATTCGGTGATGAACGTACCATTATGAAAAAAAAAAAAAATGTGGAATGTTCATCACAGATAATATTTTTCAGCGAAATGATACACTTTATCATTTATCAACATAGACTAATGTCAGTCACGTTTTAGATACTATTCTTAAATCACAAATGTCACTGTTTTTCTTCGCAGTCACATTTATGTACCACTGCGACCTACGGTTTTCACGCTACCATTTTGCATGTGTGTGACTCAGTGAAAACGTTTTATGTCTCATATAGACCTACAGTTTTCATTTTAATTAATACATACCTTTTGTGAATTTGTGAACAGCACTTAGGTGAAATTTCAACGACACATATTTCTGCAACTAATCTGCAACCCCCGTTTCTCGCACAATGCGACATAGCATGAACATTTGCTAAAGTCTACACTTCTAACTTCAACATATTACAGACATATTTCATCTGATTTTTACGGCACTGCACAGCCTGTCCGCGCACGGCGCGTCAAAAATAGTTGGCATGTGTTAATACGACATGCCATTCTAAACACATTTGGGGTAGGCACAGTGCCAATAGGCCAGCTACCCCAGGTGCTTCATTAATTAAATAATTTCACAAACACTACTTCATCATGTCTAAGCAGTACGACAGCGAAGGATTCATGTCATCGCCTCTAGAAGGTGCGGGTGCTAGACCAAAAGATAGCTATCATCCTGACAGTGAAGACAATGAGGTTCAATTCCGAGCAGCTGACGAGGAATATCAACGCCTCAAAGCCGATTTTGCCCGGATTACTCGTGATAAACGTTTGAATTCCCACTCGAGGAGTGACTTGTCACGGAGTTCTTCACCGCTTGGTAGACAGCCGCAGAAACGAGCTACGAACCTGCCCAAATTTAGAATTGCAACATTCTACGCCTCTGATGTGGAGCTCTGGTTTAATCAAATCGAGACGCAATTCGCCCTCCACCAGATCGAAGATGACGACGAGCGTTATAGCCTAACCTGCGCTGCACTTTCTGGGGAGATAGCATCAGACGTGAGAGACGTATAGCTGCAGCCTTTCAGGTCAAATAAATATGACAGCCTGAAAGCCATACTAATTGAGAGGCGAGGACTGACAACACCTGAAAGGGTTAATAAAGTTATCTCTGGCGAGAAGATTGGAAGCGACATTCCCTCGCGGTTCCTGAGACGTCTGCAGAAGACTGCAGGTTTCGGCACCAAAGCTGTTGTTGGAAAGGCGGTGATTCGACAAGCGTTCAAAAGACAGATGCCCGCTTCCATCAGAGCTCATTTGGCGACGCAACCCGACAGTGCCTCCCTTGAGAGTTTGGCCGTTTTGGCTGACAGGGCACTAACTGCAGAACAAGACGTTGAAGAGAGTAAGCCGGGGGTCGCAGAAATCAAAGTCGACGAGACCAGCAAATTAGTTGGTTTGTTAGAAGATCTATCCGAACGCATCAAGAAATTAGAGACAGTAACAACTTCTGAGAGGAAACAGAATAAAGGACGTGGACGAGCTAATAACTACGCTCACGCGCCTGCATTTGTCCCTAATGTACAGGCCTCAGGTTTCATTGGTAATCAACATAGCCAATATAGAGACGTTCAACATAATGCTCGACCTTCCGCTCCGCCGACGAATTCGCAAACAACCGCTCGACCTTTCGTTCCGCCGCCGAACACACAGAGAAATGACGCCGTTAAGACTTCGAATCCGGCTGATGCACCTGTCTGCTATTTTCACCAGACTTTCGGTGACAAGGCACGCACATGCAGAAGCCCCTGCGCATTTTCTTTAAACTGCTAAGCCAGAGCAAGATTGCGACTCTTGCATCTGGCGGTATAACTGAGACGCGACATGACTCCGCGGACGCTAGTTCTCCACAGTTATCTCACTCAAGTTATTATATGTCGCAGATAAAGGACACAAATGCAGATATTTGATCGACACGGGTGCAGCTGTCAGTGTTTTGCCAAAATCTTGCGCTAACGGGATTTCGGGCGCTGACAGTCTCCCCCTGGTGGCAGCTAATAATAGCACTATAAAGACTTACGGCAATTGTAAACGCGTCGTCGACGTCGGTTTGAAGCGCGAATATCCGTGGACGTTCATAGTGGCAGATGTACAGCAACCCATAATCGGGGCTGATTTTTTAATCCACTACAATTTGCTCGTAGACTTGAGAAGCAGATGTCTCCGAGACATGCATACAGGCTTAGCCATTGCCGCTTCATTATCTTCGATTAAACCTCTGTCATCGAACAGAGTCGATACAGTTCAAAACGAATATACTAAACTCCTCGGCCAGTTCCCGGAACTGACACGCCCTACGACAAAGGGTGAGCCCGTCAACACGGCATAACTCATAAGATTGTGACTAAAGGTCACCCAGTTTTTGCTCGACCAAGACGTTTGGCTCCCGATAAGTTGGTTACTGCTAAACGCGAATTTGATGATATGATTAAATTAGGGGTCATTGAACCCAGCGACAGCGAGTGGTCCTCAGCGCTTCACATGGTGCCTAAGAAAAACGGCGATTGGAGACCATGTGGGGACTACCGTAGTTTGAATGCACAGACCGTACCGGACCGTTATCCGATTCCGCATATTCAAGATTTTACGCAGCGGTTAGCCGGATCGAAAATTTTCTCGAAGATAGACTTAGTCAGGGCTTATTACCAAATTCCGGTGGAACCGTCCGACGTACACAAGACCGCGGTTACCACACCTTTTGGCTTGTTTAATTTCACTAAAACCCCATTTGGTCTGAGAAATTCAGGTCAAACGTTTCAGCGATTTATAGACCACGTGACACGCGGACTTGATTTCGTTTTTGTTTATTTGGATGACCTACTGGTAACCAGCCCAGATCATAAAACGCACAAGAAACATCTACGAATCCTTTTTGCTCGACTATCGGAGTACGGAATCATCATTGGTCCTGAAAAGTGTCAGTTCGGAACATCTGAATTAAGTTTCTTAGGTCATCACGTTTGCGCCGAAGGAATTTCGCCGTCACCTAGCACCGTTGACGCGATCGTTAATTTCATTAAACCCGAAAAGCAACGAGAGTTGCGTAGGTATCTGGGAATGGTAAATTATTACCACCGTTTCATACCGCATTGCGCCGACAAGCTGACGCCACTCAATAATTTACTGACTTCTGCCAACGAAGGCCATACCAGATTGTCACCGAAATCAAATTTCGATTTGAAGTGGAATGAAGAAGCAGAGTCAGCATTTTCTGAGTCGAAACAGATACTGGCAAACGCTACGCTTCTGGTGCACCCAGATTCGACGGCTCAGCTTAACATCACGTGTGACGCTAGTGATGTCGCCGTCGGTGGCGTTTTGCAGCAATTTTTAAACGGTATGTGGCAGCCGCTTTCGTTTTTCAGCAAGAAGCTGAACCCAGCAGAGACACGCTATAGCGCTTTCGATCGTGAACTTTTGGCAGTATACGCTACAATTAAACAATTCAGACACAATTTAGAAGGACGAAATTTTTTCGCTAATACTGATCATAAACCGTTAACATTCGTAATGTCATCCGTCACTGAGCGCGCATCCCTACGACAAACACGTCAATTAGCGTTCATTGCTGAATTCACCACCGATATTAGATATGTAAAAGGAGAGACAAATTTCGTCGCTGATGCGCTGTCACGACCATCAGTGTCAGCAATACACGATGGCCCAGTGATAGACTATAAAGCGTTAAGTCTCGATCAAGCTAATGACGCGGAATTCACACGTTTGAGACATTCGACTACGTCAACTATGAATTTCAAACTATTGAAATCATTTGATAATCAATTGATCTGGTGTGATGTGTCCACGGGACACAACCGGCCGTACCTTACTGCGAAATTTCGCCGAAAAGTTTTTTCAAACTTACACGGTTTAGGCCATCCATCGCATAGAGCCACCAGACCTTTGATTAATACCCGATTTGTATGGCACGGCATGCACATAGATATTGCTAGATGGTGTCGTACCTGTAAGGGTTGCCAGACCGCTAAAGTTCCACGTCATAACACTCCTGTTTTCGGAAAGTTCACTGAACCTACCGAGCGATTCGATCATGTCCACGTGGACATAGTCGGACCTTTACCTTATGCTGATGGTTTTAGATATCTACTGACTTGTGTCGACCGTTTTACACGTTGGCCCGAAGCTATACCTATGGTAGATATTAGAGCCGAAACGGTCGCCGATGCCTTCTTCAGCGGGTGGATAGCACGTTATGGTACCCCGGCCACTATCACCACTGATAGGGGCGCTCAATTCGAGTCCAAATTGTGGGATAGTTTATGTAACCAATTCGGGATTATTCGGAATCGTACCACGAGTTATCACCCTCAGTCGAATGGCATGGTCGAGCGTTTCCACCGTCAATTGAAAGCCGCCATTATGGCGCACGAGTCACCGAATCCGTGGACTATCACGTTACCGGCCGTACTGTTAGGAGTTCGTTCAGCCGGGAAAGAGAGACTGGGCAGGTCAGCTGCTGAGATGATTTACGGGACAACCCTTAGACTCCCAGGAGAGTTTACTAAACAGTTCAACGTCGACGCTAACACCGATTTGGAGAATTATTCAGACAAGCTACGCGTAGCCATGTCGCGTCTCCGTCTATGTCCGCCACGTGACACACAACAACACAACATTTTCCAATTCAAGGAAATCGCTACATGTACTCATGTATTCTTGCGCAGAATCGCAATTGCACCGCCTCTGACCGCCCCTTACGACGGACCATACAATGTCATCGCGAGGAGCGGCAGAGTTATGAAAATCCTAGTTAAAGGCAAGGTTGAGACGGTCTCCTTAGATCGCGTTAAACCCGCTCACATGGAGTGCGAGCCTACAACAGGTACGACAACACAGCGTAAAACGCCAAGCAACTCACGGAAGTCGACGGCTACCAGGATATCTAGTAGGAATCCACAGGGTCCACCTAGACCTGGTAGTGCGGACACTCCGATGTCCAACGGGACGAGAGTCAACACAAAAAAGTCGACGGCAGTCAGAAGCAATAAAAAATCGGCCACAGTCCCAAAGCAAATAGATGTTAAAGTAAACTTGTCCAACAGAGACAATGCTTACGTAGCGCCGCATTCGCGAGCCCCTGTCGCGTCCCGCGCTAACGGGAACGGCGGTGGTTTATGAACGTATTCCCGCATACCTTTACATCTACGGGGTAAAACCCCGGGTGCTGCTGACGCCGCAATCGACTCGACAAAAAGCAAACATGCGAATATCGCTAATCGCGAAAAAATTTTGACCGACCAAACAGTGCGAAAAACTAGAGTCGGACGCACAATCCAGACTCCTGCTCGATTTGTGTAGATGGTTCACGCCATAGTTGCGCCCAATGACGTCTATGGCGGGCCCAACCGCATACCTCGTAATCATAATGTTGTTAAATTGTAAATGAATATGCCAGGCCTGGCAGAATTGTGTAAAGATATGTAAATGTAAAGACATTTTCTTTTAGCAAGTTCATTGCTAAAGCATTAAAAGCAATTCTGTTAATTAAATGAATGGGTTGATAGCAGATGGCAGCACGTGAATAATATATCAAGGACAGTTGGAGTTAAGAGGATCGGACAATTCTCGTATAATGCTGCGCTTTCAACCGCCCACAATGTAACCGCACCCGCTATATTTTTTTTAAAGAATAATATGCTTAGTATAAGAGGTTACATAATTGACAACCCCGCTACTTGCACGAAGCAGTCTCCTACACGTCAGTTTGGTCCTACGTTGTCACTCAGCCGGGGGTAATGTAGGATCCTGACATCGCTTAATCAATGTGGCAGTCATCCCCAGATTCCTGGACGCAGCCTGACGGGGATGACCGCCTCGTTGTCATACTGTGGTGACGTGTGCACGCAGAGCAGCGTGGTGCGGCCCTTGGTATTTTTCCCTCACTTGAAGCGTGATACTCAGCGAATGCGGACGTGCCGCAGCTCACTCTCGCCAAGTCCATAGAGACGTGCCGTGCGCGGATGGTTGTGCATTGTTGTTATCGCATGTTAATCAAATAAACATGACAAGAGAGAAGACAGTTTCCTGGTTTATTTAATACCGTTGATCGGACGGAGAAGGAAGTTACTTGAGTTTGATGGCAAGATTGGGAGGAGTCCTTCGTCGGCCGTTATGACCCATAACGGAACCCCGGTGTAAGCTTCAATTCGCCGTATTGGTAACTACGACGTCATCCCACACGCCATAGACCTATATGCTTACCAATGAAATTTAAATGAAGTATGGCAGAAAACGAGCTACTGAAACCAAAATGTAGTTGAAATGTTGCTGATTCCAACTAAAATATTGGACTGTAACATGACTGTAAGCTCGCCACAAGGTAACCTCGCAACAGGTAGTCTAATCTCGCCACAGATTTGGTAACCTCGCCACGGAAGGCTGAGTAACCTCGCCACAGCTTTGGTAACCTCGCCACATGGGGCTAAGTAACCTCGCCACAACTTCGCCACACCTGTTGTATCCGCATTTATGAATATATTTTCAGAGGCTAATCTCTACCTTGAACGTGGTGTAGATGTCTATATAGACTTAGACTATATGTGCCATTAAAATCAAAAGCAAAAAAAATTCTCAAAAAATGGACCAATATATAACGAATAATAATACGCCTACAAATTTATTTTGTACAGCATAGGCTATATTGTAAAAAAAATTTGTTCATTCTGACTAATAGTAGTAACATATTAACCCTTTAACCGCTGAATTAAATAATTTTAAATTTTCACACACTTGGAGTTGTGTCTCACTACCTTGACCCACAACTTTAAGTGAGAGAAAACAACTCGTATATGTTTAATTTGTAATTTAAGACTGAGCAATTTAAAAATCTTGATGTTTAAATGGCTAATAAAACGGATTAAAGCGACTACAGTCGCGCTTAGCAGTTTAAGGTGATTTAGGCGTAGCTAAGATTTCAGCCCTGGGTCAACCATGACCCGTTCCGGGTCAGCCACTGCTGGGGCTAATTTAGGTGAAGGCCTAGCGGCAACAACAGAGGAAGTTGATGGCACTGCCCCAAGAAGAGATCCGACAGGACCCGAGGAAGACAAGAGTAGCACTCAAGCTTTGTGATCGACTCCAATAACACTCGATATTGTTGACGCAATTGATTGACACAAGTGACATTAACTCATGTGACGTGATGACACTTGTAACCTACTTGCAAACGCTTCTTCGGGTTTTAATAATAGCATAACCGCCAATACGGTTCATGTCCACATGGTTTATTGAATGATTTTACTTCTTGTGTGCTAATAAATTGAATCTTTGCTAATTATATCAGCATGAACACCTGATGAATGTTTAATATGGAATATGAGGTGATATAAATGAACCTTAAGTGTTTTATTTGTTGTTGGGAAAATGCCCCCCTTTTGAAATAATAATGGGCCACATGCCCCATCGTCTAAGGCCAATGCCCCCCCCCCCCTCCGAAAAATATCATGGGCCCCTTGGCCCCCTTTTTCCATTTATAAATCGGGGGCACTGAATATGTAATAGTACCAATCGCATACATATAGTTTTAACTATTAATATATTGCCGTATATTAACCGTCTGCGTCCCTATGTTTGGGCTATGTTAAAAAAAGCTACATTCAAGTTAAACTGAACGTAGATTTCAACCTAAGTCTATGCTAAAAACACAAATAGTAGGCCTAATTTATGTCTTGTATTATAGACCCTATCGAAGCTGATATTCAACATCACGTTGTAATATAGGCCTAAATATCACGCTAATAGGGGTCTAATTAGAAGTTACTAAAATGTGTGGTGCCAGAGCCATAATTTTATTTTGAATTGAATTTACAAATAGTAATATTAATAATAAATGATGTTCCTTTATTGCTGGGTAAACGATGTAGAGGGTGGCACAACAATATACTAAATATACAGTTATCCCTGGCTTAATGCTAGTCCACCGTCTGCACTGCTGGCCCAACATAAACTAATATTAAGTCAATGTAGCTTCTGTAGAAAGCATAGCGTATATAGCTAGTGTAATATATTATCAGATAAATGCTTTGTAGGCCTACGCATCGCGTTGAATACTGCAATGAGGCAATACCGCTGAAGTACAATCACACGTAAATTGCCATAGAGTTAGGTGTAGTCAACTGTCAAAATTCGCGGGACAAGGGTCCCCCAGAAGGCAATAGTGCCCGTGGGTAAGCCAAGGCCCTATTCCATAATAATACTAAATATGCGTTTCATACCCAAAGCCTCATTAAGAGCAAGTTCTCAAATCACAGCAAGTTCATATATACTTGAGCGACATCTATGAGTTAATAATTCAAAGCCCTTGTCTTTTGCCCCTACTTGGTCGCCTACTTGCAAACAAACTGACTGTATTACTGGGGGATTTGGAAACTGCTTGACCCCCAAGTTTGTATTGTCACCCAGTAAACACAAAACATTTGTATGACTTTATGCAATGTTGGACCAACGTCGAAGACGTTGGGCCGACATTGCATAAATGTCATACAAATATCTTGCGTTTGCTGGGCAGGAGGACTTTCTCTCAAACATTGTACATTTATCTATTGCTGGTTCAATGTTGGGCCAGCGTCGCAGACGTTGGCCTAACATTAAAACAGCATCGGATCAATGTCTCGTTTGAGTAGTATCTTGTAATCAGTTCAGTGGCTATATTAATGCCGTCAATCTGTACTCAATAGGCTACTGTTGGCCTACACTTGACCGTCCCAGGCATGCGCGTTTTGAAGCTGAATGATTCTTTAACTCTATGATCTGACTAAACTTCTGAAATTGGAAACCTTTGAGTGTTGATCCACTGTTCGCCGTATCGTGTTTGCTAGGATGCACCTAAAAGTATGCATACTTTAGAAGTGGATATATGTATAATAAAAACATGTCTCGAAGTAATAATATGTAGGCCTACTATTATCATTTTACTTTATAAAGTAAAATACAAGATGTATGCCAGCATGTATATTATTGTGCATAAAATATAAGGGTAATTTATAAGTTTAAACCCAATAATAAACTTCTTGTTTGTCTTGTTATATGAGCGGACACACTCATTAATAGAATGCACTCCATACCGTGTGAGTCAGGTGCTGGAGTAATGTCGATTCAGTGTCTATAAAGCAGCTGGGCCAATAGTGGGTTTTTTAATGACGCAGCATCATAGTTGAATTCACTCTTTCCCATTCATTGATTGTTTTCTACCAATTACTGGTCTATTTTGCTGCTAAGTCATCACCAGCACATTATCTAGAACAATTCAGAATGACTAGGGACTGGGAGAAGAAAATATGATAAAAAGTACAATGTTGCCTTTTCAAAATGAGATCTTGTCAAATCTATCGCCGAGGCAACTAATTTTGATGACATTAATTCATTACCAGTTCCTGAAACACTTGCCCGATATATACATCTAGCTGTAGCTTCTACTCCTGAATAATCTGTGGCAATCTGAAGATTTCCTAGATGGATGGAGAAAAGCAACACTAATCCCTGTTCCTAAACTCGAAACAAATCAAACAAATCCCAATATTTACAGTCCAATTGCACCATCAAGTTGTCTTTGCACAATCATGGAGCGCATGATTATTCATCGCCTTAGTACATGGTTCTTGCAGGACAACAATATTATTACTAAATATCACAGCGGTTTCCAGAAAGTACAGACTACCTTTGGTCAGGCTGGTGTATATATCCGTCAAGGTTTTGCTAAAATAAACACACAGTTGTAATATTTATTGACATAGGAAATGCCCATGCTACCACCTGGGAAGGTTTTATCATTAAATATATCCACGAAATAGGCTTGAGGGGTACATTTCCTCTATTTATTGACAATTGTTTAAGGGGGAGAAAATTTAAAGTCCGTTTCGATAAAACCCACTCTTCTCTAAATTCACAGGGGGAGGGTGTCCCACAAGAGAGTATTATTTCACCAACTTCATTTACCATCAATATAAACAGCACGATTGACACTCTGTCGGAAGGCATTGAGAAATCTTTATATGTTGATGACCTGGCTGTTTATTACCAGTCCAGCAACATGACTATAACCGAACGACGCCTGCAGGATTTCCTGGACAAGTTGGTAACTTGTGCGGACGAAAATGGCTTTAAATTTTCTCCCACAAAAACGTTGTGTGTGCATTTTTGCAACAAAAATGGCTTACAACCTGAGTCTAGTCTCAAACGCTATTGACAACAGCTTCCTGTTGTCCATATTCATTGGTGTTCGCTTTGACAGGAAGCTGAATTTATTTCCACATATAAAATATATAAAATATAACTGCAGGAAGGCATATTACAACAGCTGCGCATTATATCCGGCAGTGATTGGTGTGGTGACTGAACTGAGGATATACCAGTCCCACATCAGATCCAAAATGGATTATGGCTGTATTGCATATGGGTCGACGAGACGACCATACTTGACAGTAGGCCTACTCGATCCAATCGCCAACCAAGAATGAGATTATGCTCCAGGGCATTTAGAACATTGAATGTATTCAGGGGGATACCGGCCAGCCCTCTTTACAGAATCGCCGGTTAAAGTTGAGCCTGCAATATTACATGAAGCTAAAAGCTAATCCTGACAACCCCAGCATACTCGTGTGTTGTAAACCCTGTGTTCCAGAAATTGTTCAGAAGCAAACCAAGCGTTATGCCTAACTAATATGTTTAATGGGATCATTCCCAATATAGAAAATTAAAGATTACTAAATAGCTGTAATGGCCTACATGACAGCTATAAATGTCCACATAACACTGTTGTCATCTACATGACGGTCAACTGAGAAACCTTAACATTGCTGGTAGGTATTAAGCAAACTTTAACAAGGTAGATTTAAACCTTATTGAGATTATAAATAATCTGAAATTCCCGGCATGAATGGATTTTATCATTAGTAGGATCAACCTAAATTCATAATGATGTCACATAAATGACGATCATGTCACATACATGACGGATCATGTCACCTACATGACGGCCAAATGAGAAACCTTGACATTGCTGGTGGGTATTAGACAAACTTTAACAAGGTAGGTTTAAACCTCACTGAGATTATTTATATTGTGAAATTCCAGGCATAAATGGATTTTAACATTAGTAGAATCAACTTATATTAATAATATGTCACTTACATGACGATAATGTCACCTACATGACGGATCATGTCACATACATGACGATCATTTGTTACGTGGTGTCATGTAGGCGACTGTTACGTATGTGACTAAATTAGTGTCTTCAGTCCTGTTGGCCCAATATAATCTTGATAATATCGCCCATTTTTTTCAAGCATGAAGAGATGATACCTCAGAATGTTCTGTGTTTATATGCTACTGTTGACGTAAGTACAACGAAGTGACGGGCGTCATGTAGATGACAAGGAAAACAAATATTTTTAAGTTTTGCAAAGCAAATTGTATTTTAAATGCTTACCAAAGTTTTGATTGTGCTTACTCTGTATTGGAAACTCGAAGCGTGTATACAAATGGCAAAAAATCGTCAGTATATGATTTTTTTAAAATTCAGTATGCATTGCAACGATTGAATAGAAACATGTGTCATGTAGGTGACCATTATTTGAAGGACACACTACGTGACAGCATTAATCTAATTTGCTTAATAGCCCTCCCTCACCTTGTTTTTTTTTATTGTTGTTTCCCAGCCAAGGTTCATCTACATTATTGCATAAATGTCCCGTGCTAACAGATTGGGTCATAAATGGATATAATGTGTTGATACTTAGTCCTGGGGACATTTATTTTCATATTAAAGGTATGGTCAACTGTCAAAATTCGCGGGACAAGGGTCCCCCAGAAGGCAATAGTGCCCGTGGGTAGGCCAAGTCCCTATTCCAGATTAATACTAAATATGCGTTTCATACCCAAAGCCTCATTAAGAGCAAGTTCTCAAATCACAGCAAGTTCATATATACCTGAGCGACATCTATGAGTTTAAAAATCAAAGCTCTTGGCCCTTACCCCTACTTGGACGCTGGCTTGCAAACAAACTGACTGTATTACTGCGGGGATGTTGAAACTGCTTGACCCAAGCTTGTATTGACATGCCCAGTAAACACAAAACATTTGTATGACTTTATGCAATGTTGGACCAACATCAAAGACGTTGGGCCGACGTTGTATAAATACAAATTTCTTGTGTTTGCTGGGCAGGAGGACTTTCTCTCAAACATTGTACATTTATTCAATGTTGGTTCAAAGTTGGGCCAGTGTCGCAGACGTCGGCCTAGCATTAAAACAGCATAGGATCAATGTCCCTTTTAAGTAGTATCTTGTAATCAGTTCAGTGGCTATTTTAATGCCGTCAATCTGTACTCAATAGGCTACTGTTGGCCTACACTTGACCTACCCAGGCATGCGCGTTTTGCAGTTGAATCATTCTTTAAGACTCTAGGCTTTGGTCAATATGTCAGGACTTACAATTAAAGGGAACATCATTTTTAAGGGTTGAACCTACTAAAATGTTGTTACCGAGTGTCCATGTCATAAGATATGTGGCATAAAATAGTAATTTACACACTGGTGCAAATATAACTACCGGGGACTTGCTATATGTCCCTATAATTCTGGAAATAAGACATAATATGATGTGAGAATGCCTAGTATCTAGCACATGTGCTACGGGAATAATATTCCAACCTTTTTGTTCCTACTGTCGGGTTATTTTTATATCGGGTTTATACTTGATCGCCGTTGATGTCCTGTACATCCGACGACCGGCCATCGTCGTTCTTATCGTTGCTTTTCTTCGTGTGGCAGGATGGGTGTTTCTGCTCCGATGTGGCAGGATGGGTGTTTCTGCTTCGATGTGGCAGGATGGGTGTTTCTGCTCCGATGTGGCAGGATGGGTGTTTCTGCTCCGATGTGGCAGGATGGTACTTTCTGCTCCGATGTGGCAGGATGGGTGTTTCTGCTTCGATGTGGCAGGATGGGTGTTTCTGCTCCGATGTGGCAGGATGGGTGTTTCTGCTCCGATGTGGCAGGATGGTACTTTCTGCTCCGATGTGGCAGGATGGGTGTTTTAATTACGTTGAGAAACATTCTTACTGACTATTCCCGTGTCCTACAGCGTGTCCTATGGTCCTACAGCGACTAATATTAAATATCCACAAAATTATAACTGCTTTGAATTTGTTTTTAATTTAACAAATGTTGAAACAGTCGCATTCAAAATATTTTGTGTGATGATCCGTCTACTTGCCGTAACTTCGGCTTATTTAGGGTGGTGAGACAATAATGTCATCCATTTTGGATTATGACAGCCATCTTGAATTATGGATTGAAAATTGGTTTTTTTAATTTGCTTCTATTTAAATTGCAGTATATTAGCTAATATGCCTACTACCTTAGGTCTTGTCATCAGAAATCTTTGCCATCCGTCAATCCTACGTTGTGTCACCATGCACCATAGTGCTGCCTCATTCACTGCAATGTTACCATGTACATGATATACAACAGTTTTGAATTCCAGCCCACTATCCGTTTCAACCTAAATGGAAATATATACATAGGCCCTAGATCTACAGAAGAGTATATATAAATCTGTTCATATATATATAACATCACCTATCTAAGTCTGTCATGCATTTTGAATGGTATATTGTGAATGAGTATGTTTTTACTTGGTCTAAGGACTTTCCCGAAACAATGATGTGCTTTTGGTCAATAAATATAATGAAATTATTTAATTTGTACAGTAGACTATCACCATGCTTTGTGATGTTTATATATTTTTTTCATTTAGGCCTACTTATGTAACAAGTGGTCATCCTGTAATATAAAAAAGCTGCATTTAGTTTTATTACAAACGTCTTGATGCAATTATTATTAAAATAGGTTATATTTTTGTGTTTGATGTTGTTTGAACGACCTCTCCTTTTGTTTCTGATGGGCACCGTGACGTGATAGCTTGCATATAAATGAAGAATGGTCGACCCCTCTAGCTATTGAGAAGGATGTCACACTGCTGGTTTGCCACGTAACAATACTCATTTATTGCACCCTTTACAGGTGGTAAAACTGTTGCCAACGTTCATTAGACTATGCATACATTTGAAATAGTCCCCGATACACACACGATATTATTTTTGTGTTTCCTCGTGTTGTCGAACAAACAAACTTTCGCAAGTCATTGCATGCTTTCACTGGATGAAAGTCATATTTTGTAATACGTCAAAATAATTAAAAAAAACACATTTTGGTGGATATATTTAATTTTATTTCATATCAAATATTACATCATATAATATATTTCATATACAATAATTTAAAGATTATGGAATTATATTTAGTCCTAGGTTGTAATTAGCGATGGAAACGGCTTCAATCATAGCTGGACACTCTCAGCACGACAGACATATGATCTGGGCTGCTTCCATACAAACTACTAGAACCATTGTGATCCAACATACAGTATCGCTTGGTGCATGTATTGTCCAACAATGGCAACTGACATGAATTAATGTTCACAAAAATGACATAAAGATATGCAGTTATTACGCTAGCGCTGCATAATATTTTTGCACGAAAAAAATCACCACTTCAGTCTTGTCATTTTTATACATGTTATATGTGTAATTTTGAGAGACGTACTAGAGATAGGCTAGCCATCCTGCAAAAAATGATATTTCTAGAAAAAAAGCCTACCTTTTTCTAATTTAACCTTATTAATATCAAATTATTTATTGATCAGATAGACGTCTAAATTTAAATCCAATTATTTATATGAAGTGTGTTAGTGAGATGGGATTTATAAAACGAAATAAAAGGTGCGTTTGGTTGAAACGATGTATGTTTCCTTCGAAATATTTGCAAATAGTTGTTTGAATAAGTTACAATAGTACCATAACGTTAAAGATGACGTATCATGTGGATGATAATGATTAGGGATATAACCTTGTAGAAAGGCTGTAGATAATTTTCGCCAACCACATATAAAACTATCGGAAGTATATTTTGGTCCTGATCATTTGTAGTCATAAGTCAATATTTATTGTGATATCTTTTAAAATGTATGAGATGATCGAATTCAAATGAGTATTTATTTCTAAATAATAAATAAAAAAAGCAAATTAAAAAATTGCAAGTCAATATACTTAACAATATTTATAATTCTCAACAACAAAGTAATCGGTTAGTCAATACCGTAACTTATTACCTGATGGCTACTATAAAATCCTTTTCTTTGTAGTTCCCAACAGTATATAATTAGAAAAGTGAGACTATCATGTATTTATAAACAGTAGACTTTATAGACTAAATTGATAGCACAACAATCCATAACAATGAAGTACCCAGCAGACACGAGACGCTGCCCAAGATTGAATTACCGGCGAGTCACCGTCTGTGACGCTATGCCAGCATTAGCCCAATACTGGGTCAACGTCTCGGATTTCCTGGGTACATCCTAGCAAATGCAGACACTCGGAAGCATGGTTATAAGTCCAGGTAACTGTATTGGTACATGAAACAACAAAGGCCCTTCTCGACAGAGCTATTCTACGTGCATACACACAATAATACTGAAGACTGAACTCAATGTTACCCAGCAGACACAAGACGTTAAATCAATGTTGGTTTACCGTTGGACCAGCGTCTACGACGTTGTACCAACATTAAACCAACATTGATTCAACGTCTTGTGTTTGCTGGGTAGTTCTTCTACACCCTTGAACACGACCCAACAGCAGGCTCGATGAAATCTCCAGCATATCAGCCGGGATATTGATCTTTTTATCAAATATATATCAACGGTATTCCTGGCAAAGACAATAGGTTTTGCAATTTCAACCCTTTTCTAAATTCTCTGGAGGGCCTATCTGTACCTAATAGTAGCATCACTAGATCGAGAAACTAGTTTTAGAAAAACACGTGGAAGCAAAAAGACGCAGTTCTTCTTGTGGTATTTAGTTCTGAAAATCAGATGGTTCATAAACGAAACGTTTATAAACGACCTTTGAAGTTGAAGACTCAGCGTGAATTATCAGACCACAGTGACGGCTCGCTGTTTCTGGTAGTCTACCTGTGTGTCTGATCTTTGAAGATGTGTCTTGCTGCGGTTGATATAGTGACCAGGTCCTTCAGGTGGCACGATAAAAACACGGTCCTCCGGCCTCACATCCTTCGCCCTAATTCGCTCTCTATTAAACACAAAATAGATAATATGAAAAAAGCAGTAACTCAGCAGACACAAGACGTTGAAGCAATGTTGGTTTAACGATGGTCCACCGTCTACGACGCAGGACCATCGTTAAACCAACGTCTTGTGTCTGCTGGGAAGGGGCTACATGTGTCTTTCTCACATTGGCATCTGTTTATAATTGTGGGTAAAAGCATTACTGGGGTTGTAGCTCTACAAATATGTGTTCCTATTCAATAAAACTAGTTCCTTGCTTGCATATTCAGAAATAAATGATCAATTCATGTTTTTCTAAATGCTATTCTGTTTCAAGGTAAAGCATATTTTTTGTTCTTGCAGACGATTCCATAAAATGTTTTATATTTTACATAGATATAGAAGTACTTTTATATAGATGAAATACAACTGATCTCACAAAACAAACATAATTCAACTTTTTATTGATTTATGTATCAGGTAGGGACACAAATAATATTGACTTGTAAAAGGCATATTAAATAAATATTGAATAGGCCTACTCACTGGAGGAAGCTTTGATGCTGTGTATCAGGTTTGCCAGTTCGCGACTTAAAGACACTCTGGTGTCCGTTAACACGTTGTGCCTCCTCCCACTTCTGAATATCATATCGACCTGGTCCCACTGGATTCTGGAATAATGAGAACATGCATAATTTTATAATCTAATGAAACAATGGTACTCCAGTCTAAACATGAAAGCTAAGGCAATCTCAACAACTAACACCATGATTATGAAAGTAAGATTATTAATTGTACTTGCTAAATATTTTTAAATCTCATTTTGTTGTCTTTTCCGTTGACGAGAAAATGAATGTAGTAGAGTAGTGCATAATCTTTATTTTAAAACAACTAGGGCCAATGACGCCCGTAGTTAGGCTCTGGCAGACGAGACAGTCTCTCTTTTTCTTCTTTACTTTTTTTTCTATAAATTATCAGAACAAATAATTTGGTTGGGACTCCTGTGAACGATTCTCTTTATTTAATCCCTGTTTACTAATTAATTATAATAATATTAATGATCAAATCTTACGAAGTTTCCAGTGAAGAACTTTGTAGCAATTTTGTCACTGCGCTGCGCAGAAGACAAGAAACCAGGCGACTTTTTGGCTTGCGCTGGAGGTTTGACATTGGGATCTGTAGGATTATATTGACCTGGTCCAGGATCATTCTAAAAAAAACAAGAACATGCAATAATATGATCTGTCACAGTACCGGTATACAGTATATGCAAGGTGAACCAACTAAATATTAGAAAAAGTAAGGGAAGGAAAGTGGTTATTGAACAGAATTACGCTGGAATGGATCAATAGCTAACTTTCACTTCTAGGAATAACTATTTTGATATGGTAGATGGTAATCTAAACATAGAGATTCCCCGTGAACAGATCGAATCTCATTAAGATGATGTCGTTGACATTCACTATAAACACGATAAACAACTGAAATTTACACAACTACCAATATTACTATTAGTTAATGCACAACACGTCCACTTTTGTTGTAAGCCGTAAGAAGCTGAAGTAAGTAATGAATGGGTAGTCACAAGAGATGAATACAATGGGCTTAACCGTTTTTTTATATACGAAATATCTATCTTAAAAAACGAGAAAGCATAAGAAGTCAATTTTAGATCGAGGGCTTGCCTCTATATTGACCAAACATCCCAGCAGACAGGAGACGTTGAAAAAATGTTAGGATTAATGTTGGGAAAGCGTTACCACAACTGGAATATGCCTAGAATGCCTAGAATCTGAGCAAAAATACCTGCAGGCAGGTAAATAGCTACTGACCGAATCACGGGGCATCTGTGACAGCGTAAAGCAGTACAGGCGGTCTGTGGGCGTTTCTGGGTGCTGCTCCACCTTCCCGAATCTTCCACTGTGCTTCTTGTGCTTTGTGTGCCAGCTGTCCAGGAAGGATTTGATGTCATACTGGCCTGGCCCAAGAGCAGTGTGCAGCTGTGGAAAAAATATGCACAAATCCAAATTAAGTGTTGACGAAAATGTGCGTGTTCGCCATTTTAGCAGATACGCGTCACTTTGCGCTGCAATGTCAGGTTAATGTTGGGCCAGCGTCATTAACCCGACATTAACGCAACATTAACCCGACATTGACACAGCTATTCATTTTCATTCACCTTCATGTGAAAATTGGCCCCCAGAATTCCCCCCTGAATGTGACCGTATTTTTGCTAAAGTATGCAGGTGAAATAATTCAAAAGAAAGCTTATAACGGCTGTATACGGTGAGTTATACCAATTTATCTTCAATTAATTTTACTTAAAATAATATAATATTTTGTACAGAAATGCGACAAAAGCGCTTATAGGATCAACCATTAAAGCGCTTGAGCACATAGCTATATATATTGGTCGCTTTTAATCCGTTTTTTTCAGCCGATCAAATGACTGTTATTGAGTACGAAATAGGTCTTGCAACATCAAGAGTTGCAAATATTTGCTCGTAAATTATACAAATCTGACATTGACATTCGTAATTATTGACCATTAGCAACGTAATGCATGATATATTGAAAGTTAATTGCCGCAGCCTGCTGCTGTGAAAATGATGTTTTTGATGTCTTGATATAATTTGAAGAAAATAAGGCCTCTAATTTATAAGGTCTACTCACTGGTGCGGCCAGATGGCCTATCTTGATAGGCTTGTTGCGATCCCCTGAAAACAGGTCGTATGGTCCGCGAAGACTCGTCAACTTCTTAGAAGAATCGTCTGTAAAGCTGTTGAAATTATAGCTTCCTGGCCCCAGATGAGACCCCTGAAATATAAAACAGACGCCGTGTTTGAACATGCAATCATATATTCCACTTAAAAGGGCTTGTCAGCAAACACTAATGCTATTTTAATGCTGGGCCAGCGTCGTATAAGGTGGACCAACATTAAACCGACATTGGTTTAATGTCTTGTGATTACTGGGTTTATTTTGTTTTACTCATTCCATGGGTTTCAGTGGAGTGCAATGCAAATATGCAACATACCATATTAGTAATCCATAAGATCACGCAAACATGTAGTCTAGCGTCGTTTAGGCTTAAGTCATTTCGCTAATAATATTAGTATATTGGTATTAACAATTCCTTTTTACAATTTCTATAATGTTGGATCAACGTCGAAGACGTTGGGCCGACATTGTATAAATGTTATACAAATGTTTTGCGTTTACTGGGCCCGCCGGGTACGTACCACCATGGGCAGTGAGCGCTGAGTTGATGCGCCTGCATCCAGTAGTCCCACTGTGCTGGTAGACTTTCTCTCCTTCTCCTCCACAGCCGCGTGAGGTACTCCACCTTGACCGTATGTGCCAGGCCCGGGCACTTCACTCTGGAAAAACCAGCAAATAAATCAGGTCCACTGTACGAGCTGGGCGTTAGTGAAAAAAATGCGCTTAAGCACTGTGGACAAATTGCCAATGTGATCGCTTTCAATTTAATATCACGTTAAGGCTGTGTTGTATTTCTCGCTTACAATTAGAAAAAAGTGAAGTTAACATGATATCTTCCAACGCCTTGTGCACATGTAATTGGATATGTATTTGCAGTAGTCACAAAAAATGACATTAGGCCCTATTATGGTAACATATAAATATTGAAAAATAATTGTGTCGATTTTCGTCTGAAAATAGACAAATTGTAAGCGCTATTGATATGAGAAAGCTTGAAAAGTGTGTCATTTTCCGACAGTTTTCAAACAGCCGAATACACAGAAGTTGAAAAAAAATAAATGTAACCATCGCTGTTTTGCCGGATTTGAACGATGCAGCAGGCTAAACACACAGGATTTTGAGCAAATTATTCGTGTCGTCGGTATTATTAGGTCGTATGATTATCTGCCACGTTGCTAAGTAGCAAATACAACCCTTTGATTCCAAGGTGACCCAACAAACACAAAACATTTGTATAACATTTATACAAAGTTGGCCCAACGTCTTCGACGTTGGTCCAACATTGTATTAATGTTATACAAATGTTTTGTGTTTGCTGGGAAGACAGTATCCATGTACAATATACGTACAGCGTGTTTCTCTCTGAAGCGCTGTTCCTTCGTCTGGATGATGCCTCGGGTACTCCGCGGCTTCTCTTCTGACCCCTCAAGAAAATCCTTGATTTCATAGCTGCCCGGGCCCAATTTTCTTTTCTACAGAAAATAAGAGATTTCATTTATAACAACTTTTGTAAATATACTGGAAATTAAGAACAATATGATATATAAACTGTGCTTGTTTTAGTATATGATGTCGTTTGATTTTAAGTTAACTTAGCATGCATATGTGATTTTTCCGAACTAATCCTGTTGTATATAGTCATGTACATATGTAAAATATTATTCTTTTCTTCTTTATACATACTCTCACTCATTATGTAATTACTCGGTTTCTACGCTTTCGAGAGGGTTTTTTTGCTATATGCAGTAGCTATTTTATCTCTAGTTTTGGTGCGGGAAACTTTAAAATTGTGTTTAACTGTAGGTTATTTTAAATAGTTCTGACGCATATTTTATTCAACTTGTCTTTGTTTTAGTATATAATGTCGTTTGATTTTAAGTTAACTCAGCATGCATATGTGATTTTTACCGAACTAATCCTGTTGTAAATAGTCATGTACACATGTTCATTTTAATGACGCATATTAAGTCTGCATAGACTTACCGTCGTCAATAAATATCTATCTATCTATGATATGTACCTACTGCTAACAAGACGGTCCTGAACCCGGGAAGGATCGCCCTGTCAGGCAGTAGGCCTACTACATGTTGTAGGCTTATTCCACGCTGAATTGTCTTTGAAAAACACAGAGCTGAACCCTTGTAATGTCTGGGTCACAATCACCCGACCGCAGGCCGATGCGTCCGATCTCCAGGCATCGGACGGACCGTAGGCCTACATGTCGGAGCCAGTTGCCGTCCAATGAGTGGCACTGAAAATTGACCAAAAAGGCGCCGGCCGTGCATCTGCATCCCAGTCTTTGTCAAAGAAAATTGTGCATTGAACAGCGAAATCGTGTGTCAATCTATTATATAGCCATAATTGATATTCACGGCCGGCAAAATATATTTTTCTTAAAATTATGACATCTATAGGAAAAATTGTTGAAGTCAATATCCCAATTTATCAATAGTTGTCTCAAACGAAAAATTAAAAGTAAAAAAGACAGGAGATAACACAATTAAGTTCATCAGAATTAAACAAATAATATCAGTCATCAAATTATTATGAGACAGTATCGGAAACTGATCGGTACAGATCGACCCTGTCGCTATATTATCATGATTTCGAGATCTGACTTGGGGTATTACCACATATCAGGACGGCTGTTGCTCTTTGAATTATTTTATGTTTGTCCCGTTTTATTCTCTTAGGTTTAGACGAGGAGGGGACTTATAGATGATTTCAGAGATGCTAATTTAACTGACTTTCTCTATATGAAGTCGGGAATGTTTTTATTTCCATCGCAACATCGTGTATGTAGCTATTTTATTTCTGGTTTTGCTAGCTTTCATTTCTCCCGCACATTCACAATACTCCCAATGTCTGGTGATCACGGGATATTTAGAATTTCATTGACGAGCATGAACATGGCGGACGATCAGCCAAGGTTCAAATAACGTGTCTTGTTTGCTGGTTCTATGTGTGAACCGGTAGGCTGTATAGTTCTATCAAGACTGTCCTCTGTGTCATAAACAATGATAAATACAAGGCCAAAACAGAAGGGACACTTCAACTGTCGGGTTCCTCTTGACATTGGTATAACACACGGGTGCCGTCTACTCTAGTCAACATTGAAGTACTCTTAGAAAGTACTCGTATTCCAATATACTGGTAACTATAATGTTTTCGAGAACAGTCTGTAGAACTCTCCATTGTCGTCTGAGAAACGACTGCCTCGTCCATGTCACAGTCAGTGTATACAGACAGACAGACAGATATTTTATTGACAGAAAGAAAGTCAATTCAGACTTATTTGTCATAGAAATAAGAGAGAGATATGTACATGTATATATACAACATTGTTAATTTGTTAAAATCATATGACGATATACATAGTGTGCCATACATAACTAAAATCATGTTAACTGGCATTGCCATAAGAAACACTGGGTATTACGATAATATAAATGACTGCTACTTAAAATAAAATTGAAAGGCATTGCCAGGATAACATAGGGTCAATCATTTTGTTTCCCGCACCAATATTATTTTATTATATTAACATGTTCACTACCCTAAAAATACAGTATACATCGTATGTGCAACTGTATTGAACAGACAGGGTAGGGAAGGATTCAGACAATATAATCAGATGAATATTATAAGGACATTGGTGTTCCTTTCTTTACAGCTCGTTGTGAATACACTAACTTTTAACATTTAAAATGCATTTTAAAGGGACTGGCCCAGGCTAAAAGCATAAAAAAATCGGTGATTTTATTTTGGCTTCTTAATATGACCATATGATGTAAACATGTCCATAGACTAGAACTGCAGAAGTTTTTTAATTTTTCTTCTGCGCATTCACCAGTTAGACTAGATATAGAGACGAAATTCCCGTATTTCTAATTTTTGACATGGTTGTCAATAATTAGAAATCAGGAATTTCATCTCTATATCCAGCCTAAGTGGTGAATGCGCAGCAGAAAAATTAAAAAAACTTTTGCAGTTCTAGTCTATGAACATGTCTACATCATATGGTCATATTGAGAAGCCAAAATAAAATCACCGATTTTTTTAATGATATAAGCCTGGGCCAGTCCCTTTAATTGTTTCAACAGTTCAAAAATAAACCAGCCGGTTAACAAAATTACCCAATAGCAAAGAGTTGAAAGATAGTGTCCTCTATTTTGCCACTAGTAGTTCTCATTTAAATAGGTGCGGGTGGCAAAGCATCAGCGGTAAGCCTACCAGTATGTTAGCAAGATATCAACCATTTAATGACTATTCATTCGAGTCTCATTGACCTGGCTACATGTGATCTAACTGGGGCAATCAAGCTTTGGCGATGGGAGAAAATAGGGAAGATACTAGCGCTGATAGGTAAGCGGAGCGTGTCTCCTGATCCACGGCTAGGAAGATACTAGCAATACATACATATAAATATAGAAGAAGAAGAAAAATGTTTATTCGACAAATGACACTTAAAAAATACAAATTAAATAACATGTCAGGATGACTACCATTAAGACTCAAAGAGTCGCTGGCATGGAAGCCACCTAAGTATAAATAATATAAAATATAAAATACTATATAATATAGTAAATCACCATACAAAATTATCATACAAAATATTATGCAGCTTGTCAGATTAAATTTAAAAGGGACTGTGCAAATGAAAAAGCTTGGATAAATATGGGATAGGATTTTAACTCAAAACATAAATTTATCAAATCTCAATAATCTCCACCCAGCTGAAACTGTCAGTCGCGTCAGCGAGACACAGCCACAAAATAGGCAAAAATTACAAAATAAATAACATTGTGGCCAAAATGAAAATGTATAGTAAATATATATATATACATACATACACACATACATATTCAGTGCATTAGGTAGGTGTTGTCAAATTACAAACATAACAATTATGAATTAGACAAATGTCAGAATATTTCTCTAATAAATAGTGTTTATTATATTGTCCAAAACCTTTTAAACTATGAGTGAGTACCTTTTCTAAAATTGATAAATGTGTGGTATTTAATAAATGTGGCATATGGTTTCTGATACAATTACGAGCAAACACATGTTTAAAATGGGCATTCCTCAGTTTGTTTTTCCCCCTTGTGTTATAATCATGAATGTCAGAGTTTAGAGCAAGATTAAAGTCATAAAAATGATCAGGAAGAATGTTGCTTACTAATTTAAAATAAAATTTTAGTTGTTGATGAAGATGTATATCATTTACTTTCAAAATATTGAATTTTTTAAAGATAGGATCGGAGTGTGTATAAAAACTACCTTTAACAATAATTCGAATTGCTTTTTTTTTGAAGTTTTAAAATTCGATTTGAATCATGACCCCCATGCTAATATGCAACAATTAATATGTGGAAGAATGAGAGAATTGTAAATGGTCAATAGTGTTTTTTGTGGTATTAAGTGTTAAAGTTTATTAATCAAACCTATTGTCTGCGATATTTTATTTCCTATTTTATTAACATGTGAATTCCATTTAAGGTGTTTATTTATAATTAGTCCCAGATAATTAAATTCATCCACACATTCGATTAATGTATTGTTTATTTTTAATTTTGGAATTGTTACACGTTTCTGTGGTTGATGAAAGAGCATGAACTTTAATTTTAGTTTATTTAGGGACAGCTTGTTAACTAATAACCAGTAACTTATTTTTTCTAATTCATCATTTAATATATTAATATTTAGCCCAGAATCATGTTTAGCATAGAAATCATTTAAATTTGCGATAAGGGTTGTGTCATCAGCATATAGATGATAAACAGCAAGGGCCCTAATATTGACCCTTGTGGAACCCCTGTGGATATATTTATATAAGAAGATCTGAGACGGTCAATTTCCACACACTGTTTTCTGTTTGATAAATAATGTTTTATCAGGTTAATAGACGTTCCTCTAAAACCGTAAAATTAAATGATTTAATGTATCAAACGCTTTTGACAAATCCAGGTCGACAGCAAAAGGTGTATTTCCATTATCCATATGATTTACAATAGTATCAGCAACATTTAGAGAAGCTAATTCAGTCGAGTGATATTTACGAAATCCATATTGTTTATCATAAAAAAGGTTATTTAGAGTAAAGTAAGCATTCATTTGATTAAAAATGACACGTTCAAATATTTTAGAAATTGCTGGTAAGAGAGATATAGGCCTCTAATTCTCGATTAGAGTAGGGTCTCCCTTTTTAAAAAGAGGAATGACTTTAGCTATTTTCAATTTGTCATGGAAAATACCAGTGTGAAATGATTGATTTATTATTGTTGTTAATGGTTTTAATAAATCAGATTTAACCAATTTAATCAGAATTGTTGATAACTCATCAACACCTGAACTATTTTTAGAATTAATGTTTTCAATTAGTTTTGACACAGTATCTTCGTCTACATTTTGAAATGAAAAAAAAGTAGAAACTGGATCATTTAAATAATTCATGTGCAAATTGTCAGGTACATCTTTGAGGCCTGACGCCAGTGTACTGCCAATGTTTGCAAAGTATTTATTGAAAGAATGAGCTATAGTTTCTTTATCTTTAATTAAACAGTTATTTATTTTCATTTCATCTGGTAGATAACTTTTCGATTTGTTTTTATTCAATATATTTCGTATCACTGACCATGTACTTTTTATATTAAAAATGTATTTTTGAAATTGAGAGTGATAAAAATTCTTATATATACCAATATAGGCCTATACCAATACAACCCACAGGAACAAAGCTAAAGTTGGTTCACAATATCATGAATATAGTCTTCTCGTGGTTGGATACATTAGACAGTGAGACAGATACTTTTCCATTTTTTACTCCTTTCACTGCTAATCAGTATTATAATAGTTTAGGATTCATTTTATAAGCTAATCAAATTATTGGGAATAAATGTGTTTAAACATCAAGATTTGCATATGTTTGGTCTGAAATTGAGCAAATACTATTATGAGTAAAGTCCACAAACTTGCGAGTTGTGGGTCGCGGTATCGAGGCACAACTTCAAATTAGAGAAAATGTATATTAGACAGCTTAGCGGGTGAAGGGTTACAGCTAGGTGTCTTATACATTATGTTGTTGTGTTACCGTTTGTTATAACCCTTTGAACCCTCACGATGCATTAAAGCATCATTTCAAATCTCTGAAGAATGACTTAATCTCCTGAAACCTAGTGGTTTTAGGACGAAAATTTTCACGCAACTGTTTTAAAAATAACAGTATATTTTTTCATTTGCCACCCACTTCTAGTCATCTTCATCCACTACAAGTCGAGAATTGCGATAGCAATTCGCGGCTTGTAGTGGGTGAAGATGATGATGGTAAATTCAGGCTTGAAAGGGTTAAAACACGCACGAGCGAAGGGAATCAAAATAACTTACTTCTAGTGCACACATACACAGTATCTAAAGATAAGACGTGGCTTTTGCTAATAGTTCATATTTTCAGCATACATGCGCATGTGCATGATTATTTTTTTTTAATCCTTTTAACGCTGAAATATTTTGGTATAAACCATAGAAGCCAAAGGGTTTTTTTTCAATCTGATATCACCATAAACGTCTTAGCTATTTATTAAGTGTCTACGGCCATCAATTTTTTTCAGTGCGGGGATCATCATTAGACGTCAGAATCGGTTCCCGCGCTGTAAGGGTCTTAACAAACTCAAAGTAACTAATACTGTACTCACAATAAAATGAGTTTCAGCATCAACATTCAAATGGGGGGGGGGGTAGGCTGAATACTCAATGAGACTGGAAGATTACCTAGAGAATTGTTTTGCCAGCATATTGATAGAGAACGATTGCATAATTATATTTCATATCTACATGTATAATAATAGCGAATCGATTACTTAAACTGTTCATATCAAACGTACATAATTATACCGTGGGTTTAAAAGGTACTTGTTATTACTATGATTACTTTGACAATCGAATCATCGAACCAACATGTAATTATGTCATGTTATGTCACGTGGCTTTTTAAGCGGGAACCTCTCCGTGTATCGCAATTCTAAAATGTCGATATTCGCTTGGATATCGCGATTATGCGCCAGTAGCTCTGCGTCATGCTTTACCAAGGGATTGGGAAAATTGTCAAGGCATGAATTGAATTTTCTCCCGATGATTTCTTATCAGCAACCATCGGCGATCATAAGGTATAATGTAGACATCGTCATTTGAGAAGAAGACCGGACCCCATTTAGCTTCAAATTACCTAACTATAATGCTACATACCAGCATCCTTTTGAGCTCCCATTGTTCTTTATGCAGTAAATGCGGCAGGGCTGCCATTCTGGCCACCTCGTGTGCTCTCTTCCAGCCAGGGCCTGAGGACCGCTCTGACACGGACTTGTCACTGAACCCACCATAATCAACATCATATCGTCCTGGACCGAGCAGCGTGTTCTAAGAGAAAGGTAATATTATGTTGTATAGGCCTACATACCCTGTACAATAGCAGCAATAGTAAAAGTTAGGTCCATATTCTAAGCACAACGAATTTTATATTAAGATAGATCCGATGTTCTCCCAGCAATGAGTCCATATATATCATGTGGTGCATGCAGCAGCGGTGCTTAGACAATTCATTTGGGATACAACAAGGTTTTTGCGACCATAACGCGTGAACAACGTGCGATTATATGGTACACAGAGTCAGAACTGTAGGCCTCTTCTGTAGGCATGCACAGAAAAAATGAGACGGTGGCCCAACGTTGGTTCAATGTTGGGCCAACGTCATAGATGGTGGGCCAACAGTAAAACAACATTGGGCCAACGTCTCATGTTTTCATATCTGTAATCATTCACTCGTTTCACTGATAAGTCAGTGTAGGCCTACTGTAATCAATGCTATTCCAAAAGCTCAGAATTCTACCTGCGCAATTGATCGATTGTGCATAATAAAGGAGTGATAAACAGTGATAAATGATTTGCATATTAGCAGGAATGCATAATACATTATGTATTTCTGATATTAGTTGATATCGACAGATTATTTATCTCAATACATGGGGATTTTACATGGGGATTTTACGCGGTTTGTAGGCCTATAGGATACATATTATGTGAATTGGAATGGATTATTGTTACGCTCTCGTTTTTCATGAAATAGACGATCACATGGGGTTGCGTCTAGCTGGGACTCCACTGCTCTGCAAATCCAAAAGGTCTTATGGTTTTGCCCGGCAGTTTGGCCTATAGTTTTGCACTTAAGATTTGCTGCTATTGACATATAATTATGTACGCTATATGCATGTCATCTGTCACGCTTCAACCGCTTACAATATCTATCCGCTGCCAATCTCAAACAGTTTTCTTCTACATTATTATTTTTTACTTCAAATTATGCTTTGGCTTATTTTACAAGTAAGCAGATCTATTGCGTTTTGGCTTTGTACGGCAGAACTGCGAGCCCACTTACCACTGACGATGTAGCTTTTTTACAGTAGGGTGTCTGAGTAAAAGTGCCTGGTGTTTTGCTTTTCGGGTGCACCGCAGAAACATCAAATCTGAAAATAATAAAAATAAATACTGCTGTGAGCATAATCTGCAAAATATGGCCTGTCGCCTCCCACACTAAACATTTAGGCATATCTGTCATTTATAAAATAAATAACTTTGATTGTTCATCCGACCACGACTCACATAATATATCCAAGTGCGTGAAAATTTACTATTTTAAAAATCGCTTGTTTAGTTTGGTCATATTTGGTAACTCCGTGACTGTTGCTTCTGGAGGTTGGCTTTATGATTTGATTTGCCTTCTACAACAATTAAAGAAAAAATAGCACTTATGCCTCTCGCAAAAGTGAGGGCGACATTTCTGAGAGCTTGAAATTCAAAATGGCCGCAATAATGTAATAAAAAAGGAAAGGAACATAGGCCTATAGGTAGGCCCCTATTGTATGTGTAATTGATGGTTTCTCTAAAATCCTCCATGAGGCCCTACCTCGTCTGATAACAAAGGCGACGGAAACGTCCCCAACGTCCAAATAAAAAAATCCGGGACAACAGCCGTCATGATATGTGCCATTAAGCTAAGTCAGATCATGAAAAATGCATATTATAGTTCTACCTATTATCACAAATACAATCACAAGTCACCTGTTTCTAAGCAGGTGACTTCAGGCCCGTAGCCCCCCCCCCCCCCCCCGACGGCTGAAGGTGCACATTTTGGCCATCCCATCGAGAGAATTAAAACTTCAGGAATGTTGTTATAGGCCCTATACGGATTACCGTTTCTGGCACTAAAAATTACTTTCAATTTATGAGAACATTTGTATTGTCTGGTGTTTTGCTAGGGTAATATTGGACATTTATTTTACATTTAGGCCTACCATTGTCACTGATTGGAAAACTTACTGAACCGTTTAATTGACGTACAATTATGAGGTGAGGTAATAAGGTTGAGTAAATCCCTTATTATAGGCTCCAGGCCTTCATAGTCCATACATGCATCGTGTCATTATGGCACAGACCTCACCATTGTCCATACATGCATCGTGTTATTATGGCACAGACCTCACCATTGTGATTTTTGTCCCTAAAAACGGTTTAATTATAACGTTTAATACAGGTAGGCTATCTTTTTGTCTCATGGACTCTTTTTTTCTGGAAATCTTATGGTAAGTTTGTGGTTAAATTAAATTTATTTACATCAGATCGGGGCTGTAGACTGCGGATGGGGCTGATGGGCAGCTAGTTACCCCCCACCCCCACTCATGGAATGTTCAAAGCATGCCATATTTTGAGTAAATAAAATCACCTGGGTTACCATAAAGACCAATATCAATCGACCCCCCCCCCCCTCCCAAAGTCAAAATCCCTGCAGATTTCCTGGCACAATGCAACAAACCGCTGCGCAGCAGTCTATTGTTTCAGCAGAATGATTTATTGTCTACTTTAGGTGCAAAAGCCATTCATCCCAACCAACTGATTTAGGCAGAAGCCTATATGATAGGATCTACGAATGTATCGAATCACGTTCGTTCTCCTTGGCGCAATGGATGACTTCTCCTAAGTTCATCTCAGGTCTAAAATGAGTGACAGAATAACGCATACTGAGTTTAGGCTTCATCTGCCACCTGATTTCATGTCTATCATACCCCTTTCTAAATGCAGTCCTACAATAAAACTATTCTAAAGGGAAAAGGTTGTCATCATCTCCACACCTACAATTCGTATTACTTCCATATTAATATCATGCAGTGATCTATATGATAAAACTCTAGGCCAAGTTCAAAGATGGGTGACCTTGACCTATTTTTCAAGGTAACAGAGGCTAGTAAAGGAAAAAGTTTATCATCACAATATCTCCACAGTAGGGGAGAGTGGGGCAACTTGACCCAGTTTTTCTATTTTCAACCCCCTCTTAAGTCAGAATGTAACTGAATTATTTTTTGTATGGCAAATGACAGCTGTAGAAAAAGGTAACATCCTGGCATAAATTAACTTTAACTTCATGTCTCACTTAAGATAAAAATCACATTTCAATTATTTTTTTCATAGGTTCAACCTGCCCCACCTACGGGGCACCTTGAACCATGAGTCGTTGTACCTTGAACCACGATAACAAATTGAAATAACGGTTTTGAAATGACACATAAGCAGCACTATTGCCATCTGTGATAGCCTAGTTATATATGATTAGTGTTTGTACAACACTCGACTCTTATTGAAATATCAAGTGGCTCAACGTGCCCCGATGTTCAAGGTGCCCCACTCCTAAATTTTACATTGAACTATATGGTTCAACGTGCCCCAGTTTTCATGGTTCAACGTGCCCCATCAAAATTCCTCCAAAATGGCTGCCAATTTTGTTCTTGCCAAAACAAATGTGAAATAGTAGTTCGTATTCAAAAATGGCCTTGAAAGTGTTTCTGTGAAACAAAAATTGATATAAAATTTATTACTACGTTTCAATAAGAATTAGAAGGAATTAAAATCACCCCGTAAAATTCATTTTGTTGCTGATAATTTTTGAAAATAGCAGAAAATTTAATGAGGGGATCAAATGTGCCCTTTAATTTTTGGTTCTATCACACACCACCAGGTGGTCATATTGACGGGATATCTGGCGATTGTGACTTAAACAAGCAGAGAAAAGTCAAGTGGTTCAACGTGCCCCTATGGTCAAGGTACCCCACTCTCCCCTACTATTTGTATTACTTCCATATTAATACCAGTGATCCATATGATAAAACTCAAGGTCATTAATACCAGTGATTCATATGATGAAACTCAAGGTCAAGTTCAAAGATGGGTAACATTTACCTATTTTTCAAGGTCACTGGCTAATAAAGGAAAAAGTTTGTCATAACGATATCTCCGCACCTACAATTTGTATTATTTCCATATAAATACCAGTGATCCATATGATAAAACTCTAGGTCAAGTTGGCATAAAATATCTTGAACTTAATCTCTCACTTAAGATAAAAATCACATTTCTATTAAGTTTTTTCATTGGTTCAACCTGCCCCACCTACAAGGCACCTTGAACCATGAGTCGGGGTACCTTGAACCACGATAAAAAATAAAATAACGGTTTTGAAATGACACATAAGCAGCACTATCGCCATCTGTGATAGCCTAGTTATATATGATTTGTGTTTGTCCAACACCCGACTTTTATTGAAAAATCAAGTGGCCCAGGATGCCCCTATGTTCAAGGTTCCCCACTCCTAAATGTTACTTTTAACTATGGTTCAACGTCCCCCACTTTACATGGTTCAAGGTGCCCCATCAAAATTCCTCAAGATAAAATGGCTGCCAATTTTTTTCTTGCCAAAACAAATTTGAAATAGTAGTTCTTATTCAAAATGGGCCTTGAAACGAAAATTGTTATTTAATACTACGTTTCAATAAAAATTAGAAGAAATTAAAATCACCCCGTAAAATTCATTTTCTTGTTGATGATTTTTGAAAATAGCAGAAAATTTGATGAGGTGATCAAATTTGCCCTTCAATTTCTGGTTCGTTCACACACCACCAGGTGGTCATATTGACGGGATATCTGGCGATTGTGACTTAAACAAACAGAGGAAAGTCAAGTGGTTCAACGTACCCCTATGGTCAAGCTGCCCCACTCTCCCCTGATGGCTGTAGCCTCCTATATAATATCGTTGTAGTTATTGTACTTTATATATTAGACAATCACATCCAGCCATAGTCTAAGAGAAAAGTATTATAACCTTGTTGTTATAGCAATATTATAGGTCTACATTGTCGTACCGTACATGCCGTACGTCGTTAGTTAGGCCTACTTGGCAATTCTATCTAAGTCTAACGTTACTGATAATAGTTATCCCTGGTTATAGGCTAAAGCCTACATGTAATACTGTTGTTGACTTATGCATACTCAGTCATAGGCCTAATTTATTATAGTTTCCAGACGGCCCCCGCATGGACTTTAATATAGGCATAGGATGATAGGCCTATATTATGGGCCTAGAGTATATATTAACGTTAGTAGGCCTATATTATAGGCTATACCGCCCGGGTATTAAATAATTATTAAGAAATTAAGAAATCATTTCTAACATTATATTTTATTCTTACTTTATTGGAGTAGTAGGCCTAGATTGCCATTGGCCTATTTTAACACTTACCTGGCTGTCTGGACACCAAACGGCGCACCTCGGAAATTTTTATCTGCCATCACCAACTTTGTCACGTGCATACACTGCTTTTAGTCATTTATAAAAAAATGATTTTTGATGTGATAGATACTAAATTTAATGCCTGATAAAATGCCGCGATATGTAAATCATAGCGTAACCATAATTATCAGACTTCCAACCAAAACATAACGTTGTGTCGGCCTAAACATCGCACTGTCTGACAGTGGGTGTTGCTCTTCCTGTCAGTCACATGGCAACACATAAACAAAGAAAATAGTCGCCAGGCGGCAGCACCTACCTACATATCGTAAGTACAGCGCATTGCTCACCAGGTGACTCTGCGCGCTCAAGATATAGGCCTAGGCCTACTCCTTATTTTATGACGCAGGATTTGAGGCTTAATTTTCGATTCAGTAACGTTAGTACACCAAATTCCCACCGACAAATTCCATAGGCCTACCGTTGGAAAGCCCTGAATATCTAGTTTTCAGAATGGCGGGGTTGTCAAAACGGCAGTTGGTCAACTTTTATACTAAACGTCAATTTGTGATGTCATCAGAGTTGGGGTCAATTTCTTTTTATCAATTCCGAATTCCATTCCAATTTAATTCCTTTTTATCAATTCCTGCCTGAGTCAATTCCAATTCCTTTGGTTTTAAGAAAAGTCAATCCCTTATCAATTCCACCCAAGAATGAGACTTTTGATACACATAGAACAGCTGTATAATAACTTGATATAAAATAAAATAATAACACCTGATATAAAATAAAATACATTTTATTTATTATATTGTAAACATATTTAAACATGTTACACTTACTAAAGTTTAATATTAGTAGGGTGGAGTACATCTTTACAGAGGTGGGCATGTGGTCGCCACGTCGCCACATGTGGCGAAAGAAGCAAAATATCTGTAATGTAGCCTAAATATTTAAAAATGACCATTCAGAGCACCAACAAGTATCCATTTGTGGCGACAGGACTCATTTCGCTTGCCCACCCCTGCTTTAATAGGTACTCTTTGTAGGCCCTACTCGTGTGGTCGCGGATGTGAGCGCGTTATTTCTATAGACTAACTGTTACTCCAGAATTGCCATCAACACGGCAGTGTAATTAACACAATGTCTTGCGACAAGCTGTGCTCCCTAACCTTTTGGCTGCTGGCTCTGCAGGATGTGTGGGCCATCACTGCTGACCAAGTTTAACCCTTTCATCGCCCAGGTGGTCATGTTTGGACCAATGGCCAGCTTTTCAAATACGTTTGATGAATCCCAACCCAAGTAGGGGCCTACACATGATGACATGGGTTGGGCTTCACTGGGGTGTCATCCCAAGGTCATGACAAGGTCATCTCAAGGTCACAGGAAGGTCAAATCAGCTTAAAATATGTGAAAATAGCCTATTTTTGTTGGTTTGCTGCAATTCAGCTCACTTGAGATGTCCATGGTGGTTGAAAATCAGCTAGACCCCAACATGGAAATATAATCAAAACACCCAAGAGGTTACAGGGGTAATATATCGGCTGGAGGGGTAATACCCCATCAAATTTTCCTTATGCCACCCCTTTCTCATATTGCAGAAATGGACCAAATAATTTGTCATGTCATGTTTGGACCAATGGCTACTAGGGCCTACTTCAAATACACTTGATGAATCCCAACCCAAGTACACATGGTGACATGGGTTGGGGTTGGGCTTCAAAGAGTGTTGCCCAAAGGCCATGATAAGGTCATATCAAGGTCACAGCAAGGTCAAATCAGCTAAAAATTGGTGAAAATAGTCTATTGTAGTGGTTTGGCTCCAATTATGCTCACCTGAGATGTCTATGGTGGTGGAAACTCATATAGTCTCCAGCATGGAAATATACCAAAACACCCCACGAGGTTACAGGGTAATATAATGGCACCAACGGATTCCCCCGAAAACTTAGGTGTAGAGGCATTATTTGTTATTATATGGTGACTGGTTACTGAGATATTGCGCATTTTCACTTTCTGCACTGGTCTTGTGGCCGCCATTTTGAATATATGAAAATTAGATCCATTTTTTAGACAACACATTTTTTAAAACATTTTTTTGGTAATACTATGGACCCATATGAACTAAAGTTTGATAAAATCGCCATTTCAAATTTTTTGTCTAGGTTGAGTGTTTTTGGGGGTTCAAACAAGGAAAATATTATATATCCTTGGTTAAAATGACCCCAGTATTGTTGGCAAGTTAATATACGTTTGCTGTCAGCGCGCACCTGTTATTTGTAGTTATACATGCTTGCCAGGTTGTGCCTTTGCGGAAAACAATCGAAAAAACGAGGCACACAATGAACGCCAAACACGATCCGAAATTATTCTCACCACGTATGACAAGCATAATACTTTTATTTCTAATATCATTAGCTTTTCATTACGGTAAATACCCACCCTTATTTTGCTAGTTTTTTCACACGTATATGTACGTGTTTAGCAACGTCATAAAACGTATACGTGTTAGCAGTTTAAAGGTTAAAACTCTGATAATAGTCCGGCAGCTTATGACCACATTTGAAAAGGATGCGGATATGCCGGATAAAAGCACCATTTTTTTTCCAGGCAATCATCAGGTCCTAAGCTATATTTCTGGGACCTGCGCCAAACGATTTAATCTTGAAAAAACCCCGACTCACTTGTATGTTTATAATAAACTATCTACATCCATCAAAATCACCACATTTTGTTATATTCCAGGTGCAATTAAAGGCCCAGACTCTTAGCTATGATTCTGAGACCAGTAACAAACCATCTGAGAAGTGAAAAGCTCCTACGATCAATTTTTGTAATAACGGAAAATTGCTGCTCGCAAAAATCTATAGTTGGGTGGTAAAGAACATTAAATTTACAAAGGTTTACACCTGAAAATGAGCCAATTTTGAATCATAATTTGAATTTGCGCCTGGCAACTATTGTCTTATATTTATAAAATAAGTGCAAATATTTTGTAGTTTTCTAGATAAAAAGTTATATATTGCATATCTCGATGCTAAGATAGTGTAATAATCAGTGATAATAAGGTTATGCGTACTATAATTGTTGTTACAAAACAAATAAGATTTTTTTTGTCATTTTTTGCATTTTTATGTCAAAATATTTCTCATTTTTTTATTATCAAGGTCATTTCATGTTCGAATATAAGTGCATGTATTTTCCCTAAATTATTTTTTATGTTCGAATATAAGTGCATGCACCTGTTTTCGAAAACTAAGTGCATCTTCAAATATAAGTGCATGCACGTTTATGCGCCTGGATACAGTAGGTTCTGCATGCCATAACCTTTGTCATCCCCAATTATGCCAAGGTCGATTATTTAGGATGACGCAGGTGGCTGGCTGGAAATGCTGGAAGAAGGTGTCAGTAAGTGAGGAAAAGTGATTTGTGAACATCGGATTGTGAAGATTGGATTGTGAAGAGTGGATTGTGAAGAGTGGATTGTGCTTGTTGAACATGCCATTGTGCTACTTGTTATTGCTTGTCAAACTATTATAAATGTCAAAAATAACTCTTCAGAAAACTATTTTGCAGGTTTGCATATTCACATTGCAAAAAGCAACTGGCACAATACAAAAAAAAACAAAGCACAATGGCATGTTGATGTATCAAAAACGGACTTCCACATAGCAAAAAGGGATGTCAATAATGCAAAAACCAATGTTAAATAAGCACAAACGCATGTTGATGTAGCAAAAACGGACTTGCACAAAGCAGAAATGGATGTTAATGTTGCATTTGTTGATGTTGCACAAATGGATAAGCATACAGCATAATGACACTTGCAAGTAACATCGTGGCCCGCATAATGGCTGATAGCAAGATCAACATGCGCACATCAGAATGTTAATTATGGCCTTTATTCCCTTCCATATCCAGCTAAATCCGGCTGAGTGGTGTGGCCACAAGACACTATAGATATCGCACTATGGGTACAATTGAAGATGGGGGCCATTATTCTGATGTCAACAATAATTTAATGTCATCTTCGACATAATTGAAGAAGATTATGGTTTTTGGTGGCTATCTTAGGGTTTCCAGGCAGGCCTACGCCCGACATTCTGGTTTGACAATAGACGCGAGATTCGCCTGACTGTCTATACACCAACGCAAAATATGAAGCGTGTTTCCCTTTTCGGCTATTCCAAGGCCAAATTATAGTAACTTCATTTGCGAGGATTTCCCATGTGAAAACCGGCACAACGTGGGGAAAAATAACAACTTTAAAATGTTCGCGTTGCCCTTTGCGGTTCTGAAATTGTGAGTTTGATAATATTTGCGCCAGAATTCGCGTTGGTATGTTTTGACCTTTAGGCTTAGATCTCTTTAGTGTACATACAGTCCAGTGATGGCCAAATACTCCCAAACCCACCACAAATTGCATTCATTTTTATTTTTATCCCAATCGGTCCAGAATCATTATTTGAAAAACCTATTATTAAAATCCCCTAAAATCCATTTAGTGAAATAATTGGCATAAACCCAAAATGACTGCCGTTCCATGCTTGGACCACATTTATTATACATTACTTTTCAACAAATAGAGCTAGGAGCGAGAGTAATACCTCTTTTTGGTGTGATTTTGCCTGGTGAATCCTTTTCTGTTGATATTCAATGTCATCGTAAGGTCACATTATTATCAATGTCAAGGTCAAACATGAAAAAAATGTATTTTAACAAATATAATTAGAAACAAGTGGAATACATCTTTTTCAATTTCTTCTTGTCTGGAGATTGTTTTTGTATTAGGTTGGTGATTTTAGGTCATCTGCAAGATCAAAGCTCATTTTTAGTTGTTCAAGATGGCATCCAAGATGTCGCTAATGTATATTGAGATTAAGGAAATTGTGTAAAATTGGTCATTTCTAGATAAATTGTGTGATGTAATGCATCGTTTAAACTGATTTGATAGTCGGTGGATATATATATATAGACCAATCCAAGACAATTGTGATCACTATTTAACCCTTGTATCCCAATAGATTATTTTGGAAAAGATCCGGGGCACTACAATATCAACCGAAATAATATTATTATTCATCAAAACGTCGGTTAAAATTTAAAATAAAAATATTCCACCTAAACTTGTTGAACCACTAACATTGCAATATAAACGTATCCAGCTGTTTTGCAGATATGATACTGATTGCTGTGTTCTTTTATAATTATACGTTCCAGTAACTTTAACGGATCATGGCCTCATAAAAAAGGATCTTCACCACATAAAAAGTGATCTTGGTCACATATGACCTTGGCCACATAAGTCATATTGCCACATAAAAAACGATCACATATGATATGTGCACAGCATCAAATGTCATATTCATCACATAAACAAATCATCTCGACAATATAAAACATTAGCTTGACCACATAGAAAGTGATTCTTGTCACATAAAAATGTCTTCTCATATAAAATGTAATTTTAACCACATAACAGGTCACCTTGTCTACTTAAACAAATCATTTTGACCACAAAAACGTTGATTTCGGACACATTAAAAACACTTTAACTACAGCAAAAATGCATCTTGGCCACATAGAAAGTCATCCTGACCACATACAAAGTCATCTTATCTACAAGAAACGTCATCTTGTTCACACAAACATTGATCTGAACCACGTAAAAAGTGGTCTAAGCCACATACTAGTAAAGTAAAACGTCATTTTGGTCACATAACAAGAGATAGTGGTCACGAAAAAAGTCTAAGACACATCTAAACCACATAAAATATGATCTTAGCTACTTAGAAATAGAAAGTCATCTTCGCCATACAAAAAAACACGTTTAAACCAGATGAAAAGTAATATTGGCCAAATACAAATTATCTTGACCACATAAAACTTCATCCACGCCAAACAAAAAGTCATCTTGGCCATATACAATGTGATCTTAACCACATCAAGTTATTTTGGCCACATTAAAATTAATCTTAGCCACATAAGTAGTCATCTTAGCGACATAAAAAGTCATCTTCGAAAAAATACGAGTCATCTCAACCACATAAAAAGTGATATATATCGTCAAAATATTTTTACATTAAACATGATAATAGTGTAGTATCAGATAATTTAATTATGTAATTAGGTGCAGTTTAAGTTCAGTATATATATAATTATACTAAAAAGAGTGTATCCTTGTGTGATTTGCCGTGTTTATTGCCCTGTAGTCTGCGCACATACAAACTAAACTTGACCAAAGTTACCCGTCAATGTTAGAAGGATAAATCTGCCGTTGAGACTCTCAATAAATTGATAATTCGAGGCATGGTGGTCTGAGAACAAGCACGCTACCTCTTGGTCACAGAGACTTTCCAAATACTGAATTATTGAGTATGCAAATAATATTTTTTAAAAAACATCAATACCAGAGCGGGGCACTACCAAAGACTATGTACAATAAGATGGTCGACTTTCAGATTTTACCATACAAATGCGTGTAATACATTATGCAGTGGTGTCACCTTTTAACGGGAGTTGGAACAACACTTTGCCGAGTGTATCATCATATTAAACAAGTGATAATTTCACCACTTTAGCCTCCAAATCAAAAATAATGTTTTTCCGGGTTTGACAGTTATGACAATATCTCTGCAATATTTCTTTTTCGAACGAAAACAACTGGTAATATAGCACATAAGTCATCTTATATTAAGATACAATTTTAGAAATTAAAATGTCTTTATTTAAAGAACAGAAGAGCTGTGTACAGAACGGGGGGGGGGGGAGTGACGATATGTTGTCCAGCATAGCGACGACAAGGGAGATACGGGCAAAACAAAAGAAACAACAATAATTAAATCTGACAGACGTGTCTTTTGATTCAAACTTTTGTTATTTAAAAAAAATCTTTTTACAACACTTGAGCAATATCATAAAATGATAATATGTAAGCCTCTTCTCTCGGACCACTGCCATATATGTCACTGAGGACTGGAGCGTTAAGTATATCGATATCTTGAAAACAAGACACGTTCATATTTTTATGCCCCAGTTTATTCATGGTTGAATTTTAATAATTTTCTATTTCTCTTCCCATAACTGGTAATAATGTGTTCATGTTTTCCTGCAGTACAAGTTGTAGCCGAATGGGGACATAAATGTGTAATATTAAAGTGAAACATTCACAACTTGCATGTGATTTACCAAGTTTGTTTTTGATGAACGTAATAATTGATCTCTTTTATGACTCCTATGTGAAATTTGTTCAGGTATATTCCCGTACAATTCTTTTAATTGAACCAAATAATTGTATTAAGTTTTGACGTGGAACAAAAACCTGACACCCTGAATATTCAAACATTGCTTCTTTGACAGAAATGTATAAAATGAAGCAGCCCTCGCTGAGGCGGGATGCTTAGTGTATTCCACACTGAAGTGGAAATGGTCGGAAACGGTCGGGAACGGTCGCAAATGGTCGGAAACGGTCGCAAATGGTCAGAAACGGTCGGAAACGGTTGCAAAAGGTTGCAAACGGTTGTAAATGGTCGGAAACGGTCGAAAGCGGTCGGAATTGGTCGCAAATGATCGCAAATGGTCACAAATGGTCGCAAATGGTTGCAGGTGTTCGGAGTGGTCGAAATGTTCCAAATGTACCAAATGTCTCGAATGCCCGAAATGTCTGAATGTTTTAAATGTTCCAAATGTTCTAAATGTTTAACATTTTCCAAATGTCACAAAAAGTCGCAAAAGTCCAAACTTTACTGTTACTTGAAAAGTCACAGTCGTTTCTGGTTTTGTTTTTTTATGGCTTGTTTTAATATTTGACGTAAAATTTCATTCCAGTTAATTAGGTTACCATGGTTACAGCCTTATTGTATTATCTTCATAAATATGTTCTATCTAAATTTAAATTGAAAAAAAAAAATATTATATTTTCAAATAAGTCTACTATGATACGTTACATGTCGTGAGTTAACATCGTGTTACATACCAACATTTCTGAGGTCATAAATAATATAAGCGGTGTATTAAAACGTAACATCATAATTAAGACGTCATTTCTTGAGACGTTCGAAAATGCCGCCATTAAGAGAAATACGTTTTTCAACAATATCTCATATATAATACGCATCGTATCGTACTAGGTAGTAGGCCTATATATGTAACCCCACGGTTTCGTGGTCAAGGATTACGATAAAACCAATTTCAAGGTCATAAATAGCATAGGTGATAGTTTTTATTTTAATTAAGTATAATGTGTTACAGTTCACAGCTAGTTTGAGCTGAGACAGCTCACACACACTAATAAATATCAGCGTATCTGTGATCATCTAAGTGATATTGTGTCTATTCAATAAAAACAACAGCATAACAATTCTGGAATGAACTGCAATATGACACTTGCATGGCCATCTAATCATGTTTGCACCAATACTTCACCCGATCTAACTTTACAACAACCACTTATCACTCGATTTCGAGTATATCTCAACAATGTCAAGCTGTATAAATTATTTTGAACTGTATAAAGACGGTCGTAGGAGCTAAAACACTACACCGTTGAGAACGCAACCAACCGAATATGCGCGACTTGACATGATAAGGCGAGTTATTGCAATTTGCACTGATGACAATGTTTAGATGTTGAGATAACATTGTATGATTTATCTCAGCAGCGCTGATCCTTTACGTCATTCAGTCTGAGCTTGGTAGATCCAGCCAGCGCTGGCTACTTTTGTGGATCCAGTCGGCTCTGATCCTCTTAGTGTATATATAGCCAACTGGATACCTTGATGGATTCAACCAGAGCTGGTCCACTTAGTGAATGCCAGTGCTGGTCCTTTAGTTGTTCCTGCAGTGCTGGTCCCATTAGTGGATCCAGTGACAACTGCTCCCATTAGTAGATTCAGTCACAGCTGGTGCTATCAGTAGATGCAGTTTGAGATTGTCCCATCAGTGGATCAGTGACGGTCACATTAGTTAATCCAGCAGCAGCTAGTCCCTTAGTTGATGCATAAGTTATGTCTTTCCCATTAGACTATAATAGTAAGATCCGCATTTCAATAAAGTTATTGTGATTTAACATTACGTTGTTATTGACTTTGCATAGGCCGATCAAGCTGAAAAACGAATTTTGGCGTCCATCTTCTATCTGTGAACTCTAATAACAGAAAAAAACAATGCTAGAAATGAACTGCTGGTGTGCATTACTATGAGAAAAGTGGTATTACTTGATATTCTGAGTCAAATGGTGCAAAAGTTAGGTTTTATCATGCGGTAGCGGCCATCTTGGCAGACATCTTGGCGGCCATCTTGAATTGTCTGGTTAGCTCAATGAGAGTCGATTGTTATCCGCTGTGATATTTATCATGGAGGTCCTAATGCTGTAAAATCCATCGTAATTATTAATGCAAACCATGTAAATTGCTACTAAAATGTGGTGCCACTTGACATTCTAGTTTAAATATTCTATATTCTAGTTTTAATAATTAACGTTTTCCGTGAAATGACGGTCACTTTGGCGGCCATACTAAATCTGTGCAATGTAATTACCAATTATATGCCAGAAATGGACTGCTGGTGTGCAGTACTATTGGAAAAGTGGTATTACATGACATTTTAAGACAAATAGTTTAAAAGTTAGGTTTTATCATATGTTGTGGCCATCTTGAGGGCCAAACTTGGCGGCCATCTTGGATTTCTCGGTAAGCTCAATGATTTTCGTGTGCTATCCGTCTGATATTTAATAAGGAGGTCCTAATGATGTAAAATCCACCATAACAAACTTCATCATTCCAATCAGGCTGAAATATCAACTGTGACACCCTGACTATAGTCAATATCGGGGAATCTGTGAGCTCATAGCGACTGTGCTTATCCTTTCACTGATAATCACGATTATAATAGTTTTTCATTTGTTTTGTTAGCAGGCGGAATTATAATTAATAGGAATGAAATGAGTGGTCTATGATTAAGGAAATATGAGTAGTTTTCGTCCACTTGAAGTTGTGGGTCACGGCATCAAAACACAGCTTCAAGTGGATGAAAATTTTAATTAGATAACTTGGGGTGTAAAGGGTTAATGCACAGAAATGCATTTTGTTCATTTTTAATAATTTGAAAACATAGTGGCAAAGTAGGACAAAAACGATCACCTTTTTATTCTACTAGCAGTAAATACCCTCTGGTACTAGTCAAGGTTATTTCAACATGTTCAAGGTCAAATCAGATTTTTTTTCCTGTTTCAGATGGATCCCAGTGCCATCAGAGTTAGAGACAGGACTAATGGCAGCTGCTTATCAACACAGGATAACTCCAGAACACATTCAGACTGAAAACAGAGTGATAACAAGGCCTCAGCCTCTAATCATCGTTTAAAAGTGAAATTTTGTTAAAACAAGAGCACACTCGACAATAGCCCGCCGTCATTATTGACATTGTCCGAGAACTGACTATTAACAGCATGCAGTACAATTTTAAGTAGGATGCAAAAAAATTTTTGTTTTAAAAAGTTTTTGCGCCCACTTTTCTGCACTTTTCTGGGTACTGGTTATGAGTGACATGCATATTACAAATTTTAGCAGAATACATGAAAAAATTTGATGTGAGATTATTACCGTAAAATGTGAAAAATTGCAATAAATTGGCAATTTTAAATATTTTTTATGCCACTATGGAACTTGTCCGAACACGGTTACTAGCAAGATGCAGAGCAAATTTGAGAAGGATACATAAAAGTTACCGTGACCACAAGGAAATGTTAACACTAACAGCCAACCTAACAGCCCACCTTTTTTAATTAAAAAATAAAAGGCGGGATTAAAATGACCACAAGTCTGCCAATAAAAATGTAATTTTGTTGAAACTTTTCATGGTATAACCCTCTCAGAAACCGCACATTTTGCTCGATAGTAATGTCCTGGCTATCTGGTACGGTTTTCCAGATAATACGCATATTAAAGTCAACAATGATAACCTTGTAGTGGGTAAGATAACTTTTCCAGATATTACGCATTTTGAAGTCGATAATTGCCGCATGTCAGCAATTTTTAATTTAATCGAGTTGACATTTCAAGGACATATCCCTCCCTAAAACCGCACATCTTGAATTTGATCAAGTTGACATTTTTCACGGTTTATCCCTACCTGAAACCGCACATTTTGCTCAAAAGTAATGGTCTAGCTGTCTGGTCCGGTTGCCAGATACTACGCATTTAAAAAAAAAAAATGGCCTCTAATTGGCCATTTTGGCTGCCAAAGTTTATGTCCGCATCTTGCCAAATTTTGAACTCATCCGAGCTATTAGTGAAATGGATATATATGGTATACATTTTAGAGCGATACATAAAAAATGTTGATTGAATCGCGTTAAAGAGAAAATTTGTCGATCGGAAAAAAGTCTAGGTCATAGGGGTCACAGGAAGGTCAAATGTGAAATAAGTCAAGCTTAAGTTATGATTAAGCTGTATGTGAAGTTTAATGTGCATCCAAGTTAAACGTGGAAGACAGACGGACGGACGGACGCGCCTGGTGACGACAACAGGCATGCGATAAAATGTTGGCTGAGTCCTGAAAAGGGGTAGGGTCACTAGGAGATAATAACCTCATGGTAACTAGTTATAGCAAATGCAGGCCTGATTGGGCCGTAAAACTGGTAAACTTAGATTTTTATTCCAGGAATAGGACCCTTTAATCTGAGTTCAAGGTTTGAAATGGGTTGGGGTTGCCCTTTCTTGGTGCACAATCCCACGACCAGGTTATTTCAAGATCATTTCAGTCGAAGTCAAGTCAAATCAGCTGTAAATTACCTCTTTTTGCAGTGACAAATTCAGGGGCCGATGCTGATCTCTTCTCAGCAGAATTAAAAAAACCTTATTATTAAAATAATTTTATTGTCAACAGTTCGACGCCACGCAAACCTACACGCAAGACTGCAATAGATCACTTCTTCTGTGGCCAAGAATACTTCTTCAGTGGCCAAGATCACTTTTGTAGTGGCTTAGATAGGCCTAACTTTATCAGTGGCTGACACTAGTTTGTTAGTGGCTAAGATAACCTTTATAGTGGCAAAGATAACTTTTAGAGTGGATGTGATCACTTCTTCAGTGACCAAGATCACTTTTGTAGTGGCTAAGATAACTTTTAAAGTATCTATCATTACTTCTTTAGTGGCCGAGATCCCTTTTGTAGTGGCTGAGATCATATTAAAGTGTCTATGCTCAGTTGTTCGGTGGCCAATATCCCTTTTGTAGTGGCTGAGATAACTTTTAGAGTCTCTGTGATCACTTCTTCAGTGGCTTAGATAACTTTATCGGTGGCTAACACCAGTTTGTTAGTGGCTAAGATCACCTTTGTAGTGGCTGAGATAACAATTAAAGTGGATGTGATCACTTCTTCAGTGACCAAGATAACTTTTGGAGTGGCTAAGATAACTTTTAAAGTGTCTATGATTACTTCTTCAGTGGCCGAGATCACTTTTGTAGTGGCTAAGATATTTTTTAAAGTGTCTCTGATTATTCTTCAGTGGCTAAGTTCACTTTGTAGTGGCTTATATACTTTTCAAAGTGGCTGTGATTACGTCTTCAATGGCCAAGATCACTTCGTAGTGGCTGAGATAATTTAAAAAGCGGCTTCTTAAGTGGCCAAAATCACTTTTGTAGTGGTTTAGATAATTTTTAAAGTGGCTGCGATCACTTCTTCAGTAGCCAAGATCACTTTTGAGCGGTCGAAATAACTTTAAAAGTGATTGTAATTACTTCTTCAGTGATCAAGATCACTTTGTAGTGGCTTAGATAATTTTCAAAGTAGCTGTGATCACTTCTTCAGTGAACACGATCACTTTTGTAGTGGCTGAGATAACATTTGAAGAGGTTGTAATCCCTTCTTCAGTGGGGACGATCACTTTTGTAATTGCTGCTGAAATAAATATTAAAGTGGTTGCGATCACTTTTCCAGTGGTCAAGATCATTTGTGAAAAATGGCTCCAGAGAATGTAAAAAAAACCCATCTATACCATGTCAAGTTACCATGAGCGAGAAGTCCTGCTTGTTTTCACAAAAAAAACCGTTGGTGATTGTTCAAATGGAGGGATAATATAAAACTTGTTATACATTTCGTATTTATGTATTTACGTTAAAACCCTTGTGACTTTCAACTGATATAAAATATTTTGATATATTTTTTAAATTTGGGTTTTTATGCGTGCCGTTATATTGGGTGCCCTAAATGTTTATTCACCTAATCATAACGATCCACCTACTTCAAGCTAGACAGAAAATAACTTTTTATTATTATTTGCAGATGACTTAATTTATTCTCACGTTCTGAGAAAAGCTTGCAAAAGCAATTGAACTGTTTATATAAACAATTCAACTGATTATTAAATATTTTACAGCGTGACACCTAATTGAAAGTTTATTGAAAACAAAGTTGGTTATCAGGCTAGGGAAGTACGGAAATATTCAGGGGGTGGGGTTTAAAAAAATCACATGGTAAAAAAATACACACAAACTCCATGGTGGCGTACAAATTTCTTCACACCCTTGAATATTTACGCATGGTCCGAAAACATGTTTTTACATTAAAAGTAGGCATGCATGCCGACCTTTTCCATGTCACAAACGTGATTTATAAGTCTCACTAATTTTCTACACCACATTATGTAAACATTTTGGCTCCCACATCTTGAAAATTAGGTAAATAAACTTAAAATACATATGATCTCGTATCCAAATACATATTACATCTAAATCTGCATATATGCAATAAAAGGAAATGAAATGAATCGGGCTTTAGGCCACCTTTGTGCACATATAGGCTAAACTGGGCCAGGAGAACCTCCTGAGGATGGTGAGATGATTGAGATGACACTGTCCTCCAGACACAGGATTCGAAATTCGAGCCCTGGCGGTCTGAGGCCGAGCACGCTACCTCTCGGTCTCGGTCAAGCCAGACAACGTAAGGCTTCAAGGGGCCACTAATAGCAGTACTGTCACAATTTTGCATATAGCTGGCTATTGCTGGAGAGCAGGTCCATGCCCTACTCGATACTTGTGCTGCCAGATCACTCATGGCTGAAAAATAAATATCTCATGTGTCTCAAACTGGGATGTCTGTCATTACTTTGGACTTCCGGTCTGGTATGCAAACTTGGCGGAACAAAACTCAAACTCATGGATGCCGACGCGCTCCCAGTACTGGTCACAAAAGACTTCCCACATGAGTTGCTGATAGGCAGTGATGCCATCAGCCGAGGGAATGGGAAGATTGATTATGGAACAACGAAAGTGACATCGTTTGGTCAAAACTTAAGCATTACGCCATATACAGACTTCATCCCCCATACAGCCTCTGTCTGAGAGCTGTTGCCACCCTGGCATCAATGACGTCATGAAGGGGTATACAGACGTTTTTGAAGAGGAAATCTTCAACCTTGGTCACTGCAACTTAATTACCCTCACCATTAACTTTAATGGCTTCTGACCCATTAAACTGAGGGCCTACTGTACACCCCTCTGAATAAGGAAAGTGGCCAACGATATGATAAAAGCGGGTGTAATCTAGATTTCAACATCACCGTGGGCGGCGCTAGTCAAATTGACCCACAAAAAGATGAATCATACCTAGATCTTCTACATCAAGTACTGTAAGCTTAATACGGCCACGGTAAAACACTCAAGACTCCTACTGCCTGCCAAGTTGTTTTCGACATTAGATATCAACAGTGGATACTGGCAGATTCCGGTAGCACCAGAGTATCGATACAAAACAACCTCCACTTGCCATAGCGGCCTATTTGAGTTGAAGCGAATGCTGTATGAACTGGCCAACGCTTCAGCCTCTTCCAACGTACCATGGACAGGGGCTACATGGACTGATCAGTGTTGCTTTGTCTCCATTGATGATATAATCATATACAGCAGAAATGCTGTTGAGCACATTTACCACCTCAGCCTCATCTCGGAAAGGCTAAGTCAAGCTGGCATGAAAATAAAACCAGATGATGGTAAACAGAATAGCATGACATATTCACCAGACTCTGAGGATTCAGAACATAGCCTGGCAGGAGGTGTAATCCAATACATATATTATATTTTCAGTATACTTGTCTCCTCGCTTCATGCGATGGAGGCCTATATACGACATATATGTGCTGAATTTTATTCTATTTTATTTTATTATTTTATATTTTTTTTATTGTAATTTGTGATTGTTACATAGAGCTATGCAGTCATCCATAGGCATATTAACTGTTGCATTCATACCACTATGCAAGGGGAGCAAATTCTGTTTTGCCTAAAAAAATGGATTTTCTATCCAAATTTGTCGGCCATCTTGGATTTTAGGATCAAAAATGTGTTTTAATACCAAATTGACCATTTTGGATTTACGTCTCTAGAAAAAAATGCCGGGATTTTTGCGAGGGACACTGGGGCTAAATATTTGTTAAAAGGTTCAAGGCAGTCAAATCAATCATCAGAACATCTTAGCCAGAAAGTGGTCATGAAAGTTAGGTTTTTCACCCGACTATAAGAAATACGGTAATTTCATCTCTATATCTAGCCTAACTGGCAGAAATATTAGGCAATGCACCTTTTCCAGCCCACATTGGAGAGATTGGACTGATTAATCATTTCAATCATCTTATAATGCTAATAAAACTCCCGCGCGCAATTTTTCATAACATTTTAGTCATGTTAAGAAAATATAAACAATTCAAAGTCCGGATTGAGCAGTTGTAATCAGTATTTTTATAAACGACGGCCATTTGTCAGAATTTCTCGAGGGTTGTTTCTACATCATGTTCCCTATGTGAAAACGCAGTAGGTATAGTGCCAGACAAGAATCCTGTCTAGTTTAACTATACAAATTAATGTGAAGTCTGTGCAATGTAGTTCAAATGAAGTTAAATAAATTCAAATGAAATAACACGTTAAATTCAAATAAGTAGAATTCAAATTAAGTAAATGAATGTGAAATCTAAGCGATGTAGTTCAATGAAGTTCAAAGGTCAAAATGGAACCAAGCTCTTCATCAAATAGACCTCCAGTTCAAAAGGTGATAAATATTTGCAGGCATCAAAGTAAAACCTATAAACCTATGAAAACCTTTAAAAACCTATATTTGAAAAAGCAACCTATATTTTTCTGAAAATAGCCTATATAACCTATAAAAACCTATATTTTGATTTTGCTTAAACAAAAACATTTTAATTGTGGGAATGTGTTTTTGTCAAATAATTTCTGTTTCAGATAGAAATGCTTTCAATATAATTTAATTCCGCAAATTAGTCTGAAATAAATAATTATTTATGCTTATTAGCTACATAATTTCTTTAAAAAATTCCAGCCTCGCTTTGCTCGGCTTGAATTTTACTACACCTTGTCTGATATTGGTTCAACCTATGTGGACAGTTTTTTTTCTATAAATAATATATATTCACCTTCATAGCTAAACTTGTGTGAAGAATTTAGTAAGTGCAATAAATAATTTGTCCAATTCAAACACTCCAGCCCTCCTCTGATTGAACATGGCTCCTTTAAGGCGAGCAGTTCGTCTTGTTGCCTATGTAAGTTTGAAAGACCATACTACGTAAATGACGATGGACAGACCTGTATAGTACCTGTAAGTATGCATTTTTGGCACAATGTATTATACTGTATATTCAGATGTATGTACTATACAGTATACTTCCTGAAATACAGTACATATGACTTTGAAATAGTAAAAAAGTATGAATTTTCACATGGCGGGTACATTAGTGTCACTAGAAAATCTATAAAAACCTATAAATTTATGTCAAATAAACCTATAAAAAAACCTTTATTTTGACCTGAATGGACTTTGAAGCCTGTGTTTGCAATATACTTCCTGATAAGATACGGGCTTGGTATTATATGGCACCTCACAGCAAACACGCGGTTTTAATGCAATGTTGGAGCAGCGTCGTTCAGAATGTGCCAGCATTTGGTCTAAGCCAACATTGCGGTAACAGTTATTTTGCTGGGCTCGTCGTAGCCTAATACCCAGCAAACACGAGATGTTGAGCCAATGCTGGGTCAGTGTCGGCTCAGCGTCGTAGGGGTATACTATCCCACCTAGCAAACACGAGGCGTTGAAACAATGCGAGTTCAATGTTAACCCATCGCTTCTGACTCTGATCCAACATTGAATCAACATTGGCTCAGCGGTTGGTGTTTGTTGGACAGCATTTCATTTATACTGATAAAAATTACCTCATTGTTACATCAATCTTACCACAATCTTGCATTTTTGAAAAAAAGTATCAAAATGTACACAACTATATATCGACAAACATACACGTATCAATGTATATTATGGATGTTTGTATTCCTACTCCCACTAAAATGAACAATTCCAACGTAATCAGTACACCCCAATTAGACGACAATGAGCTACTACATGAGATTTTAGTGTTACTAAGACAAAAGTTGAAAGCTCAAGGTCCTCAAGATGGCTGCCGGTGGCCATTTTACATTTTAGCATTTCGGATTCTAGAGTAGTAATAAAAAACATCCATACCAGGTATTAATGTTTGTCGACATCTGTGCAAAATTTGTTGCTTATATAAAAATGGAAGATCGTTGTGATATTTCAAGCTTAGCTGTCCCTGCGTCAGGTTCTATATCGAACTGTTTCAGTAAACATAAAAGTTGAAAAACTTTGATTACGTAACCATAAAAACCTGCCAATTACAAATTACGTCATTATTATCGTCGTTATCAAGTTTTATAAAATCTGAATGGCACAGTCGTCTTCCTCGACTTACAAAGCATTGGTGTCTTGTGATGATATCATGAATATTGATTGAGATTTAGCTGAAAATGTATATTTCGGTAATGGCGGTACTAATTTATTAGTGATTTTACGATCTTTTAACTTCTCCATTGTTTTCTAGAATTTTGATGTTTTCAAAATAGGACCTACATTAAAAAATTATAATCTTGACAGTGTTTACCCTTTTTAGAATGAATAATGTAGCCTACTATTATTTAAATTAAATGGTCGAGACATTTGTTATATTTCGTGAAACGGTCAGTTCTTTAGATAAGAAAAAATCTGTATTAAAATAATCCCCCACACACACGGTAAAGACCATTTTGGGCTTAAAGATCGCATATTGAAACACTACCCAGATCTTTTTAATATTTAAGGCCATATTTCACCCCTCGTTGTATTATTGATTAGTCTCTGTGGAAAGGATGTACTGTTCTTTACTGGCTATAAATAGATTTCATAAAATGAGCTCCACCATTATGTTTACTAAGATACACACGAGGGGTACTCGTTGGTCCACCGTCTGTGACGCTGTGCTAACAGTATATACCAGCCCTGGGTTTAACACTATAGTGTATTTTTTTCAAAAATAATGCAATATTTATCACAATGTCATTTTTCTTGTCAGACAAAGGAAGTTATAAAAATTCAAGGAAAATTCGATTGAGCAAATTATAAGTCAACCACGAATTTAGAATGTACTGTCCATTTACATTATTTTTTAATAATATTCGCTTTAAAAAGTATTGATTTTTTTTTATCCGTGTGGTTTCCTTCAACACAAAAAAGGGAAGCTGAGAAAACAAGCTTTTTTTGTGAACTTCCTAGCGTACAATAAAAACTTCACTTAGTATTACTAATAGTTTGGTTGTAAATCTCAGATTTCACCTCAAGCGGCATTTTAATTAAAAGCGTTTTGAATGTCTTTTTAACCATTTTGACATATGCTGAATCCATTCCCAGACAATGCTTAGCTGTGAAATTTCGAAAAAATGACAAAAAACGCGTTTTTTTTTAAATATGTGCAATCCATGTGAAAATCCATGTTTTTTTTAATTTCTGTGTGTATAAATCAATTAAATGACCAATGTTGATTACCAAGTTCATTATTACTTTTTGTTTGTTTTATATAATATTTACATGGCAATGACATAAATTTTTATTCGGAATCAACACATATTTTGCACGTGAACCCATGGCAGACGAATGTTGTCGAATGGTCTGTATACTTGTTGATGTTTCCGTGTTAAGTACAAATAGCTTTTTTATAACGTGTATAGAATGGCCCCAAGATCTAAGTGATCGTAAACAAAATATGCTCTGCTTTACGCATGTCCTGTGTGAATTGCACAAATAATTTTTAACCGCCATTACTACTGTTATTACGTCGTTAAGTTTGCACCACTAGTCAATCTCAGGGAATCTCCGCGCTCATAGCGACTGTGCTTGCATGGTCACATGACACGGAGCTACCTGTTTATGCCATATTTATTGTACTTGCATGATATTATATTTAATTTTAAAAAATACCATATAATTTTTACCATTGGCTTATTGCATACTCCAGTTACTGTAGCATAATCATGCACTTGTATATATTTTAGGTTTCTACGCTTTCCAGAGTGTCTTTTTTGCTACTATATATAATTAGTATGTCATACATAGTAGCTATTTTATCTCTGGTTTTGGTGCGGGAAACAAAATGATAGACCTCTATGTTATCTTGGCAATGCCTTTTAATTCATTTTTAGTAGTAGTCATTTATATTATCGAAATACCCAGTTTTTATTTTGGCAATGCCACTTAACATGATTTTAGTTGTGTATGTCATACCATGTATATTATCATATGATTTTAACAAACTAACAATCTTGTATATACATGTACATATATCTCTTTCATTTCTATGACAAATAAGTCTGTAATGACTTTTCTTTTCTGTCAATAAAATATCTGTCTGTCTATCTGTCTGGTGGTAAAGTATTGGTGACGAGTCCTCCACGGTTAATCGCGGCGATGTAATAAAGTAAAAACATTTCGTTTAAGATAAAAACACATTTCTGACTTAATCGAACATTGTGTGTATTGTTGTCACCACTTCTAGAAGCTGATGATGACGCCTATTTATATAATATCATACTGATGTTGATAAATCGTTGTAGTCGCTAACTGAAAGCGATTTTATCAAATACACAATGCCAAGAGGACAGCATTTAATTCTGACAGTCAAAACAAAGTAAACTGATAACATTTGAGAACATCCTTTCAAACTCTTCCGAGCCTAATGCCAAATGGCGTTTAACATCAGAATTGCCAGATTTCATTTATCACAAAAGAAAATATCTTGTCGATTACATCTGAGCGAAAATAGCCAAAACTGTCTTGAAAAGCGGGTATCAGTGGTAGGAAATGAAAATTAAATGAGTGGGGTTTTAAGCCACCTTCGTGCACATATATATAGACTAAACTGGATCGGGGCACCGGTGGTGTTTTTGTCTTCGAAAATCGCGATTTTCTACAAACCAAAGTTACTAAAGGTATAATATTTTTTTTTTACTGAATTAATCGCTCAAAAATGTCGGGCTCAAAGGGTTAAAGCTTTCAATTGTATTCCGTGTGTTTGATTATAATGTAGATACGACCATAATTATTATCTGTGGAAGAAAGGTTCAATCTACATTAGCCATGGAAGATGAGGGACAATCTATATTAACATGATTAAATAGATTATCATACTTTCCTTGGCAAGTCTGTGTTGGCAACAGTTAGCAACAGGGACATAATTACTTGAAGTTGTTTGTCAAATAAACACGAAGTAGCCATGTCGTTTAGTCTCGTAGCCTTAATTTATAGACTAATTACCTATATCTAAGTCTTAAAATGTCCTAATATTTTAATAAAATACGTGATTAAATACAACAGGCGGCTGTAGAGTAAACAAGATGAGATCTCAATTTCAAAATCAGAATGCAGAATGCTTTCCGTCAGACCCGTCGATGTGCAAAATTTATGATCTAATTAGCCATCGTACTTTGCGCTACATGGGGGCCTACATGTAATTATAATAATAATGTCAGAAGGCAAGTGTTACACCGGACTACAATACTGCCGCGGAATGCCAAGAAGCCTTATTAGCTCACTTTATCATGTTTATAAGTACTGCTTATTTGTAAACTAAGCAGTAAGCAGTATGCGTAAAGTGAGCAGATACTGCCTTTCGGCAGAGTAGTCTACTATACCGTAAAACTCCAAGTCGAATTCTTAGAACCCCCTACCTAAAATCATTGATTATAACAATCATTGTTGTGCAGAATAATATCCATCGTCGAACAAGCAGTTTCCATAATCAAAACTAATGATATAGTGTACCAAGCTGAATATGGCCAATAAGCCTGCTTTAAATTTTGCAGGTTGATAAATCACATTTTGTTAGAATACATACACACAAGCTGTATCTAAAAATAGGTAATGGCAACGACTACAAAGTATTTCTGGGACCACTTTTTATATGTCTACAATATGATTATTGTATAATTATATGCATATCACTTCATGTCTACTTTTGAATGACTTGGCATATTGCAAATATGACATTAACTTACAAATAATTGTGATAGGTTTAATTATTGGAGGACACTGTTGTATGACCTGCCTGAGTCGTAAAAATATAAAGAATATAGAAAAAAGCCTAACGTCAATAACCATGGATATGTTTTCAATTATGCTGAAGTAGAGTATAAAAATCGTCTATTGATCAACTGGATTGACATTTTTAAACTATTGCTTTTCTGGTATTTATTTGTATGCCTGGCCTTCGAATAATTTTCTATTTAGTACGTGTTATTAAATAAATTATAAAGTTATCTAATTCAATGTCAAACATCATTTTGATGATATGCCAAAATGGTTAAAACGCTCTCAAAACATCTAATTATGACAAATTTAACTATCACAAAATTTAAAATTGCAAAATTTAAAATTACATATTTATTTTAGGATTTCAAGCATTTATAATATTTTGAATGCATTGCACTGACCAGACATGCATTCAGCATATTATAAAATGATTAAAAGCGCTCTCAAAATGTTTTTAACAGGAAACGTAATATGGCAAGTGTAGCTTTCACTAGATTCAAACTAGCAAAATCGCGAACAATTTTATTTCGCGATTTCCAAGTAGGCCTACCGCATTATTTTGTGCTCTTGGTACTGTCCAGAAATGGATTAGGCGCATGTCAAAATTAAATGGTTAAAACGCTCTCAAGACTACAGATGGTTTACAATACCACCATGGTCGTTTGTATCACCGGAAATGATTAAATAGTTAATAGGTCTTAATGACTAAGTAAGGTACATAGTTATTATTACCACATTGAGCCTTGCGCTTACATTAGGGTGGCCCTGGGCAGTGGTTTAAGTTGCCTGCTTGGAAAGTCGGAGATCGCGGGTTCAAACCCCACTCTGGCCTTCAAGATTCAAAGAAACTAAATGTTTCTTTTCCGCTCATTCGTAATGATTCAATATTGTGGGGAACCTCCGTGACTGAGAAGTAGCGAATCCTGTGTCTGGAAGGCAGTGTCATCTCACCATCCTCAGGAGGTTCTTCAAAACCACATTCATCTAAATTTACTAGGGTGGTAAATCCACGCAATGCTAATAACATACAAGCGCATGTAAAGGTTAATATTCCTTAAACCGGAGGCCGTCATGCAGACTTTGAACTGTAAGTCATATTAAATATATTATGCAGGAGAAACCCAGCGAAACAAGTTCAACGTTCAGGAAATAGTCAAGTGGAGATAGGCCGTAGTTCAATCATGTGTACACGTATACATGTATCCAAACAAGTGCTACGTTAAATAGACGTAAATAGCAGGTCGTCCACAACACTCATGCAGACACACAGCCTTGGACAGCATTGCAACAGACAATAGCGTGAGTTTACACAAACTTAAGAATTAACTGTAAATAAATGTGTTTAACTGATTTACGTCTACAAGGCTCAGAACTGCTTTTTCGGTTAAGTCATCAACTGTAGGCTACATGATTCATTTTTCATCTACAGATTGCACTGTTTTATTGTATTACAATTCACTCAAAGCGACACAAAATCATCCAAAAGCCAACATTTTATTTTCGCTTCTTTAACTATAATGTCCATAATATGTGAACATGTCCATAGACTAGAATTGTGGAAGTATTTTAAATTTTGAGTCACGTGGTGGAAACGTGGCAAGTGTGCTGAAACCCATATTTATCAGTTATTCCCGTATTTCTTATTTTGGATGTCCGATAATAAATCTCAAGAAACTAAAATATAAATGATGATTTTGGCCTGATTGTGTCGCTTTAGGAAACAATTTTACTTACACCCAGCAAACACGATACGTTAAACCAATGCCGATTTAATGGTGGGCTGACGTCGGAGACGGCGATCCAACACCAAATCGGCATTGTTTAGACGTATCATGTTTGCTGAGAGTGAAGGGCAGTGTAAGCTGATTCATCTCACTATCCCCAGGAGGTTCCCCTAGCCCATTTTACATGACTGTATGTATGTGCACAACAGTGGCCTTAAATGCTACATTCAGTTATTTATTAGACCGCTGATTTTCTCAGAATTAAGATTGATCATGTTTGCCACCTTCTTAGGATCGCCCGACGAGACGCAACGTTGTGTCGGAGATAATCGCATCGAGATGAACAGTCCCACGACCACGATTCATTCAACCACGTGTCGTTAACCGTTGCCACGACTGAACATAACTGCATGTAGTTGGTATTCGTCGGTGGCTGTCGGATTTATCTGGGCACCTCCACGATCCAATAATCGTAGGATCATTTAGCCAATTAGAAAGTCTACGACAAGTGATCGTAGGGTAATCTGATTGGTGCGGACGGGGATCGTCATAGGCCCGGAAGGTCTACGAAATTCATTGCACTATTTTTAACGTATTACAAAGTCAGTACAATTGATTTTCACATGCTTAGTACCGTCGATTGTTTTTAAGTAAAGACTTCTAAGCTGAATATTTCAGACTTACGCCGCTGATTGTCTCAGACATAAGATATTAAAGATTCATACAGCTGTGAAATGCGCACGTGTGGAACGGTCAAGTGTTGGCCTACATTAGCCTATAGAGTACACTTTGACAGCATTAATATCAGCGACTGAACTGATTACAATACTACTCCAACGACAAATTGGCCCAATATGCTGTTTTAATGTTAGACCAACGTCTGCGACGTTGGCCGACATTAAACCAACATTTGGTGAGTGTGCCGTGTTGGCTGGGAAAGCTCTTACTGTCAATATGCTGGAGGTAAACTGTTTCCAGACCCCCACGGTAACACAGGCGTATGTGTCACAACACAAAGCCCATATGAGAGAAATGGTGAATTATTTCCTCATAGATGTCGCTCAAGTATATAGAGTTTATATGACCTGGGAACTTGCTCTTAATGCGGCGATGGGTATGAAACGCATATAGTATTATTATCTTGGCTGATAACTGTGGATGTGGGGTGATGTGTCATTGTGGAATGTCCAGGGGCCACTGTTGCATTCTGGGGACCACATTGTCCCGCGTATTTTGACAGTTGACTACACCTTTAAAACACTGTTTTTCTCTGATTTAATACCGCTGACTGTCTCTCGAGTTAAGAACGCTCATTGTCTCGGACTTAATTATGATCGTTGATTGTCTTAAGCTTAAAACAGTTGATTGACCATAAATATAATTATATTCCCTGAATACATGTTCCAATAAAATACTCTAAATTTCTAGTCATATATAATAGAATTGTTCTATAAGGGTAAGATTGATTACATAAAATATAACAAAGCTGTCAGAAATATACTGAAAATAATAGTCCTGGATTTTGTGGACTGTGGACAATTTAGTAGTTACCTCACCCATATGCCCATTCAATTATATTTGCATCCCAGCAAAAATAAAAAAATGCTGCCAAACTTGTCAAAAAGATCGACGCGTCCCACAACTCTTGATACATATCTCATCAAGTGGGCGGGGGCCCTAGGGTAGTGGTTAGCACCGCTGCCTTTCACGTCAGAGTCCGGGGTTCGGTTCCCGGTCTCGGCGGTTTGAAAGAAACAAAATTGTTTCTTCCCCACGTGTGAAAGTTAGTATTGTGGGGAGCCTCCGTGACCGAGAGGTAGCGTGCTCGGCCTCAGACCGCCAGAGCTCGAATTTCGAGTCCTGTGTCTGGAGGACAGTGTCATTTCAATCATCTCACCATCCTCAGGAGGTTCTCCTGGCCCAGTTTAGCCTATATGTGCACAAAGGTGGCCTCAAGCCCGATTCATTTCATTTTTATCTCATCAAGTTTTTCCATCAGATTCATCTTAGGGCTATGTTTATATATGGCTTTGCTTGTCCGCCCGAATTCAGGCCAGTAGCAGTCACTGATGCTGTTCGGTGGGTCGTGGTAGCGAGACACGACTTCAAGTACATTGGTAAAACTTTAGGTAGGATAACTTAGCGGGAAAAGGGCTAATTTATTCCTTCGAGTTTATATACTCAAAGACGATTGTAGACCTGTAAAACAAGGTGCTATTTTGAGGAAGCGTACCAGTAACGATTACGTAGGATAAAAAAAGACTAGGGCCTAGTTATTAGTAAGCATTTATAAGGACTAGTTATTAAAATTAATCACAGTCGTTTTTCCGCTACGTGTTTGCGAGCATTTTCAAGATCTGTCGGTGAATAAAATCAAGATGATCAACGAATTGAACATTAACCCAAAAACATGTTCGGTATCAATGAATAATTGATTTAATGAATGAATGAATGAATGAATAAATGAATGAATGAATGGATAGATGAATGAATGAATGAATGAATGAATGAATGAATGAATAAATTAATTAATTAATTAATTAATGAATGAATGAATAAATAGGCTGCGTGAATGAATGAAAGGGACTTTATGTCGCTTTTGTGCACATGTAGGATGAACCTGTAGGATGGCCTGGAGAACCTCCTATTAAAAACAAACGAATAATTAATGGTTGTAATATTATGAAAACAAAACATCACTACCCTCTAGATACACGATTCGAGCTTCAACCCCTGGCCAGGAGCTAGGTCTGAGGTCGAGCACGGCTAGATCAAAGAGGCTTCCAAAAATATTGCATTTTCCCCATGTTTACAAGTAACGTTAGACAGGTAATTTAATAAACATTTTATTTCCTTGAAACCGGTGTACCAGAAGTGGGGAACGAGCCGCGAGCTCGTGACGATACCAGGACCCCCTATCTTCCCAGCAAACACCAGTCGTTGACGCATCAGCATTGGTTCAAACAAAGGGTGTTAGGGGCCTATTTATATCTGTATGTGTTTCCTATTATCCGCATGTTATCCCCTCCCACTATAATTAAAAGCTATACCGCTACGTATATTACACTGACACACCACTCGACAAGCACAAATTGACCCTTAAAGCACTGATGTCGACTGCAGTGGACATTCTGTGTTTTTATTAGCACTGGTATACCCCTTGCAGGTGGCCCACCGTCTACGACGTTGGCCCAATGTCAGTAAACCAACTTTAGACCAACGTCTCATGTTTGCTGAGAAGGTGTTGTGTAGTCGTCGCTAGGACCATGAGCCTCATGGTTAATTACAACTCGTTAGTTGGATACGTAGGTGCTTTGCCGCCTATTACCTGATTACCGCCGTCACGTCTCATGCACAAGATAATATCGATAACATCAACGGAATTAGTTGGTTCTGCCTCAGTCATGTTGAGCCGTGAAAAAAACTTCAGGTCTAGCATAGAGATTGTAGATCTCCACGGGTCTAGAAAGTTTCTCGTTTGCTACGTGATGTGATCACCCTGAACACCAATAACCCATGACGGAGGTGTTTTTTTTAAAAATCGGTGGCATAATGCTGCTAAAGCATGAAATCCAAAATGGCCGCCACCAGCTTTAGCGTTTACCTAACTTTAGAACTAATTGACTTAAAAACATGTGCAATAACAACTTTCAATATGATTGTGTATTGAAAAACTCATGCTTAGGGTCAAATTACAATTTGAAAGTCTTTCCACACTAAAAAACCAAGATGGCGTCACGCTATTATTCACTTAGCATGATAATTTTTCACCTGCCAATTTTCCTTTTATATTGTTCGCTAATTGTCCATGAAGAATTCCGATTTATGCTTCATCGAGATCATTATTTGATTCTATGGCTGTGTTCTATTGTATTTCGTCGCCTCGGAGCTAAAGGATCCTATCTGCCACTCTAACGAGTGTCAGATAGGATCCTTTAGCTCCGAGGCGACGATTTGTGCCTAATTACTGATGATGTAAGGCAGTTGGGATAAAAAAACCAAGATGGTCGCCAACGGCGATGTCGTAGTTCTGAACATAGGCCTGTATATCCAATACCTACTTCTCAATTTTTTTAATGCAAAAACTGTATTTTGTGATATCTAGATCCATGTTTAAAAAAGTTAATCGTGGTAAAATGTAGTGAACATCAGCCATTTTCAAAGTAGCTTTCTGTAATATTTGTTGTGGTCATTTTTGTTTGAGAAATTATCTTGAATATGGTTATTTTTCATTTTTAGCCAAATAGGCAATTCATCCGCTCATATTAACACATATTAAAGTCTATAGTATTGATGTATTAAACTCCTACAATGAATAAGCTAAACCTTTTTAAAATGTTTGTTAGACTGAAGGTTACAAAATTATTTTAGCTAGTACATGTATCGTTTGGCAGGGGCGTCGGAATCAAAACTAAAGCCGGATCAATATTCAGCCTGATTTTTAATATGCCTAGTTAAAATAATTGCGACATTTCAATTCAAACAAGAGGGGAATTGTGACTTTTCAAGTAACTATAATGTTTAGACTAAGTTTTTGGCGGCCATTTTGAATTTTGCAGGCCCATTTGTATTATCATCATTTTGTTGTTATTATTATTACAGATTGATAAAATTGCTTATGAGTTTTTTGGCAGCCACTATGAATCTTGGTGGCAATTTGAAACTTCATAAATTGGACAGACTTCGGACTTCAGACTTTAAGGATTAGAAGTCCCCACTGGACTTTTGTATTTTTTGATAGACATTTTGTCTGTTAGTCAAATGGGAGCAGATTCAGAGGGCACAGTAGGCCTAGGCTAAATACATTGACTTGACTTGGTTTAATGCTGTATACTGTCTGCGACGCTTCGCCAACATTAAATAAACAACATTGGGTCTACTTTTCGTGTTTGCTGGAATTACAACTGTTATTTAAATTTTGTAATAGGCCCCTATAGCATTTATTTAAATTTTGTAATATAACATTTAAAATGTTCTACTTGCGCAAGTAGGCTATTTTTGCACTTGTGCAAGTAGAGTTTATTCCCTGTGCAATAATAAATGTATGTGTTGTTTCTTCTGCTTGTAACTTGTTAGTATTTTTATTACAAAAATCAAGCCATAGTCTGTCCATAGATTTAGTTAATCTATGGTCTGTCCAAGCACCAGCAAAGTTTGAATTTTACCAGTATACCTGGCTAGCTCTAATCATAGGAGACTATATGCTGGTCTATAGTAAACAATTTTAAATTACCCCAGTGGCGGATTCATTTATTTATTCAAACATATGTATATAGTTAGACTGACTGGTAAAAAAATGTTCATTTAATGATAAAAGCATGAAATTTTGCATGCTAGGAGAACATATCATGACGGTAAATTTTAGCTATAGGGCCATTCCAAATTTGACCCTGGACCTTAATGGCGGCAATTTTTCAAAATGGCCGCCAGAACATACATGTATCAATATCTCAGTTTCTAAATCATTTGGAAAAATGATTTTGGTGTCTAAATATACATTTTCATGATCAAGTTTTACAAAAAAGACAATGACAAATACGCAAATTTGACATTTGACTTTAATTGTGGCCATTTTTAAAAATGGCCGCTGGAATATACATGTTTTAATATATCAGTTTCTAATCCACGTAGACAATTTTTTTTGGTGTTTAAACATACATTTTCTGGGCTAAGGATTATAAAAAGACAATAATAAATACGCAAGTTTCTTATTTGACCATCGTGGCAGTCATTTTTTCCAAAATGGCCGCCAGAGTATACGTGTTTTATTATCTCAGTGTCTAATTGATTTAGAAAAAAAATTGGTGTCTAAATATACATTTCAAAATACATATCTTAATATCCCCTCTACTATTCAACATAGAAAATAATCTGAAATACGTATCTAAATGATCTGATAAATACTTGTTTTATCGTTCTATTGATTTATTCACAAATCATCGCAACATTAATATGAATGCAGATATGATATGCATGATAATGTTTTTTGGTTGATACAGGCTGAGATCGGGAGCATTAAAAAATGATGCTTGCCATCAAATATTATTTTCTGTCTACAGCTAGTTGACTAGGCGGAACATTTAAAATTTTAAAAATTGATCAATTTCATTTACAATCTAACAAAACTAAGGTTGAACAAACTGACAAGAGAAAAACAGAATTAGCAGACATTACATTATGTTCTCAAAAGGTATAGGCCCTATTTTTGTCAAAAAGTGGCATGACAGATCTGTTTTTTGCATGGAACCAGCAAGAGACACAGAACTATTGTACCATACGCTTGATCTTGATGCTCTAGTCAGAAAATATGCCCGACACCTACAAGATGCAAGTATGCTGGTTGAACTAAACAAAGATAATGTTATTATTTAGAAGGCCAAGTACCATATTGGTGTCTTGTAAACATGGCAAATGAACTTCTACAACCGCGCCAGACAAGTAAGGGAGATAACTTGACGAAAAAGGAGACAGACATCAGCGTAGTGCTGATCCACAACAAGAGAAACAACTGGTTGAGAATCTATTTAAATGGCACTGTTTATAATCATAATAGTAGTGTCATAAACAGTTCTACAAGATTGGGCAACAGCCTCTGTCATTATTTTAACAGAGATCAAGTTGTATATGCACCAAAACCAAAGAGCAAACACCCTGGTAGCCATTTAACGTGTTTGACAAGTCAATTTCCTCGAAATAAGGCGAGTGGATTGAGCCACACACATTTGAATACTCTGAACAGTGATCATTTTATTTATGGAAGAGTTTTAGACAAGCTACATCAGTCATACACTCCACTAATTTATCCGGTATCCTGGTATCCGGCTTCTTATGTTTTCAGGACCTAATAAGTCAGACTGTAATTTCAAGTTAAAAACAAACCTTACATATAATAATATCTGGTCAGTTTGGATATTGTGAACTGGGGTGACTGCCAACAGGCAATGGGAGGTCTATGTAACAAATTAAAATTCGTTTGATTACACACAGTGTTTGCAAGATAGATGTAATATAGTGAAATATGTCAAAGCGCTTTGATCTATAAACTATTTTATTTGTAGCAAGAACAGGCTAAAAGCTATTTATATTTTCATATTAAACTGAAGGTTTCAATGGTAACAATGTTTGATTCTAAAATGAGTTTTCTAATGAGTCTGAATTATTAAGATGCCGTTTTTTAAATCATTATATATTCAAGATTTATAAAAGTACATTAAAATATATATATTTTTAGGCTATATATTTCAACTCCAAGTGGATTTAAAGATATTGAAGTTATGAGATGAGTTATGGGAGTTATGAGTTATGGGATGAGAACTTTTCAATGTTGTCAATTTTGACAAATTAATTTATATGAAGCTATATAACCTACTGATCCTAACTAATATTACAAAAAAGTCAAAAAACAATTTTAAAACACAAAAAAAGAGTGAAATAGTTATATTTCCAGGTCGTATATTGCCATGTAAACAAAACAAGTCAGCACTGATGGTCCGCTCAACACTGGGCCGACGGCATCAACTTGTGGCCCAATTTCAGGAGAAATCATTGTATGTTTGGGTTTTGTCCGGATTCTTATAAATATAGTTAGGATATGTTTCTAAAAATCTGAAATTCCTGAAAAAATAGAATAATGCTCTGTGGGATACACTACTTCATTACAACATTAAAAACGTAAAAAACAACATTAAAAACGAAAATTGAAGTCATCATACTGAGACGCTTTAATAAATTATATATACACACAACAATTAGATTGTGACTGGATTGTGGGAGAATATAGTTTACGTCGCTTTTTGCACATTCATGGCAATATCGCGACTGAAGGGAGCCTTATGTCCTACTTTTATCAAATAACTTCAAGGGTTCTTTATAAAGCACATCACCAGTAACTGAACTATAACTAAAAATTACCAGGGAATCTAATACATTGATATACATTTATTAAATTTTCGACCGACAATTATATGACTGCCATTGAATTTTCTGTGGAGTTCAAGTGTTTGGGGTCTATTTTTTTGTAATCCTTGCCCTCGAGTATAAGACAGTGGTGACACATATATCTATTAAAATGGCTAAAAAATTTTAATGGCCGCAGTTGGGGTCTGTTGGGGTTTTGTTGTATTAAAATATTTTAACATTTTTTTGCTGCTATGACTGCCCTTGAAAATATAGGCCTATATTCAGATACATTTTTTTCGCTTATAAATGAATAATTTGCCGAGATATTGACACTTAAATATATTCGGCCATTGAATTCATAAAAATGTTCTTTTGTTGGATTTTTTTTTAAATACTTTTATATCGGTGTTCCTGAAAATGTATATTCAGATACAAATATTCCGATTTTACGTGGTTTAGAAGCTGTGATATTGACACGTATACATGTAGATTTGGTCGGCCAGTTTGTACAATGACCACCACTGGAGTCAGTAAAATATTTGGTGTTGTTGTATTAATGTGTTTGAAAATACTTTTTTTAGTATCAGTACCCCTGAAAATGTATATTTAGATAAACATATTTCGATTTTAGGTGGATTAGAAGCTGAGATATTGATACGTACTCAGATTTGGTCTCCCATTTTGTAAAATGGCCACCACTAGAGTCAGTAAAATGTTTGTTATTCTGTTGGATTAATGTGTTTAGAAATACTTTATTCTTTATCAGTACCCCTGAAAATGTATATTTAGATAAAAGGATTTCGATTTTAGATGGATTAGAAGCTGAGATATTGACACACGTTGTATGTGGACTTTGCCGGCCATTTTTAAATATATTTATAATATATTTTGTTTTGTTACAAGTGGCTTTCAAAATATACATGTAGACATAGATAATCAGAATATTTTTGGATTAGAAGCTGACATAACAATTAGAGACACTTATCATATATTTGGTCAGCCATTTTGTAAAATGGCTACCACTAAAGTCATTAAATGCTCTGTGTAAAATTAATGTGTATAAAAATACTTTATTTGTTATCAGTACCCCTGAAAATGTATATTTAGATTAAAATATTTAGATTCTAAGTGGATTAGGCGCTGAGATATTGAGATCTCACCACCCCAAATGCCAGTCCCATTGAAACACGTGTAAACTGCCTCAATTCCACATGCCGATTTCACCACTTTTAAACCTAGTAGATATTTAGTGTGACATATCAGGATAAAGCTTGAGATGTCCTTGTTCAAAAACAGGCCTGCTATTGGTATGCTTACCAGACAGAATTTGAGCTACGCCCCCTAGCGTGGAAAAAGATCACTACTTTTCAAATTGGGCTAATATCCGTACTCTCTTTCACAGAACAGACACACATCATTTTAACCCACTGTATCCCTGTGAGATTATCATCAAACAGTTATATCTGATATCCTTGACAAAGACGATAACGTGTGCTTATTAAATATTCACAAAATTGTGACTTTTATATATAATATTTTGTTTCACTAGAGGTTGGACCAGCCGCATTAAAAATATTTTGTGTGATGATTTCATCATTAGTAGACACCTCCCTGGATTTCGGCCTATTAGGGTGGTGAGACCTTGACACTTATATACCTTTTGGCGGCCATTTTGTAAAATGGCCGCCAGTGAGGTCACAGGTCATTTTTTAATGGCCCTATAGCTAAAAACATTCTTAAGGGTGTTCTCTTACAACATGTAAAATGTCATGCTTTTATCATTAAATGAACAATTCCTTCAAATATAACCACCAGTCAGCCTAACTAATACAGAGTAAACAAGGATCGAGGGGGGGGAGGGGGGGGGAGGAGGCCAAGACAGCGGCAGCCACCCGTAGGCCCTACGCAAAGATATGAGCAAAAAAATGTTTTATGTTGTAGTAAACACACTGGACATAAGTTTGTTCACCCCGACACAATTCATGCACAAACCACTATTTAATCACTACTGAGCGATCAGCTCATATACGATACCAACATGATTTTAAAGCTTTTAAGCTGTGCACATGTTACCTTCATATGTTTTACACACTCTCATGCAAAATTATGTCTGCGCATTGTAATTCTGGGTTCCAGTGGAGACATGTGTGATGAAAATCAAATTCAAATTATAGGGTTCAAATGTAATGGGATTTAAAATCATGTAATTGCAGCGCAGTTCAGCTGCATTAAAAAAAAAGTGCAAAATATTTGGGCAAGGTACAGACTATCAGGCAGGAGTGAAAAAAGACGCTGGCATGGTCGTCGGAAAAAAAACGTCAGCTCCTGAAGGCAGACATATGAAGATGCTGTCAAGGATGGGATGTTTGAAGACCACCTCGGAGTTATCTTTTGACTGGAGCACGTTTTTGAAAAGCATTTGTCATAAACAACTGTTATGTGACGACTACATACATGCAGGGGGGATATTCAGCCTAGAGGCAAAATAAAAAACCTAATGATTCATAACAGAACCACATCAGGTGGGCCAAGATAATTCAGCACTGGACCACCAATGGCAATTGGTCCTTTGTGGTGTTCTCTGATGAGTGTAAATTTATTTTTCACACTAATGAAGGAAGTGAAGGATGTTGGAGAAATAAATGATATAAATTGAATTGAGTATGAATACAGACGCAATGCGATTTCGGCTTAGTGATGCATCAGCTCCCCTGCATTGGCAATTTGGTAAGTAAAACATATTTTTTAATGCAGAAATGTATTAATGATCATAAATGCTACATATTTTGCTCGTCCCAAATCGCTGATGGAACTTAGATGGTTTTTATCACATCAGCTTCATTCATAGCCTTGGAAAATATGTGCGCAAATGGTGTCAATGTCGCAAAAGAGAATGTGTTGGAATAACGCCGTAACCATGGCAACGCCTCAAATATTTTTTTCACAACCATCCATTTTGTACCCCCGACATATCACAGCATCAAAAAAATATGGTTTTGCTTTGTTCAACCGTGGTAGGGGTTCACTTTTTTTTCACCCTCCTGGCCGCTGCACTATAAGGTCATAACTATGAGGACGTATTAACATGCATAAAATGTCCTACATGCATAACAAATGTATAGGCCTATGATAGTCTTACGCAATAATATGATAGTGTGTGACCAGTAGGATGGGTGTGTGACCAGCAGGATGGATGTGTGACCAGTAGGATGGGTGTGTGACCAGTAAGATGGGTGTGTGACCGGTAGGATGCGTGTGTGACCAGTAGGATGGGTGTGTGACCAGGAGGATCAGTGTGTGACCAAGAGAGTGGGTGCGTGACCAGGAAGATGGATGTGTGACCATTATGATGGGTGTGTGACCAGTCAAATCGGTGTGTGATCAGTATAATAGTGTGTGACATGTAGGATGAGTGTGGGGTGTGACCAGTAGGATAGGTGTGTGAACAGTAGGATGGGTGTGTGACAAGTAGGATGAGTGTGTGACCAGGAGGATGGGTGTGTGACCAGGAAGTATGTGTGTGTCCAGTAAGATGGGTGTGTGACCAGGAGGATTGGTGTGTGACCAAGAGAATTGGTGCGTGACCAGGAGGAGGGATGTGTGACCATTTGGATGAGTGTGTGGCCAGTCGGATAGTGTGTGACTGTGACATGTAGGATGAGTGCGGTGTGTGACCAGTAGGATAGGTGTGTGACCATTAGGACGGATGTGTGGTCATTAGGATGGGTGTGTGACCAGTATAATGGGCGTGTGACCAAGAGGATGCGTGTGGGACCAGTAGGATGTCTGTGTGACCAATAGGATGTGTGTGTGACCAGGAGGATGGGTGTGTGACCAGTAGGATTAGTGTATGACCAAGAAAATGGGTGTGTGTGAGGATGAGTGTGCGACCAGTAGGATGGATGTGTGACCATATGGGATGGGTATGTGACCAGTAGGATGGGTGTGTGACCAACAGGATGGGTGTGACTGGTAGGATAGTGTGTGACCAGTAGGATGAGTGTGACCAATACTGAAGATATGTGTGTGACCAGAGTATGGGTGTGTGAACCCTCAATAGGCCCACATCCAGCACTGCTAATTCAACGAAGTTTATTACAATGTCTTGAGACAGTGGGGCAGATTCCAAGTGTTGGGGCAGGTTCACACACCGAACGCTAAAAAATATTTTGCCTCTAGTAGACTACTCTTTATTTCCCCAAATAAAATGTTTGTTGTGTTTGATTACAAACAATGCTATGATAATATTATAATACAGCTGCTATTCAATATTCAACTCAGTGGATTAATCAGAAATATGAAGCAGATTGCCTTAGATGTGCGAACCTGCCCCACTCTCCCCTACATGTAGACTAGGCCTAGAGCTTATGCTTCCTCTGTACAACTTTCGTAGTCTCTACCAATAAAAAGTTGTTATTTGATCTGTAGTTCCTATGCTAATCAAGTTAGAATTAAAAACTACACTAGTATTGGGCCTATATAAATTAAGTATATTGGCTATAGTACCACGCAATAATTTGCTTCAGAAAAATTGTGTAGCAGTTTAGCACACTGGCATGTGCCAAGCTACTATTCTCTATGCAAAAAACTGCTACATCAACACATTATTGTGTAGCATATGCCCAAAAGTGTGTAGCAAACTGCACCGCTACACCAGACAAATTATTCCCTGAGTACGTTTGTTATCTTCTTCACAAATATTACTCCCCCCCCCCCCCCCCGCCCCGGATTTACGAATGCCCAGTTATTACAAGAGAAAGAGTAGACTATTTAACTGATTAAAACATATCTCAGTTTAAGTTTTATGTGGAATAACGTTAAATTTCTAATCTGTAGGCCAGTATAGGCATTTTTTTAATTTAGCACTAACCTTAGACGTTAGTGTTAGGCCTAGTCTATATTATCAAGTGGGCTCTGTTATGTAGGCCTAGCCAGCAAACATAAGCCCAACATTGGGCCAACGCCTCGTGTTTGCTTGGTAGGCCCAGACTTTTTCGCTGGGGTGAAGGGTTGCCTATAAAATTATCAAGCAGTGTGGTTTAGTTAGGTCTAGCCTAGGCCTATAGTCCATGTAGTCTAGTCTATAGGCTACAAATAAAAAGCTCATCTATAATATTTGAATCATAGACAGGCCTACGAGGTCTACAGATGACATAGACACAATATTTGGAAAAAATAAGCCTGATCTGACAAGTAGCCAAGCCTACAACCATGGCAACATGGCCTGTATGTCCACAGCCAGATGAGTTCAACGAGTGACGTCACACCCACCGTATAGGTACTATATCGACCACCAGATGTCAACCACGGCGTTTCCAAATCTGTCAGCACATTTGCATTTTAAACCTCGTATTAAACGTTGATAAATGACGTAGTGACAATCGTTGCGTTGGGGACGCTCTTAAAATATACTAATCTATCAAAATAATATGAAATATTTGATTTTCAAAACCTTAATAGCCTCACTTTAAAAGTTATATATGCCTTCAATCTTGAAACACTGATATATATTGGGACTTTAATTCCCAAATGACATCAATTTTTAGTCATGACAGACTGACAATTTAAATTGAATAGCTCAGTGCTCTATGGGTTAACGGTCTGCTTTATTTGTTTAATTTTGGGACAGTGGCTCAGATGCTGGCCCGTCATTGAAATAATGTGGGGTCAAAGTCTCTTGTTTGCCAGGAACAGTGTAGGCTACCTGTATATAGGGATAATTAGCATATATCATGAAACACTGCACTTAGCAAATCCACCGACCTATGTCTCCGGGGGGGGGGGGGGATTGAGGGGGGGGGGGTGTTCAGTACCCAGCAAACATAATACATCAACCCGATGTTATTTTAACCCTTTCGAGCCTGAATTCACCATTGTCATCTTCATCCACTTCAAGCCGCGAATTGCTATCGCAATTCTCGACTTCTAGTGGATGAACATGAATTGATGTGGGTGAAAAGAAAATTGCCATGTAGGCCTATTGGTGAACCAGTTTTATGCAAATTTTCGTTCTAAAACCCCAAGTTGTAGGAAAATGAAGTCTGTTTTCAGGGATGTAAAATAATGTTTTATTGCATCGTGAGGGTTTAAAGTGTTAATGTGAATCCCATGAAAGACAGGACGCTGAACATATAGCCTATTGAAATAACGCGCGTCACTACCTTCGCGTTCCAGGCAAGTAGGCTACATATTTGCAGGTCAAAGGTTTCACCATGGCTGACTATGACATGATTGTGGTGGAGTAGCCTACCAAGCAGCAATCATAACAATACTCGACGGTGAACACCGCCGCTGCCAAAACATTGAACGGCGACAACTGAACAGACACGGCATTTCGACATTATGTTTACCACTAAATATGGGCGGGCATCTACTTTAATTGGTATGCCATTTTTCAGGAGTGCTCCAGTGTGGTGTCGATCCAATGTGTGGTCTGCAAAGCGTCTTGCGTCCACAGATAGGGGACTGCGGCCGTACTCTGTGATAGCTGGGAGACCGGCAGGCTTAGGCCTACTGACTCGTCTGATCAGAGTGACTCGGGATCAGTGTATCATGGCACGTCCCATCAGTACGGATCCACCGGACATAGAGGTAAGTGGCCTATCAGCAAACACGATACATTGATCCAATGCTGGGTTAATGTTGGGCCGACGTCGGAGACGGCGGGTCAACATTAACCCAGCATTGAGTCAATGTATCGTGTTTGCTATATATAGGGCCTACTAGACCATCACCAGAAAACACGAGGCGATGGCCCAATATTGGGGTGATAATGGGCCAGCGTCGTAGATGATGGGACAACGTCAGCCCAACATCAGGCCGGTGCCTCGTGTTTGCTGGGAACACGAGACGTTGAGCCAACGTCATAGACTATGAGCTGTCAACAGTAAACCAGCGTTGGGCCAACGTTTCATGTTTGCTGGGTTTGCACGGCAGATAAGGCATATTGCCTCTTCACAGACCAGATTAGCATGACTAATTTATTTAGCATTTCAGACATACATAAAAATAACACTATTAAAACACCAGTGGGCTACATTTAAGAAAAAGAAGATATTAGGCGTATGTAGACAATAAAACGCCATTAGATATAGAGTGATCAGCATAACGGTATTGAAAGGCGAAATGGTTGTACTTGTAGGCCCTAAACATCAAATTTATATTTGCAAAAATTTTATATATAATTATCCATATAAAGTTCTCGATGTTATACACCCTGGTAGATATCGGTAAACACTAGCAGCAGCATTATGTTGCTGTTTAATTTGATGCTGCATCACCAATTCCAGCTTCAAAACTGAATAATAGGGGCCTAACCGGATAACCAATCGAGCCACAATCCTAGCAAACACAAGACGTCGACCTAATAGTGAGCCGACATCGTAGACGGTGGGCCGGCATTGAAACGGCATTGGGTCAGCGTCCCGTGGTTGCTGGGAGAACACTCGCTGGAGCAAGAAACCCGAGAGATGAGATGATATTGTCACCCCTCTACATATTGTAAACTTGATATCATCAAACTTTTTGTAATTGGCTTTACAAGTGTTTATTCAAAGTCCGAACACCCGTATAATATATCCGTAGGCTACAATAGGCCTATATCTCACAAGTAGGCTATAATGAGCATGATGAGCAAACATTATAATTTGTGCTTATTTATCAGCATAATACTAAGAGAAAGCAGTTATTGAAAAGTTCCGACAAGTTCGCTATTTAGCTAATTCATCATTCATATTAAATTTATTTGCTTCCGAAAATTGAAATGATATCGAATAATCCATATTAGTAGCAATATTAAAAAAACAAAACAATATATTAACAATCTAGCTCAATATTCTACTGTAAAACTACTAGGACATAAAATGTCACTATGAACAATTACTGTTCACAAGAAGTCATCGTATTGTAAGTAATGCTTGGTGTTTGACATTACGACGGTGGGCCAACAGTAAGCCAATGCTAGGCCAACTTCACATACATGCTGGGATATCACAAAGAAATATTATGTGACCCATCATTCGCATAGCGCACTTTTCCACAGTGCAGAAATGCCAAAAATATACAATATACCACAATTTTTTTATTGAATAAGTTGATAAATAACACAGTTATTTACATTTAAACAGCATATTTTTAAAAGAAAATATGCCTTTTTTGTGGTTAATTTGAATTCATTGACAAATATTTTAAAAGATTAAGATATAAAAGACGAGGGCTTTATCTTATTTTTAACAATCGTGTTTTAAAATGTTTAGAATCCATAACTTTGCTTTGAATAAAGATAATCACTGACGGGTTGAACCACATAAGAAGTACAATTGTTTTTGTTTAAATTATTGCATTATTTCATTTTCTAACAATAGGCTAGCCGATCAACATAATCCGCAAGTCGGCCATTTTGAATTAGATTAAGTTGAAGTACATCCTTCCATAAAATCGCTATTTTGTTTTATAGTAGGCTTAATGGTCTAGCTATCTGGCACGGTTTTTCAGATATTACACATATTAAAGTCAATAATGGCCGCAAATCAGTCAGTTTGAATTTAATCGATTGAAATAAATTAAGGGCACATCGTATCCTTCCCTGAAACCGCACATTTTCTTTTATAGTAGGCCTAATGGTCTACCTATCTGGCACGGTTTTCCATATACTAGTAATACGCATATTAAAGTAAATAATGGTCAATAGTCGGCCAATTTGAAATTTGGCAGGGTGCATCCTTCCATAAAGTCTCACATTTTGCTTTATTGTAATGGTCTAGCTATCTGGCACGGTTTTTCAGATATTACGCATATTAAAGTCAATAATGGCCACAAAACGGCCATTTTTAATTTGATCGGGGCATTTTTTTAGGGAATATCCCTCTCTGAAACTGCATATTTCGTTTTATATCAATGGTCCAACCAAGTATATATCCAGCACAGTTTTGCCAGTTATCAATAATTTTAAAATAAATAAATATATTTTGGCCGAGAGATGTAGGGTAAAAAGTAGTTCAAAGGCCATAACCAAAAGGCAAATCTACACCCACCCACCCCTAGGGGATGTGTGTGTGCAATATGAAAGATAATCCTTTATTGGTTTTCGAGATATAATCTGATAAAGAAAATTCGGAAAGACGGACGGACAGCCGGACGGATGGTGCCGCCATAATCCCACACCCCAAATTCGTTGGGCTGGAGACAAAAAATGCGGGGTGTGTCTGATTTTGTTGCAGATGGGTCACGTGTTGTTACAGACACAAAACATTTTAAAATTCATGCATAACTAGAAAAGCAGTTCCCGAACTCCGAGGCCCGGCTTCAGTCTGTTTGGGTGCTTTAGACAAAAAATTGGCTTAATATTTTGTAAACATAACTTAAGGAAGAACCAAGCAGAAAAGTATATATTCAACGTGTCAGTGTACGCGTCTCCACAATGTATTTCGTAGTACGAGTCGTACGTACACGATATAGCCTACCCACACAATACCGTTCAATGTTGAGCCAGCTTCGCAGCCCAATGCTGGTTCAATGCCGGTAAATCGTCTATGACGCTGGCATCAGCAAACACATCCATGGCATTCACCCAATGCTGTTTCAATATTGATCAAAAGACTTCGAAGCTGTCCCAGCATTGAAACAGAATTAGATGATTGTCCGGTGTTTGCTCTGCCTGCCATACAGGTACGCGACGCTTTATCCCCAAAAGGCCACTACCGTACCCGGATAACACGATACCTTGGCCCAATTGTGAAATAATGTTGGGCCACTGGCTGCGACGCTGGGCCACTATTATTCCAGCCAAAACCTTTAAGCTCCTCATCACGAATATAATCGTAATATATTTTTTTCTGAAGACTTTTTAAACACGAAAGTACTTAACCTAGGGACCTCAAACGTTATATTGCACATGTTCATAAGGACTGGTGTACAGAAATGTGAACCGTTTCCCACACACAGCACCCCTCTTTCCCCTAAATAAACTTACGCAAAATAAACTTAATGGGATACCGGCCGGTACTAGTAATATATAAATCTTAACTTTTATTTATTATTTGAAAAGTTGTCTACTCTCAGGCACAGGGATCTGAGACCCCTACATGGAGTTTGCACACGTTTCTCACCAACGCTATTATAAAAGTCACCTTTTTAACCCTTTCCCCAACTCAATACACGCTGCTGACATAATCTGATAATAATCTCAATTCTGTGAAACGCAGTGACGTCACCGGAAACCGTTTTGAATGGGGACTCGGTGAAAACAAAATTATATAATACCCCCTTCCCCCATACTTTATTGTATTAGCCAGCTCGGTGAAAATATTGGAGGTCAAGGCTATTGAGTTTCACAGAATATAATTTCCCATGAAACCGTGGGTTTTGATTATAAATTATATGTGACAGTCGTCCAGCATTAAACATAAACATGAAACAAGCATCCCACAGGACACACGGCGGTGTTACGACGTTGATTCAACGTCGTGTGCCCAACGTCTCATGTTTGCTGTTTTGTTTGGTAAAATTTCTGGTTATTGTTGCAAGATTGATTAGTTCAACCAACAAAAAACCAACATGATTAGATACATAGTGGAAATTGAACTATAATTAACCATTTTTAATCAACCCGACAGTAAAGTAGGCCTACATCAACAGGCCCTGCCATTATAGTGGTAAACATTCGTGGTGGCAAATTGTACATAGGTCTATACATGCAGAAATCAGGCATTCACGCGTAATGCCAGCAAAATGAATTTATCATATCAACATCGAGCTGATTCTATACATTTTATCGATCGATCCAAATATCGCGCGGTGTTTTAAATACAAAGTAGAATGAAACGACAGGCCGACGCTCTGGGTCTCTGTATCTGGAGCAGAACTAAATATTGAAATGATATATTCTAGTTTCAAGACACTTTTAGCCCTTATTATTATATTCACCCCCTAAAGCGCTGAAATATTTTCGTATAAACTATGTGGACGATTTTTTTTTAAATTTGGAATCATCATCAGCATGATAAGCTAGCTCTTTGAATACCTGTGTTATGCGTCCAGGGTCATTAGAAATATATAAGCCCTACACTCTTACAGTGCCGGGATCGACTTTAGACGTCAGAATCTGACGTCTACAGACGTCAGATTCTGACGTCTAAAGTCGATCCCCGGGCTGTAAGGGTTAAACCGCTAATCACGTCTACAGCCGCTTTTAGCCTCTCTATTTTTTTTGGCCTTTAAAGACGAAGCTTTGAAGGAGAGATTAGCATTAAAACTGTTCAATTGGAATATGTTTTCATTAAAACTGTACAAATGTAAGTGATTTTTGTTTTCGTTAATTCAGCGCTTGAATGTTTAACTACAATTATATTTCCTCGGAGATAATAACACAAATGGGCAATAATACGGTTATGGTATACCAAAATTGGACATCATCATCAAAATTTAGAATACCCATAATTTCAACAATAGCCATTTGCAATTGATGACATACATGTCTGCGACATAGTTTTGGAAGGAGAAGATAGTTACACAAGGATAAAGAGGAAAAAACACAAATTGATTCAGCAAGGTCCTGGTCATTTGTCGGACGTTCTCTGACAGATGATTTTGCTCATAAATAAGGCTTCCGCTTAAATACTTACGCATTATCATTTTAAACTGGATACATAACCTTGATACAACATCACATGCCAAATTATACCGTGGATATTACACCCTTTTTAATTAAAATCAACATTTTATGATAAAATGTTGGACGTTCTCTATAAAAAAATGACAGACAACATGCTCTGTATCTTCTACAATGGGTCAAACATGTACGAATTGATTTTATTATGTAAAACATAGCCTGGAACTGTACCTATACAAATAAGCTCACAACAATATTACGTCTATATGTATGCAAAATTGAAACTTTTAATTACATGAAATATGTCGGACATACTTTGGACAGACAACAGTTGTGTCGGACGTGCAACTGGACAGACAACAGTCATGTCGGACATACCACTGGACAGACAGCAGTCAAATAAGATTATGTTCCAGTAATGATGGCACACACAAACTTTGACAGCAATAATTAAAATGCAATGGACGAAGGACTCGTGTCGTACGTAACTTGGGACAATAACAACGATTAAACCATGTTCGTTATTTATTGCTTCTAAATTATTAGCAGGAAAAAAATTACTAAAACTAGAAAAGGAGTTCCGGAACTCCGAGGTCCGGCTTTAGTCTGCTTGAGTGCTATAGACAAACCAGAGTGTCAATGACACAGGAGCTCATCCTTAATTAGCGCAAGTTGATTACGAATTAAAATATCTGAAATCCGTGATGCAGTTCTTTGCACAGGCACGAGCTCTTTCAAACAAACCAAACAGAATTGAAATCGGATAAGAATTGAGGGAGGAGAAGCATTTCTTGTCAATTGTAGACAGAGTCCCCTAATTGGGTCTTAATCAAATCATAAGTTAATTAATAATTAAAATTTCTGAAATCCGTGAGGTTGTTTAATGCACAGGCCCGAGCTCTTTCAAACAAACCAAACAGAATTGAAATCGGATAAGAATTGAGGGAGAAGAAGCATTTCATGTGAATTGTGGACAGACGACAGACAACAGACGACAGACGCAACACGATGCACTAACCCTAAAAGCGCTGAATAATTCCTGTACAAATCATGGAGATTAAAAGTGTTTTTTCAATTTTAAATCATCATAAATGTCTCAGTCAGGTCTTTTCGATTCATTTGAATACCTATGTTATGGGTCTACCATTAGAAATATGTTCAATTCTTACAGCGCGGGGATAGACTTTAGTCGTCAGAATGTGACGTCCACAGACGTCAGATTCTGACGACTAAAGTCTATCCCCGCGCTGTAAGGGTTAAGCTCATCTTAGGCCTAAAGGCCGGATGAGGTAAAAATACCGTGCAAGCACTCAAATACCCCTCGGCTCATGCAGTGACTCTATATATGCCAGGTTTCAGGGCAAATAATTGAAAATAAAAACGATTTATTAAAATTGATAAAACCAAAATGGCCGCCGCAGCTTAGTTTTCAGTCTCACATGAAAACGGACAATACTAATAGACTCACAGACCCCGAAAACCTATATATGTAGAGATATAATTTTCTTTGATTATTTTATTTCGGCCTGGTATAACGCTTGAAGGTGTTCTGAACAATATAGTTTTTGAATTAGGCAAATATATTGAAAACTGTTGCCCTCGGAGCCCTTTGAATAATTATTGATATCATGAAAATCGGCCTGGTTTCCTTGAAAGTCGCATTGAATAAAACAGTTAAATGAAGTGGCTATTCCCGCCTCTATTTCGTCACACAAAGTCGTCATGGTTACCTTGTATTTCGAAAATTGTTGTTGAAATATGCCACACATATTAGAATGGACTGCTATTAGTAGCATCCATATTTAAATTCACTATTTTTTATTTTTATTTGGGCCCATATGACAATCAAACTACCAACCAGGCATTTCATCTATGACTTATATCACCAAAACACGGCCTCTTCTGGTCTTTTCTAGACATGGTTATCACATTTATTCACCAATTATATACTTTCTAATCAAAACTATTACACTTAGATTGTTACAGCGATAGTAAAACTCAATAAAATATAGATATCAAGCTGCAGATTTTTTATCAAGCAGCTGGAATATGTCAAGAAAGGACCAGAACATGCAAACCCCTTGTGTCTACTGATGGTCTCACCACCCCAAATGCCAGTCCCATTGAAAAACATGTAAACTGCCTCAATTCCGCAGGCCGATTTCACCATTTTTCACCCTATTAGATATTTAGTGTGACATATCAGGATAAAGCTTGAGATGTCCTTGTTCGAAAACGGGCCCGCTATGGGTATGGTTACCAGACAGATTTTGAGCTACGCCCCCTAGAGTGTAAAAAAGTCAATACTGTTAAAATTGGGCTATAATCCGTGCTCTCTTTCACAGAACAGACACACATCATTTTAACCCACTGTATCTCTGCGAGGTTATCATGAAACAGTTATATATGATATCCTTGACAAAGAAGATAACGTGGGCTTATTAAATATTCACAAAATTATTACTTCTTTGTATTTTATTTTGTTTCAATAGAGGTTGGAACAGCCGCATTAAAAATATTTTGTGTGATGATTCCATCATTAGTATACACCTGCCGTGATTTCGGCTTATTTAGGGTGGTGAGACCATATATACCAGGTTTCGAGTGAATTAAAAAAAAAAGTTAAAAAAAATTAGTCGCCAGGTGGCGGCCATTTTGATTATCGGTGGAAAGCTGAAATTCTAATCAGGTCATCTCCATACTCATGGGCAACATCACATAAAAAATTGGAGAGATCCAATAATTATTTTTCAAGTTATCGCGTTAACAAGGAATTTTGTAATAAAAAAATAAAGATGGCCGCCATAGTCTCGTTTTCGGTTGCACGCGAAAACGAATAATGCCAACAGACTCGCAAACCCTGAAAAACTATATATATACCAGGTTTCAAGGGAATTATGAAAAAAAACAAAAATCAAGTCGCAAAAAAAAAAAAATTAGTCGCCATACTCATGGGTAACTTCACGTAAAAAATTGGAGTGATCCAAAAATTATTTTTGTCAAGTTATCGCGTTAACAAGATTTTTTTTAATTTTCGACCTTGACCTTGACCTTTGACCTATGACCTTGACCTTGGGTAAAAAAAGTGCAGAGAGGGGTTGAATGTTTGTATGAAATATGAATTTATTCTGTTGAACCATTTTGGTGTAGTAGCCAAAAGGGTGTGTGCGGCGGCGGCGGCGAAGACGGCGGCGCACGAAGGGGATGACAATACCCCTTCGGGCCCAACGGGCCGAGGGATAAAAATCAGTGTATTGGTCTTCCTCATGGACCAGAATCATAAATGTCCAGGATATATAATAATTAAGGAAAACACCAAGGAGACAAGATCAAATATATCTTTGACGTGTATTCCTTCCACCACCATCGCCGGTACTGGCCAACATTCATTCAATACTTGCCTACGATGTACCTCGTACCAAGGAAATCCATATAACTTTCATGCCCATACAGAGGATGTAGGACTACCCACCAAATTTTGGCTCAATATTGGGCCAGCTTTGCAGCCCATTGCTGGTTCAATATCGGTCAATCATCTACAACGCCGAACAATATACTAATCTATCACCGGGTTTGTTGTATACTTTGCGCACGTGGCATTCAACCAATGTTGTTTCAATGTTGTTTCACAGTCTTCGACGCTGGTCCGTCATTGAAACAGCATTGGGTGATTATACCGTGTTTTCAGACTACTGCATTATGCTGGTGACGCTTTAACATCTCGGCGCCAGAAACACCAGATAAAACCAGATACATTGGCCCAATGCTGATGTAATGCTGGGCCACCGTCTGCGACGCTGGGCCAACATTATTCCAACCAAAAACCCTTTAAGCCCTTTACCACAAATATAATCCGGACTATTTTTTTCTGAGCACTTGTTAAAGAAAAAAATATTTAACCTAAGGACCTGAAACGTAATATTGCACATGTTTATAAGGACTGGTGTACAGAAATGTGAGCCGTTTCCCACACACAGCACCCCTCTTTCCCCTAAATAGGACACAAGATCATGCAAAATAAACTTATTAGGATACCGGCCGTAGGCCGGTCCTAATATGGATGTCGGTGCTGTTATAAAGGCAGTAACTGTCCAAGCTGTCATGACCGCTACTCTCGCCTCATATTGTCAGGGAACATATCAATGTCTTTAGCATATTATATATAGCCACGTTGCAGAAGACAACAATATTAAAAACACTCTCCCATGCACTACCACCCGTTTGCAAAACCTACCCTAAAAATGGCGCAAAAATATTTCAACACATCAATCATAAATATCAGCTCACGTGATCTTTGAAAGCTTCACAGTACGTGCTGCATACATGAGATTATAAATATTTGTGGCTTATAACCCGGAGGGGGGTGTACTCACTGTCTTCAGTGTATTGGTACTGTGCCGTCTACAAGAGGTTTTTTCAGCCAATTACTATCAACAGGTGCTTTTAATAGTTATAGCTTACGTGCAGTCATATATAAAATAGTAGTGAGCTAGATAATGTGTCGACTTGAGGGTAGTTTGACATACACACAAAAGTACCCTTAATGGGTACTATTTGTTACTATATTCTGAACTGTTATAGAGTAAGGATATATATTTTGTAAAGTCATGTTTCGCAGATGCAAAATTTAAGATTGCTATTCTATTTCGTAAAACACGGGGCATGTTATGCGAAATGAGCAGCTATCAGTGACTCTGGTAGGAGAGTCAATTACAAGAATTTTACAACTGTTTGAAAGATATGCTCAAACTAGAATTCAATTTTCCGATAAAATCACAATTGAAATCATCCATTACAATCGTTTCTACATTTGAAAAGCGCTCTTTCTTAACACAATTTTTTTCAACAATATTGAAAAATGTGTACACCTTCTGCGGTATGTAGCACACCAAAACCAGTATGGGCTTGGAGTGTAGCAGGAGTTCAAACCATTTCCAGGCTATCATGAGCTAAAACTTATACAAGTTGAACCGGCTTAAATATTGTAACGCAATCATTCTTTTTCCTAGAACATATTGTCATTGAATCCAAGGCTGAAACCACACGCCAACCTCATGCCAACGACCAGCACCAAGACAAACAAGACACTTTGGAAGCGTAATGCAGAAAAAGGATGTGGGGTTAGTAGCGTATTAATGGTGAAGTGGTGTTTATAGGACATATCGTCCTCTGAATAGAGGGACGCATCAGCGAATTAAAAAAATGTCAGATATTCCATAAACTAATGAAATTATAAATAGAAAACATCGTAATAGGCATATTCTGCATTTGTATAGAATACATTAATACAACCTTATTTCTTTGTTTGCAGACATGTAGCACAAGGAAAAATAATTTTGACGATATAAAACATACCACGTTAAGTGAGAGAGGAGCGCTTAGAGAAGCTGCCAGGTATGAGCTGATATTATAATTCTACATCAGATTGTCCGTCCGTGACCTAAAACGTACATGGTAATACCTTTTTAGTTATGCTTTAAAACTACAGCAATTTGTATATTTTATTTACATGTATTGTGGGTTTCTAAGTCTACACGAAACACAAGGCGCTGACCAAATGTTGTTTTAATGTTGGGTCAGCGTCGTAGATGGTGTGCAAACATTAAAGCGACATTCGGTTGACGTCTCTTGTTTGCTTGGAAGTACGTGTATTCTATGTGTATTCCACATGGTTGTGCCTATCGGGTTATTTTAAGAGTTTGATAATTCAATCATGATATCTGATCTGATAATTCAATTATTGAACACACAGTTACACTGCTGGTAGGCCGCATGTGTTACAGTCATTGCAGACTAACTGTGGCATAGATTTGTTGTGTAATCTTCAAGCATATATCAGCATGATCAAGATTGTTAAAATATTGATTTAATGGGACCCTTCTCCAAATACCATATAAACACGAACTGACTTCTTAAACTGAAGAAAATGGTTGAACGAATATGGTAACATAATTAACAGCGACGTTTGTGTGCTTGTTTCTGATTATCATTATATATTATCACTTGTTATAGATAGATAATCAGGAAAACATGAAATCGTTAATGATCAGTGTCTTTGTGGACATTCTGTAGTAACGCGTCAGCGTCATGATTACAGGTGTTTAAAATGTGCAGACGCACCTTGTCAGAAGAGTTGCCCAACACAACTCGATATCAAGACCTTCATCACCAACATATCAAATAAGGTAAGCTAAAGGAGAGCGCAGAAATATGTAAATATATTTAAAATAAGCTAAATGTGTGATAAATAAAAATGTTATTTGTAACCGTTTATGTACAAGCTAATTCTATGTTATTACTACAGAACTATTATGGAGCCGCTAAATCCATTTTATCTGACAACCCGTTGGGCCTCACCTGTGGTATGGTGTGTCCAACAAGTGACCTGTGTGTGGGTGGCTGCAATCTGTATGCTTCTGAAGAGGGACCCATTAATATTGGAGGACTACAGCAGTTTGCTACTGAAGTAAGACATTATGGATGGTATCATTTGTATTAAATGGTAATTTGTGTAATAGGCCTACCTAACATTACAAGATGTAGGCCTAACTGGTATGGTCGTGTTAACTAGCCTGCAGTATTTGACGCAATGGTCAGCAACTTTACAACCGACCGAGTAGGTTTCCGACGAGATTAATTATCTCTAAAAATTTAAAGATAATATAACTCTTGCCCTGCTGAATTGTTTCTATTGCTGAATTGTTTCTATTGTTTTTTCGTCATTTGAAGCTGGAACTGCTAACGAAATCTCCAACCCCAAATGACGAAAAATATTTTTATTTTTTGAAAATATACGTTTTCTTAATTGAATTATTTTACTAACTGAATATATATCTACCACAAACTATATTATCCATTTCAGTGACATATTATTTGGTTTAAAATCTTTTTGAAACCGTATATATTTACGGGCGCAGCAGGACGAGATTTCAGATAATTATGTCACATTCAGGTGTTTATGTCGATGAAGATACCTCAGGTACGAGATCCCAATCTTCCAGCTAATTTACCGGCCAGTTTTTCGGCACCTATAGCCATGGTTGGCTGTGGACCAGCCAGTGTCAGCTGCGCTACCTTCCTTGCTCGCCTTGGCTACTCCAACATCACCATTTTTGAGAAACAAGAGTATATTGGTGGACTCAGGTTGGTCATCTTTAATGCTTATACACCCATAGCATATAAATACCTGTATATAAATGAAGCGGAACAAGCTAAAACATTTATGATGATTTCAAATTGAAAAAAAAAGATCTCTTGGTTTATATAAAACTATTTCAGCGCTTTAACCTGTTAACGGTTAGGCCTGAACATGATTGTATAAATAAACACATAAATATTTAATATCGATAATAATATTATATTTGCCACGTAAGGGAAAAACGGTGAAATTGTAAAAATATTTGCTGGAAAGGTTTATTCCATACTATTTTTTACCATTAATGGTATAATTAAACATAATTGCATAAATAAACGAAATAATCCTTAATTAAATATTATATAATGTCACGAAAGGGGAAAATAGTGGTTTGTGAAGTGTAAAAATAAACTATACAGAAGATATATACAAATGTATTCGCATATTTTAGGACATGAAAAATATCCGTAGAAAACGAAAAAAATGGTTTTATTGAGAGGTTATCTAATACTTTGGAATTGTATCTTAATGTCATAATAAAATATAAAGCAACTAAAATAAAATACATTGTAGTATTTGATCAGTGGGCCTAAATAAGTATAAAGAAGTTACAGTGGTTATCTATATAATTGTATATAACGGTATAAATGCTTCAAAAATTAGCATAGTACAATGTATAACGTAATGTTTCACATTGGTTATCTCTGTTTTACAATGTTTCAGCTCAGCGGAAATCCCTCAATACCGCTTGCCATACTCCGTGGTAGACTTTGAAATCCAGCTCGCCCGGGATTTAGGAGTTAAAGTCAGTTGAGAATATTTATGATTTAGAAAAAGTGGATCTTAAGTATTTTTTCTGAAATTTGTATACTTTTATGTATCCCATCTTTGAAAATCTATTTACATTGTATTTCAGCAGATGAGTAAAAGAGCTTAAAAGCTTCACTTATATTTCGCTTCTACACCAGACCATGTATTCGAAATAACCTTTTCTATAATCCCGCTATATTAAAATGAAGACACGTACATGATTTTCCTTCAGATTGAACTTGGCAAACCTCTCAGTGAAGCAGGTGGAATAACAGTCCAGAGTCTACGGGATCAAGGATTCAAGGCCATATTTATGGGCATCGGTGAATAATATCTTCACTTCCAATCAACACAATACGGCTTATTTTCAACAATATTGCTTATTTTATTGATATTTAAAATATAATAATAAAAGACCCATCGGCGACGGAAATAGGCCTCAGCCATCGTTTAAAAGAGAAAATCATTTGAGACAAGAGCACACTCGACAATAGCCTGCCGCCATTATTGAAATTGTCGGTCGGCCATTTTGAATTTGATCAAGTTTAATTTTTTATGGTATATCCCTACCTGAAACTGCAAATTTTGTTTAATGCTAAAGGTCAAGCAATCTGGTCCAGTTTTCCAGATATTAAATAATGACCGATAATTAGCCATTTTGGCCTCTGTGACCTAGTTTCTGCTCAATTTTGAACTCATTCAAGCTATTAGTGTAATGGATATATAGTATACAATTTGGAGCGATACAAATGAGATGAAATGAATCGGGCTTTAGGCCACTTTTGTGCACATATAGGCTAAACTGGACCAGGAGAACCTCCTGATGATGGTGAGATGATTAGGATGACACTGTCCTCCAGACACAGGATTCGGAATTCGAGCCCTGGCGGTCTGAAGCCGAGCACGCTACCTCTCGGTCACGGAGGCTCCCCACAATACTAACTTTCACACGTGGATGGGGAAGAAACATTTTTGTTTCTCTCAAACCGCCGAGACCGGGAACCGAACCCCAAACTCTGGCGTGAAAGGCAGCAGTGCTAACCACTACCCTAGGGCCTGGAGCGATACATAAAAAAATGTTGAGTGAATCACGTTAACGATAAAATTTGCCGATCGGAAGTTGCCGCAGGTCGGCCATTTTGAATTTTATCATGTTGAGATTTTTCATGGTGTATCCCTACCTGGAACTGCACATTTTGCTCTATAGTAATGGTCTAGCTATCTGGTGCGGTTTTCCAGATTATTACGCATATTAAAAAAAGAATGACCGATAATCGGCCATTTTGGCCGCCATGACTTATCTGAGCTATTAGTGAAATGGATATATGGTATAAATTTTGGAGCGAAACATTAAAAAATGTTGAAAGAATAGAGTTAACGAGAAAATTTACCGATCGGAAGTGGCCGCAGGTCAGCCATTTTAAATTTTATCATGTTGAAATATGTCATGGTATATCCCCACTTGAAAGTGCACATTTTGTTCTATAGTAATGGTCCAGCTATCTGGTCCGGTTTTCCAGGTATTACGCATATTAAAAAAATAATAGCCGATAATCGGCCATTTTGGCCGCCATGACCTAGTTTCTGGCCGAATCGTGCCCAATTTCATGGTGTATCCCTACCTGGAACTGCACATTTTGCTCTATAGTAATGGTCTAGCTATCTGGTGCGGTTTTCCAGATTATTACGCATATTAAAAAAAGAATGACCGATAATCGGCCATTTTGGCCGCCATGACTTATCCGAGCTATTAGTGAAATGGACATATGGTATAAATTTTGGACCGATACATAAAAAATGTTGAGTGAATCGTGTTAACGAGAAAAATTGTCGATCGTAAAAAAGTCAAGGTCATAGAGGTCACAGAAAGGTCAAATGGGAAATTAGTCAAGCTTTAGTCATGATTAACCTGTATGTGAAGTTTAATATGCATTCCAGTTATGCTAGACACAGACAGACAGGCGAACGGACGCGCCTGGTGACAATAATAGGCATCCGCCAAAATTTTAGCCGAGGCCTAAAAAGTATGGGCTCATTATCTATTTTGTCATATATCTCAATTAAAGCCCATAGCAGTCTCTCGGCGGTTTGAAAGAAACAAAAAATGTTTCTTCCCCATCCACGTGTGAAAGTTAGTATTGTAGGGAGCCTCCGTGACCGAGAGGTAGCGTGCTCGGCCTCAGACCGCCAGGGCTCGAATTTCGAATTCTGTGTCTGGAGGACAGTGTCATCTCAATCATCTCACCATCCTCAGGAGGTTCTCCTGGCCCAGTTTAGCCTATATGTGCACAAAGGTGGCCTTAAGCCCGATTCATTTCATTTTCCATAGCAGTCACACATACACTCACGCACGGCCAACAATTTTTGGCAATGTGCTGTTGTAAGTTGGGCGAACTCGTTACTGATTTTTCAAGTGCGCCGAAACAACGCTATGCACTAATTATTATGTGCGTCATGTCAATCTCTGCGCATATATTGTTGGCACTGGCATTCAGGTTTAAAAGAAACAGTTTCCTCCTCACTCACTCGTACATATTCAATATTGTGGGAAGTCTCTGTGACCGAGAGGTAGCATGCTCGACCTCAGACCACCATCTCGCCAACCTCAGTTCTCCTGGCTCAGTTCAGCCTATATGCGCACAACGGTGGCCTAAAACCCCATTCATTCGTTTTTTGACATATGTATACATATCGTCGCCTTTAGCTCCGAGGCGACGATATGTATACATATGTACATGTACATGGCGCACAATCCACGCATTAAAAAAGTTCAGCGCGTTGTTGTGATATGTTCGCTGGACAAGCCTTAGAAATACAGACAGAGATACTGAAAGATTTTTATTGACATAATTTTAAACTTAATGGTTAGAGAGTGGAGCTTTGCCAAAGTCGCTGTCTGTCGTGCGGTTTCGAGAAATGTGTCTTCTCTTTCAATATTGGGACATTGTTTTGATGTTGTGTGTTTAGGCAAGGCACTTTACCCTCACATGCTTCCCTTGACTCAGGTGTAAATTGGTACCTGGTATGACAGATATGGCAATGTGTACGATAAAATCAGTGCGCCGAATGGCTGCAGGACTGTGTGCTCTCCGTGGAGTGTCACACGAATGAACAGGTCCAGTGACCAGGAACTAAATATTTTTAAGTATTCATTATGTGTAAGTGTACATGGTATAAGAGGGTTAGTTTTGTAAAATATCAAGGTTATTATCAGATATTTTATACACGATAACAAAACTTAAAATAGAGTTATCAAGTGGCATCGCGTGTGTAAAACGACAGGTCACTTAAAAAACATAGGGGCCTACATACATGATAACTACACGTAGCCTACAATACGGGGTAAGGATACATTCATAAATACTCTTTAAGCAGGTTGAAATGACTCACTGTATAATTTGAGACCAAAACATTTGCAAATCTTGATGTTTAAACACTCATTTTATTACCAATAACAGTAATTTAATCAGCTAATGATACGATTTAAAAGCTATTATAATAGCGCTGACAGGGTTAAGCGGCGATATAACACATTCGACTCAACCTTGGACTAACGTTAGCTGGGAGGCTGTTCTAACGTTGAACCAGACTGCAGTGCGTCTCGTTTCAACACAAATTTTGCTTGTTATCACAGGTATGCCAGATTCCAAGTCAATTCCTATGTTTAAAACATTGACCGAGAAAAATGGCTTCTTCACATCAAAGGATTTTCTTCCTAAAGTGTCTGCAGCAAGCAAAGCAGGTTAGTACCCATAAATAGACACAATAATATGGATTTTTAAGAACCATTTATTATTAATCAGCCCATCACACTATTTTTAATCTGTTTTTTTTTTATATTATCGTTTTCTCCCCCCTATCCATTTAAACACACATATTATGTTACTATCCTGGTTGTAGGTATGTGTTCATGTCGTAGTACACTCCCTGTGCTAAACGGACGTGTGTTGGTGTTGGGTGCTGGGGATACGGCGTTTGATTGTGCCACGTCTGCTTTGCGCTGTGGAGCGTCCAGAGTCTATGTCGTCTTCAGGAAAGGATTCACCAACATCAGGGCAGTACCAGAGGAGGTACGGATAGCAAATTCACAAATGAATATCGTGGGAGATCGGGGCTAGTTTGAACAATATTTAGAAAAAATGATTTTTATTTTTTATTTTATGAAGATAAGAAACTAATATTATTATCCATAAGTATTCAACTATAGCTGTTATGATTTTTAGCCTACATTATTCCAAAATTGTAAACAAATTGTAAACATGTTAAACATGTTGTAAACATGTTATTTTTCACTGTTCGAACACTTCGGGTTGGTTCGATCGGAATAGTCGAACTAGCCCCATGTTCTCTTTGTTTGAACATTAACCCCACATGAACGTATTTTGAAAACAAATATATTTAGAACTAACATCACAGAAGGCAACCTAACATGTATTATTACCTTAAGTTAGGGCACTACAGCTATAGGAGTTGAAACTGTCAGGTTCAATGACAAACATTGAGCAAAATAACAGTTTGTGCGACAGCAAAAAAAAATCATTGACCTACCAAAACGGAAAAGTGTTTTTATGGGCACTGTTCTGACTAATCCTTGTGCGAACTTGCCCCAGTGTCCCCTTCTTTTGGAAGAATTACAACTATATAAACTCATAGAAACACAGAAAAGTATTCTGCGTCTACGTTATACCAGATTTTCCTAAATTTACGTCCAATTTCACAGATGGAGCTAGCCAGAGAGGAGAAGTGTGAATTTCTGCCTTTCTTGGCGCCCCGTGAGGTTCTCACCAGAGAGGACGGCAAGGTGAAAGGCATGGAGTTTGTGCGCACTGAGCTGGATGATGAGGGCAACTGGGTGGAGGACGAGGATCAGATAGTGAGGATCAAAGCCGACTACGTCATTTCCGCTTTCGGCTCGGGACTCACTGATCCTGACGGTGAGTGCATTGGCAAGAACATTACACTTTGGCACCAAGTTATCTGATTGACATTTTGAGTTAAAGTTGAGAGCAGGAATTTGTAAATCTTGCCTATATTTTCCATCTTCTCTAAGTGTTTTTAAGTGCTGATAAAAATGATTATGATTTCGGAGTTGTGATTGGTGCTTAAATGGTGAATCAAGGATAGATATGTTCTCTCAAAACAAAACACTGATTTAAATCGACTCTCTCGTTGAATCTGAGTAATGTAATATTATGAAGACAACGTGGGATATTCAGTTAATTGAAAATCGAGCAATTCTGGCCAGAGTGTAATCATTCACTGGGCACACATCACCATTCGTTGATCGTTCATGGAACGTGCTATCAACGCTATGTATTTACATGTGTGTGCTCAGAACGTTGCAAAAAATGTGCATGTACAAAAAATTGAACAAAGAAAGACGCATAAATATAATGACTTATCTATGTGTTGTACATGGCAGAGTTGATCAATAACTCATGTGGCCAGCTAGTTTACATTAGCCCTCAAAACACTATGTTTATATTAGCCGTGACTTGATTTCCGATTTCACTTTTACCATTAACAGTAAGAGGCGCCATGTCACCAGTGAGGCTGAACAGATGGGGTTTGCCTGACGTGGATGGTAAGACGATGTCTACCAGTGAAGATGATGTGTTCTGTGGTGGTGACCTGGCTGGCGTGGCTCAGACCACGGTGGAGTCTGTGAATGATGGCAAGACTGCATCCTGGTTCATGCACAGATACCTACAGGTAAGTGTGACACAGAGCTGCGGCTGCAGCACAGCAATGGAGAATAACTAAGTCTTGGATTAACCCAAACAACACAACGCTGAAGTATGTTTATATACACCATCGAGATCAAAGGGTTTTTTCAATTTGAAATCATCATAAACGTCTGAGTTAGATTTCTGCTTCATCTGAATACGTATGTTATGGGTCTGAGGCCATTATAATTTTTTTTAAATTTTTTTTCAGTGTGGGGACCGTCTTTAGACATCAGAATCTGACGTCTATAGACGTCAGATTCTGGGGTCTAAAGACGGTTCCCACGCTGAAAGTCACAAAATGTTTTTTCTATCTCAGTCTCAGTATGATGTCACCGTACCAGAAGAACCCAAATTACCCAAGTTTTACACACCAATCGACACCGTGGACGTCAGTGTTGAGATGTGTGGACTGAAGTTTCAAAACCCGTTCGGACTTGCCAGTGCCCCGCCGACGACCACCAGCGCGATGATCAGGCGGGCATTCATGGAAGGTTGGGGGTTTGCCCTGACTAAAACGTTCGCTCTTGACAAGGTGAGATTGAAACAACATTGTAGATCGTTGGATCAAATTGTGGGGCCGAAATATTTGGGACATTGAACTAACATCGAGCCAATGGCACAAGTGCCGTATGCCTTTTGCCTAATTTGACAAACAAATTTTTATTGAAATGCGGTATTTTATAGCGAGATTATTATTACCCGTGGCGGGTCATTTATCGAAATTATTTCATGCAATTTTGATATCAGCAAAAAGCTTTTAAGGCTACACCAAGGTCACCCGATTTTAAGTATCATGCAGAGATATCCAATAACAAAGAATAGATGTTTGTAAATGATGCATTGCCATTGATTATAATAATAAACATGATCAACCAAGGAAACTCATAAATCGACTAAAATAATATTAGTATTCAAAAATTTCATTTGCATTTCGTCCACAACTTTTTTTTTTGGGGGGGGGGGGATTTAATGGTATTCTTATTTACAACATTATCTGCAACCACAAAAATTATCCACACCAGCTAAAAAACAATGTTTTCTTTGCATTTACTACAATTATTGAAATCCTTGTGTTTTCCCCTGCACGGGAAATTTTAAACTATTTTCCCTGTATGAGGGTACCCTGAATTTAAAAAAATTAGTCTATTTTTTACCATTTGTCTCATGAGGAAGTTTTCAGAGTAATCGCCCGAGGACTAGCGTTAGATACTGGTGCTTGCAAAATTACATGAAAATTGGTTAATAAATAAGCTGTAAAGTGAGCAAAAATCATCGTGTGAATCCTACTTGCAAATTAACAGCTTTTTCAGTATTTGATGATTTTTGAATATTGTTCAGCAAACATCGCCTGTTTGATAACATGTGTTCCTAATGCTAGAATGCATAACAAAATACATACGTTTATTAAATACTTTTCCAGGACATCGTCACCAATGTTTCGCCACGAATTGTTCGTGGCACTACATCGGGCCAGCAGTTCGGACCAGGCCAGGGATCATTTCTCAATATCGAGCTAATTAGCGAGAAAACAGCAGCCTACTGGTGTCAAAGTGTGACAGAACTGAAACGAGACTTCCCAGATAAGGTGAAAAACTCCCAAGCCTTTAAGTGATGAATTGTTATTTATTACTTGCTTCATTTGAAATTGCTAGCACATATTGCTAATGTTATGGGCACACTAGGCTTTAAGATAGTGGAAATCTACTAACTGCGTATCGAACTGGAATCTCCAAAGGGTGGGTGTGGGCAATGACAGATGACAAAATATGAAGTGTAATATTGAGTATATAAATGTGTAAAGTTCCAACCTGAATAGTAAAAAATGTGAATGAGCCTATAAATATACCTCTATCCCATGTTATGCCAGTTGAAGAAGCGTGGACAGCCGCAATGAGTACTGCTATTGACTTTTAGGCGAGTTTGCAGCATAATCGCAGTCACTCGTAGTCTGCGTCACTCTCTTACAATAACAATCGACCGACGCCCCTTGAAGCTCCTCGCTGGTTTGTCTGCAACTGAACTGCTACCGCACTGCAACGGACCAGTCTCGCACCAGTCGCGTTGGTGATTGGATACAACTAATCTGCACGTCATAGCACGTGACTCGCTTACACCTCAGATTGCTCTGAGACTGCTCTCAAACCAATTTTTTTTAATCCGGACTGGCGTGAGATTTGTCGCATACAAAACGGGGAGCATAATCGCCAACAAAATAACTCCCTAAATTTTGAGCCGATTTTGGCAAACTGGTTGTAATTCATCCGCAATGCCAGTCGCGCCTGAAGCTGCACATTTTTTGAACCCCTCCGATATCAGCTGTAAGATAGATTAAGATTTTCAAATAGCAGCGTTGTCAAATTTCACCGACTTGAAGTTGTTGGTGGTGGCAGCAAGACAAAACTTCAATTTGGGAGTAAATTTGGTTATTTGCCATAACACTTTTTTTGTTCTTAGAATGGCGCCCTGAGGTTCTCAGCTAGTTACGTTAATATGTTAAACGAGTTTACATCATCAGCGCTGACAAGTGGTCGCAAAAAATAGTCAAATGTCGAACCGTGTGCTGTTGGAATTGATCAAAGTAAAAATTCATTGTTTAAAAAAATGAATGGATGAATGAAAATAATTATATGAAATACTAAATATTTTATCTACAAAAATTCATCGTTTAAAAAAATGAATGAATGAATGAAAATAATTATATGAAATACTAATTATTTTATCTACAAAAACTGTTCTCCAGATTACCATACTCAATATGCATGACTGAGATAAAGATTTCAACGACTATTTTTAATTATTACAGGTTCTGATTGCATCCATCATGTCCAGTTATGATAAAGACGACTGGACACAGTTGGCCAAAATGGCAGAGGTAAAACATATTTATAATAGCACTAACATCCTTGTATCATTGGTAGCGTCTACGTCGCTTGATCAACATTAAAACGGCATGGGTTTGAATATTACGTGACCGTGCTTTTTCTTTTCAGACTGCGGGTGCAGACGCGCTGGAGTTAAATCTATCGTGTCCACACGGCATGGGAGAGAGGGGAATGGGGCTCGCTTGTGGCCAGGTTAAAAATATTTTTCTTACAAAAAATGTAATATGACTCAATATTCAAACTAAGATACATTTTTGTTTTATTCAATATGTCTAGATTAATATATCGCCGCCAGGTTGCAACTTAGTATAAACAAGTCGTATGTTTACCTTTTATTCTCAGAGACCATATTAATCGATCACTTATAAAACCATATTATTAACTTTACCAGGACACAGAACTAGTAAGAAATATATGTTTGTGGGTGAGAGACGCCGTCAAAATACCATTCTTCGCCAAACTAACTCCAAATGTGACTAACATCGTTGACATAGCCACAGCTGCCAAGGAGGGTAGGTATTTGGGCCTTAGTATGATATTTTACCCCCTAATTTAAATAAAAATGAAATGACAGCGTTGATGACTGACCTCGTCACGCGACACTCTTATTAGTTAGGGGTAGAATACTACTACAACTACTATACTTGGTCCGGTATTAGAAAGTGATGAAAATAGAATTTATAGTGAAAATAACAGAAAATAGAGCATGGCATAAGGGCCTAATTTAAACTTTGTGATTGCACGAGATGTAGGCCTGACTTATTCAAGCAATCAGCCTGACTCATTATTAATGGGGCTTAAATTACCTTTAAATACTAGACCCCTACACATGTTTTGTTCTGTTCAATCAAGTCGAGCCCCGCATTTCGATCAAGTTACATATTGATATTTTAGGTAAAGCAGATGGAGTTACAGCCACAAACACAGTGTCGGGATTGATGGGTCTCCGACCCGACGCCACAGCTTGGCCAAATGTGGGCCAAGTCCAGAGAACGACGTACGGTGGAGTGTCCGGCAATGCGATCCGGCCCATCGCCCTGCGTGCCGTGTCTGCCATTGCTAACGCTTTGCCGGGCTTCCCCATTCTGGCCACGGGCGGCATAGACTCCGCGGAGAGTGGTCTGCAGTTCCTGCACGCCGGAGCCTCAGTGCTACAGGTCAGACACTATAGATTGCTTTGTGAAAATACTTTTCTCAGTGTTCTGCAATCAAGTTGGTAGCATGTAGTGGGACAGATATGTGTGAAATAATTGAATAGGTGAATGGATTGTAAAATACATACTAGCGCCAAACTGGGTTTTTTCCGTGGCGTCATAATGAAAAATGGTCACATGTAAATATCTATCGATGGTTATTTTCTTGTAAGTGTTGTTTTATTAGTTTTCAGTCATGTTAAATTTAGAGGTGTCATTCGTTTGTTAAAAAGCAAATATTTGAGAATATAGTAGGCTACATCTCAGCGGTGAAATCAAAATGCTACCGTCTGAATATCGTATGCCTATTTCAATAAGTCAGCAAAAATGTAAGGTATTTTCTGGTATGGCTAATTTATTATCACTATAAACGACATATTATAGCTGTTAAATTTCCCATAAGGAGGTTCAGAAATGGAAGAGACCTCAACAAATGTGTAGACCTATTTATTGGGTCTTTCCAAGCATAGTATGTATACTAGTACATGTACTTCTCAATAACTTCATATAAGAAATTTATAATAAAAGGTAATAATAGAATTACATAGAAGCAAATAGGCCTAATCACGAAAAAGCAAACATAATTTTCTACATTGAAGAGGTTGCAAACTGCTTTTAAGACAAACAATTAAACCCACTACATGTGTAGGCCCCTATATGTATTGAGAAATTGAAGATGTTTTTAACAAAATAGTTTTGATTAACAGAACAAATGTGTTTTAATTTTGTAGGTTTGTAGTGCAATTCAGAACCAGGATTTCACGTTGATTGATGACTACGTGACCGGTATGCAGGCGCTCCTTTATTTACAGAGTTTAGATCTGCAAGGCTGGACTGGACAAAGTGAATACACGCCACGTCACCAGCTAGGAAAACCCGTACCACGTGTCCAGGAAATCATAGGAAAGGTGAGAATTCTTGGCCATAGCAATGCCACTAAACGGCCACGTCCCAGCGACACTGTCCCAACATTGAGCCGGCATTGAATTAATGTACCGTGTTTGCTCAGATGGGGCCATATTTGAGCACACCCGAATTTCGTAGGGTGGGATGACGGCATACATTCGAAAAGTGTAAATCATCGTTATTTTAAATTGAATTAATCTTATAGAATCAGCTAATGCGGTAGACGTAGCATTGTAAGTAAGGTACTAAGTACTAAGCAACGTTAACTGAACATGTCTGTCGACATACCCGTCGATGTTCAATAGAAATATCGCCAAGTGCTAACAATAATTGTCAATTCAAATTGTAATCACAGGGACTGCCGAATTTGGGAAATTACCTAAAGAGGAAAGAAGATATTATTGCAAAACACCACGAAAAAGAAGACTTGCTTTCACATGATAAGTTACCAAGTCCACAACGACCAGCCAACGTCCCAAAGAGGCCGGTACCAACCGTACAGGTATAGTTTTATGTATAGTAGGCAAAAACAAAGCATATGTATAACATTTATACAACGTCGGCCCAACGTTGCATAAATGTTATACAAATGTTTTGTGCTTGCTCAAATACGCCAAACAAACTTCATCAATGAATATTATATAATATGCATGTTATGCTTAAACCGATTTGTTTATGTTTGTGTCTACTCATAGTGATATCATATCATTGATAACGTCAATATGTAAACCATTTTTTTGTTTCAGGATATGATAGGAAAAGCGTTGCCCATGATTGGATCATACGGTGACTTGACAAATAAACAGCAAGTAGTGGCCCTGATAGATCCGGTAAGTGAATCAATTTAAGTAAAATAGATCACCTTTCATTTATCTCCGCACGCACATGCTCATTATGTGTAAACATTAAAAAAATAGCAGCAATGTTTTAGCCTTCGTATTTCAGTAAATTTACAGAAAACTGCGAGCTTAGGCTAGTTTTTCCTTTGACATCAAGTGTATGCGGCGCCAACATAGAACTTGGTAGGATGCGCATTTTCTAGAGGCATTGCACATGTACTGCAGTGAGACAAATACTTTTAGTCACAGCTGTCAAGTACAGTACAGTACAACAATGGTGACCAAACTTATTTTTCTGATGCGGTATGTATCGATGCTGATATTTCAGTGATATATGAACGGCTTTGCAGTAGCCGTGTAACTTGATTGTAAGCGAAAATTGTCCAGCAATTTCTATATGCTGTCATTTTGTTTGAGAACTTGTGTGGATGATGTTGTATTTAAAGGGTCAACCACGGGGTGAAGTACCTGTAATTAGATGAAAAAGGCGTAAACACAGAGAAAATAATATTTTGTAACAAAAGGTGACTGAAACTAAATCATGTTTCTCACAATAAAAAAATCAATTGACTTTTCAATAGAAAAATTAGTAATCTTTAAATTCTTCGCAGGAAATGTGCATCAATTGCGGCAAATGCTACATGACGTGTAACGATTCTGGCTACCAGGCTATTGTTTTTGACCCAGAAACACACCTGCCAAAGATCAACGAAGATTGCACAGGTAGGCCGACAACAGTTTCTGTGTTTCCAGTTTGAGCGATTTTCTGATATTGAGAATATATACATTTACACAGAGATTTAAGTTTTATAAAATATCACTATGCTAGTTTTTCTAATTATAGTAATTATTAAATTGCTTCATTTGCTACATTTGTATTTACTCTTAATGCTTACATGTATATTATCATACATAATATAACTATGCTAATATAACTAAATCCCGATATGGAGATTGGTGTGAATAAAAATAGAATCTGCTGCTTGCCCTTTCCAGGTTGCACGCTTTGTGTGTCGGTGTGTCCCATCATTGACTGTATCCGCATGGTTGAAAGAACATCACCATACAAGCCAAAGCGGGGAATACCACTTGGTCAAAATATTCCACCAGGCATCACAGTCAGTCAATGATCTACGATGTACAGATCTACACATAATCTACTCACACAAACAGCGCAAGTGGGTGAGAAAGATCAAGAGGTTTATCAAAAGGTTCATTTCACTCAAAAAAAATATAAACAGTCTGGAGAACACTGAAAAAGATGAGATTCACTTTGTAAGAAAACAAGTCTATCAACTATTGCCGGATGATTTTGTAGGATAAAAAAAGTACAGACACAGACTGAAGGGTGCTTGTTGCTCTTTGGAATAATATGGGTTTCTGGATTTTAAAATTTAGTGTTTGCATTCTTTTACCCGACAGTAATATTGCTAGGATACACCCCAGATAATTATATTTGGACGTTTAAAAATGTTTATAACTCGATGTCAGAGATTTCAACTTACATCACAGAGAAACATATCAAAGCAAACACAATACCTTGAACCGATGTTGGTTTAATGGTGGGACAGTGTCCAATGGTCCAACTTTGATAGCGCACAAAAATGGGAATTTGCGCCACTTTCATGCAGAATTAAAATTCGCGACACTGATAGTGCGTGAAATTATAATTCGTTATTAATGAATCGCTTACTCTGAAAATGTCATTCGATTTATTAAATTTTGATTATGTAATTAAACATTATGTATTAATAAATACATTAACATTAATAATAAATATGTCTATATTTGACACAAACGGGGAAAACGGGGGATTGTGAATTATTGTAAAAAATATTTTTTTTACAATTTCACAAAGTTTTTTATATAACCATTTCTATCATGGCGTTGCGCCATGCTGTCCTTCTTGATCGTCATGTTGTCAGTCGCACTTCCAATGATAAATATTTAGAATGCTCCTTTGAACAATTGCCACCCACTCAGGCCATTGTGACGGGTTAATCATGTTTAAAACACAATACCTGGATAACGCCCATTCACTAAGGTCGTGCGTTCACACCTAGGCATATAATTGATGACGTGGTCAGTGATGGCGATGTTTACATACTTAATTGCTTATGAGAAGTGCGGGGAGTGGAAAATGTGTGAACAGGTGGGGCGTTGTGTTAAGGATTAGGTGTCTCGTAATCAGGTGATTCAAATAACAACCATATTACAACTATATTTACCTCTCACTGCATAATCTGCAATTATATCAATAGTTTACATGCGAAATAGCAACCCATCTAGGTGTCACGGAAAAGAAAAATACGACTTTCGAAAATGTAAAATATAGTTTGCAAAAAATCCTGGGCAATCCTGATATCTGCGACACTGTGCCACCATTAAAACCACATCGGTTCAAGGTCTTGTGTTTCTGGGATATTGCATGAATGAACTTATTTTTTAATATGGAAGCCGTATCTGGGTAAGTCTGACGTGTAGTCAGCCATAACGAAACGCCCAATATGATGTAACTATGTTGTCATATCATATCTATTCTCGGTAGGCATATGTCTACTGAACTCGTGGGATGTCGAGCTCATGACATAATGATAATCATTCAGAGAACAGTTGACCAGCATTGATTTAATGTCTCGTTTTTGCTGAATATAATTATATGGTAAAAAATATGCTTGAAAGGTTGTTTTAATGTCCACCCTATCACTGTCACAGCGTGTCATTAATGTTAATATTTTAAAACGGACAGCACAGCATAAATATAATCCTATCATTACATATAATTCATAATTTTATCATTGTTTTCATTGCAATTTGTATGTACCATTTATTTGAATGACACAGCGTAAACATAATCCTATCATAATTGAATTTGATAGATGATATCATGATGTCACGCACATATATCATCAAATGACTTCATTTTATTATTATTGCTTTACTTTTTTTCTTTCTCATTTCATTGTTCTAATATTACATATAATTCATTATTTTATCATTGTTTCCATTGCAATTTTTATGTGCCATTTATTTCAAGATTAAGCAGGTAAAAAGTACCTAATAAATGCTCACTAATAAATCATTTATATCACTACTGACTTGGGGAGAATCCACCAGCCTCGTTGTTTTTTCACTTTTTATGCACTGCCTATTGTATTAACAACTGACTCCAGGAGAATGATCCTTTCACTACGATTACCTAATCTGTGGCCAGCGTTTAGCGAATCTAGCAGCATATTTGTATATCTGTCTTTGTTTATTAGTGTAGAAGTTTTTACTTGTGATAGACAATTAGAGAAGGACAACGCATGCTGTCTTCATGCTTATGTCTACTTTGTTTTGTCCTATGTATTGAGAAACAAGATGCATTAATTCATCAAAGGAGTGTGAAATCAAATTACACAACAATAAATATTACCAGTAATATATACATTGTTGCAGATCACAAAATACCTGGCAAGACTAATTTCACAGATGCCTTTTTTACATGAGCTATTTCTAGACATTTTGTAAACAATTCCAGCATCAAAATAAACTAAATTAACACTTGATAATCCAGAATTGATCAGATACTTCAACTCTTGAGTTTAGACAAATAAACAGAAATACTGTGGAATAAAGGTATGTTTATTTACAGATGATGTGAAAGATTAATGTTACGACTTGGATTGTAACACTGTTGAACGATTACTCTTGATTTTGTCCATACCTATTTTTCCATACAAACACTTTATTTTTTACCGCAGTGAGAAGACAAGTTTCTGTTGGGTGATAGGCCAGTGAGTGAACGACTCCAGTCTCTTTATGTGATAATTTCTTGATCAATTTTGCCTGAAAATATATACAACAGACTTTATTTCTATGTGAGTGCATCAGTAATCCTGCATATAATTATTGTCATTGTATTTTGAAGAACACTAAATCATCGACTTGGAGCTGCAGTATCAGATCCACCACTTATTTAAGTGGCAGATGTGCCATTTTATCTCTAATGAGGATTAGATGATTTCTGCCCAGACATACACTGTACTCACATCCACGAGATCCCATATATAAACCATGCCATCTTCAGAACCACTCAAGATGTGAGTGTCCTTGCAGTTGATACAGCTATCAATTTTATAATCTGTGTTTTTGTGTCCAGTAAATCTGTAAAGAAAGCACCAGTTTAGGAAATTGTGTGCCAGGATTGCAAACACCCAAAATGGCTACCAATTTGAAATGACCGCAGTAAATATGTGAGTAGACTCTCAGACCACAAAAAAAATCATTTCACAGGGTTGCAAGGCATTTAGCTGAATATAAGCTCAACTCTTTAAAATTAATAAACTTAATATGGCTTTCACGGCCTCGTTTTCAGTTGCACATGAAAACAGACAATGCCAATAGGCTCACAAATAAGAAAAACTTTTGTTTCAACCCTTTCAGTACGTGGGCCGTCGCCACGATGGCCTAAATGGTGTACCCTAAAGTACGTGGGCACGACGGAGTAATTATATGACGTCATACATTCTGGCCCAGATTTTATTCCAGATGGTAGATTTAGTAAATAAATTGTTCCATCAAAACAAAACTACTGTACTTCTGCTCACAGTGGAGTGATACACTGTGTCTGTTTCATTGAGACAGAAAAGTAGCGAAAAACAAACAAGAAAGTTTGTTACAAAAAACTGGAACATTTACAGCAATATACATTTTACTTACCTAATATTTTGTACAATATCAGCAAACAATGCATGTAAATTTATGTTCAAATATGAACTCATTGACATCGAAAATAATGCTCTATCTACTTTTTTGTATGGTGCTCCTGAAGGCCTGAAGTGAAGGCCAATGTCTGAACAAACAATTATTTGTGCTTCAGATCCATGAGCAGTTCCAGTGCACTAAAGATAAAATTAGTGTAGTTCAAACTCTCAGTGCGGGGACTCTCTATATACATCTGACTTCTTTATATGTCTAAATCTGACATCTGTAAACGTCGGACTCTGAAGTTTAAAGACAATACCCGCACTTGAAGAATTAAGATATTTCTAATGGCTGTAGACCCATAACAGAGCCAGGAAGAGCTAACTAAGACATTTATGTTTATTTGAAATTGGAGAAAACCCTCAGTCTCCATTGTTTAAACAGAAATAATTAAGCTTTGTAAGGGTTAAAGGGTAAATTTATTGGACAATGGTTAATTTGAAAAGGAACAAGTAGATTAGATGTCATATACATACTCATTAAGCATTTCTCCAGTATCTTTGTCCATCAGTTTTAAGGTGCTGTCTTGTGTACTGACCAAAACACACTGTCCATCTCGACTCAACGATACACTGGTCAAAGCTTCTGCAGTCAAAAAAATTATCATATCAAAGGCTAAGTATATTTATAGCCAGTAAAAATGAAAATTAGATGTAATATTTTCATGGCAAATATCAAAGTGTCCACCGTTCAACAAGGGTAATTACAAAAAGTGTTCTCAGAAAAGCTTTTCAAAGATTGGATAAATATAATATTGATGAGAGTAGGGCCTAGAGGTGTAAACATTACATTTTTAAGGAAGTGCTGTGGCTATCTTTTATATGCAAATATAGCAATTTCCGTAGTGGAAATTTTTAGCACAGAACAAGAGTAGGCCTAATTACTCCTGGAAAGAATTGTGTGAAGAGAGTATCGTGAAGCAAATCTTGGATATGTGATTTTTTAAATTGTCGAGCTCAACAATGGCAATCACTTGGAGAATGATTTTAAAAACTTTACAAAGATCGTATTAACATCATTAAAATTTAGTGCTTTAAGTGAATTAATGTACAGTTCAAAATAGTAGATTGACCACATTTAATAAATATTATTCACATTTTTCATATTTAAAAATCAAAAGTAGTTGATGCTTCTCTTTACATGTACATACTTCCAATAAAATCAGCATATAGCTTCCCCATCCTAAGGTCATAGCGGCGCAATCTCCCATCAGCACAGCCTGTTAATATTTCATGATCAGTCACTTCCAGGCAAGTAACACTGTCTTTCGCTTCATCTAAAACCTATGATATTCCAAAAAAGTGAAAATTACCATTTAAATGTAGAATTGTTTTTAAATATTTTCCAACCATTTGAAATCTGAATTGCTGATTTGAAAACAAACTAATATAATTCCAATGGCATTTTATTTGGTCAAAAACAACACAGCCTATAGTCTTGAACATACTAGAATTTATAACCATATACTTTAAAAAATTATGGATATACATGTACTGGTAAATATATTTAACATGCTTCGGAAAACTGAAATACACCACTCATCAATTGGTTATTGAAGATGAGTATCTGCCAGTTGTTTGATATGGGTCACCCACAGTATCACATATGACCCATGTGTACATGTTGCGCTGCCAAAACGCTAGTGTGCGTGCAGAAAATAGACGCACATTTTTGTTCAGCCCATGGACAAATACAGTGTAGTCATAATCAGATAATCCAGGAAATTATAGCACGAATATTTTTTTTTTTACTGGACCCCATCAATTGTGTTATAATGAATAACTACTGTATCAAGACATTCTCTGTATGTTATGATTTTAAAGTTAAGACTTGTACAGTGTATTTTGTATTTCACTTACCTGTATTGGTTCCAATCTCCTAGACTTGCAATCCCATATTTTAATGGTTCCATCCAGTGAACCAGAGAGTACTAAAGTTGAATCCTCATTGAACTGAACACAATTCACACATGCTGAAAAAGAGAAGTATTTATTTATAACACTACCATGACTACTAGTCATAGAAATAAGATTAATAGTTAACTCAAAAAGGTATTGCAATGTAACAAGTATACCCAGCAAACACAAAACATTTGTATAACTTTTATACAATGTCGGCCCAAAGACTTCGACGTTGGTCCGACATTGTATAAATGTTATACAAATGTCTTGTGTTTACTGAGTAGTAAACAAACTCTGTGAAAAAAATCAAAATAATTGTTTGGAAATGAACACGATAGTATGTGAAGTATGATTGAACAATGAGTTTATCAGTTCATACTTTGCTTTAAAAAATAACTGTCTGTCTGTCATGCCCCAATGATCCATCAAATTGTTATTACAGGCTTCATCCGGCAATTGTACAAACCAATGCCCAATTTAATTTTTTTTTTTTCAAATCTTAAAATATAACTGTAACTTTACTAATTTCATAATGTTAAGCTGTACAAACTCTAAAAAATTAGGAACTGAAAAATTATATGAATCTATTGGTCAAACGAACCTTTGTGATTTAGGCATGAGACAAGTAAATAGAGCAAAATTTTGTCAAATCGCTCACAAAATGGCCTTTTTGATTGTTTTTGCACTGAAAAGTTAAATAGGTCATTGTCTAAAACTACTGATATTCATATAAGTAATCGAAGGGTTGATTAAAAATATCACCAAACAAATTCCCCAGTGATATATAATGGTAATGTGAAGTATGAATATTCAATGATCATGAGTTCATACATTGTTTAAAAAATAACTGCTGCACAAGGGATATCTGCTCAACCACTTCAAGTCTGAGTAATTCTCTACTTGTAGACAGTAGTGGATCAAGATGACTTAGAATGGATGACAAATTAAAGTAAAAAAAAAAGTTTCATTCAACTATTCATCTAAATTTATATTAATTAGTTTGTAGAGATGCAAAATTATGCTTTAGTACATTGGGTTTAAAAGAATGAATATAGTAAAATACAAAGTCTAAGTTCCAAGAACTACATATGTATACATGTAGTAGCACTTACCAGCATGTCCCCGATATTTTCTCAAAAGTTTTCCTGTAGCCACATCCCAAAGTATGACTGTTTTATCCATGCCGCAAGAGCATAATTGACTGCTATCACTGGATGCGCATGCATCCAAAACCTCATATCCATGGCCATTGTAAACTTTCAACAGAGTTCCTTTCTCTGGATTCCACAGTTTTAATGATTTGTCACTGCCACATGTTAAACAATAGTTCCCATCCACTATGAAAAGAAATCATGAAATAAACATTGAATGATCATGTTCATTTCTACAGTAGGAAATGTTCTAAAAATTAAAATATCGCACTTTTAACAAACCATTACCATATAGCAGACCCATTAAAACCTTTCCAACAATTCCTTAATAACAATCATCTTGAACATGTTATAAATCAGTCTTGACCCATTCTATTTTACTATTACACATGTTGAATCTTATTTATAACAGATTGTAACATGTTATCATGGTTATCAACAGACCTATTATTAGTCAAAATATTTTGTAAGATTGTCAGAATGTCTAATGTCATATCTTATTGGTAAAATGGATAAATTGATAAAACACATTTCTAATGCACCAAGATCTTATTATGATTCTAGGGCGCAGTCTATGCCAGGGCAGCCATTATTCTACAACCAGGTTTTTCAAATTAATGTAGCAGAGACTGCTATTGGAAGAAAACAGTCTGAAATGTTTTATAGCAAATGCTAAAGTAGCTAAATTAACATGATTAATGTAACAAAGACTGAGATTTGAAAAACCAGGCTGAAATATTTTAATAGCAAATGCTAAGGTAACTTAATATTATATCAATGCCTAAGGTAATCCAAAGCTTGCAAAATAAAAATGTTTATATATAAGGACAGCCGGCGATGGAGCTGTTGTCAGACATGATATATCTGGTCTCTGGTCCAATTTGAAAACAATGACCACAATGTTATAAATATTATAGACCATGACTTATAAGAACAGATATATCACAAAGACATGATCAGGTCATTATTGAGTTCTATATTTGGTCCAAATCTGCACTTACTAGTATATATTTATCTTAAACTTTTAAAACTATTTTTTTGTTTTCCAATCCCTCCATCACATCCTTGGAATTTTCTCCATAAATCATAATATATATTAATATTATTAAACACATTAAAAAAAGGACCATCACATATAAGAACAACACTTGTTAACAAAAAAGTTGCTGATCAGCACCAAAAATTAAATGCAAACAAATTGAAACAATTTCATGTCATGATGGAACATGCCAAACATCCACATCCATATTTGCAGATCAATATGCTAGCCTGCCATTTTCAAACTCTTAGCTGGGGAGTCTGCAGGGTGAACTATGTAGCAGTCTAAGTTTGAAAACAATTGTGTCAATGAAATAAAAACTGTTTCATCAATGACCTTTGCTAAAAAAAATTTGCAGTAAAATTTTTGTCATGGAGTGACTGTTGTGTCATGAAATGTCTTAGAAAACAGACATGAGCTATTTGTATTCAATATTTGTATTTCTATGTACTTGATTAATGTTTCTGTATATATCCAGTATTCATGACAGATCACCAGTGATTCTGAATACCGGTACAAGTATTAGTAGCATTACAATTACAAATTCAAATATTACCAAAAAACTCTGTATTTATGAAAACCTTTTCAATACATTTTGAATACAATCCCTGGAAGTCAGTCACTGACTGTGTCCCACCCCTGTCACTGATATTAGAATCTCTATCTATACTCAGTTTTGCAAATAAAACATACCTCCACCCCAGATGACTGATTCTGAGTGGTGATGGCACACAGCAAATTAATGCCTGTGCTTTAACCCTCTCATTGACATAGGCCTGTCCGCAACACATTATGGTAGACTTATATTTCGTGACAACTTATATTTTGTATGGTAATTGAGGGAAAAGATGTTAGGTGGGGACTGATCTCCCAATAAATTATATATAGGCCTATGTGCACTGCTACAGAAGAGCTGCATATTTGAATGGTAATCAATTACAAAATGTCAAAAACTCAACTAAGTGTAATGCCTTGCAAAACAAAACTCTATTAAACATGAGTGACATACTGTATTTATTCTCATAAAAGACCTGGGCATTAATTAGAATAAGGGGCCTACACCTGGGGCTAGAGAGGGACTGGGCGCTTACTGGAATAGTTTCATTAGGGACTGTTCATAATTTAAAGTTGAGGGGGGAGCAACTTTGGCTTCTGGAAAATTTGATATCCATGCTCTGAAAACTGATGACCCCCCTTTTATTTTGTCACCTCCCTTTCATTGTAAATTATGAAGTCAAGGGTCTCCCAACTATGGACAACACACCTTCATAAATATATTGCCAGATCAGGGCTCGAAATTGGACTAAATATTTACTTGTCCACTCGGACAACGGGCTAAAAAATCGACTAGTCCTTCCCAAAAATATCACTGGTCCTTCCTAATAATTGCCAAGCAGGGGCACTTGTCCAGTAGGACAAGCTCAGTGAAACCAGAAATGTATTACATGTTATGCATTTCTGGTGAAACTGAACATGTGATTCCCAGATTTTGGTCGTCTCGGACGGGGCCAATTTCGAGCCTTGCAGATGAACAGCAATTTTCGAAATTAAAAGTGTTATTCATAGAACATAAAAAAATGTTTTTTGCATAACATGTGGCAGCAATGTAGACTTATTATATTGTATTACAACTTTTTTGTTTAAGCAAACAGGTTAAAATAGAAGCACACAATTTTTTTCAGAAAAAATAAAAATTTGTGTGAACAACCTATATACTGTAAGAAGGTTATCCAGTTGAAAATCTGTTTAAAAATCTTTATTTCGGACCCTGTTAGTGTCAAGTTAACTTAACATACAGTTCATGATTGCCAACTATCCTGATTTTTGGGGAACAGTCCTGCTTTTACACCTAGTTTCATGTGACCCAAATGCTCTTAAGTCCCAAAATCATCTAAAGTCACACATTTTACTCTTTGTCCTTCTTTTCATATTGACCTGAATGCAGTCTGTATTAAAATTTAATTTGCAATCACTATAATTTTATATATAGATACCAAATATTTAAATATAGCACTAAAACTAGCGAATTCAGTACCTAAGGGACTGCACAATTATAAATTGACACTTCATTATTTATTCTCCGTTTAGCACTTTTCTTTTACAAAATTTGGCTAATATTATTGCCCATGATTGCGTGCTTTGACAATATTATTTTTACTTTTCTTTTCACTTTGTGATATTTCAGTATTTTTTTTTTTTTTTTTTTATTATCGCCCATTATTGTCCACATTGGCTAAAAAAACATTTTCTTTTACAATTGGCTAATATTATTGCCTATTATTGCGTGCTTTGACAATTATTATGTTTACTTTGTGATATTCTGGTATTTTTATTTAAAAAAAAAATATTATTGCCCATTATTGCCCACTTTGGCTAAAAGAGCATTATCGCCCAGCCCCGGGGTGGCAAAACCCGGGCCAGGTAATATTGCCAACCCTGACAGAGGGGCATCATAATTTGAAATTTGCTACCTCTCCAATTGTCTAACTTTTGAACTATTTATATACATACAGTATTTTAGGATATTTTCAGGATAGTCTATAAGTCTATACCAAATGACTAGAAAATAGTGTTTTACAAAATTTCATTGCTTGAGTCTTGAAAATTGCTTCAGTCCTCAGATATTAATGTTATACATAGTAACATACTAGGCCTAGGGCCTACATAAGTCTCTAAGATAGACTAGACATGGGTACGCCATACATGTAGACCTATGAGTATGACATGTAACTCATGTGTAGGCCTACTAGGGGGGGGGGGGGGGGGGGAAGGGTAGCACATAGTCTATACTAAGATAGGGAAAGAGATTCTTGTGTACCCTAGCTGTCACTCACTAGCCCCAGTGGCTGTAACAGGTTTCAGCCACAGATTAGGCGCGTGCGACATTTATTTGGACTGTCATATCTGAATATATTATGGAATAATCAGGTCGAAAATAGTTTTTTAAGAATCAGTAACCAGGTAACATTTCAGTTCCATTCCAGCATGCTCAGCTCAGTCTCAGAGATAGCACAGTCATTAAAAGTTATTATGGACAATTTCGGGGTCGAGATCGCTCTCAGTCATGTAAGTTGTAAACATGCATGTTGAATTTTTCGGGTAGAGCAAATACACAATCCACGGCCTCGGAGAGGACGACACGGCTAGTCAATCACTGGCACCCGCTGGCCTAGCCTTAGTACATCGATCCGGATCGCTTTTTAAAAATTTTTACCAAAATTTTTCTCGTATCATTTTTTCACCTTCCTCCAACATTTCTAAAAATTTAGAGGATTTTTTTTGTGTATTATCGAAGTTAGACCATTTGGCATGTAATGAATTTTCAAAATTACAGCTCTCTTTAACACCATTAACGTGAAACAAGAATTCTATTACATGCCAAACGGTCTAACTTACAAAATACACAACAAAATCCCACCAAATTTTCAGCGATGTTAGGCTGAGGCAGGGCCTAGGGGAAGATGAAAAAATGATCCGAATAAAAATTATACTCGTCGTAAAATTAACCAGGATCGCATGATTTTCGGCAATATCTCTGTAAATTCTGAACCGATTTTCTTGAAATTTTGCAAATCTATTCAAATCCCAACAGCGGTAAAAATTTCGCAAAATTATATTTAATATTACAAAAGTTACACCATTTGACATGCGATAAAATTCTAGAATTAGTTTAATGGGTTTACAGAGGGAAGTTAAAATTTCCATTTATTACATGTCAAATGGTCTAACTTTTGAAATACTATATATAATTTTACGAAATTTTCAGGGATATTAGGATTCTGCTGAAATATGATTGTTACCAAATTTCATGAAAATCGGTTGACAATTGACCGAGAAATCGACGAAAAACATGCGATCCTGGTTGATCACTTTTAATTTAGGCAGTAGCTAATCGTACGTGATTCTTCATGGTGTAACTTTATGGGCAGCCTCGTTTACGAAATGACGGGCTTTCATTGACTCCCATTATAACTTTCCCGTACGAATAGCCACTCCGTTTAATTTAATGTGACTAATTGGCCAAGTTTGGGTATAGTTGAAAAATTTTAAACAGCGCCTGAGCTGAGTCAATTGAAAAAAGGATCTGGTGAAACAGACAACTCACCGGCTGACGCACGCGCAGCGGTATCGTGAGTTGACAGCTTCAACTAGGCCCCTACTGCTGTCCCTGGTCCGGGGGCCTGGTTAACTTACTGGTACAGCGTCCTGAGCAGTGAGCGTCTCGTGACGGTGAGCAGAGCCAGAGACCAGGACCAGGTCACTGTCACTGAGTGATAATAAAAGGTTTTATAGTTCTCGTCATGTAATTATGCTTGTGGAGTTATACATTATTGTAAAATTACCATTGAAGCGGACGTTTCGCACAGCTCCTTGTTTACAATCAAAACTATTAATCTGCTTTTCAACTAAATCAGGTGGATCAGTCATTTTAAATATTTTACTTCAAATTTTGTTCAACGTTTTGTTGTTTTCATTCTGCAGACGATTTTTTTAATAGAGATAAGAACGTTATCGAAATTAATTGAACTAACATTAGTCATTACCGGTAGTCTCAGATGTTGCGACCAAAAATGATATAGTGGGACCACAAATGGCACAAATAATGCATTTTGTTATTGGCCTTTTCTTACAAGAACGACCAGGGACCTACTATTCACGGCACAATTATTAGAATCACAATTTTTCGGCAAAATTCGATCTAGATTATCTTGTCGATTGGAGCAATTAACTATTAAAGAATCATTCAGCTTCAAAACGCGCATGCCTGGGACGGTCAAGTGTAGGCCAACAGTAGCCTATTGAGTACAGATTGACGGCATTAATATAGCCACTGAACTGATTACAAGATACTACTCAAACGAGACATCGATCCAATGCTGTTTTAATGTTAGGCCAACGTCTGCGACGCTGGCCCAACATTGAACCAACATTAGATAAATGTACAATGTTTGAGAGAAAGTCCTCCTGCCCAGCAAACGCAAGACATTTGTATGACATTTATGCAATGTCGGCCCAACGTCTTCGCCGTTGGTCCAGCATTGCATAAAGTCATACAAATGTTTTGTGTTTACTGGGTGACAATACAAACTTGGGGGTCAAGCAGTTTCCAAATCCCCGCAGTAATACAGTCAGTTTGTTTGCAAGTAGGCGACCAAGTAGGGGCAAAAGAAAAAGGCTTTGAATTATTACCTCATAGATGTCGCTCAAGTATATATGAGCTTGCTGTGATTTGAGAACTTGCTCTTAATGAGGCTTTGGGTATGAAACGCATATTTAGTATTATTATGGAATAGGGCCTTGGCTTACCCACGGGCACTATTGCCTTCTGGGGGACCCTTGTCCCGCGAATTTTGACAGCTGACTACACCTTTAATGAGGAGTGCGATTTTGTTAGAGGCCTTTTGAATCTTAAAGGAAGACTGCGCCTATAGTCAGATTCACATTAAATTCATCAACCAGGATTTTTGAATTTCGCGGATTTCTCAGTCAATTCTCAACCAATTTTCATGAAATTTTACACCCCCTATTTTCAATTAATGTCTTGATTACCCTAAAAGTTTCGCGAAGTTTTGATAAGTATTGAAGAAGTTAGACCATTTGACAAGTAGGCTAATACAATTCTGAGACGCAGCGAATAGGTTTATAGAGGGCAACATTTTTATTTATTCACTACATGTCAAATGGTCTAACGTGTAAAATATTTATCAAAACTTCACGAAAATTCCAGGGTGGTCACGACATGAATGTAAAATAATTTGTGTGAAATATCATGAAAATTGGTTGAGAATCTACAGAGAAATCAGCGAAAATCATTCACCACGGTTAATGTGAATCCGATTATAGGAGTAGGCATATGTTCGCGCATCTCGAACGACCATACTTTTCACTGTACAGTTATTAAAATAACAATTTTAATTGCTGCAAAATTCGATCTGGATTAGAAGATCATGTTGAGTTGAGCTAACAAATGGAGAATAAAATCCAACACCAAAAAGTGTGAATGCATCAAAATGTGGTGCAAGTGCCATCCACTCACGAGACCGTAGGGTCCAAACCATGATTCAGAAGACAATATGCCTGCGTAATACAACTACACTAGAGAATGAACGGTTCATGGCGCAAAATATCAATTTAGAGCACTGACGGCTCACAAAAAGTGTAAAAAAAGACATAAAGAATGGTAGATATTAGAATGGTAGATATTAGAGTTCAGACTGTACAACTAAATAAATGGAGAGCAAATTGGTAGCTTTATTTTGTAATTATTCGCCAAAACTAAAGTTCTTGTCTGGTTGAACGCCTATATTGAGCAATGTGCACACGCCTATCAGTGCAAATAAGATTTACCTAAATAGAAAGCATGTTATTTTCTGGATAAAGAGGGGGACGCAGGGGGTTTCTAACCCCTCCCCCAAGATGTTTTTGTTATATTGCCTACACTGTTTTTTTATAACGTATTATCGATAAATGTAGTAGGCCTATTCAATGTTATATTGCTAAGACTAGTCATATATACATCTATCAACACATTCAGATGATTAGGCCTATGGTAATTATCAAATCTCCACAGCCCACACTTAGAAACATTTATTAAAAAAATGAGGTGGACGAAGTCTTGTATAGGCCCTATACTTTTACTCGTAATATAAGTAATATTTATCACCATAACCATGGTGATAAGGTACGATGGGGGTTATCATATGTCAGCTATATAAAATAAAATCAAGCCTAAATAAAGCTATTTTGGCTAAGGGAAGTTCATGTAGCGTCACGTCCAGAGTGACGCATAGGGGGGGGGGGGGGCAGGCCTAACATCTGCCCCCAACCTAGCTTGTTGGGCAGGGATAAAATATTCAAAAGCGCAGAAGAATACTAAACGTAAGTTTCATTTCTAATGTCAAGGCCCATATTGCCATATGAAAAAGATCCGGGTTAATTATAAAATAATTATACAAATTATGATAAATAAGCAGGGGCGGATCCAAGGGGGTAGCTTGGAGGGTTTAACCCCCCCCCCTCGAAAAAAATATAGGCCTAATCTTATTAAAGGGTTTCCTTATGAACTGGTTCCAGCAGTGAAATATACCTTTGTCAAGTTTTAAACCCCCCCTCGTCAGTGAAAAGCTATAAAGATCTGCCCCTGACTAACAAGGCCTATCGGGTCGTGGATCGGGGGTAACCATTATTGGGTTTAACGGTTGCCCGCCGTTGTCGGTGGGGAAAATTACACTGAGCCTAACTTTATATTTTCAGAGTCCTGCCTGGTCGGCAGGGGTCGATTAAATGAAGTTCACAACAAGGATGAGTTATTTCTCTCTTTCTTTATTGTAGATTTCAGTTAGTGTCAAACAACATGTGTGCTACCTCGCGACAGAGAGTGACGGGCAGGTCATATCGACTGGTTCACCGAACGGCAGACTATACGTCCGCCTCCAATGAAGAGTGAGTCAAGAATGAACGAAAAGGCGCAAATTTGGCGCGTCGGCTGGGTCTAACGGAAACGGGGCTCGTTAACCCCTGATTCCGTTCGGCCCAAGTGAACTAGGTCGAGAAGACGGTATTCTATCTGTCGTCATCGCCACAGGCCTAAGACTCCAGCGGTTTGTGCTAACTAGCCAGGACTGTCGTACCCAGCAAACATTAGCTTTACTGTTGAGCCAACATCGTAGCCCCAGGTAGGGCCCCTGAGTTTGGCGATAGCCTGCGACTCTTCAAGCGGCGGTTTCCCACGTGAGCTACCAACGTCGTAGACAATAGGCTAATGGTAAACCAACGTTGGGCCAACGTCTCAAGTTCGCTGGGTAGTAAAAACGTTTAGGTCATATATAGGCCTCTGCGTAATGAAAAGATTTAGACCAAAATTAATATAGGCATCCATCCGAACTTAGCCTATATGGTGATAATGTAGATGACAGGTGTAGGCCTATTACCACTGATGCCAGTATTCAACTTTATAAGGTAGGCCTAGACAGCAATTCTGCTGCAGCCTTATCACGCTTACCTGTGGCTGATTTAATGTCGACTTGACATTTATTTGTCCCGTATGATAAGGCGAGGCCAGACTGCGAGTCACTCTTCGCTGTAGGCCAACATCATGTAGGCTCATGTATAACCTTGTGTGGGCTACATATTAACCTCATCCTTGTCTCCCCATCTCCCAATGCATACATGTGAGCTACATGTGCACCTGTAGGCTCTATAGTACACTTGGGTGACACAATAAGCAGGGGGTAAGCATAGCCCAATCGTGGCTGAAACAAAACTTGAAATTGAAGATTTCAGCCACAGATGGCTTCCAATAAAAAATGTGTTAGCCTACTTTCCCTTTTGCCTTCATAATTATGAAAGACTTGGCCTCGATTTATCAGGTCGATAATAGGACTGGTTGGTTAGACTCAGTGACATTACAGCTAGGCTCTACATCCCATGCTCAGCTCATATGTCACAAACAATATTAAAAAGTTATGTAGGCACTACTGTATCCTGAGTTGAAGTCAAGATCGCTCTCACCACCATATATGTTAAAAAAAACTTTCATTTTCTAGGATGAAAGGAGCACAACAATCTATGGTCCATGCCTTTACGGTGTAGTATATCACAGTTCTGGGCTATTATAATAGGCTATGTAGTAAGATTAATAACTGTCTTTATATTAGCGCACATTTTGTTAGGCTATAGTCTAGACTATCAGGTTATATTACAAATATCATTTAAATTTATTTATTCCAGCCGTAGGCTACATAACACAATAATCTTAAGGCTATAGTCCTGCTTAAGAAAATAGCCGTAGATTATAAAACAAATCCGTACCTAATATGGTCATATACCAACACTAACATATAGGCCTATATAGTTGCACCAATAGGCGTCTTCACATTACTCCAATAGGGGTGCAACACTGATTTTACAACGTTTTAATGGTTTATTGTCTACGCAGGTCATTAAACAAATGCGATATCAGTGGCATAGAACAGATCTAATGTAATATAAAAAAACATATGAATGGAATCGTGTCCAGTTTGAGGTAGGGTACCAAAACTGTTTTCACTAGTCTGAGAAATGTATTCAACTTTTCCATGTAAATTCCATGTGTGGAGGTTCGTAAGATGTACTATTGTTCCGTGCACACCTTTATTTGACGTAAATTGAACATTTTGGCGTTTTTTCAGTCGATATTATGAAAGATTTCTGAAAAAGTTGACAATTTGGCGCCGAGAAGCGTTGCACTTCGCCAATAGGCGTGTTTTTTAATCTGCAGTACAGGGCGTACAGGCAAAGTCCACAACAGAGGTGCAGGGAGAGGTGAAGGAAGAGGTGCAGGAGGAAACTACAGCTAGGACTTTAGAGAATGAGATTTTCCAGAGAGATACAGACTGTGAGATTGCTGACATGGAGATACAGGAAGAGATTACATTAGCCACCAGCCTTGGTGCCACCTTTCCAAATGCTGCTTCACCACTACACCACAAAACTTCCTGGACAATCCTCTGAATTTGCCGCTGTATGAAGACCAAGCACCACAGCATGAACATACTATTCCTTTTGAGACATGCAGAGAGAATGAAAGATGTTGAGAGTTAGCACAGCTGATCACATTTTTATTTCAGGACTGGCCAACAGGATTAGGGCGGATGATGAAGAAGACAATATCAAATATATGGACTCTAAATCACAGAATTTGACACACACACAATATTACAATGTTTTTGTCTTTATTATGGTTCTATGATTTTCAATAGGGTAGATTCAGATAGAGCGATACACCTAGGCCTTTTTCCAGCTATGTGCAGTTTGTTATTCAAGAGCAGCAACTGCCTACGCTTAAACCTCAAGCAGCACACATCTACTGATCATATATGTACAAATATTACGAGTATGAATGTTTCTGTGTGCGCTGCAGCCACGAAAGTAAGACTTGTCAGTGTACATCGCTCTACCTGGATGATTTCAGGTTGAGCGATACACTTGATTCAGGTTGAGCGATACACTTATGTAGGCCTATGTATCACTTCCAATGAGAAGACAGGCTCTATAAATACCTAGTAGTTTATTTTTAATAGATAAAAATATCAACAATGGAAAGGCAATAGGCCTACATGATAAAACCAGTTTGAGTAAGGGGTTGGAGTGGAGTGAGGGTGGAAGTGGAGTGAGGTTTGAGGGTAAAGTAAGGGGCTAGGGTCGAGTGAGGGATGGGAGTAAAGTGAGGGGCCGGGGTAGACTGAGGGGTGAGGGTAGAGTGAGGGACGTTAGTAGAGTGAGGGGTGAGGGTAAAGTGATGGGTGAGGGTAATGTGAAGGGCCGGATTAGATTGAGGGGCCGGGGTAGACTGAGGCGTGAGGGTAGAGGGAGGGGAAAGAGTAGGACTCGTGAGGGTAGAGTGAGAGGTGGGAGTAGAGTGAGGGGCAGAAGTAGGGAGAAGGTTAAGTGAGGGCGCAGGAGTAAAGGGAGTAGATTGAAGGGTCAGAGTAGAGTAAGGGGCCGGAGTAGAGTGAGGGGCCGGAGTAGAGTGAGGGGCTGGAGCTATTAAAGTGTATCGCTCTACCTGAATAGGCCTGTATCGGTCAACCTGGCACATTCAGGTAGAGCGATACAAACTTAGTTTGGCGCGTATTATTGCAAGTATGACCTCATCAGTATTGCAATTGGTGTCACTCTATAGGGAGAGCAATAAAAGGTTCTGATAAACATCCACTTCCATTTGTACCAAGGTAGCTCATAATAAAATCCTTAGCATTATTTCCTAACCAATCCTAGTGCCTGACCCATATGTCAGACAAGCTTTTGACTCAACTCATCACAAGATCTGATGTCCAGTTGCCGTTGTGGCGGTTAAAAAACAGCGCTCTTCAGGCAAATCACGTGAGAGGGCTAGCCGCTCATACAGTAATAACTCAATTCATCAGGTGGCACTTATACTGTTCATTGGATTTGTTTAAGCTTAGCTGTATCGCTCTACCTGAATGTATCGCTCTACCTGAATCTACCCTATAGGAATCCTTGTATTAGAATGTGTGATTCGGCAGCCTGATCACACCATGTGGTCTTATGATATTGTAGTGGCATAGTAATAGTGATCCAGAGTTTATATAAGGATTGGCTCCACTGTTTCCAGTCCCTTACTTTTCAGACCCCTGTGCAGGACAGACCTATAATAATGTAGAGACCAGTGTCAGGCTATGACCATGTGTGATCCAGCCATGTGCTTTTAACTTTTGCCTACTGTAAACTTCTAAATTCTACAATCGACAGATTAATATCAGGTATCTATTCTGAATAGAACATAAATTGTCAAGACTCAAGCATTTGAAATCGAACAATCCAGGTAGGAGAATTAACACATGCCATGGTGAATGAGTCGCTGCTATTAACACAGGCTCTTTATAGTGCATAGCCCTTCTAGATTTAAACTGTCTGTATCTAAATCATAATTGATTATTTTCACCATTAATTTCAGTAATAATTAATTTAGCATACGGAGGGGGTCATACTAGAGTCATAGCAGTGGCGAATCCAGAATGTGCAAGAGGAGGGGGCGTTATCCACATTTTGGCTGAAAAAAGGTGTTTTAGTTTCACTTTATTAAAAAAATGCATGAAAATTCAATATTTTCACCAATAAAGGGGGGAGGGGGGCGTACGCCGGGTACGACCTATGCTGGATCCGCCACTGCATAGTCATTATAATGACTATGACTCTAGTATGACTATGACTCTAGTATCATCAGACTGTCATACAGAGTGATAGACATTATAATCTAGCAGTCAGCTGGTAATTTATATCATTACACTTAGTTCAAATCTTTTAATTATCAAGTTAAACTGATAGTCTAGATCCACATAACTTGTACCTGAATATCATTACAAGATCGCACAGGTCTTGACCATTCCGTTTGCTATATTATTATTACAAGTCCATATTAGTCAGTGTAATCTGGGGAAGTTTAGGCCTATTGCCAAGTACATACAATGCTATTATTAATTGTACTTTGCTTTAATGTTTTCAAGTTAAAGTCTAAAGATTGCCTTAAATTTAGCGGTTAGGAATGTGTGTCTGTTATAGACAGTGTTAGTGGTGCCTAGGTCTAGAAGGCTAGGTGATCGGTTATCGGTATGTTTAAAGGGTAGACAGTGGTAGGGGAGAGTCGGGGTTCAAAAATGCATTTTTCGCTATAATCAGTAGAATTCAGATATTATAATGTGTGCATTAATATTACAGAAGCAATAAGGATTCTTGCTATAGGGTTAGGCAGTCAAATACATAAAGATAGCTGATATCCACTCAACTTGGATCCTTGAAATGTCACAAAATTTTACATTTTACAATATATGGCTGTTGTGGGGTAAGTTGAGCCAAATAAGGTGGGATAAGTTGATCAACTGGCTCAATTAACCCCATTCATGGCTCATCTTACCCCAGTAGGTAAACATATTATTACAGAATGTGGATCAACTAACCCCACTCGACATGGCTCATCATACCCTAGTGGGTATAACATATTATTATATAATGTGATATAGTGTAAAAATGTCTTTATATAATAGGTCAATATATAAAGACACATAATAATAGTATATATCTTCTTAATAAATAAAAGATGACAATGATCCATGCATCAATACAGCCTATAATGCCTATTGTATCATTTGGGACTTGGAAGAGATGTGTCAACAAATTTGACCCTTATGCTGATGTGATGTTTATTTTTTATTTTGTGCATTTTCTGAACATAAAATAACATGTTGGCATGTACATTTGTCAATTGTGAATTTTTACCATAGGTAATCAACCTACCCCCTTGCGTGGCACAACTTACCCCATACAGTGGGTTAGTTGAGCCCTTTCACCACTCTCAATTGTGTATCCATAACTATTTTTTTTAAATGTTCTTTTCATCTTTCAATGATGTTGGATGTAATATATAGCCATGTTTTAAAAATATCCTAACCATTCTGCGATCAACTGGCAAAACACCAGACAAAATATAGTAAAAAGTGGCTCAACTAACCCGACTCTCCCCTACCTAGATCTAGGACATTAGGTGATCTTGAGTTCTAATTAGGTGCTCAGTGTTATGCTCAGGGTAATGGTATAGATGTAAACGGTACCTACTTAGATCAGCTAGTGTCCATGACGGAAGCCGGGTTGGTGCCCGGTGGTACCCGTTAGTGAATTAGCGTAAGGATCTATGGGGTCGGGACATAACTCGTGGCACTGGGTAGCCTAATAGGCTCATTAACTGAGCTACGCCTATTATACCCTGTAGACCAGAGGAGGGTTGACTGGCACAAAGTAATCTTTATTGCACCACCAGGTATCTATAAATACCCCCTGGTGTTGCATATTCTATTTGAACATCATTTTGTGGCCATGTCCTTTCACTAGAAATAGATTGCTAGTCAGTTAGCATCGGGTGAACATTTACTCATCCGGTTTTTTATTATATGGGTAAAACCAAAAATTGGGTAATTTTACATAAAATTAGTGTCCCCGGGACTTAAAGGTCTGCATTTTGAATTAAATATCGAAATATTAAAAATAAATGGTTTAACTTCATGTTTGGGCATTATTAGCCTACTTAATAATGTTCAGATTATTTGTAAAAAAAATAAATGTATACATGGTTTTAAAAGAGCTCTATGTCATGGAAACGTGGAAAATGGCATGTCCCCAGAAAAAATTCCACTATTTGAAACTTCACTGTAGGATACTAATACACAATATAATTCTAATAATTACATTTCATGGCTAGACATCGTTCACTTAAACTAATCAATAATAAAAATTTGACCTAATTTTGATGAATATACATGTCCCCACATTTGCACTTTACTCCGTTACCATCATTGTAGCATACCCCATCAAGTGAATATTCATGAACTAAAATTATATCAAGTGTAGTTTGACACACTGAAGAGCCTTATACGAGTTTTTCACTTTGAAAGAAATAATATTGTTGAGTGACAAGTTATTCGAAACAGGTATTACCAAAACGTTAGAAAATATGCTTTTGTTTTTACTACTCTGCTCCTAGCATTGTGGGTCTAAAAACGAGTTGGTTTTATGCTTGCATGCCTAGAACAGTTGCTATGGGGACTATTTCCACCCGTATGATATATCTTTGAATTATTGCCCAAATATTTTCATTAATCCCAAGAATACTTTTAGTTTTACTATTCTGTTCAACTCTACTCCCTTACCAAGAAAGGGGAACGGAGTAGTGAATTGCCAAATTTTATGGGTTTTACAGTCATAATGATTGATGATATAGTCTTTTAAAACATGGCTCGTTGTCCCCATATACATAGAGCACCCATTTATGATCGATGTTATGATAAGAGAATATACAGTTTATATTTATGTCGAGCCAAACATTCGGTAACGGAATTGGGTATTTTTTGGCTTGGTAACGGAGTTGAAATAAGGATTTTTGTTTATCCCGTCAAATTTTCTTAAATTTTTAGCAGTTCTGGAATACGATTATGCTTCAATAAGGATATCACGTTTAAAAGTGTAATGTCAAGCTAAACAAAGTACCATCAATTTTGAAATGGTTTGAATTTGGTAACGGAGTAGTAAGTGGAATGTTGCAACTTTTTTAAAATTACGTTTTTAAAGAGAAAAAAAAATTCTAGCGCAGCCATTGACTTTTTTATGCTCTATTGAGATCAGTGCACCAAACCCATCAAGTGGTTTTCATCCTCTTCGCCTCACCTCACTGCCATTTTTGATGCTACAAAATTACACCAATTCTTGGTTTTACCCATATAAGCTTGCATATGTTGTAGCATCAACAGGGATCTGCTAAAGCATATATCTGTTTCTGCAAGTCACAATTAGCTGTAAAGTGACTTATCGTTTATGAATAGGCCTACTGTGGTATACTGTGTATATATGTCAGAGTGATTTAACGTTAGAATAAAGCGTGTAGATAGTTTTCACAAGTTTTGTGCCTTTCTGGAGCTTACTTATTTGTAAGTTCCACTGAATTGTCTGTTCGACGCATTTTCCCCATGATATCGATAGTTATTAATTGTCGATTTTGCTTGGTATTGCTCCGTTTTATCATGTGTTTGATACGTGTAATCCGAACGATGAGTGTCCTAATGCCCCCGGTTAGGTAATTTATTCCGAATTAGTTATCTCGACCATGGAGACTGCAGTCCTGACAAATTTGTAATATTGTAGGCTGGAGTAGTCACTTAACTGTGACAATACCATGTGATTATGAGTTTTTATTCTCAGAATCACACCAAAAACTTTTCAGCACACGGCCAGGGTAAGGTTGAAGCGGTTGAAGCTCTAGAGAGCGACATGGAATTTTAGCGGCCATCTTGTATTTTGTTAAAGAAACTGAAAAATTCAAAAATAAAAAATTACCAGGCAAATTCCTCAGGGCCAGTATGCATACTGCAAATATCTGGAAATAATCCGAGCAGGGGTTTTTGAGTGAGAGCAGAAACAAAATGCGGCGGTTGGCGGACTCAGCAAAAAACACTAAGTCTCCACCACCACATAGTATATAATTATATTGTATCCACAGTCAGCAGCTTACAGTATGTCACAGTAGAGCCTATTGCATAATCGGGGGGGGGGGTACAGCTAGATGTGGCTTGTCCCAGAAGGCATGGTTCGTATAACCTAAGGCTCAGCCTCCCCCCTCTCCCAACAATGTGCTGTAGTATGTTATCTGTTCTGCAAAGGCAGTATCTGCTCACTTGTAAAGTGAGCAGCTACTGCCTTATGGCTTTGCATGGCAGTTTTAGGTCAACGCTGAGTTCAACTTACATCAGCCAATGTGTTATCACGTGGTCGCTGACAGCCAATCAGCAGATGTTATCTGAAATGGGACACTTTCGAGAGGAAGGCCCAGCATTGAAACAACACTGGGTCAATGTCACGTGTTTATTGGTATGCCGTGCATACGGTACTGAAAGGTCCACTGACCAGCGATGTGACAACCCAGATATTGTGTGTGTGATTGGTCAGGGAAGACTATCTCGTCCTATGATCTGCTTAAGATCTAGGCCAGCCTATTTAAGAATGTTCTCAACCACAATTGTAGCTATGGTGTCAGAGGCATTTAAAGAATGATTCAACTGCAAGACGCGCATGCCTGGGACGGTCAAATATAGGCCAACAGTAGCCTATTGAGTACAGATTGACGGCATTAATATAGCCACTGAACTGATTACAAGATACTACTTAAACGGGACATTGATCCAATGCTGTTTTAATGCTAGGCCAACGTCTGCGACGCTGGCCCAACATTGAACCAACATTAAATAAATGTACAATGTTTGAGAGAAAGTCCGCCTGCCCAGCAAACACAAGACATTTGTATAACATTTATACAACGTCGGCCCAACGTCTTCGACGTTGGCCCAACATTGCATAAAGTCATACAAATGTTTTGTGTTTACTGGGCATGTCAATACAAGCTTGGGTCAAGCAGTTTCAACATCCCCCCAGTAATACAGTCAGTTTGTTTGCAAGCAAGCGACCAAGTAGGGGTAAGGGCCAAGATCTTTGAATTATAAACTCATAGATGTCGCTCAAGTATATATGAACTTGCTGTGATTTGAGAACTTGCTCTTAATGAGGCTTTAGGTATGAAACGCATATTTAGTATTATTATGGAATAGGGACTTGGCCTACCCACGGGCACTATTGCCTTCTGGGGGACCCTTGTCCCGTGAATTTTAACAGTTGACTACACCTTTAAACTAAGGGTTAGATTTTCAAAGGCAATATATATTATTGCAAAATATTGCATCGATATAATGATAGATTTGGTCTCGAGAGTAAAACATCTGCTAGCTTTCCCCAGTTTCTAACTCTCATTGTGGTAGTTTCTCAAGATTATATTATGTTATATTGGCCTAGTTTGATCCCAAGGTGGACATTGCTTTCAGTGAAATCTATGGGGAATCTACAGGGTATAAACCAATGGCTCGAGTCCCAAGACACAGCTAAACAAACTGGTAACGCTAACTGGCGTAAAATTGACGACAGAAATCCTAATAAGTCAGCAGCAAATACAGAAATGTATGCTTATTCAAAAAAACGTTTGGTGGGCCTACCATAGGCTATGGGGGTACTGGGATGATTGCTAGTAGTAGTACTTTTCGCCCCCATCCGGGGAGGGTCACTAGGGATCTGTTCCGTTTGTTGAATGCTGTGTATGGCATTGTACAGAAGCACTAGTCTACAGAAATCATCCAAGCGCAGCTGCAGCCTCCTCGTATCTGGCCATAATCTTCGGGCGGATTGCTAGTAGCGTACCCTGGTTCCTCCGTTCAACAGCGGAGCCAATGCAGCACCCGCATCAGTGCATGCGCTGCTGTAGGCCGTGGTAGCCTTAAATAACCGGCAATAGTGTGTTTTATGACATAAGGTCTCTCACACGGGCAAAGAATGGAGTTACCCTTCCTATTGTTACTCTGGGGACTATCCGCTGCGCGAAATGCCACATAGTTTTAGCATTAAATTGCACAGCAAAACCTAAGTCTCCGGCCGTCTGGGGGTAGATCCCCTAGACATGCCCAGAACCCCTTATTGCGCGAGCGAAGGAAAACGCTGTCAATAACCCACCATGCCCTATCAGCTCCCACCCTCACTTCATCATCTATACATCATTCATCTCATCAATTGACTACGACGTTTTTATCATATTAGGATGTCACTTAAAAGACCATTTGTGCCGAAAAATAACGTAAAGCAATGATTTACTACTACTACCGTAGGCTATGGAATGACAGGAAACTGAACCTGTGTTGTCATCTTTGAGAAGATGTCAGTGATAGTCATTCGGGGCACACAGAGTACGGACAAAAGAATAAGTTTCCAGAATCCGTTGAGTGAAACATATTAAAACATTATTGGAATGAGTTACAATATTGTAACAACAATTGTGGAGTATACAGTATATCATTTAGTATTCTGTTTTGTGTCGACATGGGCATAAAATCAATTTTGCATGGGACAATATATTACTTTTGGGAATTATCTTTATTAATACAATCACTACTACATGTTCGTCAAATGCAAACCATTCATCTTCAAAAAACTGCTCCTACTCATGGTGGCTTTGCCAGTGACCTGTCAAAGACGAAAATGTAAGCTGGCGACATGCCAAAAATTACATTTTTATGGCATACCTGTGGTCAAAAGCTGATGTTTTCTTGTCTAGGCTATGGATAACTATACATTTTTCTGAAAGGTCTATGCATGAACTAAATGATGAAACTAGTTAAACAAGACTACATAAGTCCAGGTGCTCCCGCTCCAAATTAGAATTTGATTTAAGCAATGTAGGGTGTAGGGTTTTTGATGTAGTCCTAGGCTATGTAAAAAATCAAGACGCAAGACAACTAGGTCTAAGAGGCTCAGTCTAAGAGTAAGATAGAACTAGACAGTCTGTCAGAGATGGCAAACCTCCATTGAAATTAATGATCCTAATCAGTATCCCAGTAATGTTCTACCTATCTGGCACGGTTTACCCGATATCAGGCCAATTGAGGTGAATAATGGCTGATTTACGGTCATTTTGAATTCGATATAAACTAGTTAAAAAAATTCAGGGTGCATCCTCCCTCGAAACCTCACATTTTTTTTATAGTAATTATTTGTTTTATAGTAGTGGTCTAGCTATCTAGCACAGCTTACCTGATATCAGGCCTATCGAGGTAAATAATGCCGATTGTTGGCCATTTTGACTTTGATAAGAGTTAATAATTTCCAGGGTGCATCTTCTCCTGAAATCTCACATTTTGTTTTATAGTAATGGTCTAGCCATCTAGCACGGTTTACCAAATAACGGCCATGCGAAAGTGAATAATGGCAGATAGGCGACCATTTAGAATTTGATCGAGTCAAATTTTTTCAAGATGCATCCTCTCCTGAAATCTCACATTTTGTTTTATAGTGATGGTCTAGCTATCTAACAAGGTTTACCAAATATCAGCAATGTGAAAGTAAATAGTGGACGATAGGCGGCCATTTTGAATTTGATTGAGTCAAAAGTTTTTAAAAGCCAACCTCTCCAGAAAATTCACATTTTGTTTTATAGTAATTATTTGTTTTATAGTAATGGTCTAGCTATCTAGCACAGCTTACCTGATATCAGGCCTATCGAAGTAAATAATGCAGATTGTTGGCCATTTTGAATTCGATAAGAGTTACTAATTTCCAGGGTGCATCCTCCCCCGAAAAATCACATTTTGTTTTATAGTAATGGTCTAGCCATCTAGCACGGTATACCAACATGTGAAAGTGAATAATGGCCGATAGGCGGCAATTTTTAATTTGATCGAGTCTGAATTTTTCAAAATGCATACTCTCCTGAAATCTCACATTTTGTTCTATAGTGATGGTCTAGCCATCTAGTACGGTTTACCAAATAACGGCCATGCGAAAGTGAATAATGGCAGATAGGCGACCATTTAGAATTTGATCGAGTCAAATTTTTTCAAGATGCATCCTCTCCTGAAATCTCACATTTTGTTTTATAATAATGGTCTAGCTATCTAACAAGGTTTACCAAATATCAGCAATGTGAAAGTAAATAGTGGACGATAGGCGGCCATTTTGAATTTGATTGAGTCAAAAGTTTTTAAAATGCATCCTCTCCAGAAAATTCAAATTTTGTTTGATAGTAATTATTTGTTTTATAGTAATGGTCTAGCTATCTAGCACAGCTTACCTGATATCAGGCCTATCGAGGTAAATAATGCCGATTGTTGGCCATTTTGAATTCGATAAGAGCTACTAATTTTCAGGGTGCATCCTCCCCCGGAAAATCACATTTTGTTTTATAGTAATGGTCTAGCCATCTAGCACGGTATACCAACATGTGAAAGTGAATAATGGCTGATAGGCGGCAATTTTTAATTTGATCGAGTCTAAATTTTTCAAAATGCATACTCTCCTGAAATCTCACATTTTGTTTTATAGTAATGGTCTAGCCATCTAGTACGGTTTACCAAATAACGGCCATGCGAAAGTGAATAATGGCCTAAAGGCGGACATTTTGAATTTGATCAAGTCGAAATTTTTCAAGATGCATCCTCTTCTGAAATCTCACATTTTGTTCTATAGTGATGGTCTAGTCATCTAGTACGGTTTACCAAATAACGGCCATGCGAAAGTGATTAATTGCCGAGAGGCGGCCATTTTGAATTCGATCGAGTCAAATATCCTCTCCTGATATCACATTTTGTTTTATAGTAATGGTCTAGCTATCTAACACGGTTTACCAAATATCAGCAATGTGAAAGTAAATAGTGGACGATAGGACGGTGACGGCGGGAGCTAACAAAAGTGGAGGTCATTACAAACGAGAACACTGCTGGGGTTACGTGATTCTTAAAGTTGCGGGCTATGTCCATATAGGCCTACAGTGGTGGCTCCGGGGGCAAGCAAACCCCAAATATACAAAAGGTTATGTGGTCATGCTCCCAAACCTCCCGCTGCCCTTTTTTCAGATGTTGTTAATGTTTTTTATTGGAACATCATCAAAATGTTGACACCACAACTTCTTTCCTACGTTTTTGTAAGAGCATTGTTGTAATATTGTTGTCAACACGTCCCTAAAATGCTGTCATGCAAGCGTTTTTTCAACGTTCTCCACCAAATATTGTTCTAATGCTGTAAACAGGATGTCTATTGAACATCACAACTGCAACATTATTTTTATGTTCTCATTTAAGGGTTATTCCTACGTTGTGAGTAATACCTTGTTTCAAAGTAAACATAAAAGCGTTTTTCACTTGTAAACGTTTTTTGAACGTGTGGGATGAACATCTATTCGACATTGTTTCAACGTTGTTTAGTCTTGTGTAGTGTGTGCTTGGAACAGCGAAATTTGTCGAGACGTCCTCAAGATAAGGGAAATTTAAAGACTGCATTATGCAGTGATAATAGTCACTGTGACTCTCTTGCAACTCCCTTACCTTATGGAGTATAGGGTTTTTTTCACTCCGGAAAAACAAGAATTTCGGTTGTGCAACCTAAAACCAGCATTTTATTACGCCCCAAGGCATAGTACAATAGAAAATAAAGATAAGACTAACAATAACATTTTGAAGTTAAATCAAGGTAACCCTGTGTCACATCACGACAGAAAAAATGTGATACTTGACCATGTTGACGGGTCACAGATTCCACAACAAGGGGCCCCTTCGGCGAATCTGTCCAAAACCACATGGAAATTGTAGAGCGTGCCAAGGCGTCAACAACGACGCCGTCCGCACCACAAACATGTACGCATCTATAGTTCACCTCCCACCGGGGTCACACTGGCCCTAGACGATACAAGGGACATCAAAGATTAGCCCGACAGATTGATTGAAATTTTGCGTATGAGTTTTTTGGCAGCCATTCTGAACTGGAATTTTAGACTTTCAGATTTTAAATTTCAGAAGGCCCCACTGAGTTTTTGCACTTTTAAATAGATATATATTTGTTTGTCAAATGGAATCACATTCAGAGTGCCCAGTACACACCTTGACTTGTCTTTCTGGTGACTTGATGTTGTATCACTATCCCCGATGCTAGCCCAACATTAAAACAACATTGATCCAACGTTTTGTGTTTTAATAGAATTGCAACTGTTATTTTAATTGTAGCATTTAAAAGGTTTCAACTGTCCATACCAAATACACAATATTGGTTCAATACTGGGCCACTGTCTGCGACGCTGGCCCGGAATTGAAACATTGGATAAATGTATTTTTATTATGAAATCTAGAGACTAAAGGGTGGAGTCGGTCTGCACATAGGGGAACCCTGTTCACCCTCCTGTTTTCATTCAAGAAATGCATGGAGAATCACCCGACATGTACATCATTGGACCAACATTGGACCCTAGTATAGGCCTACTGCCGTGCAAGCCAAAAGGCAGTATCTGCTCACATTACAAGTAAGCAGATACTGCCTTTCGCCTTTGAAGAACAGCATGGTGATCGTGAAAATCCTGGATAAATCCGGAGGAACATGCTGGATGGCTTAGAAAAGTCATAGAAGTAGTCCTGACTACTCTTGGAATGTTGTGTCAAAATTTCAAACTTGTTGAATTGATAAATATTCAGGGTGAAATAACGTCCTACAAAAACCTGCAAAGAATAATAAGTTTATTAAATAACCAGACAAAACTTAGTATATTTGGGCATAGCCCAAATTTAATTATATAATGTTAACAATATATGGACACTATGATTTATATGTGTGTATTGTTTATGTCTGCATGTCTGTTTGTATTAACGTGAAAGCTAAGATGAGATTCAGTATCAAGTTGACTACTCCCGAGTCCTATATACAATGCCATAGGCATAGCGGCCTAGCCTATTTTTCATGATAACTGAACATGTCTTCTTCTGAATAATATTTTTGAAAACATAAATATTACATTTATATATAGGGCCTATACAGTGCACCTCCTGACGGGCGCTACCGACGACACTGAGCCACGAGGCTATGCCCACTCACTCTTTCACTTGCGATCTACTCAGGGAACAGGGCGGACCTGCCGTCTCCCTGCTCCTCGCAGCTCAAGCCACGAGGCTGCCGCCGCGTTCGACATTCCATCACCATCCTGGGATCCATCTGAGACAGTGCACAGCGAAGTTGAAGTTATAATCAATAAAGCATCAAGAACCATCATCGAGTCAATCTCATATTATCTATGAAATTTTGTACCGTCGCCCCGACGGGAGTTAGAATAGGCTAGGAACTTCGACCCAAGTTATGACTTTTTTGTATATTTGGGGTTTGCTTGCCCCCGGATCCACCACTGTATATGGGCAATGCCCTCCATTTCAAGAATCATTTGACCCCAGCAGTGTTCTCGTTTGCAATGACCTCCACTTTTTTAACTAGTTTCATCAGTTAGTTAATGCGTAGAGCTTTCAGAAAATGTATAGTTGGGTAAAACCAAAAATTGGGGTAATTTTGTAGCATCAAAAATAACAGTGAGGTGACTATCAAAAAAGAGGAAATGAAATGATCGGGCTTTAGGCCACCTTTGTGCACACATAGGCTAAACTGGGCCAAGAAAACAAACAGGAGAAAAACCACTTGATGGGTTTGGTGCACTGATCCCAATAGAGCATAAAGAAAGTCACTGCCTGCGCTAGAATTTTTTTCGCTTAAAAAACGTCATTTTAGTTGCAACATTCCACTTACTACACTGTTACCAAATCCAAAAGATTTCAAAAATGATGTTACTTTGTTTAGCTTAACATCACACTTTTAAACGTGATATCCATATTGAAGCATAATACTAAATAATCTTATCTCAAGACTGCTAAAAATTTAAGAAAATTTGACGGGATAAACAAAAATCATTATTTTAACTCCGTTACCAAGCCAAAAAATACTCAACTGCGTTACCAAATGTTTGGCTCGACATAAATATAAAATTTATATTCTCTTATAATAACATTGATCATAAATGGGTGCTCTATTTATATGGAGACAACGAGCCATGTTTTAAAAGACTATCATCAATCATTATGCCTGTAAAACCTATAAAATTTGGCAATTCACTACTCTGTTCCCTTTTCTTGGTAATGGAGTAGAGTGGAACGGAGTAGTACAATTAAAAGTATTCTTGGGATTAATGAAAATGTATTGGAAATAATTTAAAGATATATCATACGGGTGGAAATAGTCCCCATAGCAGCTGTTCTAGGCATGCAAGCATATAACCAAACTCGTTTTTAGACCCACAAGGCTAGGAACGCATTAGTGAAAACAAAAGCATATTTTCTAACTTTTTAGTAATACCTGTTTCTAATAACTTGTCACTCAACAATATTAATTCTTTCAAGGTGAAAAACTCGTATAAGGCACTTCAGTGTGTCAAACTACACTAGATATAATTTTAGTTCATGATTATTCACTTGATGGGGCATGCTACAATGATGGTAACGGAGTAGAGTGCAAATGTGGGGATATGTATATTCATCAAAATTATATCGATATCAATTTTAAGTCGAATTTTGATCATTGATTAGTTTAAGTGAACAATGTCCAGCCATGAAATGTAATTATTAGAATTCTATGGTGTATTTGTATCCTACAGTGGAGTTTCAAATAGTGGGATTTTCTCTGGGGACATGCCATTTTCCACGTTTCCATGACATAGAGCTCTTATAAAACCATATAAATATTTTTTTTACAAATAATCTAAACATTATTAAGTAATAATGCTTAAACGTGAAGTTGAACCATTTATTTTTAATAGTATTATATTTAAAGCAAAATGCGGACCTCCTAATTTTATGTAATTTTTACACAGTTATCCATAGCCTAGACAAGAAAAAATGCCACTTTTGGCATGTCCCAAGCTTACATTTATGTCTTTGACAGGTCAGTGTTCATGAGTAGGAGCAGTTTTCGGAAGATAAATTGTTTGCATTTGACGAACATGTTGTAGTGATTGTATTAATAAAGATAATTCCCAAAAGTAAGATATTGTCCCTTGCAAAATTGAATTTATGTTCATGTCGCCACAAAATAACAGAATACGTCACATTTGAGTTAGTTGTCTTTATCTGCAAACAAATATAAAATCAAATAAATTACCTTCCTATGTGATGAATATGTAGTCTGAGGTAGGTATCACTATGTAGGAAGTATGTGTTACTAACATTGTTACTCTTGCAATCACCAATACAAACAAGCAGTCGATAATTAATGTTGAAGAAAGCATAATACATGAATTTGGAAGATATAGTTATATGCACACTTAACAACAAATGGCCCTTTAGTTACTCACTAGGTATGTCTCCAAGCAGCAAGTAAAGTTTAGCCAGGCCACTGAACACAGTGGTACAATTATTGTACATAAAAGAAAACAAATCCAGAATATCTTACACAAAATACGCTACATTTTGTAACGTATTTTGCTCTTTAATAAAAAACGTCGTAATAGTGCATTTTGCTTCGTAGTAAAAGTACAAAACACTCACAATATGGAGAATACAGCTATTTACTGGATATAGTGATATGCAATATCATTATAATATAACGTATTTAGCATTTTTTTTTGAAATTTTAACCAACAGGAACGAAATGACACCAACTTAGTGGACCCCCTCTATATATTGTTTACAAATTATCAAACATGTGCTTTGACAAAATCACTTCGATCAGTCAAAGTAGCAGTGTGTAATAACTTTCATTAAACATACAAATACAGAATACGTTACAATTAATTCTGACATGATTTTGGCCATGGCGAAGTATTATGAAATCGTAGCTTAGATACAATTATTCTGGTAACAATGACAGATTTTGTTTTATTTTTGAGGTTTCATTTTAGACAATATTGCATGGGTACTAAACATATACACACTACTTATCTTATTAGGAACAAAATAAAAATAAAACACTAATATTTTGAATAGTCCCTATTTCTCATATACTGCAATGTAATTGGACCATTGAAATAAGTGAAACAACATTGAAACATAAATATCTTTTATTTTGCATGTTTTTATTTTACATAGTATTTATAAGAAAAAGTTTGATACATATCACATATTTTGGAAAATGTTTAAACTATAAAAAAATGTAACGTATTCTGTATGTGTTTTTACTATTTGAAAAAATAATCGAAATTGATGTTTTAGACAATTTTTAGGAAAAAACCCCGAATATCTAAATTTTTAAAATAAAGTTGCACGAAGAGGTGTAGAGAGAAATAGATTTTTTATATGTAGCGTGTGAAAAAATCTTGAAGTGGCGGGCTTCGCCCATATATTTATTGTAAAGCACAAATATTAAATTATTTGTGCGTTCACCTGCAATTGACAAAAACAGACCGCAGAATGGAAATGACTGCCACCAAAAATGCATTTATAATACAATTGTATAAAATGCATTTCTGCTGCTACCCATACTGTAGTTGCAGACGAACGTGGTTATTGCTAGAAAAAGATTATGAATACAAATAATATCAAAATATGTGACAGATGAATCATAACACAAACTCGACACATACATGTAATTTGTGGATACTGTAGACCTGGTTAATTTCGCGTGTTTAGATTTTCGCAGATTTTTGCTTTTGTGATTTTACAGGAATTCTGGAATTCGCGAATTATCAATTTCGATGATAGGTAACGCTATTATAATATTAATTTCGCGAGTTTCTTAAATTCGCGAATTAAAACCTCGCAAATATTACCAGGTCTACAGTAATTAATCTTAGGCAGTATTAATGAGTCTTTCTGGATTGGATTCTAGAAGGTTTTCTTATTTCTTGTTGTGTTGTTTTCGATTGTTCGTAATGCAAATATACATAGCCTGCTATCATTGCCATAATTGAAAATACTACAAAAAATACATAAAATAAAGTAAAATTTCAGTTCATGACAATCACTAATATATATACGAATTATATTTGCTATCTATACAAAATTAACAAAAACAGCTATTACCAGCATCACGGTTATGAAAATAATGATTACTTATAGCGCATTAATGAGATTGTATTAGAATTGAAATGTTTTGTAATTTAACTTACCAGATATTACAACTGGTGTTATAAAGCCAATAGTGATCGGTGCAGTCTTATAGATAAGATTTTCACTGACATAATGGAACAGCACAATCACAAAAGAACAAAATGTGACATGATAAAGCCTGCAGAATAGGAAACAAACGTAAATAAGGTCAATTGTACAATAAAATACAATAATTATTACATCAGCGTACGTTTAATTTTAACCCTTCCCTAATTCATACCGTGTGGGAGACCGTGGTAACAACCATACGGTACGTGCACCATCTTACTAAGATTGTGCACGGGGTAAGATGACTCCCAAAAAAAACACCATCTAGGGAAGTCATCATAACGTGGATAGACAATTATTATAATACAATTTTTAGTCGAAAGGTGTGTCAAAGGATGATGTTGCAGACATTTGTTTGACAGTTTCGGTATATATTTGTATATTTTCATTAATAATTCTTGATTTATTGCTAAGTCACAACAAACGCCGTACAGAAGACTGATCATATTAGTGCAGGTCAATGGCATAACATCAAGGATAAAGTTTAAAAATTTCTGAGACATTCTAGCAATGTAATTCATCTTTATATCGAGAATCGCAAGGGGGCAGCATTCAAATACCAAGGGGGGGGGGGTGTAGTTCTTGAAATTGACAAATTATTTATTTAACTTCTTATATGCAATGCTTTATTTTTTCACTCTCTGCATCAAGCAAAATATTTATCTCACTATCTTGGAAAAAAAATTATGCCTACAAAGTTGGATCCCGAACTAGGCTTAGTAATGATGTGAAGGGGTTTTAAGTCGTCTCATTCCGGCATGCGCAAGCGTTTTGTCAACAATAGGTTGTTGTTATTGTTTTATTTTGTGTTGTTGACTATCTATTTTTAGATCGAGGGAAGCCACAAAATGTATGAGAGGAATCAGTCAGCTAGACAGCCCCAATGTTTGTTTGTTTAGTTGCTAGCCTTATAGCCGGGCTGCCCGGGCCTTCCGACAAGTGTCAATTGCTCTGAAACCTAGACACGATACCAAGAGCTACAAACATCAGATCCCTGAGTATCAGGCTAGACAACCACACTACAATTACCCCGATCTCGCCCCCAGCTCTCCTTCAGTTTTCCCTGACGACTACTCAAGGTAGCAAACCAATCTGGGCAGAATGGCAATGTCACGTGTTGGCATGAACACATCACATTGACATAACAAAAATGGTCTCAACAAAAGTAGTGCAGTCAATGTGGAATGTTTTTATTCAATTATGGTAAACTGTTGCGGCATGTAGGCTATACCAGATAAAAAATAATTAAAGCATCTTTACATTGGACAGCAGATAATTGCAGGTGTAATACCGTAGGCCTAACGGTTTTGTAGGTGGGAGCTTAGGTTCAGCCCGGGGGTTTAGCCTATTAGTCTTACACAACATAACTAAATCGGAAATAGATGAGACAGATAATATTAGCTTTATTAAAAGATAATAAATATACTAGGCCTACTACTATTACCAAATGCAATAATGGCATTTTTCGGTTATTTTTAAACTATCAAATTGATGTAAAATTAATAGATCTAACAGCTAGGTATTGTCTGTGCCCGGTAGGCATTGCCTGTGACATGCCAGCTAGGCCTTTTTCTACATTTCAATATGAATGAATGCCTAACCAAATACAGTCTACGAACTTGTACAAGACTCCATCTGTCAATTTGGGGTGTTTACATACATGCTACTGTAGTCTCCTGACGTAAGGAGGGTGCAGTTGGCATAGTAACCGATTCCTGCCAGCCTGAACAACCTACCATAAAGGGAGCACTGTATAAGCCTATGTGAGGGGTGTGTATGCGCTAGGCCTGCCATCAAAGACTTATTCTGTATGCCATGTATGTTCCACTGTGCCATCTCCTTGATCCGGCGATAGTCCTAGTTATTATTTTAACAGGACTGCACGTTTTCATCTATATAATTCCTATAATGGCTGGTTTGAAACCATTTTCTGGCCAAACCTTTTTCTGTTCATGTAAGAACACGTGTAATCGGCCATGTCCAGTCCAAATGCCCCAGACCCTGTTTTCACGACAACAAACCCCAAGTCTTGTTCCGATTTTATGTATAGGCCTATATAACACGAGGGATAAGGCATGTAAGCATACAGACCGGATGTGAAGGGGATTCTAACGATGATAATCAGTCAGCTCATAATGTGGGTTTATTATTTTTTTTAGATTCCTGTTTGAGAACTAACCAGCACAAGCTCTGACACCAGTGAATCTGAGGGGGGGGACATAATTGTAATTTATTCTTGGTTGGCCTCATGTAGTTTATTTCTAGTTTTATCTCCTCGCCGAGGAGGGCTGCTCACTGTATTTCACACGGTCCGCCTCCGCAGTTATTTGTTTTCAAGATAGCTACTAATCTATCAACTTCTGCTTCCGCATACTTCAAATAGCCGTCACATACCACTGGGAATTGTTTTGGTGACACTTTGATTTCCATATCATCAACCCTTTAATTACTATGGCCACTAACGAAGAAATGTTTGTTAGCGCATTTCAGGAAAAAGTTGCCATCAGATCTTTTAATTTGGCAAATATGTTCAGCTATGTCAGCCAATGACCTAATTAACTTTTGGGATCAAACAATTTTAAAATGGCCGTTCAGCGGCCATTTTGAATTTTGTAATATTTACTTAACTCAAGAAATGCAAAACGACTGGACCATGGATATAAAATAAAATGTAATCTCTCACCAAAGGATGACAAATTTCACACTAAATTAAAAATCCAAAATGGCCGCCAGTCGGCCAATTAAATTTTTTTTTAGCAAACAATTTTGAAATAGTGGTCGAGTGATAACGGAACGCTGCTTTCGTGTTAGTTTCTGAACAACTTTTTCTAGTTTGTAATCTACTCCACTACTAAACAGCTGATCGGTTCAAGAATGCCCCCTTCCATCAGAATTTTAAATATTATCTTTGTTTATTAAATTATATTACTCCATACTCTCCTTCTCATTTCCCTCCACCCCGGGCCTCCACCACAGCTAAACAACATCGTGTAGCTTGCTATAAAGATAGTGGAGGGATGTCGAATTTTTAAAAGTAGTAGGGCCTGTCTAAACAAGCAAGCAAATTATTTATATATTTGAATTAATTTATCAAGTTCTGTCTGTATAAGAAAAAGTGCATAATTACAAAAAAAAAAAAATTCCTATGATTAAATTTATTTATTTTAAATCAAATCTACTCTACATTAACTGATTATTAAATATAATTTAATAACATTTAAACTATGGTTACTCTACCAATTCACAAAAGGAAAAGAAAATATCTGCCACCATTAGCAGACAACTAGTTGAAGCATAACCACCACCGGTACCGGTCACGGTTAATGTAAGTAGGGGGGGGGGGGGCACCAAATCTTATTGGCTCAGGTATTTATCAACCCCTCTGCTTTGCAAAATGAATATTAACAAAACAAGTAAAATCATATAAACAACTTTTTTTATTTTCTTTTATAGCCCTGTAGGCCTATATTTTATATACTATATACAGTTTGTCACTTCTTCGGGGCAATCATTTTCAGCGTTATTTGAAATGAAAAGAAAGTCTTCTAGCACGTCTAAATCCTCAGGTGTCCCTAGCTCAGAGGCGTGGTATATGCAACATTTCCAGTACCCGGTACAATAAACTCAGCGATGAAAATAATTTAGATGTATTTGAAAAACAACCTAAACATATTTGACTCCCCATTAAAAGTAGGCTTATGTATCAATAAAAATCTTATGTACTGTAGATCTGGTAATTTTCGCGTTTAGATGTTCGCGAATTCGTGATTTTGGAACTTTTCGTGAAGTCTAGAATTTGCAAATTATCAATTTAGATGATAGTAGCGCTAGTATAATAATAATTTTCGCAAGATTCTTAAATTGTCCTCCTCGCGAAAAATAAAACCTCGCTAATATTGCTGGATCTACAGTAAACAAAACAAAAAAATATTACAAATAGAATATTTTTTTCTAGCAAAAGGTATAACATTACTAAGCTAAATAAAGAAAATAGTGAATAGTGATACACATCCACCTGTTTTATAAATAACAAGAAATAACTGTTAACGTAACTAGTACATCGAAGAGGCCACTTTTAAAATATTAGTTTTTAATAAGTTTTTTATGTCAGCATATAATTAATTTATACATGTGAATATCAAGTTATATTACATGTATCAAGCAAAAGCCTGTATGGCAGAATTCTATACGGCTATACCTCAGACAAGCAGCTTTGAAGTAATCAGGGTGAGAATGTCATAATTTGACGAAAAAAAATTAATGATGACCCCCATGACCTGGAAATTTTTCTGATTTTTTCCAAAACATTATGCAATCTAGGAAATAATACTACCCTCCAGTATGCAGAGATTCCAGTGGGTCATGGGAAAAAATCCGTTTTTACTTTTTTTTTAAGTCGAAAAAACTTGTTTTAGATTGAAATTTTTAGGTCATTAAGTATCATAAAAATCTCAAAACTGGCATCTCGGGTATGTCAAATATTGGGTATTTATATATCATAATTGGCATTGAAGTTATCACGGTAACAAGGTCCAAGTTTGATGAAATAAGATTAAAGATGGCCACCAGGTGAACAAGATGCCTGAAGTCCTATACCATCCCCCGCCATAAATTAGGCTAACAGTTTTTGCGGTCACAAAGTTCACTTGTGGTGGCCATTTTAAATTTCAGTAAAATCTCCTGCACATTTCCAGATGGTGATTGTGAAATGTGAATTATTTATGACTTTAATTTTTCGTTTTTGCGACCACAAAAAATTATGAAGTTCATCCATGGCGGCCACTTTGAATTTCAGTAAAACCTTGAAAAAACACATCTCTATACCGGGGGATACGTTATTGCAAAATTTGAATAATTTCCACTTTAAAATTTAGGACCTTTGGACCATTTTGAATTTTAGTAGCATCTTTAAAAAATACTGTGCAAACACTCAAACACACTTGGCTGATGCACTGACTCGAAATGTCCACAAATCTGACAAAACCGCTTCCAATATATGTTATGCCAATAATAGAAGATCAATGATAAAATCAAGATGGCTGCTATATCAAGAGTTTGGATCGCACATGAAAAAGGACAATGACAAGGTGTTAGTGATGCAACATCGGTATCTGGAGCAAAATTGAATCAACACATGCTATCTGCCACCGAGAGAGGGCTAAAATATAGGGCTAAAAATTAGGGCACACACTAGTTGCTGATTGATTATTATCATCACTTCACCGTCCGTTTCCTATGCCATTTTTTAGAATTAATGTTTGTTATAATTATTTGTGAATACAGTTCCGGGTGGCCACATAAATTTTCAGACAGACAATTAAAAACATAAGCAAGTGAGTGCTCTGTTGGCATTCCTCTAAAATTGTAATTCCTAGCCCCGACCCATATATTTTTCAGATTTGACCCGTATATTTTTATGAACTTAAAAAATAAAACCTCGCTAATATTACCAGAAATACAGTAAACAAAACGAAAAATATTACAAATTGAATATTTCTTTCTTAACAAAAGCAGTGATAATTCGGTACTCCGGGTCAATTGATATATTTTCAAACTGTTTGTAGATATATTTCCAACGTTACTCAAAATCATGAAATGGGTTCTCTGATCTCTTTCCTTGGTGGAATAACAATGTGTGGGATATTTGGTCTTCGGACAGCTCAGCAGGCTGGTACATTGGTGGTTCACCATTTTCCTTGGAATATCATATGGTGTATATCTCAGGTGTAATCACAATTTCTAGCAACCTTCTGAGGTAGCAGGACAGACTTCTCACTTATTTTGATAGAGCTCTGTTGCATTCTGTAAGCAGAAAAAGATCAAATTATTTTTAATGAACCAACCATAAATATTTTTTATTATTAGTTTGTCCATCCTGAAATTTTCAAACTGTTCGTAGATATATTTCCAACGTTATATACTCAACATTATTTTTATTTCTAAACCCTTCCTATCAGTTTGAAAAATATAGTCACAAAATTTATAATAAATTGCTAGTTTGAGGCTATGGTGCGACCATATCCAGTATTTGCAAGCGTGTGTGTAAACCCTTTGCGCTATGAATTATTTTTAAATTCAAGATATGGTAGCATTTACATCAATTTGTAAGGAAGAGCCCAGGTGATCATTGTGATCAAGTTATATATATGCGAATTAGCAATTTTTTCAAACTTACCAGGATAATCCCCCCAAAAATTGACAACAACATTTTTTGAAGATTTTATAAATATTGACGTCTATCATGTCTACAGCGTCTATGATAGCAAGATGTCATGTTATAAAAAAGAGCCAAATTAGCCATTCAAACCCAACCAGGGTAATCCATCAGAGATTGAAAAAAAATGAGGATCAGATGAGTAATGGGGACTGTACAGTGTTTATGTTGTTGAACTGTTTAAGAATAATAATGATTAGATACATGACAAATATTTCCACCTTTTACAATTTCAAAGTTTATAGCCAATATTAGAAGTGCCATGGTGGCCATATTGGATATGCGAATTAGCCTATTTTCAAATCAGTAGTAACTAGATCTTACATTTGCATGGCAAATATGAAAGTCTCCACCTTCCACTATTAAAAGTTTATTGCCAATGCAGTAACGATGGGGCTATATAACATAAGTGCCATGGCGGCCATCTTGGATATGCAAATTAGATTTTCGAACTCAACCAGGGAAATCCATCAGAGGGTGTTTTGCGAAGATCTGATAAATATTGGCGACTTGAGAGCATTAACATCGATCTTGAATATACAAATTAGCCCATGGCGGCCATGTTGGATATGCAAATCAGCTGATTTTCGAGCTCAGTCAGGATAATCTATCAGAGGGTGTTCAGGAAAAAATCGCAAAGATCGGATGAATGTTGGCGACTGAAGAGCGTTTACGTCGATCTTGGATATGCAAATTAGCCCATGGCGGCCATGTTGAATATGCAAATTAGCTGATTTTCAAACTCAGACAGGATAATCGATCATAGGGTGTTCAGAAAAAAAATTGTGAAGATCGGATGAATATTAGCGACTGGATACCGTTTACATTGATCTTGCATATGCAAATTAGCCCATGGCGGCCATGTTGAATATGCAAATTAGCTGATTTTCGAACTCAGGCAGGATAATCAATCAGAGGGTGTTCAGGAAAAAATCGCAAAGATTGTATGAATATTAGCGACTGGAGAGCGTTTACGTCAATCATGGAGATCAGATATGCAAATTAGCCCATGGCGGCCATCTTGGATATGCAAATTAGCTGATTTTCGAAATTCAACAGGATAATCCATCAGAGAGTGTTCAGAAAAAAAGTTGCAAAGATTGGATAAATATTAGCGACTGGAGAGCGTTTACGTCGTCAAATTGTTGAAGAATAATAATAATAATATTAATAATAACAACAATAGACAGCACTAAAACAATAAATCTCCACCACATAGTGGGTGGAGACTTTATAAATCATATAATGCTCAAGAAAACTTTGCTGAAAATCAGATCTTCGGCATACTGACTGCTCAGTGAATTCTATATATATAGAGAAACTAGATGTACATATTTATCATGTAAATCTAACCAGCTTCAGAGGGGGATCTGTGAGCTGATTATAATAAAGATATAACAACAACTTTCTTCTGTCAGCTTGGCTTATTGCTCCATGTTTATTTTATACAGTTGACTCCTTTATTCATCTGCTCCTATGTACAATATCCTTTATCAACTCTCTCTGTTACTCACTAACTTTATCCCTGCAAGTAGCCATCTTATATACATGATATACCCCAGTAGTGTTGTTTAAGCAACAACACTGGTTGTCAGTGATGACCAGTGCCAGGGGTAACCAACATGTGGTAACCCATATCTGCGACAGGCTGGTACACATGATGGCTAATCCCCTGATGATCACACCCGTTGTTATAGTGATCTCAGGCCTGTGCCCACTTGCAGAGATGGTCTACTAATCCCTATAATCTCTCAGATGCTCTGCTGTCCATTATCTTCACATACACTTCTAAACATAATATATAATTAAAGTCTATACACATTAATACAATATATCTACATTAAACACTTATCCAAATACAATACATATATGACGGCTGGATCATATAAACACCCAAGAAGGCTCCCCCTCACACTTTTCAAATAAAAATTGTAAATTATTTATAATCTTACCAGATAATCAATTTGAACATGTAATTATCAAGCAATATATTTTGAGGCAGATGCTAGCAGCTTTAGGGCATGACAAGGTGCTAAATTTTGAGTCAAAAGGAATAAAGATGGCCGCCATGACCCAGATATTTCCCCAAACTTTGTGAAAAATTGACTTACTCTAGGAATTATTACTACTATGCAGTATGTTGAATATTGAGTATATCGGATAAGCAGCTTTGAAGGTCTCAGGGTGACAAGGTCCTAATTTGACGACAAAGGAGCAAAGATGGCCAACATGACCCGGAGATTTTTGTTAAACCTTCCTGAAAAATTGATGCAGCTTAGGACATAATTTTAGTTATCAGTATCTGGAACACCGTATGAATCCGAGAAGCGGTTTTGTAGATCTATCTGGGTAAGAAATTACGGGTGCGCCCACACGTGGCGGCAGTGCAGCGGCGACGGACAAAACCGTACAAAAACAAAAAGCCCCCCCCCTGGCAGGGTTTACATTGATATATATAACATGTATAAGGAAATGTAATTTTAAACCATCTTGAAATGAAAATTAGCCGATTTTCAAATGTATTGAACCAGTGTTTCGAAAAAAGATATGAAGATTGGAGGAATGTTGATGACTGTAGAAGGTGACAAATAAGAGAATGTTTATAAAAAATAGTGAAGAAAGGATGAATAATCATATTGTTATTTAATCCTTTACACTGGATGCTATATTTGCGTGGCAAATATGAGAGTCGCCACCTTCCACTGCAGCCATCTTTGCTATCTTGCTAATTAGCCAATTTATTATTTCCAGAGATTACTAATAATAGTAATAATAACAATACACAAATTTAAAAAGAATACACTGAAAATGAAGGACTCACTAACATTAGCGAAATTAAAACATATCAATTGAAAAAGGTGCATGTTTATAATGAATCTGCACGGCAACAAGAGCAGTGATATTTCGGTACTCCGGGTCAAGTCCCAGTCCTTTTTAGTTTTCTTTCTAATTCTTCCATCTTCTTGTTCTTTCTCTTCCAATTCCTCCTATGTATCCTCTTCCATTTTTCCTTTTCTTCATTCCTTCTCTTTCATCTTACTTCTACTCCTCCTCCTCCATTCTGCTTTTCCTCCCCATTCCTTCCTGCTCCTGCTTCTCTTCATCATTTATCTCTCTATCCCATTCCTTCATTCTCCTTTTCCTCTACCTCCCCTTTCTCCTCCCTCATTCATCCTGCTTCTTTTTACTTTCTTTCATTAGCATCACAGTATACTCCTCTTCTTTTTTCTCATCCTTCATCTAGTCTTCCTCTTTTCTATCTCCTTTATTCTCTTCTTTCAATTTGTTCTGTTCTTCAGTCTCCACTTCTTCTTCCTCTTCATTCATTCCCCTTCTTTTTTTTCTTTATTTTCAATGTCTCGCCTTCTCCTCCTTGTCCTTTTCTTCATACTTCTATTTTTCTTTCCCTCTTCATTCTTTCATGATCCTCCTCTTCATCCTCCTTCAATTCTCCTTTCCTCCTCCTCCTATAATTATCCTATCCTTATTTTTTTATATTTTTTTTGTACTTATTCTTTTTCTACTTTGTTTTCTCCTTCTCCCTCTCTGTCCTTCATTCCCTCTCTCATCTCCATCCTGCTGCTGATTTTCTTCATATCACCCAAGGCCTTTTGACCTATTTTTTTTTTTACATCTATCCACCAAAATAGCCTAATTTTTTCAATGTTGTTGATACATGTATCTGGATTACTGTGCCAGATAGCTAGACCATTTTACTGTATCTACATGCATACATACATGTATTTATATACATACATTACTGTATTTAATACTAATTTTTGTTTTAAAACAGAATGTGTGGTTTCAGGAATGCATTATGAAAATGCTCTGAGAAATTTGAACTCAATCAAATGCAAAATGACCAACTTGCGGTCATTATTAACCGTAGTCATGGTAGTATGCATAAGATATGGAAAACCTTGCTAGATACATGTAGGTAGACCATTACTGTAAAACAAAATGTGCGGCTTCAGAAGTGATATATGCCCTGAGAAAAAATGTCAACTCGAACAAAATTAAAATCAGGGACTTGTGGCCATTATTGACTGTGATATATATTATTATGTTTCCATTTCAGCTAAAATAGGCCTGCTATTTTAAACAATACAATTTAAAATTCATTTGATTTTGAGTAAGTGAGAAGAATGTTCAATCTGTTAATTGCAGAAAACTTAACGCATGGATGGATCTCGTAGGCCTACTACATGTCCTTGGTGATGGTATAATAGTGCTCACCCCTGAGGATCAGTAAAGGTGGTTATATTCTTTAAAAACATTTATAGCGTGGTTTGTGCAGCACTGGTTATTAATTTTTAGAAAAAAAAACACTTATGTCTAAAATAAGAGAAACAAATGTACACATGTGTACAGGAGGCACTAAAGGGAAAATTAATAAAATTTAAAAACTATGATGACATAAATACATAGGAGATGACTGTCAGGGTATTTTACATTTGATATTTTTTGGCATCTCCAGGACTGATATTTATAATTAACAGAAGTATGAAAGTAAAGCTGGCTAAATTATAAGACATAATTGTACTTCAGTGGCGGCATGGCAATCCTAGAAGAAGATGCAGCAATGCAGCGATCAGTTGAAAGTATTATTTAATTACCATAATTAGCAAAAATAATTACATTATTTTAGCAATGTAGCCATGTGCACAATCAAAATCATTACATTGACAGGGTTCCCACTCAAAACTGAAAACAAAATTCCATGATTTTTCCATGATTTTTTCAATGATACCAGGTTATTTTTTCAGGAAATAAAATAGTGCTCAATTCCGTTTTGGCTGCATGTGTAATTTACCTAAATTGTTATCATTTGCCTAAATTGTTTTTGTACATCAAAAGATTTGGGCACATATATATGCAACCACCAGTAGTCAAATATCAGGCTATTAGAAAGGAACACTTGTGCAAAGAATAAATTCTGCAAAATTTATTCTGATATTGAAAAAAATGGGGATAACTGAAGCAAAATTCCATGAAAATGTCCTTTTTTTAAAATTCCATGATTTTTTCATGCATGGAATTTTTTTCCAGGTTTTCCAGGTGAGTGGGAACCCTGCATTGATATTGTGGAAGACAAATTAGCAACATAGCATTCATCAGTTCATTTTAAAGATTTTTGTTAAAATTTATTTAGTTGAAAATATAATAATCAGACTTCAGCTATGTTTTGTCTGAGAAGTTGTCAGCTGCCAGTACAAATAACAAGAAATAACTGCACTACATTTAGGCCTACTCACCGGATAGCCTACATCCAATTTATAATTTCAATTTCCCTCCCTGTATCAAAAGCCTAATAGGTGGTTTCAGGAGCTATGAAATACATTTTCAGGCTACATGTATATTTCCCACATTGTTCAGATGTCCTTAGTACACTGGAAAAATGAAAATGTTATAATTTGTAACAACAATACAAAAAATAAAATATAGAGCTTGATAAAAAAATAAATGACAAAGAAAGAAGCTGATTATTATTTCATAACTGGAATATACAATTCCACAAACAATAAACAAACAATGTCAGTTATTTAACACTTGCCCTGCTAAATTATTTAATTACATTGTCATCTTAAAATAATTAGGAATATTTTCATAGATTTATATTCATGAAAATTGAACATCTCCAAATACATGAAATATGAGTTTAATGCGAATAAGCGAGCATCAATATGATCAATATTGAACTTCCTATTTATCAGTACATGTATGTACATGTACACTGTACAGTATATTATTTTCAGTACATTTGAGTTAATCAACCCTTAAAGCGCTTAAATACTGTTGTTTAAGCCATGGGGACCAAAAGGGTTTTTCAATTTAAAATCATCATGAATCTTTTAGTTAGCTCTTCCAGCTTCATTTGATATATGTTATAAGTCTACAGCCATTATAAATATTTTTACCTTTACAGTGCAGATCAAATGATTTTTTTACTCAAGATCACAGTGCTGGGATCAAATCTAGACTTCAGAATCTGACGTCTAAAGCTGATTCCAGCGCTTCAAGGGTTAAACCGACTGAAAACTTTATGGCTGTGGACTCACAAGGATTCACTTTAAATATCAATCAGAATTACATTATATTATTTATATGTCATTCAAATATCTTATATTGGCCTGTATGTAGTTCACTTTCAGATACTGCAGTGATTGTGGATGTAGCTTACAGTTACAATGAACCTTTGCTCATGAATACACAATCTCATGTAGGCAGATAGACTGGACAGACTGGAATTTAATCTAATTGTGTTAAATTTTCCGGGTTGTCAGGCTTATAATACTGTAAACCGGGGCTATTTTGCCACACTATTTACATATTTGAAATCACTGTATTGAAGCTACTTTTTGAAGTAGGAATATAAAGTGTCATAAATAAGGGTGATTGTGTAAGGTATTTACATACTTAGCATAGTTTGTATTTATGACTTTGAAATAAAAATGTATGATATATGATGGCAAAATAGCCCCGGCAACCGGGGCTATTTTGCCACTGTAGCTAATTTTAAGAATTAAAACCATTTGTCACAATCCGAATAAAAATATTTTGCCATGTAAATATTTTTTAATTCAAAATAATATAATTGAGCAGCTAATCGAATGAAAATCAAATCAACTGAACAGTCAGTAGCAGTTTTATCAATCCATTTCATATAACATAAATATGGTAAATGTACCATACAGACATAAACATGAAATATTAGGTGAAAAGTCATTATTTTTCATGAATTTCCTTTAATTTTTAAAATGAGTGCCTCAAAACTAGTATATAAATATTTATATAGTTTTTAGGGGTCAGTGAGTCTAGTGGCCAAGTCTGTTTTCATATCATATAAACGAGGCTCTGGCGGCCATTTTTAAGGGGTGGCAGAATAGCCCCGGTGTGGGGTGGCAAAATAGCCCCGGTTACTTTGAAGTGCTCGAAAAGGCTCAATATTTGAATTTCATCAATTAAATTTTTTTTATGTGATAAGGACCCTTCAAGTATCACAAAATAAAAATATATACGTTAATATAATGGATAAATAACATTCCAGAGGTCAAATTTGTCCAATTTCTAAAAAACACGTAAAAAATACCACTTCGGTAAAATATTTTTTACCGGTGTCAAAATAATTTTTTAAATTTTGTGAATAGACATAAAAATGTTCCCTACAATATAGTCTAACCTAGGATAATCATGATAATAGTTATTTTATTACCTTATTTATTGAAAACCAGAGGGATTTATCAATTTTCTTAGGAGGTGGCAAAATAACCCTGGTTTACAATACTCAAAAAAAAAAAAAAAGGGATTTTAGGCCACATTTGTGCACATATACAATTTAAGCATGATAATTTAAAACCCTATTTTTTCATTGCAGATCAAATGATTTTTTTACTCAAGATTACATACTGGGATCAAATTTAGACTTCAGAATCTGATGTCTCAAATTGTTTCCCGCGCTTTAACCCTTTCACCACTGAAGCCCGTTTTTATGTGATGAATGCTATGGCATTCAGCACATAAAAACGGGCTTCAGTGGTGAAAGGGTTAAGGGTTAAACCGGTGTGTAAACTTTATGGCTGTGGACTCACTAGGATTCACTTTAAATATCAATCAGAATTACATTATATTATTTATTGTCATTCAAATTTCTTATATTGGCCTGTATGTATATTTCACTTTCAGATACTGCAGTGATTGTGGATGTAGCTTACAATGAACCTTTGCTCATGAATACACTATGTAGGCAGACAGACTGAATTTTGTTCTAATTGTGTTAAATTGTCAGGGTTGTCAGGCTTAGGCCACTGGTTTTTGTTTCTCTGTTTTAGATCAGAAAAAATCCAAAATCTAAAGAGGGAGGGCGGTAAAAAAAACATATAAAATTTTTTTTTATATTTTCAGAAAAGTTAATGAGGGCCACCAAATAAAAAAAACATTGGACAAATTCTGGAAAAGGTAATGAGAGCGACAAAATAAATAAAAATTTACCTATTTTAAATAAAGTTATTGAGGGCGACGAAAAAACAAGCAAAAAAAAACATAGCTGGAAAGAAGTTTTTTATTTCCTTAAATAAACTTGTGTTTTTTTCGGAATGTTTTTGTTATCTACCAAAATTAAAAGGTTTTTTTGCAAAAATCGGCAACAATTCAATGCGCGCCTGGGCAGAAAAAAACACTATGTTTTTTTTGGTAATGCGCGGCCTGGATCTAATGTGCGCGCTCATCTAGACTAAAACAAGAGAAAAAAACATAGTGGCCTTATACTCAAAAAGAATAAATTAATTATAGCCAGAGCAAAATCAAGAACTTTTCCCGGTTTATTTATGTTTTCACAGGACTTTTCCAAAGACTCGAAAACAGTCCTTGCGAAATTTCATCAAAATCGGTTGAGAATTGACTTAGAAATCGGCGAAAAACATGCGATACAAGTTAATCTGAAGGCAGGTATAACTAATTCTGGAATTTTATTACATGTCAAATGGTCTAACTTTTGAAATATTGAATATAATTTTGCAAAAATTTTACCGATGTTACTGTTAGGACATAGGGCCTACTCACATAGCCATAGGCCTCACTTGGAATGTCCTATGCAAGAAAATCGGTTCAGAAATGACAGGGAAATCGATAACCTTAATATAATTAATTGTGTCATACTCATACTGGCCCAACTGGGGGCCTAGATCTAGTCATCAGCTGGTCATAGACTAAAAGTGAAAAAAAAATAAAAAATTATGTGACGGTACTATGTCTATGATCTGATCTGATCTTAGGCTAATGTTACTCAATAGGCCCATTTCTCACATTAGGCCTATAGCCTATAGGAGTAGACTATAGGGTCTAGCGCCCATGTCCCCTGCATGAATGACACTGACAGAAACTTTTATTATCGCCCGGCCACAGTCTGAGTTTAGCCTTTTTTCAGGCCTAGACCCTATTTTGTTGAAAATAAATGACATGTTTATTGTTACTGTTAGACCTAGAAGTAGAATCTAGGTTCTTCCGAAACAAAATAGTCAAAAGTTGTATTCATTGTCGTTAACTTACCTTCTATCGTAGCATACTGTCAAGAAAGATGTGACAGACTATCGTCGTCGCGTCGTGTCGCCAAACCAAATCACAACATCATTCAAATGCACTGTGACGCTCTGTCAGTTGACCAAGGTCCAAGTGTCTTTTTCGTGTCATTCCACCGGTCTATAGCGGTACCGATCTAAACCTGACGACGTACTCGCCTATTTACATATACTTTTCTTCTTCTTTTACGCTCACTCGCAAAAAAACATGGCTTAATTCGAAATCTGTTCAACTTGCCTCAGATGTCGGCCATTTTTTCCGCTGGATTCAAAGCTTGGTGTCGTCATAGTCACGTGACTTCAGATTTCCCTCCCAGTGTTTACTTGGTAAATTACGGAGCCCGTAAAATAGCAATATTGTGACCGGCGCAGTCGTGACGACGTACTTCCTTTAAGGAGACAAGCAAATTTAATGGTCATTTAATGATGCCGAGCGAAGCAAGGCTCAACAAAAAAATTCAGTATCAAAATATTTTTCAAAAATACTCAAGCCCCCCTGGACATTGAATGGTGCCCCCTAACTAACAAGGCGTCATTTTATCCCACACACACGTTAGGAAGATGACTCACACTTGAATATTGCTTGTTGCATCCATGTTGCAGAATGACTGTTATAAAGTTAGGTATTTGTACTTATTACTTAACATGACTAAATTCATTTGAGAAAACAAAATGTATATATAATAAGTTTAGGAGCAATATTATATAATTTATATTGTTTTGTGGTACTGGGTAATCTAACCATGTGTTCATGTTTTCATGTTTCTGAAGGAAGGAGGAGGGGGTTAACGGATCTGTCTTAAAATATCTAACGTATATGTGATCATCTTTGAATGCGCCTAACCTGAATTCGACATATTAAAGGGACATGCCCAGGTCTAAAATCATAAAAAAATCGATGATTTTATTTTAGCTTAATAATATAACCATATGATGTAAACATGTCCATAGACTAGAACTGCACATGTTTTTTATTTTTTGTGCTGCGCACTTAACAGTTAGGCTAAATATAGAGACGAAATTCCTGTATTTCTTTTTTTTGGCATGGTTGTCAATAATTAGAAATCAGGAATTTCGTCTTTATATCTAACCTAACTGGGCATGTCCCTTTAAATCAATGTTTATTCACATAGTTATTTAATGCACGTTGCTGAAGACATGAACCGCATTTGCATAGACCGGTTTATATTAATATTCTATGTAATGGGTTATTTCATCCAATCAACTTCAAACCTTGGCAAAATGTTCCTGCGGTATTGTGGCTGTTTGCTATATCTTTTCTCTGGCGTGTCCAGCAGTGGGCGTAGCCGGCGTACGCCCCCCCCCCCCCCCGTTCAGCTGGTCCGAAAAAAATATATTATACCATTACAAGACAAAGTGCACGTCCAGCACACGGCGTAGCCTCCGTACGTCATCACAATGGGTGGTATCACCAGTGAGATCACTACACTGGTTAATATCACAAATAATACGACATCCCCTCCCCTGCTGGGGTTGAAGGAAAATTCACCCTTTCAGGAAGCAGGGCGTACCCACTCCTGATATCACTGCCGCCCAGTGTTCCAAAGCTGATGCTGCTGCTGTTACTATCATAGCTACTGAGGCCTAACTATCCAACGTGAGACCACGTATGCAGGTGAACTATCCCGGTATTATCACTGATTATGTCGGGCGGGGAAGTTGAAGCAATGCTAGTTCAATGTTGGCCCATCGACCAGCTTTAAATCAGCATTGGTTCAACGAAGTTACGTCTTGTGTTTGGTGGGTGATGCTGAGTGATGCTGAGTTGTTGCCAGTCCGATGTTCCTGCTGTCATTCGCCGGCTCCTGTGGCTTTGTTACTAATCAAAGGAATGGTTTCGCCCCTTATAGGCCGAACTTGTTGTGTTAGATATGCTATGTAGTTTATAGTCTCTATGGAGAGGAGTCATTTTCCATGCCAATGTTATTGTTGTGAAAAGCTGTGGAAACTTTTTAACCCTTTGACTTTACCTTCTAGTGAAGTATATTTTCATTAAGATCATTTCAATATATCTACCCATAGAAATCATTATGCCTACCCTTGGGTCTTCAATTTGAGATATTACATTTTATGTATTTTATAAATTTGGGTAATCATGGTAACAACAATGGTTATCTAACACGGCTATGCACAAGCCTGACCCGGCAAAAACGAGGATCAACCAAGTGTTGGTTTATTGTTGGGTCAGCGTTGCAGATGATGGCTCAATATTGAATCGACATTGAATTAACGCCTCGTGTCTGCTGTAGAAGGGGTGCGCTTTCATTGTTTGGGCGATTACCTCTTATAAAACCCTATAGTAGTTTAGCCCTATAATTGTGAGGGTCATCTATGTTCACGTTTCGAAAAGTACTGTTCAATCGATATTGTAACATGGAAGCATTACAATTACATTTTAATTGATTTGGGAAAATGGTGTCGCCTGTTGTTCTTAAATGATTACAAACACGCCGCATAACAAAAATAAAATTTGAATTGCAGACATCTTAGAGTTAGAAGGGTTAAGTGTCAGATTGACCGGGTGCACATGAGAGCAAATAACAGCTGCGGTAATCACGCCTTCATTAACACTTTCAGTGCGGCGAGCTATTATCATGATTATACTCAAAAGTCAAACCACAATAAATACCCCTCAAGATCAAATAAATGGGCAATACTTCTTAAAATATATACGCTGAATTTTTTAAGTTAAATAATATTATATTATGCTGAATTACTTCATATTTGATGTGTTTAATTGAGTGGAAAATGTGGTTAGCCATGATTTTTTTGTTGGCAAATTAAGAATTCTAACAAATACAGTTTAATCGTATTCCTCGTTAATAACTATGACAATAATATCTAGTGAAAGGAAATATATATGTTTTCGCAACACATTGTTCATTATGTTTAATGTCAACTGACATACCCTAGTTATTAAAAAGAGGGCATATTTCTTGATTTAGTATCGGGAAAAATAGTTATATTTATCATACGCCTATGCAGCATGGACAATGAGTAGGTGAGCTTTAGTGATGCAGACCTAATAAACAGTACAAGATGACCAGTTGATATGTGTGCCCTACTCACAATAGAGCAGATATCTCACGCTTAGTGATATATATTATGCAGTTCATTTCATCACATAATAAACATGATCAAGTAAAGCTCATAGCTAGTCTACCAGTAGTCCTGGGGGTAACACATTCTGATGAATTTATACTATCACTGTCTATAGGTCGACTTCAGTACACATCCTATATACATGATATAGTCCAGTAAGAATTGACATGAACCCGGACATTTTCGATAAAAAGCACGTTTGGGGTTCAGTGACTTCTCTGGCATGCCAGGTCACGTAAAAAAAATTCAACCAAAATCAACCCCGGGGAAACCCTTTTTTAGCCTAAAATGGCCGCCATTACCAAAATTTATAAAGTGTGCTATAACTCGTAAAATATTAATGATACAATGATATGGATGAGCCCTATACCAGGGTTTTCATGGTCAAAGAATACAATAAAACCGTTTCTGAAAGTTTATTGATTATGATAGTGAAATTAAGATAAATTGCCACTTGAGCTTAAAACGACCGCCATTACCAAAATTAAAAGAAAGTGACATAACTCCTAAAATAATATCGCCCATGTGAAAGTGATTAATGGCCGATAGGAGGCCATTTTAAATTTGATCAAGTCGAAATTTTTCAAGATGCATCCTATCCTGAAATCTCACCATAGTAATGGTCTAGCCATCTAGTATGGTTACCAAATAACGGCTATGTGAAAGTGAATAATGGCCGATAGGCGGCCATTTTGAATTTGATCGAGTCAATTTTTCTCTACTGTAATCTCACATTTTGTTTTATAGTAATGGTCCAGCTATCTAACACGGTTTACCAAATATCAGCAATGTGAAAGTAAATAGTGGCCGATAGGCGGCCATTTTGAATTTGATTGAGTCGAAAGGTTTTAAAAGGCATCCTCTCCCGAAACGTCACATTTTGTTTTATAGTAATGGTCTAGCTATCTAGCACGGTTTACCTGATATCAGGCCTATCGAGGTAAACAATGTTGATTGTCGGCCATTTTGAATTCGTAAGTTAAAAATTTTCAGGGTGCATCCTCCCCCGAAAACTCACACTTTGTTTTATAGTAATCAGGTAATGGTCTAGCCATCTAGCACGGCTTACCAAATATCAGCCATGTGAAAATGAAAAATGGCCGAAAAGGCGGCCATTTTAAATTTGATAAGTCAAATTTTTTCAAGATGCATCCTCATCTGAAATCGCACATTTCGTTTTATAGTAATGGCCTAGCCATCTAGCACGGTTGACCAAATATCGGCCATGTGAAAGTGAATAATGGCCGATAAGCGGCCATTTTGAATTTTATTGAGTGGAATTTTCTCAAGATGCATCCTCTCCTGAAATCACACATTTTGTTTTATAGTAATGGTCTAGCCATCTAGCACGGTTTACCAAATTAACGGCCATGTGAAAGTGAATAATGGCCGATTGGCGGCCATTTTGAACTTGGACGAGTTGAATTTTTTCAAAATGCATCCTCTTCTGAAACCTTACAATTTGTTTCATAGTAATGGTGTAGATATCTTGAGCGGTTTTCATGATATTCCACAATATCAGGCCTGTCGAGGTGAATAATGGCCGATAGGCGGCCATTTTGAATTTTATCAACTTGAATTTTTTCAAGATGCATCCTCTCCTGAAACCTTACAATTTATTTGATATTAATGGTGTAGCTATCTTGAGCGGTTTTCACGATATTCCGCAATATCAGGCCTGTCGAGGTGAATAATGGCCGATAGGCGGCCATTTTTAATTTTATCGATTTGAAATTTTTCAAGATGCATCCTCTCCTGAAACCTCACAATTTGTTTTATAGTAATGGTGTAGCTATCTTGGGTGGTTTTCATGATATTCCGCAAAATCTTTCAGTCGGATTTACCGATGTTATAAATTAGGTCAAAGTGCTGGGTCAACTTCAAGGTCAAGGTCCAAAAAACTGAAAAGGCACAACTAGGGACCTTAGAGAACATGCATGTGCAATATGACTGTCATCAGTCCAGTACTTTTCGAGATCTGCTCCGGAAACGAAGTGCGCGTCAAAACGTCTAAATAGATCATAGTTCTGAACCAAAAGTAGGTCAAAGTTTAAACACCCCAAAAGGCACAACTAGACCCCCTAGAGGTGTTGTGTGTAAAATTTGAAGACAATTGGACAAGTACTTTCAGAGATATACTCTGGAAACGAATTGTTTACAGACGGCCCAACGCCGTAACATCATCATTTTCTCCTCTGCGACCTTGCGTATTAAATTCAGATTAAAAATATTTTAACCTGTCCATTATCCACCTGGAAGTAACCCACATACCAAAAATTGTTATCCTAGCCTATTTTCTTAAAAAGTTATAGGCAAAAGAAGAGGCAAAAAAAAACGGAGGCGGAATCCATAGCTCCCTCAGTCTCACCTACGGTGACGGCGGGAGCTAATAAATGATACAACATTATAGATGAGTTCTATACCAGGGTTTTCATGGTCAAAGAATACAATAAAACCATTTTTGAAACAACATCAGGTTAATTTATGATGAAATTAAGGGAAATCCATATTTGAGACTGGGTCGGTCAGTGGCACAGACGAGCTCACGCTCCTACTACTGATGCCGAACGAGTATCCATCACGAGCACGGCGATGAATATTGAGATGGAGGACAGTGCGTCTGGATAATCGCTGGAACAGGAGGAGAGGTACAACCCCTTTCAAGGGATTGACGGCTTAGAGAAGTGCTCCTTAACTGGCTTGGTGTTAGCCCTCTTGAGACAGAAGACACTGGGGGCAGGAAGATGGGGACTATCCGTACTGACATCGCGGAGCGGTTTTGCTCAGGCCACCCGGACGCCAAGCCTTTATCAGACCCAGAGCCTCCTGTGGAGGTACAGATGTCGCTAAAGCAAAGCCAGCAGAGAGACATGGCCCTAGTGGCTCATGTTCTGTCGACAGGACTTAAAAATTTAGAGAAATGAAATGAATCGGGCTTTAGGCCACCTTTGTGCACATATAGGCTAAACTGGGCCAGGAGAACCTCCCGAGGATGGTGAGATGATTGAGATGACACTGTCCTCCAGACACAGGATTCGAAATTCGAGCCAGGCCGAGCACGCTACCTCTCGGTCACGGAGGCTCCCCACAATACTAACTTTCACACGTGGATGGGGAAGAAACAATTTTGTTTCTTTCAAACCGCCGAGACCGGGAACCGAACCCCAGACTCTGGCGTGAAAGGCAGCGGTGCTAACCACTACCCTAGGGCCCCCGCCCAAAAAAAAAAAAAAATTTAGAGAGAGCTTCGGTCCACATACAGCGAGCCTCTGAAGGTCTGGAAGGATAGGATAGGGTGCTGCAGGCCTACAAGGAGATGTATCAAGCAGCCAGACACCCGTTGGGACATGCTCTACGCTTGTTAGGAGCCAGGTTCAACGACCTAGGACATAATGGAGGAACCACCTGGCATCCAGCATTGTCGAACTTCGGCAGACTTCGGCAGTACAGCCTTTGACTCTATGTTGAATTCGTCCATTGAATCTGCTGTGATGGCGAGCTCAGCTAGTAGTCCCAGTGAGAAGGCAGCCTCAGCACCAGCAGAGCCAGCAACATCAGATACGTAAGTCTCAGTCCGTTCCTTCTCCAAGAGTTCATGACTTTCTGGGCCAGCTGGAGGGAAGAAAGAGTTGGTGGGATGCCATCGTGAGAAACGTCTTTGTCAGCGAGACAGGGAGAGGACACAAGTTGGGAGCCATGGCAGGTGGTCACAGGTAGAATCGTAGCTGCACATCAACTACCTCGAGCTATAAGCAGTTCCGAAAGCGGTTCACGAGGCTTCTGAGGAACAGGAAAATAGCCATATATTTGGACAACGTGACAGCCACGTCTGACCTCAACAAGGAGGGGGGGGGACTCGATCAGCTCCTTTGAACAGGCTGACGTTGGACATTCTGATATTTTCTCAGGATCATGGAATTCTGATACTTATCTCCCGGGAGTGGCCAATCTGAGTGTGGACGCTCTTTCCAAGGGTCAAAGGAGTGGTTCATGAATTCTCAGGGGGTCAACAGGCTCACCTTCCAGTATATTTCTCCATATACAGGTAGGACGGGAGAGCAGAGGGATCAATGCTCTGGTTAAGAGGTGGAAGTTTAAGAAGAATTATGCGTTTCCACCTCCTCAACTGATTATGTATAAATATGCATGGCAATCAAGTGGTGTGACAGATATGATGTATCTAGAACACGACCGTCTGTAGGGAGTTTTATTAAATACCTAAGTTAAAATCTGCCATTGCTACGATTGTGAACTCTTTGAGTCGAACTCTGTTGAGCAAACATCATTATGGTCAGAAGATTTTTGGAGGCATTTTTCTTATCAAGGCCACCTCCTAGGATTCTGACATTTATTTAGAGCGTTGCAGCAGTTTTAGATATGCTCAGAGAATGGGGTCCTGTTCGAGATTTAGGCAGACCCAAGTTCCCTTTGAGGGCTAGGTTACTATCTTGGCGATGATACGATAAAAACGTTGTAGACAATTTCTGGGATCTACACCCAAATATGCCCAGACGGCCGGAGACTTGGGTTTCGCTGTGCAATTTAATGCTGAAACTCCGTGGCATTTCGCGCAGCACCGCTATTTTCGGGTCGGATAATCCCTAGATTAACAATAGAAAGGGTAACTCCACTCATCCCCTGTGAGAGACCCAATGTCAAACACTCTATTGCCGCTTATTTAAGGCTACCACGGCCTACACCAGTGCCTGCACTGATGTGAGAGCTGCATTGGTACCGCAGTTGAGCGGAGGAGCCAGGGTACACCACTGGCAATCCACCCGAAGATTATGGCCAGATACGAGGAGGCTGCAGCTTCCCTTGAATGATTGCTGTAGGCTGGTGCTTCTGTACCATGCCGTACAGCATGCAGCTGACGGGACAGATCCCTAATGACCCTCCCCGGATGGGGGCGAAAAGTACTACTACTATAGTACTACTACTAGCAACCATCCCAGTACCCCACCACCAACACGAAGAAATAGATGTCGGAACTGTGGATGATTGTCCTGCTTGATTTTGAAACTTCATATACAGTGGCTGATCAAATGTAAGAGTTCTACAGCACATGCCACATTTTATTGCTTGAGACTGGACAAAAATCATTGTAATAAATACGGCTTCGTTTCTTGTGAGGGTTCAAGGGGATCAGTGCATTCATATACTCTCCACAATAAACACATGCCTGTTAGGCGTTTTTTGGAAATATCAGGCTAGAATACAACCACAAAGTGTCAACACACTCATCTGCTCATTTGGTCTACCGTTGGACAGGGGGCAGACTATAAAAACGTTAAAAACGGTTTAAATATATGTTGGCACATTAATCAGCTACATTGTGGCATATAGTTGTTTTCTTTGACCCAATAAACATGGGTCTAGACAACATTTTTTTGGTGATATTAGACACAGTTAAAAAGTTATGAATGAATTTACAATTTTCGGTAATGGCCGCCTGAAAGGGCCCAAAATCAAGTTTCCCCAAGGTTGAATTTGGTTGAATTTTTTTTGCAGCACCCTCAGACCCTCATGAACCAAAAAAACACAAAACTTGCTTTTTATCGAAAATGTCCGGGTTAGCCAAATTTACTGTCAATTCTTACTGGCCTAATACATTTTCCACTGCATAACTTAACATAACGCCTTAGAATCACTTGATATAATGCTTTCAATAATATATAAATTGTTTCAACTCAGGCTACTATGACAGAATTGGGTGAATGCCCTCTGCATGTTTGCAGGGTATAGAACCGTTCCCATGCTTTAAAAATGTCTCTCTTTCGCGGCTTAACCTTCTCTCTCTTCCAAAGACGATCAGAAAAACAGACAATGTCTGTCCCATGAAACCGCGTTTTGAAACAAAACGACTGATTCCAGCTATGGGATTTTTCAAAGTGTCAAGATGAATAATAATGGTTATAAAAATATTTTGGTCTATGTCATTTTGACCGTACTTTATTGAGTAGACCTTTGGAAAGCCTCAAAATATGCAGAGAGCGCTGCTATAACTACAAACTGTTTTGCTTAGTATGGCTAATTACATCGCCCTAAAATCGTGAAAATGAGTCACTATACTCTTGAAATATGTAAAACTTCTCTGTGGGTATTCATTTGTTGTCACTGATGTTGGAATGTGTTGAATTAGTTGGAATGTGCTGACGATCTCACTCTTCTTCGCTCCATTGATTATGCAGTGTGCTTTGGAGTTGTTACGTCTGTTGCATGCTGCATGGCATGGTACATAATCAATTAGTCTACAACAACCATCCAAGCGTATATATCATGTATATGCAGCCTCCGTGAGTCCGGTCATACTCCTTCAGCGGATTCAAAGAAACCTTCGTTGATATGGTCTCAGTATAAATCATTATTATACAGGGGCGGATCCAGGATTGGAAAAAGTAGGGGGCGTAGGTGGCTCGGGGGCGAGTTTTTAGGCATATTTAGGCCAATTAAGGGGACTTTTTGAAGAATTTGGCGCAAAAACGGGTGGGCGTGCGCCCCCTGCGCCCCCCTCTGGATCCGCGCTTGTTATTTACTACTGCGAGTTTCTAAAATCGCCACAGGTTGAAGACGTAGATTCGTATGTTCGCAAGAGGAAGGTGTCCGACAAGGAAGCATTATGTCGCCAAATATATTTACAATAAAAGTTAACACGTCAAGCCTTTACCAGCAGGCATCTAAAATTCTTTATATGTAGACGACTTTGCTATTTATTTGTAATCCAGCAACATGAACAGGCCTGTAAGTAGTTACTTGTGAAAGTATGTTCTTCTTAAAAAACTTTGGGTGTACATTTATCTAAAAAAAATAACTTACACACTGGACACTGTCCATATGGACAGCCTTTCCTGTTGAATAAAATGTCAAATTCCACAGTATTTTTCTGGGAGTAAGTTAAATTGTATACCTCACATTACATATACTATATAATGTATAGAAATCATTATATATGTTGCAATTTATATCCAGCAAAGACTGGGGTGGTTACAGGACAACCCTACTAAGAGTATGGTAGTCATAAATCAGATCCAAACTGGATTACGGCTGTATTGTGCATGGATTGGTGAGACGATTGTACCTGGAGGTATTGGATCTGATCGCCAACCAAGGTTTGAGATTGTGCTCATAGTTATTTAGAACCTCTCCTATTTAAAGTTTTAAAATGCAGACCGTCGAACACTCATTTCAGGCTCGCCGGTTGAAGCTGAGCCTGCAATACTATACAGATACAAAACCTTGACGGATATACGTCTCCAACCAAACTGAAATATTTTGAGCTGTGGTGATTTTACCTTTTTGAAACCCGCACTGGTGTTTAGTAAAGATTTATAATATCATTCAAATGAAGGCTTTCTGATGCGAGAGCTGCGGCATTGAGAGGAACAACAACGTACTGACAATCCACCCAAAGAGTATGGCCGGACTCGTGGAGGCTTCAGCTTCTGTTAGATGGTTGTTGTGGAGGCCAGGACTAGTTGATCAGTACCATACCACGCAGCATGCGCTAAAAACCATCTCAGTAGGGCCTACCCCAATAGTGAATAGATATTGCCTTAAACATGTAGTATTTATGTTGAATGTCGTTTCTCATATCAATGCATTTGTAACCATTCATAAAAGGGAAATACATGTAACTATTTTGTTATGTGTAATTTGGAAGATTTGTTTCTGCCCGACTAGTTTTCAATTGCATATGTTCCTCCACATTGACTATACTTCTCGTCTATTATATTACAAGAACGGAACATCATATGTCATGCTTATACAGACCACATTGCCATTGATGAATAAACTTCAGATTTGTTTGCGCAAGCATAGGTCTTGACCAAATAGTTATCCAAAGAGCATTTAAATATGAATTTACCTACTGGAAGCGCTTCTGAAAAAACACGAAGTTGAATCAATGTTGGTTTAATGCTGTCCCAGCGTCGCAACTCAACGGGGAACACGATACGAGGGGAAGTAATGATGGTACATATGGTACACATAGGCTACACGCCACTAAATGAGTGAACAAATTCTTATCATGTTCTCTAGTTTTAGTAAATAAAGTGTCATTGGTATTGCATTCTCCAGATATGAAACTCTATAAGAAACGATTGCATTCATATTTTCATATTGTGAATTCTATGTAAGCCCATTTTGTGTTTCCAAGATCTTGACGACTCCAATTATATTTATGTCCACAAATAGATTCAAAGTCACTAAATTCATCTAAAATGACAGATAACTACTCATTTTTATCGATAACTGATGCCTAAAATGATATTATTGATGCCGGAAATTGGTTCAGCATCACAAAGTTAGTCAGAAACCATACATCACACAACTATTGGACTACTTATGAAAAAGTTGTGTTTTCCCTATGACCGATTTTGATAATTTATGACTTTCATACCGAGGTTGAATGTCATAGAATAAGGTTTGTAAGGTAACTGATGCCTAGAATGAAATAGGTGATACCAGAAATGGATTCCGCACCCAAAGCTGGTCAGAAATGAGAAATCACATGTAACTATTGGACCACTTTTGTAAAAGTTGTATTTTCACTATGACAACTACTGATCATTTTTTTTACTTTTGTATGGTGTTTGAAAGTCATATAATAAGGGTTGTGAGGGCACCGATGCTTACCATTAGACACATAAGGTTATAGTATTGATGCCAGAAATGGATTTTGCGTCGCAAAGTTAGTCAGAAACGACACACTGTAGATCTAGTAATTATTGCGTGTTTGAATATTCGCGAATTTCAGATTTTGTAACTTTTCGCGAAGTGTAGAATTCACAAATTTTCAAAATATTATATTCTGCACTTTATAATCATCTGTACAGATCATAGGTCAATACTAAGTAATTTAAAATAGAAAAGGTCATTAATTATGAAGTCTTATTTTCATTGGTTATCAACCATACGAAGAATACCTAACTTTTCGCAATGGCGGCCATTTTGTTTTTGCTCTAACATCATACTTTTGTTTGTCATCCGCCTGATATGTGTTCACTAGGTATTAACTATGTCAAAAAACGTGGATGACAATCCCTAACTTTTTGTCCACCCTGCATGATAAATGTGAAATTTTGCCACCTAGAAAGAAAAAAATCGATAACACGAATTGCTATACCCAGCAAAAACGAGACATTCACAAACGATTCCGTGATCCTGACCTACATAGGCCTACTGCTGCTATAGCCTACATATATTTTCCCGCCATATTTTCCATCAGCAAACATAAATCTTATAAGATAAGACCTACGTCTGAACACGCTGTCCTATAGGACACGGAATCCTGTAGGACGTGTCCTATAGGACGTGTCCTATAGGACAAAATCCTACCTTGTGAACTGGGCTTTACTCAGCAACACTGGCTCCAGCATTGGGCTAATGTTAGTTGTGACTAACTGAGATACACAGGAGACACGGGGAATTACACAGTGTTGGTTTAATGTTGCTTCGCAGACGGTGAGCCAACATTAAGCTGACAGTGGCTCAATTATATATCGTGTTGGATAGGTGTCAACGTTGTAATTAGTTCAAAGACATCGCGCCTAGAAACAATGGATGTAGTAAAAACGATTTTTTTCCCACACACTTCATTATGGCAAGGAATAGCACGTCCTTTCTATATTCCTTGATTATCATGATTATGGTAAGCAGGAGTATAAAAGGGGAGACCCGTGTATATTGGAGCAGTGTGTATATTGGATTACCCATTACCCAGGCTAAAATAGGGAGTAGACCTCACCCATGGCACTATAATTACGGGAAGAATTTTCAAGATTGAAATATAATTTAGTAGGCATATTTCTTAAAATTAATTTCTTAAAAATCAGAGAAATGTTATTCGACTATGTAATTATGGATTTAAAACTGTTAGCATTCGATGAACTATTTTAGCAGTCTTGATCGGGTCAATTTCAAATACATAATACTGAAATAAATGGTCAACAATAGATAGAGGAACCGTTCCAATTTTTTTCACTGTGTATGTTGAACTGCAAGGGCGTGTTATTCATGTTATTTGTCTGGTCAAAATTACACACGACAGACTATTCCAATCTACACACCGTCGTCTATGAACATGAATACTCACGTTTTGTTATATATATCAAATGCGCAACATAATCGAATCACAGCAGCCAGAAGCGTCCACATTCCAAATAACCTTGCCATTAATGGATTCACTGTAAAAAAAGAACTAGTCTTAATGAGAATTATATCTGTGGTTTTCTCTGACATAGGCCTACTCCAGTATCTGATGGACGTGAGTGTGCAAATCGCGTGGACTCGGTTTTTTGCAGAATATGTTTACATATCCATAGTGGATCATGAAAAGTGAGGGTGTTCATTCTGGAATTGTTTTTTATTTTCTGCATGACCCTATTTTGATTTGGTCGATAATCGAGCTAGGCCTAAATCACGGTCATGAAACTTTACCAATTTTGAACGGATAGGTCTCTTATGGACATCAATGAATTCTTGGGATCATCAGCTATTGTTTGAGTACCAAATGGACATTGTGTGTCACAATCAGGCACACATCATTAATAATGACCGCTTTCTCACATATAATATATCGCGGTCATGAATGACTTTAGTCATTTTGGTCGGATGGGTCATTTGAGGGCATTACTGTATTTCTGGGATAATCAAGTTGGACATTGTGTGATAAAAATCAGGCACACAATCAGGCACACAATATTAACTAGAAAGAGTTGTTCGAAGCAGCCCTCCGTTATCGCTCGATCACTATTATAAAATTGTGGTATATGATGGCTATGTGAAGTATGAGGAAGCAGAAATTCATAGATCAGCTACCATGCAAGATTTCCGAGATAGTGAAAAAAAAAGTTAATTTTTTTTTTAAATGGCCGACTGGCAGCCATTTTGGATATTTTTAGTGAAATTTGTCATGGGTTATCCTTGTGTGAGACATTACATTTTGTTTTATATTCATGGTCCAGTCATTTTGCATTTCTTGAGTTAAGTAAATATTACAAAATTCAAAATGGCCGCTCAACGGCCATTTCGAAATTGTTTGATCCCAAAAGTTAATCAGGTCATTGGCTGACATAGCTGAACATATTTGCCAAATTAAAAGAAGATCTGATGGCAACTTTTTCCGAAAATGCGCTAACGAGCATTTCTTCGTTAGTGGTCATAGTAATTAAAGGGTTGTTGATATGGGGATCATAATGTCACCAAAACAATTCTCCAGTGGTATGTGATGGCTATGTGAAGTATGAGTAAGCAGCAGTTGATAGATTAGTAGCTATCTTGAAAACAAATGACTGCGGCGGCGGACCGTGTGGATTACAGTAAGCAGCCCGCTTTCTCCCATATTTTTGATAATGTGATTTGCATATCCGTTCCGGACGTCTTGCAGCAATTTCATTTTCCAAACAGCTTACATATTTTTTGGATATCTCTATGTTCAAACTATCACGTTGAAACTGATATATGGAATGATTATTTGCACAAAAGCGGCGGATTTTTGCTATATAAACAGTCTAGTACAATAAATGTGATAACCGGCGGCATCGGTAAAAACTACTCTCTATAGTTAAAAAATGTGATTCTATACAGTATTGCATGTCGAATTATTCTTAACAATTTTTCACCTAGTGCCACACTATTTGTTGTTGCATAACTTCAATTACAATGATGCGTTTATTTCCATCAACTTATAACATATTGCTATGTGTGGATTAATTATTTATCACAGAAGCGACAGACTTTCGCTTTACATGTGTCTAGTCCAAAATAAAAAAGTTAACCGGCGTCATATCCGAAATCAAATTGACCACTAAAATAATCTGATTTTATAGCATTATCCAGGTCTCACCCTCGACAAAATTCAAAACTTGAGATGCGGCACTTTATCATGTAGATGGTTAGAACTGATAAACAGATACGGGTCCAGCCGTTTTTAAATGACCGCCCATTTAAAAACGACCGTTCGTTTATAAGCACTCGCAGCGCACTTCAGGCGAGTGTTTATAAACACCCGGGCGTTTATGAACGGTCGGCCTCGTTCACTTGCACACTGCCGTGCAAAGCCAAAGGGCAGTATCAGTTTACTTGTTCAGTAAGCAGATACTGCCTTCTGGCTTTTCACGGCAGAATAGCAAAGGGATCAGCCCCATAAAATGACGAATTACAGTGCATACCTTCATATGAATTGGCAGTATGAAGACGCAGTTTAGTTAAGTAGGCCTATATAATAAATAATCTACATTTTAGTCGTTTCTGTGAGATAAATTTCCGCAGAACTTATCTAGGAAGTGGGCTAAATGACATCGCTCCTGGAATGTATATAGGTTTTGTGTACTAAATCGTGTGTACAAAAAAGATGCCACATAGAATATACAAATGCGGCATACAATTTGACCATCACTATATCCACCACCTCATGGTATTAGCAGAGTGTACCCCCAGCGTATACATTTTTAGCAATGACACTTTAAGGAGGTGGGGGTCAGTGGTCAGAAAATCTATTTGTCACGATTTTTACCAATTAACTGATTAAAGCATCGTATTTCACAGATTCTGCTTCTCAAGTTCATTACTAAGTAGTGATGTGTCGAATTATACATTATACCACATCTGGTACAATTAAGAGAAAATAGCTGATTTTATTGAATAAAATGTACAGTTAACCAGTCATATTGGCCGACCGTTTATAAATGCCCAGGTGTTTATAAACAGTCGCCGGAAGTGCGTTGCGAGTACTTATAAACGCACGGTGGTTTTTAAACGGGTGGCCATTTAAAAACGGCTGTCTGATATAGGTAAAACGGGAAAGAGGCTCTGGTATAATCAGATTAGCAGCCGCTCTCGGAAAATTAATCATTTAATTGAAAAGAATATTGTCAAGACCATGTTGAGTCATGCTTGTTCAAACCTTCATTAGGATCCAATGATTTTAACGTATTACCAAGAGATGGGCTACAGACTTATTTCCAGAACGTAGGCCTACTATTGGGCTTTGCAAAATAGAAGATAAAGTTGTAGTAATTCTGTTGCTTAGTGCCGCTATAGGTTAACCCATTGTATACACGGTTACCCATGTTAACCACTGTTAACCGTATGTTCTATGGTTACAACAGTCTATTGATTTGATGATCTGTCTTACGAATTACAACCGCGGCATTATGCCTATAAAAAGATTACATTTTTTGGTCAATGAGAGCATACAAACGTATAATTTTTAAAGTCACCAGGTGGTGCTAATTTATTAATATAAATATTTTCATATTAATTTAAGAAATAGATGTGGACCAACTTTCTATTTAGTCTAATATTAATAGACGATTTTCTAAAAAAATCAGATAATTTTATAATATTAATATTAAATAATAAACGATTTTCCAACATTAGGAATTTCATTTCTGACTAATATAGGGCCTATAATAATGTTATTGTTAGTCTCGAATGGTTTAATATTATTAGAAAATTGATTCTTAATCCTACAAAATGATTAATTATTATTAGAAAATCATGTATTATATGCATTAATATTAGAAAATAATATATTAATAATATAAGAAAATAAAGAATAAAGTCCATTATGGCGTTCCATACACAACAGGGTTACACACCATCGATATCAGTTCTGACCTGACGGAGAAGTGACTAACCTTCAGATCCAACATTGGCTGCGCCAGTGTACAGCCTTTGTGACAAGAATGAATAATCTCTGAAACATCCGATCGTATTTCCAATGGCCATCAAACCAACTACTCCTATCCATCCTTGTAAATACCTCAGCATTTGATCTTGTTGAGTAGAACACTTGTAACCTGGTAACTAAATCCTTTTAGGTAATTATAGTCTAACCCTATAATAGGAATGCTATAGGGCCGGGGGCTAGGTTTAAAGTTAAATAAATTGCCTTGATGTAGAGTTGCAGACCAAGTACTTAGGCCTAAGTGGTAATGTAGCCTACTAGACTCTATTGTAGAATGACCATTTATTTAAATGTGTGGTGGTGGACTATCACGGGTGGCTATATCTGGGGCTACAGGTCACAATCATGTTATAAATAGTCTGTTTGAAGCCTATCAACTGTTCTGTGCTTACAACACACGCGCGATCCACTGTCTGTGGTGACACACGTGTGGGTGTATATTGCGATAATCGTTTGTACAAACTGGTTGATACACAACACATTGGCACATACATGCATGTCCTGCAGATACTCTTTATAATGAGGTGTCCTATCTGACACACTCTATAACATTATGTTATCCTGCTTTATATAGATTCATCAACAAATTCATGTAGGCCCTAAGGCAAAGCACTGTAGTAATTTAGGACTAGTGTTTCGTCGCAAATTCCAATTTATTTAGCCAAGCTGAAACTTTGAGAAGTGAATTGAATACCACAGTCAGCAATATTCACTGACAGGTGCGTAGCCAGGATTTGTCAGAGGGAGGTTTGAATTTGTGCTATACCTCTCCAGCCTCGAATAGGCTTCCCGGCCCGAATGGGCGACCATTTAGGGGGGTCTGGGGGCATGCCCCCCCCCCAAAGAAATTTTGAAATAATATGTGTCTATTGGTGCATTCTGAGGTCATTTAGCACTCAATTTATTAGTTAGCTACAACCGAAAAATCCAGGCCTCCAGCTATGTTATTTTATCGCCCTCATTAATTTGTTCAACCTCATTAACTTTTCCAGAAATTAATCTTTTTTTTTCGATTTTTTCCACTCGCCCTTCGATCTTCATTAGATTTTTTTTCATCTAAAACAGATAAAATAATCATATTGGCCTATGGATAATCATACACCAAATTAACAGCAATTTCCATGAATCTTAAGTGTTGCAACATGCTGGATAACTTCATCATCGAAGATGTTTATGTTTATTTGACTTCCAGTTAAAAAACATGCAAAAATGATACATTATAATTATTATTATCATTTTTTGAACATGGTATTAACTTTGGTTGTCGGGAACAGGTCGAGACGACCTCTACAATGCCTGTCAACCATATAAGTGAATTAAAATTATAGAATAAAATAATATCCATTGTTTAAAATAGCAATAGCAATTTAAAAATGTACATAGTATAGATTATAAAGTTTACTATTTGTACACATAAAATAAAATAACCGACAATTATCTGTCATCTGTTTCCCGCACCAAAACCAGAGATAAAATAGCTACACTGTGCTCTACACCGTGTAGCAAAAAAGGACACTCTGGAAAGCGTAGAAACCTAATTAAAACCTCCAAATGCTTTAGTTGTCTATTATATCAAAGGACATACAACTAGGATATGTGAAAAGGAAAAACAGTAAAAACTTATAGCGCTCTTAATTTTAACATAGGCCTACATACATCCCTAAATAAAAATAATACTATAAACCTAGAATACATCTACTGACGTCAGCTCATATAGCCGTCGCACAGCCGAAATCTGCTGAGTAGTAGGGCCTACCACATATGCAATTTTAGACTGGAGGAAAAACAATCCCAAACTCAAGAAGTAAATCAGTTGATTAGAGATCTTTGAAATTCAGCATAAGGACCCACCTGGTCTTCACACCTTAACTAACAGGCCTCATTTATCTTCCTAAATCTCTCATGTAAATTGTGGAACAAAGGCTACTGAAAAATCACTAAACCTAAAAATAAAACAGAGAAAAAACAAAACAAATAATAATTTTGAGGGGAACAACCATCCATGCCATGTGGTAATACTCAGTCAGATCATGACAAGCGTGATCATGTAGAGTGATGTCGGTCTGCTCCGAACAGTATCAGAGACTGTCTCCGGCCTGAATTCGAGCCAGGCAGACAACACAATGCAACATTCGCAGATTATCGTTCATAGGTCGATCACTTAAGGTGCCATTTGTGCTAAGTATATAGATATATATTCAATACACGAGTATAAGTAAGGCGGGGCGGTTTGTCATCTGCCAACACATGCGTATCGACAACGGAGCCCTCCGTCCCTAGTCATGAGTGGCTGGTGACAGCTCAAATAGCCGTCTCACAGCCGATTCAAATTGCACAGGTAGTTTAGGACACAAAATGTTTCGCTATATTCGACAATTTACAAATCACAAGATAACCATGTCATGGTAGATAGATATTTAGATAGATATTTATCGACATAAAGAAAAGTCATTACTGACTTATTTATCATAAAAATGATATGTACATGTATATATATACAATATGGTTAATTTGCTTAAATCACACGACAATTTACGTGGTATCACATAAAGAGTTAAAATCATGGTAAAAGACATTGCCATAATAAAACACTGGATATTGCGATAAAATAACAGATAATTGATTACTACTTGAACAATATATATTTGAACGTACCTAGGGGTCTATCATTTTGTTTCCCACACCAATGTTATGGTATACGTATGCATAAGAACAATGGTGCAGAGTCTTCCTTGTGCGATGGTATGGCGCATATGGTCGATTCCCACGAAAGTGATGCATTTGGACCTTATTTTGAGAATGTTTATTTTCTTAATGTTCAAAATAAACAGCGCCTTTATATTACGCTTTCTGAAGCGCCTCACCTGCAACTAATCAATAGTCAACACTTTTTTTTGCTTTCGTAAATTTGAATTTTTTAATTCATATTTTTTGAAAATGTAAAATTTGTGTAACCCTACAGCTTGTGTTATGATATCTGAGTAAATTAATATTGCATAATAAAAATAGTGTAGAGAATATATCTGTGACATAAGCTGTTCTTGCTATTTATATACTGAGCTGAATTAATTGTGGAGCATGTCCACAAAAAAATGTTGCTAATAACAAAATATGTGCAATAATTTCAAGTGCGTTTTTGTAACCATACGAATGCGCTTTCATGTTTTATAAAACGAATACTACAACAGATTAACACAAACTCTTTTCTCTGAATATTTACACTTGTGGTACCAATGTATAATATGGGCAAAGTAACGTATTGGAAAATAATAGAATTTTTTTAGTTTCTGCCATGGAACACTACGGGGTATAGAAATATGTGTAAACCTACGAATTGTCAATAAAGAAATGGCAGCTGTGCAATTCCATGAAAGCACATGGGGTTTACAACCTTGTCTAACAGAATAACCAAGGTACTGTGTACGTGACAGTCAGATTTTAGTGATTAATATAGATATCTTGAAAAGTTAGCAATGCTTGAATGTTTAATATATCCTACAAATTATCACAGTGCTACATTTCACTGTGTAGGTGTGGACAATGTAGGAGTTAATTGATTATTTATGATGCATTATCATGTCATGACATGCCAATATGTTACTATCTACAAGAGAAACGTTTGAAAATTATTTTAACTCACCAATGCAAAGGCAAATTTACTGTTAAAATACTTTGTTATACATCATATTGAACAATATATCTAACTTGTATTCTTTTGTGTATTACAAATATTTGAAATATTAATTTAGGTATATCTAGCAGCTAAAAGAGTTTACCACTGTATGTATTCGCAGGGTTACCAATTTCACAAATAGTTTATGTTGTAAAACATAATACGAGTTTAATTGGCATTGGTAGACCTTTCTCTAAAAACATGATATTTTTTCAAAAATAATATATACAAGCAAACAAAAACAAGTGGTATTTTAAAACGTGTCTGATACAATAGCGCAATAATCACTGACTTCACCAGTTGGAAATACATTTGACAAATTAGATATTTTGTTTAATGATCTATGTGAAGTTAATTATAGTGTGGTAAATGTATTGGATATTGAGCAGTATAAATAATATAATGAGTCGTCAATATCGCAGTATTGTGATGATTTTTCACAGGATACCCTGGTAGGAGTAATCCTACAAATGATGGCGTAACCCTACGAGCCAAGCTGTTATAAGCATTTTGAATCGACGTAAAGCAACCTGTTTTACCTTTTTTTTGTTCGTTGTAGCTATATCTGTCAGATACCTCACAAGGGAATGCATACGTCTTTATATATGTATATTTTTTAGGTTGACTATTAATTTAGTGAAAAACAATAAATAAATTATTCTCGTGATCCCCGTGCACCTTGTTGCTAAGAACACTGTATTCCACCCTTCTTCAATTGTTTATTAATTTGGCTGTCACAGTGATGTTAGTTATCGATATAAACCTTAATTTTCAATAAAATATAAATTTGTAACCCTACGAATACACTTTTAAAACCAATGAGAAAAACGTTCAGATGAACACATGATATGAAATCACGATTTTAGATAAGATTCTCTATTTACATTTTAATTTTCAACTGCTATTTCCACTCTAAGCCTTGAATTGAAATAAATATCATCTTTTTTTTGCATAATTTCTGAATATTGATTAATTACAGCAGGGTTAAAGTTGGCAACAAAGCATTATGTGCAATATCAAATTTTCGCAATTGTTATTAAAGTATTCTTAACATTACCACCTAATTGTTACCAGTTATAATGCTGTACACTTTGCGACCAGAGACTTAATTACATTATGGCATCTACATATTACATATATGCATTTGTAGGGTTACTCTGCTGTTCAATAATGAAAATGAACTCCATTTATGTTGCAATATAAGGAGCATATAAGGAGCTCGCATTTATTTTTTGTGAAAGTTCCACTTGTCTACGATATGCTGTTCAATAATGAAAATGAACTTCATTTATGTTGCAATATAAGGAGCATATAAGGAGCTCGCATTTATTTTTTGTGAAAGTTCCACTTGTCTACGATATAAACTAAAGGATTCAAGGCTGTGCAGCAAAGTCGTTTTTTTGCCGATTTGCATCACTTTCGTGAGAATCGACCAGATATATACCGAAACCCATCATGTTGCCATTATAACTTTAGTCATTCAAATTGCACTTTGATCTGGAGAAAATTTTACTTGCAACATAATTTACTTCGATGGGAATCGATTCTTCAGGCATAGGCCTCTCTATATAACATGAAAAGTCCACAAAAGTGTGAGTGGGGGAACATATGGCCTATTTTAAAATAATAATAATAATAATAATAATGAAATTGCAATTTTTTCCAAGTCAATAAAATGTACTTAAATATAATAAAGTGTCTTAATTATTATTATTTACTATCAACGGCAAGCAATTATTATATAGAAAAAACAGTTTGTTGTTTACAGATCATCGATATTTCTACAAAAGTAACTAGTCCTATGTGGGAGGGTTTGTGGTACAGCTTAAATAACTGCGACGGTGGCGGGGTGTGAGATATAGTAAGCAGCCTGTCTCCGTGGGTCACTGTTATTGTGAATGAATTGAGCGTTTGAATGAATGGGGTTTCAGGCCACCTTTGTGCACATCTAGGCTAAACTGGACCATGAGAATCTCCTGAGGATGGCGAGATGAATGAGACGACACTACCCTTCAGACACATGATTCGAAATTCGAGCCCTGGTGGTCTGAGGCTGAGCACGCCACCTCTTGGTCACGGAAGCTCCTTACAATATTGAATCATCACGAGTGAGCGGGGAGTAAATATTTTGTTTCTTTTAAATTTGAAGGTCGGAGTGGAGTTCGAACCCGCGAGCTCCGTCTTTCCAAGCAGTCAGCCAGCTTCGACCACTGCACCAAGGCTTCCGCCCATTTGAGCGTTTGAACAGCATCAGTAGGACCAATTCTCGTGCTCGGCCTCAGACCGCCAGGGCTCGAATTTCGAATCCTGTGTCTGGAGGACAGTGTCATCTCAATCATCTCACCATCCTCAGGAGGTTCTCCTGGCCCAGTTTAGCCTATATGTGCACAAAGGTGGCCTAAAGCCCGATTCATTTCATTTTTAGAACCAATTCTACGTGAAACAACAGCAGTAGCATCGGTTATGGCGCGATACAGAATTAAGACGAGGCAATGCTAAGTAATATCTTGAAAGGGCTACGTCGTCACATGTTCCTGGTAATAATAAGTACAGCCTACATGTTATTCCTTTCAGGTTGGCCCACAATTAAGCATACATGCATGATAACTAGCACTAGCACACAACAGGTGACACGCAATTGTAAGATCTCTCCGATTATTTCAAATTTAGTGCACATTTGATGAGATAATTTTGCTGAAAACTGAAATTTAGATATGTGAAGTAACATAGATCACAACGATGGAAGACAAGAAGAAAGAAAACAAAAAAAAGAAACAGCTAGTTCAGATGAATCGCTCAGTTCTGACAGCGAAAGCGAGTCAGAGGAGGATTATAGCATGCACACTCTACGCAAAGACCAGGCCAAGGACATGAAAACCTGAGAAAGCTTATTAAGACCATAGCCTACAAGCAAAACGAAACAATAGAAAAACTAGATGACCTGGATAAACGTGTTTCAAAGTTAACCATAACGATGGCTGAACAAGGCAAAGCTTTAGCGTTATTACAATCTGACGTTAATGAGGTGAAGCGTGAACAGTCAAAATCTACCAAGATACAGGATACAATTACAGCGCCAATGAACAGGCAAAACGAAACAATTGATACCATGAAAGAACATATAGATAAGTTAGAAAGACAATCCAGAGAGAGAAATTTACGAATCGTGAATTATAATGAAGAAGAAAGAGAAAAGGTCAGTGAAATTGAGGCGGATGTTTAACAAACTAAATTTAGCATAGATGCATCTAAGATAGAGGTGGCACACAGAACTGGAAAGACCAAATTTGTGAATGGACATAAAAAACCTAGACACATTATCTTCAGGATCAATATTATTGATGATAAGCTCAAGATTTTTAAAATGAAGAGGGATTCTTTAAAAGATATGCCACATTATATCACAGAAGATCAGACGGAGATGGACATGAAGAAGAGAAACGATCTGCAACCCATAATAGAACGGCAAACGTTGGAAATTCCGTAAAGGTGAACTGTACATTGACGAACGTCTATATCGCCCCCCCCCCCTCCCCCTCCTGGTGATGACCTGCGGGGACAACAACATCAAGCTAACCACCCCGAAACCGGCTAGGGGGACGCCTTTCCTTGCGCCTCAGAACAGTCAACGCACGAGCACAGTTTTTATTTGCACCCCAGAGCACCAATAATAATGATGATCACGAACAATCTATCGACATAACCAATGAAAACACTGATTCTAACGATAATAATGAAAGATTCTACAAAACAAAGACAAAACCTAAATTTTTGTGTATGGAACGTCCATGGATGGCCCTATAACACGACGTCTAAATAAGTTAAATCATCCCCAGTTTACGCAATTAATCAATCGACACGATGTATGTTTACTCAGTGAAACGTGGACAAACGAAAGGTGTGACCTACATCTGCCTGGATACAACTATAAGGCAATACACAGGACAATTAAGAAGCGTGGCACTGTCAGAGACTCCGGAGGACTGTTATTGTATTTTAAATCAGAACTCAAAGATGCTGTGGAAATTTTACATAATTTTGAAGATCATTTTTTGTGGATAAAGCTGAACGGTGATAAGTTAGGATGGGACAATGATATATTTGTATGTTTATGTTACGTCATACCAAAGTCATCGCCGAGACATGGTTGAAACACACGCATTTGATCGTATAAGTAATGACATAGCTAATTTCCATGTGCGATATGGTGATAAATTTTCGTTTGATAATCGGAGATATGAATTCGCGAACTGATGAATCTAAGGATTATGTGGAGAATGAGAATACTCGATATGTGCCTGTTCCAGATAATTATACAGAAGATGATGACGTACCACACAGAACATCGTGTGACAAGAAGGCACCAGATGAGTACGGACATAAACTGATTGACTTATGTAAAACATGTTCACTTAGAATTGTAAATGGTCGAGTGGGTTCAGACAAAGGAGTTGGTAATTACACTAGTATCAATAAGCGAAGTCAAAACGTTGTTTATTACGTGTTATGTAAATCAAATATATTCAAGTTGGTAAATTTTGCCGTGAATGAAATATGTGGACGGTCTGACCATTGTAAATTATCATTTTTATTAAAAGTAAAATATAAATCAAACACTTTATCTGACAAGATAGGAAAAACACACAAATTCAAATAGAACAGTACAAAAAAAGAAGATTTCTTAAACAGTTCGAATAATGTTTTACCAGAAATAAGAGACTCGATTAATTATTTAACCAATGATATGACGGAGGGAAATGTAGATAAAACACTAGACATAATAACAATGTTTATACAAAATACAGCTGAACCATTATTTGGTAAAGATACTTCAACTCGCGTTGTTTATAATAATAAAAGCCCACCCTATTATACCGATGAATGTGAAAATAAGCGTAAACATTTCTTTGATTGTTTAAATTCTTTTAGAAAATATAATACTGACGAAAACAGACATTCGCTGATAGAGGCCAGAAAACAATCTAAAGATATGGTAAGAATTTGTAAGGAAAAAATACGATATAAATGAGACGCGAAAGATTGAGCAAGCAAGACTAAATAATGCAAAAGACTACTGGGCTTTATTGAAAGGTAAACCGCCTGCCAAATGTACAAATAACATTAGCTCCACTGAATTTTACAATTATTTTTTACGCATTAGCAACCCAGTAGATTGTGATATAAATATAGACACTGATATTGATGATATTATACAACCAAATGAATCAAATGGATTAGATATAATGTATGAAGAATTGATCCATCCAGTGACAGTAGATGAAGTGAAAAACTCAATTGAACAGCTTAAGTCAGGTAAATCAGCTGGGTTAGATTTATTATTGAGCGAATTTTACATACATGGACAAGAACTACTCGCTGTGCCGTTATGCGATTTATTTAATTGTGTTATTAAATCCGGTCACTTTCCAAATAAATGGAGGGAAGGTCTTATTGTACCGTTACATAAGAAGGGAAACGTGAACTCAGACGCTAACTACAGATGTATTACCTAACTGAGCTCACTAGGAAAGTTGTTCACACGTGTTCTAAACAATAGATTGACCTGGTGGGCTGAGGCTTACAGTGTTCACATTGAAGCTCAAGCTGGATTCAGGCCAAATTATAGTACTATAGATAATCTTTATAATCTCAATGGAATAATATCACATTTGATAAATGAAGGCAAGAAACTTTATTGTGCATTTCTAGACTTCCATAAAGCGTTTGATTATGTGGATCGCAATTTGTTATGGAGTAAATTACTGAAGTTAGGGATTAGAGGTGAAATATTTAATATTATTCATAGTATGTATAAAAGTGTTAAGTCAATAGTACAAGTTGGAGCAAAACGTACACAACCATTTGAATGTTTAATGGGTGTACGTCAAGGTGAATGTTTATCTCCTTTTTTATTCTCTATGTATATCAATGATATTGAAGATTATGTTAAGACACATGGATTTCAAGGCGTAATACAGGTCATGTGAGAATGTTTTTATTATTGTACGCTGACGACACCGTAATTATATCAGAAAATAGACAAGATGTGCAACTTGGGCTTGATATTGTATAAAATTATTGTAATAAATGGAAAATAATATTGCCTATTGAAAAAACTAAAATTGGATTTTTCCGCAAAGGTGGAAAACTAAGTGTGAATGACAGATGGTTTTATAATGGGAGTCAAATTGAGGTCACAAAACATTTCACATATCTCGGAATGGTATTTTCCAGTGGTGATTCATTTTCTGAAAATCAGAAAAAAGTAGCTGGTCAGGCACAAAAGGCCATATTTTTATTACAAAAAATGCTTCAGAAATTTGACGATATTAAGTGTTACATGTATTGTGATTTATTTGATATTATGCTACGGAAGTGAAGTGTGGGGTTTTAATAGAGGTGATACAATAGAGCGGGTACATTTACAATTTTTAAAGAAAATATTATGTCCTAAATGGAATAGAGAAAATAACCTGGTATACAGTGAACTATGTAGATTAAATATACAATCTGAACGCTATATAAGAATTTTTAGATACTGGCTACAAATTGTTAAGTCTAAGGAACACAGACTGATTAAAATGTTTATGATATGTTACTTATAGTTTCACATAATGGTAAAAGTAACTGGGTCCCACAAGTTAAACGATTACTGGAAATGACCGGCTTCGGTCATGTGTGGCTAAACAGTGGTGTTGAGAATGATAAACTTTTTTTATTTAATTTCAAACAACGCTTACGCGATAATTTTGGACAGAAGGTTAATCTAGAATTACAAGCCACATCAAGAGGGACATTTTATGAGTTGTATAATAGTCTATGGAATAAGTCTTACCCCCGTGTGCACTTTGTGAAGAAATCATGAAATTTGGCACAGATGACCTCTGAAATACCCTTTTTGCTTTCTGATATAGGGCAGTCACTTTTGACCTCGTTTTGACCTTCTAATTTGCATATTTCCAAGATGGCCGCCAACTGATATGTGTAATGAAAGTGAAAATGTCAAAATCGTGATAGTGACCTGCAAATAGGCTCAAATTGAAGTTAATACCAAGCTGATTACAAATTTCAATTTTTTTTTGTTATATCTCATTTTCCTATCCTAATCTGCATATTTCCAAAATGGCTGCCAATATCAAGGTTGAAACAGTTGAAAATGTCAAAATCGGGATAGAGACTGGCAAATAGGCTCAAAGTGATGGGAATAATAAGCTGATTCAAATTTCCAAAAAATGTTATTGTTATATAAAAATTTATCAGCCTAATTTGCATATTTCCAGAATGGCTGCCGATCGCTGGGGAAGCAGTGAAAACGCCAAAATTGACATCCAGAATATTAGATAAAAATATGGGTCATAGTATATTAAAAAGGCCTGTTTAATCCGTTTTCATATCTGTTTCTGTTATTATTAGACCTACATATAATATAAAGAGAAGTGTTCCGGTGAGTCTTAGATCTAGTCGACAATAGACAAGACCTACTAGTATTAGTACTAGACAATTGGGGCCAAGTATATGGCCTATAGTAAACATATATGCTTTAACGTTAGCATAGGGCAATGTATTCTGGTTGGTCTAACGTTATTAGTCTAAGCTTAGAATAAAATATATATAACTAAAAGTATGAGGAAATTTAATTATTACCAGGGAATCGTGTGTTATCTGTACTGAGAGATCTAGATAAAAAAAAAGAGTTTGAGATATCACGTCAGGAATGTCCTTCACAAATCTGCTAATAAACTTAAGTACCATGAACAATAGGAAATGTTTAACAAATATTGAAAACCTGCTTAAAGTATACCACAACACAGAATATTCATTTATGGATGACACAAAATAAATATACATCGTCTAGAGAACAAGGAAGTGATACCAGAAACTGTAACTGCAGCCTTTATGGGAGCAGAAGCTGAGGCAGATGCCCATTCTCCGTATATGATCAAACTTTTAATACATACGACGTAAACATACATTAATAACCAAAACCATAATATGCTAATTTGTGATAGAAACATAATATTTGGTACATATATTCATCGAATAATGGGTTTTCAGAAAAATGTGTTGGCCATTTAGTGTTTCTTAAATGGCGGCAAAATCCAAGATGGTCCACATTTGTGCAAGAGCAAACAATTAATTGATATAATTTTGGACAGAATAGAAGCAGATTCATGATTTTCGGTCATGTCCGACATAGTGGTGTGACCAGAAAGTACTATATATATAGACATTGCATTGTATGGAAAATTCCAAACTGCCAATAAATGTATTTCATTTTGGTCGAATATAAACATATTCATTATGTTCTTTAAAAGGTAACTGTAACCATCCAGCAGCTTAGGTCACATTGCCCAAACCCAAAGGGCTGTCATTACCCCGTTGTCATATTTATAGGGGCCTACTCAAAATGTCTCAAATGTAATGCATTATCTGGTTATACAGAGAGACCTCGATGTTCCGTCATCATCTGTTCCCAAGAAATATGACGGAACTTCGAATATGGCAGAGTTTCGGAGCAGCTCCCCCACCCCCTCTAAGCTGTGTTGGAACCGAGGATATTATATATCTAATTCATACTGTAATGTTATTATATTAGTACGTGTATTGGTTGTGCGAACAAAATAACAACATAAATATGGTACAAATATAATTTTATTATCTCAAATATATAATTGCATGATTTTTTTTAATTAAATTTTTAATTGGACCACAACATAAGTGCTTCTTCAAGCTTGCCATATTTTGCTGCTCTACCAGAGCGCTCATGAGACATCCACTTTTCTTTGCTGCGTAAAATATCACCCACTGTTGTGCGACCCACTGTCACATCCCACTCTTTGGCAAAATGAGCGGCAATATCAGAGCACGTAGCTTTAGGATGAGCGTCTTTGTACATATCACAAATTTCTCGTTTTTTTATCTCCATTGAGGTCAGTGCGTCGTCGTTTGCATTCGAAGTCATGGTGAAACTGAATGACTACCATAAGCCTATTGTGTCTTTTATACACTTAATCTGTTTATCACAGTAAAAGAACAAAGGAGTATCATTTGTTTTAATCTTTTTCAATTGTTAATTTAACCGAATAATAAAGTTTTCATTTGGTAGTCGAAATGACTCCAAGCAACATCACTCAACTCTGGTGTTGACAGATGGCCGTGATCAAATCTAACACATTTCATTGTGTATAGCACCGTGCATGTCACTACTCAGGCGGGTGGCTTACTGCTCCGACTTTCATGTTGCCGGAGGTGCGACTATTGTCTTCCTGTTATTGTAGGGCTTTGCATACTGTTCTTTTCACAATGGTAAACCATTCAACACTCAAATAGGTGTTACCACTTCCTGCTGACCGAAACACAAGGTATTCACGGCTTAGAGTATAGGCCTAATCTATGAAATTGATGTCCTCAACGTAGATGACGGCATGAATAATTACGCTCTGTTCACAAAAATTGTTAGATACCTATAGATTTAGTTAACAAAATCAAACATTTCGGTACTGATATCTACACCAGACATATTGAAGGTCAAATTAATTAATCTTTATCGGCTTAACTAGCGGCTATATACACACTAAATTAAACATTGTGCCAATCAGGCCTATGACTGTGCTTTGCCCCAGGAAACATTCACCCAATGTCGGTACAATGTGAACCCATAGTCTCAGACACTGGCCCAACATTGTACCAGACAGACAGATATTTTTTTTCACCAACAATGGGTGAACGTCTCGTGTTTGCTGGGCTATATCATATTACTGCCGTCAAGAAGTGTTATGTAGAACGAGCGGCTCCTCCTTTGTTGGGGGTACGGTGTCAAAGGCAGTGGCTCAGCATTAAACCAATGCTCACATCGTGAACATGTGTTTGCCGGGTTTTATTTGCTCGTTAGCCCCCCACTAATCCCTTACACGTTAAGTGCATTTAGCCAGCGTTGGGGAAATGTTTTGAAAAGGACATAAGCAACGCCACAATCACTATACTAACAAGTGGCGCTCACACAATTAGCGTGACTGACCTTGACAGATTAAAGAGACGCTTACGTCATGCATTGATTTAACCCTTTCGTCCCCGAAATTTGAAGACGGAGGCGGACATCGGAATGACGGAGCTTAGAAGCAAAAATACATTGGGCGGACAACGTGACGGAACAACGGGACACTTATTCATTGATTTAACCCTTTCGTCCCCGAAATTTGATGACGGAGGCGGACATCGGAATGACGGAGCTTAGAAGCAAAAATACATTGGGCAGATCCGTTCACATCAAAACCAAGACGGATGTAGAACAAGACGGAAGATCGGAGGACGGATCTCCGAGGCCTGTCTCTATTGCCAAAACATATCATAAAGTAACACATAACAATAAATATAGTTTGTTGTAAAAATTCCTATAAGATTTAAACACAGCTTTTTGGGATATGTAACTCATTGTTTAAAAAATGTTTATATTTGCGGAATATTTTGTGTACAAAACAGATATACATTAATGACTACAGAGAAGCATTATAAAGAGCCATCAAAAGACATTCAAGGTTTAAGAAGAGGAATTAAAAGGCGACAGAGAGGTGTTAAAGAGCAATAAAGAGGCGCCAAAGGACAATGATGACGAGTTAAAGGGTGATAGAAAGGCATTAAAGATCAACTAAACCTATTTACATTGCGACAAAGAGGCATTGGAAGGCAATGAGGATGTGTTAAATAGTGACAAAGAGGCATCGAATGGAGAAGGAAAGGCATAAAAGGGCGACGGAGAGGTGTTAAAGGTCTAAGGGGAGTTGTTAAAAGGTGACAGAGAGGTGGGAAGGCGCAATGATCAGGCGCTGAGGGGTGAAGAGGCTTTAAAGGGCGATAGAGAGGCGTTAAAGTGCGACTGAAAACCTTTGAGCAGCGAAGATATGTGAAAAGGTGACGAAGATGCAGAAAAGGGCTACAGGGAGACGTTAAAGGGCGATGGAAAATCGTTAAAGTTTGACTGGGGTGCGAAAAAATGTGACGAGAAGCAAGAACTTAGCCAAGAAGAGGGAGTCCAAATTTAATTTTGTTGGGCCATGATGGGGTCTGGGGTCCTCCAACAATGCAATTTGGCAGAATGTGGCGATATTTCCTATGTTCAGGCTGAAAATAGGCCGTCCAAAAGATGGCTGGGCGGGTCTCTGGATGAGGAGGCAATAAAGGGCGATGGAGAGGAGTTAAAGAGCAATGGGAAATTGTTAACTCACAGCAGTCTGGTCATGTAGGCATTGGGCGTCTGTGCAGTCTAGTAATTTTTGTGATTTTGAAACATATTCTCATACTTCTAATATTAACTTAGAGTGATGACATATGCTTGTCCCATTCATCCCAGGAACACACACACAACATATACATCATATTTGATTAGTCAATGCATGATGTTACTATGGTAACTGGGAACTATTTTAAATATGCTAATTCAAATATCAAATTTTCAGAATTTTTGTTAAAAAAATGGTATTTTAGTGATCCACAGAATTTGAGAGTACAAATTTATGTCAATTCACACAGAATATATCAAAATATATCAAAATAAATCAGTTCGTAGAATCATTCCATGGGCCTATACACACACATTAATAGGATATTAAATGTGTAATTACAATGGAATTTAGGAACCTTTCTATATGTCCTGAGGAGTATACAATATTTTATAGTTTCAGGTGAACTAATTTGAGTTTCCAACCTCATCCTGAGAAATACCCCGAGCCTCATAATCATCCGAGCTGTGTGTTCTATTTTTTAGTTCAAAAACGGTTGTGACGAGGATAAATCACCCTCATGTGCTTTAGTTTCCCCATGCCATGTGTATTGTTAGGCAAGTGAGGTAGCCTGGAAAATGGTTAAGCATTATTGCCAGGTCTGAGTTACGCTCTGCAGGGTCATAAATGTTAGGTCTGATCTCTGCTCAGACATAGACTGCCATGTGATAAACAGGGGACTAACAGGCGCTATGTGGTGATGATGATGCATTAAAGGTCGAGAAAGACGGGTTAAAGGGCGACGGAAACGCGTTAAATGTCGAAGGAAAGGTGTTAATGGGCAATGGGGAGGCATTGAAGGGCGATGAAGATGTGCTGAAGGGTGGCAGAGAGGTGTCAAAGAGCAAACGACAATACTTTAAATTGCGGCGATGAGGCACTACGGAGCGACAAAGATGCGCTAAAACACAATGGAGAGATGCTGATGGGCGACGGAAAGGCATTCATGTTCGACCGGTTATTTGAAAAGGTGACGGTGATGGATTAAAAGGTGATAGGCAGGCATGAAAGGGTGACGAGGAAGCGTTAAAGGTCAATAATGAGGCATTAAATGGCCATGTGAAGGCATCAAAAAACGATGGGGATGTGTTGAAGGTCGTTAAATGATCACGAAGAATCCATAAAGTGTGATGGGTGCTGCGTTAAAAAGCGACAGGGAGGCATTAAAGGGCAATGGGGACGCGTTAAATGGTGAATTGAGGCTTTAAAGAGAACATTAAGGAGCAATGGGAATGCGTTAAAGGGTGACGAACCAGGTGCTAAAGGGCGATGAAGAGGCGCTGAAGGGCGGCGGAGAAACGTTCATGGGGAACGGACAGGGGTAAAGGTCAATCTTAAAGCGGTAATAGGTGATGTAGAGGCATTGATAAGCAATAGGAAGGCATTAAAGGGTAATGGAGAAACGTTGAAGAACGACAGAACAGCGGTAAATAGCAACAAAGATGTGTTGAAGGGCGTTGAAGATGCACTAGCAGGCGACAAAAGGGGTTAAAGGGCGATAGAGAAGAGTTAAAGGGCAATGGGGTAATATTGTTTCACTGTATCTATATACATGTCAAAGTAGATATTTTCCTGTATATTTCATCTAGATGGTAACAGATGTATTGTGACATTTGCTTGGTACAGAAAATGGATGGTTCGCTTTAACATTGTTCTAAAATTTGGTATTACTTTAGCATTTTCGGTAGGCATAATTACGTGTATTGGCTGCAATCTTTGTGACCATCTTTGATCTTTTAACATACTTTGCAATTCTTTGTCTGTCGAAAATGATATCAAATTATTTTTTTAGCCTTGCAGAAAAGGCGGCCATCTTAGATTTTTCCAACAATGCATTGTCTAAAGTACTTTCTGGTTACACCACTAGGTCGGGCTTACCCTAAAACCCTATGGTAGACACCAAAATCGTAAAATTGCTTTATTCTGTAGAATATGATATCAATTTATTTGACATTTAATAGATAGCGACCATATTTGATATTATCAGTAATGCAATGTCTAATGTACTTTCTGACCACACTACTCTCTCAGGTATACATGAAAACCCCACGGTAGACACCAAGATCATGTATATGCTTAGGTTCTGTTGAAAATTATATCAATTTATTGTTTAACCTTGCACAAATAGCGGCCATCTTGAATTTTACCCAGCATGCAATAGCCACAAATACTTTTTGATCACACCACCATATGTCAGGCATCCACGAAAAATCTTCGGTAGACACCAAAATCATGAAACATTATATTCTGTTGAAATTATATCAATTCATTGTTTGACCTTACACAAATGGCGGTCATTTCTTTTCAGCCTATTTACAGGTCTCAGTCTCAGTCTCAATCTTAACGTTTTTCCTGCTTCCCGGCGATTGGCGGCCATTTTGAAAAATGCAAATTATGTTAAGACAAATATGTAAAACAATAATATTTTTTTGATCAGCTTATTATTACCTTTAATTTGGGTCTATTTGTAGGTCTCTATCTCGCTTTTGACTTTTTTACTGTTTTCACCTTGTGATTGGCGACCATTTTCGAAATATGCAAATTAGCTTAAGAAAATGATGTATAACAATAATGTTAGTTTAAAATTTGTAATCAGTATATTATTACCTTCAAGTTGAGCCTATTTACAGGTCTCTATCTCGATTTTGATATTTACACTCCAATTACCCCTATCAGATGGCGGCTATTTTGGAAATATGCAAATTAGAAGGTCAAAATGAAGTCAAATTCCACTGTCCTATATCAGAATTCGAAAAGGGAATATTTGATGTCATCTGTGCGAAATTTCATGATTTATTCACAAAGTGCACGCTACATTGACTTATTCCATAGACTATAATGATTTTTTTCAAAAATAATACAAACTATCTCGATGTTGTCAAGATACAGCAGCATAGGGTGGCATTAACAAGGCTACGCACCAGTAATCACAGGTTGGCTGTAGAAAGCGGGAGGTGGCATAAACCTCATGTATTACCAGCTGTGACGACTTGGAGGACGAATATCATTTTTTACTCGTCTGCCCGATGTATACTGAATTACGTAGGAAATATTTACCTAAATACTATCATCAACGTCCAAATATGTTGAAGTTTGTTGAGCTCATGGCAAGTAAAAAATCCAATATAATTACCAAGTTAGCTAATTACACGTACAAAGTATTTAAAATAAGAAACGAAGTTAAATATGTTGTCTAATTTCATGTTTACTAATAAATTTTTGTTATACAATTATACTTAATCATGTTAATATATTATATAATGTTATACTGCTAATAGCAATGTCAAATGTCTTGTCTAATTTCATGTTTACTAATTCAATTATACTTAATAAATAATATAATGTCATACTGCTAAAATCAATGTCAAATGTTTATTTCAATTTGTTACTTTACAATACCTGTTGTGAATTTCAATTGTATATATGTATATGGCACAAGGGCTACAAGCCTACTGCTTAATAAAATATTATATTCTATGCGCACGGGAAATTCCCGTGAGCGCACAGTTGTGATAAAAATTAACACAACATGAATAATACTGGCTCAAACACAGTTACCTCTCTTTGAAATAACCATTTTGAATGTGACATTTTGAGCCAAATCTTAAATGTCATCTCTTCATTTACAAATTATTTATTAAACTGCATCCCTCGAGGCTCGTGGTTGCAAATATGGTTATAAACCTAAATATTGTGACTATAACAATAATAAATTAGATATCATGGTGATAATAGTGATTTTGTGAAGTTTTGGCGGCCATTTGGGATTTTAAAAAATGCCACTGGATACAATTTTACACACCGTCTAGAAATTACTGCCTCGGACCCATATGAATCGAAATGAGTGATAAAAAAACTTTATATCCTCTTGAGTTTTTCTACCCTTTGTGAAAATTCCTCTTGACTAACTTTTGTTGTAGTTATATGCCCGTCAGCGATGTTGGTGCACCCCAAAGGGGGGGGGGGGTTGTCCGAACTCCTCGAACCCCCCTGGCTACGCCCCTGGTTTAAAACTTGACAAGGATCAAACATTTCACTGTGGGGCCCGCGTCCGGAGAATGTTTTTAATTTGAAAGGTTTTCCTCTGCAATCTAAGGATATTGTGCACTTGTCATACCCAGGGTACGTTGAACCACTTTTTCTATTTATACCTGTAAAACATGATTAGCATGGTACATGCAAAAAACAAGTGTGTGATGGCCAGTCATATTGACCTAAATATCAAACATTCAAAGCCTGGTTGAATACAAAACATTTATATGAATTTCGCCTTTAAAGTTTTTAATATGATGGTTCAACGTGCCCCGCGGTCGGGGTTCATTAAACCACCCCATATAGAGGGTACATCGATCCATCAAAATAAACATCCCAAATAAACAATTTTTCAAAATTAAAGAAATCGTATAATTTGCTTTCTTCACCCCCTGCCTCATATAGTTAGCTATGTGTAATCGAGGTGTGAAATACCTTACAAAGCATATAAATGGTACAGCGGGGATTGATAATGTGTCTTGAATTATTCTGGCAATAAAACAATGAAAAAAATTGATTTAAACCGATTTATTAGCTGTTTTTAAGATGCATAATAATATTTCCTTGTCAATACTTCCTACTCTGTTTTTGATTTAAATAACCTTTTAAATTAATTTTAGAATTACAAATTGATATTCATATAAGGCTCGGTAGGCCTACCGGAAGTAATCAAAACATGATTCAACGTACCCCGGAAAGCATGGATCAATGTAGGCCTACCCCAGCTGTAAAAACATAAATAAATAGAATTTTCAACAAATATCTGCAACTGTTTGAAACAAAATGTGTTGTCAAGGCATCACATATAGATATATTATGGATTTACTATAATGATATTAGAAAATATATTCAAATTTCAATAGTAATTAAATGTTCATAACTACTCCCATGTGGTACAAAAAAACACAAATTATCATATGACGTCATATTAAGGGGTGGTTCAAAGTGGGCCCATGTTCAACCTGCCCCGGTCTCCCCTGAGCAAAAGAGGAGCGGTTTATAGTAGGCCCCCTATATATAGGTTGCCCTAGAAGACATTTGAATGTGGAAATCCGAGAAGGATTCTATAATTTTGCACATCTGTCGTCTAACATATGTAGAAGATGATATGATGTAGGGGCGATGTTTCATTTTTCTCCTTTATATGCTTATTTGCATAAATCCAAATTGGCCGCCGTCGGCCATCTTGGATTTTAAACAGAATAGCCCTAGAATCTTATGTGATACCTCATTTTTTGACTAATTTGAATACACTGATTTCCTTGGAATTGTTATTTTTGCGATAGAAGGTCATCTCCACTCTTAAATCCTACCCAGAGGCAGATGTGATTCGTGCTAGACAGTTTATTTGCACACACATGGTGCGCGCAGTTTTTAATATTCACCTCCCAACAAGGAAGCTGCGTATTAAGCCGGCCATGTCTCGAGCCAGTGTCTTGTAGGCCTTAAGTTAATGAGCAACCCTGTATCATGGGGTTGGGAAGCGACAGATTTCGGATGGAAGCCATCCTAGACAGTAATGTCAAATGTTCAAAAGAAGGTCTCTCGTGCATAGCACGATGCGGATTTAGTGACACCTTATTTCGCCCATAGCGTTTGGGGTATTTTTTAAATGTTACTATGAGTATGACATTGTTTAACACTACGAAACATGGTTTTTGAAAGTTTGAAGAGTTCACCATTCATACATAACATGTCTTCAAAAATGGCCTCTCGTAAAAAATAAATTGTATCCATTATTGCACTAGATATCAACAATAGCACTGATGACCCTATGGCGGACTTTGGCGGTCATCTTCATTTTTACATGATCATGGGATTATTCAAGATAGATCTGGTCCAGAATAATGCATCAAACTACACTCTAATATAATTTTTTCAAGTTAAAAATTGAAGACTATCATTGGTGAAAACGGATTATTCAAAGTAGATCTATCTAGTTGAGAATAATGCATAAAATTGCACTCTGATACTATTATTTCAACAATTAAAAAATGAATATTATGTGTTGTTACAGGCAATTTCCTTGATTGTAACCCCATGGCCTTTGTTTTTGGTGGTCATATTGTTTTGGACCTATAGATGGCATTGAAACGTAAAAATAAACAATCTATTGAATTCAGTGTATTCAAATTAGTCGAAAATGAGGTATTGCACAAGATTCTGATGCTAGTTTGACAAAAGTTGAAAATTCAAGATGGCCAACGCACCCATCTTGTTTTTGACCTCTAGATGACCTTGAATCGTAAAAATAGGCATGCCAATGGAATCAGTGTATTCGAATGATTCAAAAATGAAGTATTTCATAAGATTCTAGGGCTGTTACGTCTAAACATACAAATTCAAGATGGCCGAAGGCAGACATCTTGGTTTTGACCCATAGATGACCTTGAATCTCAAAAAAAACATACCAATGAAATCAGTGTATTCAAATTAGTCGAAAATGAGGTATTACATAAAATTCTAAGGCTATTCTGTCAAAAATCCAAGATGGCTGACGGCGGCCATTTTGGATTTATGCAAATAAGCATAGCAATGAGAAAAATGAAACATCGCCCCTACATCAGATCTTGCTCAAGATATGTTAGACGACATGTGTGCAAAATTTCAGGATCCTTTGCAGATTTGCACATACCCCCATAGTAAATGAGCACTATATGGTATACTATGACTGTTCATCTTGAAACAATATTATCTAATAATACTTTGTTGTCTGAGAATTAGAACGAGTATTGTAACGGTCAGAGCAGTAACTGCATCAGACGCAGTCGAGTGCTGTTATGCCCTGACCGTTGCGATACGAGTTCCTATTGTCAGACAAGGATGTCTTATTCTGTTTATTAAACATATGATATGAGCAGCCATGATAGATACTGATACATTACCTCTCAATTCTTCATCGTCTCCAAAAACATGACAAATTATCTTGTGGCTCATGAGATTGTCGTGCTTGCTATTTCTATGATCTTTATAGGCTTATAGGCTTATACTTGTAGAGGTATATCCCTATAGTCCCTACCCAGCGCAGCTGAGATAGGCCTATATCCCTATAGTCTAGAGAGGGGGTCGGTCGGAGCGGGAAAGTTTAGAGGTTGATCTGTAGGACCATGTCAATTTCTGTCTAGAAGATATAGGCCTACACGTATGTGTAATAAAGTGCACACCTGCACAACATGCCTACAAGTGACCTACGTAGGGTTGTTGGGCTGTATGGTTCGGGAAAACTCCAGCGAACCCAAATCCTATTCTTCTAAATCCTGCCTGGTCAGCAGGGCCCAGGGGTTAAAAAAATAAAAGTCGATAACAAAGATGATCCTTTCTTTCTTTCTTTCTTTCTTTCTTTCTTTCTTTCTTTCTTTCTTTCTTTCTTTCTTTCTTTATTGATGTTCTTCAGACAGTGTCAGATACGGCGTGCTGTCCCGCGACAGAGAGTGATACCAGGCCATATTGGCCGGTAAAACGAGCGGCAGACTTCAGACGTCTGTCTCCTAGGACGAACTACAAAGGAGTGAACGAGAAGGGTGCGATTCTCAGCGTGGCGCAGAGCTGGGCGGAAGTAGAAAGCTCGTCAGCCTCTGATTCCGCCCGGCCCGAAATCAGCCTAAAACGAATTCGGTCGAGGAGACAATACTGGTCAGAATGCCGTCGCCACAGGGTTACTGCCACGACAACATCTAGATAGACTACAGATCAATTAGTGACGTAGGCCTACGTAGCGTTACTGCCGCGGCAACAAACAGATAGATGCATAGACTAGCTTGCTCAACAACACTACACTTGAGCACCATTTAAAACGTCGTTTGAGGCTCTTATGATAAAATCTGTCGTCAAAATGTGTTCTTAAACAGTGATTATATCACAAGAAACAACATTAAATAAACCGTCAGTTAATCATTTTAGTGGTCCCGAAATTATAGCACAAATAAACTGTGAGGAGGAGGATTCCATGTGCTATGTAGTTTTTGTAAGGTTAAAATGACAGGCCCAGCTGCCCCCGAACCTAAAAAGTTGACAAGTTCAAATTTGTGTTATTTAGCCTTATCATCGTAAATCTATATTATCTTTATCCCCCCACCATTTGAAAGAGATATGTACCCGATAAGTGTGTATTTCGGAATGTTCATACAATTAATAACAACCATCTCTTTATCATAATGGCTTTGACCAAGCTGCTGGGGGTCTAGATGAAGGGTCCGATGCTGACTTGTTTTTTTTCTTTGAAAGGATCAACACTGAGGAGAATCCCTTCCTTTTTGTCACCACACCAGCCACGAACATCCGATGAGTATAATCTGTGTATTTTGGCGATGTTCACGATGTCCTGCAAAGATGTAAAACATGTCAATTGAACGAATTTAGGTGTTTTGAACCTTCGTGTTCTGAAAAGTGAGATTATAAAAAAAAATATCCTTAGAAGGAAATAATTAAATCGTTGACTCCATACAACTTTGCTGTCAATCTTGGCAAACAGAAAACATGGCATTGAAAAACGGGTGGATATAAAAGACAAAAATGTAATGACCTACATTTTGTCATAATTCGTCTTTTTCGAAACCTGGTGACATTGCCAACAGATGTTTCTAAAAGTTGTAATCTATTGGAACGTCGCCTTCACTCATTTCAAACACTCAAAAAGATATAACAGAGCTGAAACAAAGGCATGCAATTTGCCTGGACACGGGTCTTTAAGCCTAGCGTATATTATTAATTAATAATACATGGTCACGTTATTAAACCAATAATCGCAGGATGATAAGCTGCCCTAAGCTTGATAAGTCCTAACACGTTGGCTACGTTCATAATAAATGCTATTTGCAAATAATCGTGTCATGGTGGACGGCCTTATTGGTTTCCATGCATTTACAGGATCATATTCAAATGATTCTTTAAATGTTCTTGCTGCATTTATTCAGATTGGCAATATTGTGTATCCGCCGGAAAAAGTTGATATTCTGGTCTGTATGCCCTACGTGTTTTTGTTCAATTCAGCTGGGCAGTAGAATGTGACGAAGCTACATTTGCAAATGTTCAAGAAGAACGAATCTGCCCCTGAAAAACTGCTTCCAACCAGATAATCGGTCTATTATCATGTGTGGAAAGCACACTACCAGTCGATGGTGTCACTAAAGGCAGATTTTGTATATCTTTTACTGGTTCCAAAAGCAATAATATCGCTTGTTTAGTGTGGAGGCAATGTAAGCAAGAGCACGGGTTGCACATGCTCATGCAGGGGACGGGGTTTATAGTGTGTACCTGAGATGTGTGTTAATATGATGTTGGCACAGACAAGTGTGATAACTTTCTTAATTCATTTAATGCACTCTTAATGCATTTAATACGCTCTGGCGATATTGACTATACAGCAACGACAGAAGTCGAAGCTTAGTTGTGTATAAGCTTGTCCACTATAATGTTCTAATACGAGGCAGTGTCCAGTATGATAGTCACTATTCGTCACAGGTGTGTGACATTACATTGTATGTAGTCATATTTACCAAGGACAACGTGTAACCTAATCATCTCACTTTGTTTAATTACTATAGTAAAAAACTGATCACCAATTTAGTTATTGCATTTTTCATTCAGCAAAACTTAAAGTAATAATTATTTATATTTGCTTAAATGGTGTAATATACTGCGTGACTACAGGATGTGCATGAACTCGAATCTATGGTGTTACGTACGTTAGTATAAAATAATGTTATTTTAATTAATTTATTTATTGAGCTTGAAGTGTCACTCAAAACGAAAACAGTAACCGACACACATTTTTATAATTATGTGTGACCTTTTCGTGACATTTATCATGTGACCTTTATATAGAAATAATGGTATTTTAATTTTATACTTATTGAGCGGAAAGTGTCACTGAACCTGGAAAAGTAGTAGACACCTACTTTTTTATTATATTGTGGACTACTGAACATTTTGTTCCATACTTCTGATACATGTATTTCAAATACAGAAACAACAGTAAAAATAGCAAACATCACATTTTTTGTATTATGAAAATAATTTTAGTGTTATTTTCAAGGTGGAAATAATTGTCTTTTAATTTTATATTTATTGAACGTGGAGTGTCACTAAAACTGAAGAATAATTGACACGTTATTTTTCATGATTATGTATGCTCTCTTCTGAACACTTTCTGTTGTATTTCCTTTGTATTGTATCTTATATCATAAATTACTATCCGGTGTGAACAATGTGGAACAACTGATGTTATTACATGGGCGTTTGCTGTACAAAATACGGTATTTTAATTAGTCACTGATTAAATTTGAAATGTCACTAAAACTGAAATGAATAATCACCACCCGACCTTTCGAACATTGTGTTTTATATATCACTTGAAAAATAGATAGTATTAAGGGTGTTACGGTGGTGTGAAAATCGTGTTTTTTAATTTTTTTTATTTTTGATCCTAAAGTGTCACTAAATCTAACAATACCTCTTTTTTCCTGATCAGTTTGATATGTAGCCACAGAGAAACAGAATAGATGCTTTATTGCAGATCCTCTTCAAATTTTACTAGGTCTAGTAGCCCTAGCTTACTATGTGTATGGGATACATGTGTATTATACAGTCTACTGTCATTATGTATAGTAGGCCCTATGCTAACGTAACCACTGACACTGTCACTCTGTTGATTTAACAATAGGTAAGGATGTCCAAACCCGGGTGTCTATAGCATGCAGCTTACCATAGCGGGTCTGAGGCAGGTGCAAACTTTGGGAATGAATATGAATTCATCTTTTTTTTCGTAATCAATCAGATAAGGTCTATATACGTGTGGCCTTATTTTGCTTTGTTTGGGTATGGTGTGTCTGTAACGTCCGCATACTTTAAAAGTAGTCTTATTTAGTAGGCCCTATACGTATAGATACAATTTGGGCTGCTCTGCTTGGCATTGAATCAATGTGAGGCTTATGAGTAGCCTATGCGAATATGTGTCACTCATCCCGACCTGGTCACTTCTTCCCAGCATCATCAGCATCACCTTAGCGATATGAGACTCTTTAATGAGTCTGGGGGTGTTATGTAGGCTACTGAGGAGAAGCAGAAGAAGGTATTTTTCGTGAGGCAGATTCGTGAAGTGAGGGAATTGGCTGGAGCACTCACTGGTCCTAATTCATTCGATCCTTGACTTTGAGATTGTGAGTGATCGACAATGTCGGAAGGCCCGGGTAGCCTTAATTCAGGGCTAGGTATCCCGAACAAAAACAACAACAACAACATGTCGTGGTTGCCGCTCATGGTCAGATTCATATATTACATAGTTGAACAAGCACTCGCCAGGCTGTGGGAGCCCTGTACCCAGATTTATCAGGTGCTATGCGGACTCTCAGGTTAACTGGTGGTACAACTCATGATCAGAGAAGAAACAAAGAAGAGGGAGAGGGACTGACCCTAAATCTAACAATACCTCTTTTTTCCTGATCAGTTTGATATGTAGCCACAGAGAAACAGAATAGATGCTTTATTGCAGATCCTCTTCAAATTTTACTAGGTCTAGTAGCCCTAGCTTACTATGTGTATGGGATACATGTGTATTATACAGTCTACTGTCATTATGTATAGTAGGCCCTATGCTAACGTAACCACTGACACTGTCACTCTGTTGATTTAACAATAGGTAAGGATGTCCAAACCCGGGTGTCTATAGCATGCAGCATACCATAGCGAGTCTGAGGCAGGTGCAAACTTTGGGAATGAATATGAATTCATCTTTTTTTTCGTAATCAATCAGATAAGGTCTATATACGTGTGGCCTTATTTTGCTTTGTTTGGGTATGGTGTGTCTGTAACGTCCGCATACTTTAAAAGTAGTCTTATTTAGTAGGCCCTATACGTATAGATACAATTTGGGCTGCTCTGCTTGGCATTGGATCAATGTGAGGCTTATGAGTAGCCTATGCGAATATGTGTCACTCATCCCGACCTGGTCACTTCTTCCCAGCATCATCAGCATCACCTTAGCGATATGAGACTCTTTAATGAGTCTGGGGGTGTTATGTAGGCTACTGAGGAGAAGCAGAAGAAGGTATTTTTTGTGAGGCAGATTCGTGAAGTGAGGGAATTGGCTGGAGCACTCACTGGTCCTAATTCATTCGATCCTTGACTTTGAGATTGTGAGTGATCGACAATGTCGGAAGGCCCGGGTAGCCTTAATTCAGGGCTAGGTATCCCGAACAAAAACAACAACAACAACATGTCGTGGTTGCCGCTCATGGTCAGATTCATATATTACATAGTTGAACAAGCACTCGCCAGGCTGTGGGAGCCCTGTACCCAGATTTATCAGGTGCTATGCGGACTCTCAGGTTAACTGGTGGTACAACTCATGATCAGAGAAGAAACAAAGAAGAGGGAGAGGGACTGACCCAAGGGTGTGGACCCCATTAACGCAATGTAAGCGGGGGGAGTAAAGTAGATATAAAATTAGAAAGTGGGAGGGGGTACGGGAGTGGGGAAATAGGTGTATGCTCGCTTCTCCAGGCCCATGGAGGCTTGGAGTCGCTGTAGCCCTGCGGAGCAGGTCACCACAGACAGCTGCGGTATTAGCTCGCAGCGGGTCGATAAGATTCTATTCTATTCTATTCTATGAGTTCAAGTTCAGGTGATATGCAGCAAATGTATATTTTGCACTACGGTGGTAAATGGTTTAGAGAATTGGACGTTATGGGATTGTTGCATACAAAGAAGATAGATTGTGGGCCGTGTCAAAAATCTTAGATCTACTGTAAAGTAGGGATGAATACTAGTGGGTTCCTCATGCACATACATAAAAGAGTGTGTGCATGAGTTGGGGGTTGAGCCGTTAGGTTGCATGAGATGTCTGGGTGATAGGACAGGAGGAAGATGTGGACAGTGTGAATTCATATGGATGAATACGCTGTTGTCAGATAATTAGTGGGTTTCTCAGGCACATATAGAAGAGTGTGTGCATGAGCTTGGGGGTTGAGCTGTTAGGTTGCATGGGATGTCCGGATGATGGGACAGAAGGAAGATGTGGGCAGTGTGAATTCCTATGGATGAATACGTTGTTGTCAGAAGTCTAAGATTACTTGTGAGGTAGGGATGAATGCTAGTGGGTCCTCATGCACATAAGAGGACATGTGTGCATGAGACTGGGGGTCGGGACATTAGGTTGCATGGGATGTCCGGATGATGGGACAGGAGGAAGATGTGGGCAGTGTGAATTCATATCGATAAATACGTTGCTGTCAGAAGTTTAGGATTTCTTGTGTGATAGCTCTGGATGAATGCTAGTTGGTCCTCATGCTCATAGGCCTATATAGGCCTAAGAGGACATGTGTGCATGAGATTAGAGTTGGGACGTTCGGTTGCATGGGATGTCCGGATGATGGGACAGGAGGAAGATGTGGGCAGTGTGAATTCATAAGAATGGATAGGGGGCCTACGCTGCTGTCAGAGGTTAGATTGTGGGCAGTGTAAATTTATATGCATGAATATGCTGCTGTCAGAGGTAAGATTGTGGTCAATGTGAATTTGTGTGAATGAATACGCTGCTGTCAGACACGTGTCTTAGATTCTGTGTGATGGTAGGGATGGATCTACCAAATAACATTACAAATTTCGTTGCTAATGTCATTGAAAGGGCTAGGCAAGCAGTCTTATAAATAGGCCTACCCTCATGTGTAGGCTTGTACATAAGGTTGGAGGCTCGGGAGAGGAATGGTATTATGGGGATTATAAACTATATATTTTGATCTAAAATAAGTAAGCTAATTGAATTGAGTTATGGGTCGCATCGCGCCGCCACAGCTGAAAGTCAAAAGGATCCTGATGGTTGGCAATGCCGGCCGTATGGCGCCCACCGCTTGCAGTAGCTACTGTCTAGCTGACTGATTCATTCATTCATTCATTCATGCATGCATGGTTACCAATGTAAACATCTGGCATGTCTGGAACGTTACATGACAGGGTTAGGCCTACACTCTACAGAGAGAGTGGCTATCGATTATGTCGGCAGACCACGGCAGAGAAATAACGGGAGCTTGTCAGTCTGTAAAAGAGTCTGTCAGTGTCAATAGGCCTTCATGTAGTTTATTGTAGATCTAACATGGGCATGCCATGAGTCATGACTTATCACATCGACATATGATACATCATTACATGACATATGACATGTCATGAATGACATGATTGGCTACCTGACACTGACAGTCACACAGTGAGTGACAATTACACCGACGGCGACGCCGACACTCGACAGGCAATCAGTGACTGTCACTGTATTCTGATTTCTGGAAGTTGGCTTGAGCCTTGACGTCACAGACACAGGTGAGGTGGGCGAAAAAGGGGGAAACCATGCCCAGTGAATTATGGTCTCACCACCCCAAATGTCACATTGACGTCTCACCACACATAATATTAATACCCGTCCCATAGACTTACATGTATTATGACCCATACACTCAGACCTCCCGGCACTCTTTATGTGGAAAAATGTAAATAAACCTATGTATTTTTTTAATCATCAGACTGTCCTCTTTCAATATCAAAAATAAAAAAGGGGTGTGAAAGGGATATAATTTTTTTTATTTGAGCCCATAATAACCTCTTGCCCCACTCTCCCCTGAGCGACCTCCCAAAAAATTGCCCTTGTTTTTTAGAAGAGCCTTGTTACAGTCAGCGCAAAGACTTCCTGTTGGATCTATCTTCCATCATTTCGATGCTTTTGCTGCACCAAATCATCACAGAATCGATTCAAGTTGGTAGCAAGATGATATATCTGTAATATTTACCACCGAGGCTGCTGCAAAGAGCCACATTTTTAAAAAAGAGACTACCTTTCCCAAACTTTATAATGATATGCGCGAATGAATTTGTGTGGTGAGACCTTGAAACGCATGTATAATGCCAACATTCTAAGGGCCGAAATCACGACTTTCGTCCCTAGCTGCCCCCCTATGTGACACACCATAATAAAGCCTAAACTGTCCTATTTCAAAAACAGCTTCGAAAATGGTATGCTAACTTCCTGCGTTTTGAGTTACACTCCCATGTTGGTAAAAAGGCCCGTTTTGCCCAGATCTCTCGAAATATTTTTGCGCCCATTCCCAGAAAAGACACAAATTCTTCTCACCCCATGTGTCCATCTGAAAATCTCACATAGCAGTTATACCTTATATCACAGATAGCGAAAACATTGTGTGCTTACAATTTATCAACATAATTACAACATTCCTGTATTTCTCTTAATTTACCAGAAGCGGAAACAACCATCTAAAGCAGTAATTTGGGTAAGGATTATCTAGTCAGTAGCCACCCACCTTGGATTTCGGCTCATTTAGGGTGGTGAGACTTTATGGTCTCACCACCCCAAATGGCGAATGCCAGTCCCATTGCCATTGCCATTGGCATTGTCATTGATGAAACACATGTAAACTGCCTGAATGACAATTCCGCAGGCCGATTTAACCACTTTTAAACCTATTAGATATTTAGTGTGACATATCAGGATAAAGCTTGAGATGTCCTTGTTCGAGAACAGGCCCGCTATGCCTATGGCCGTATGGGTATGCTTACCAGACAGATTTTGAGCTACGCCCCCTTTTTTTCAAATTAGGCTAATATCCGTACTCTCTTTCACAGAACAGACACACATCATTTTAGCCCACTGTATCCCTGCGAGATTATCATCAAACAGTTATATCTGATATCCTTGACAAAGACGATAACGTGTGCTTATTAAATATTCACAAAATTATGACTTCTATATATATTTATTTTGTTTCACTAGACTAGAGGTTGGAACAGCCGCATTAAAAATATTTTGTGTGATGATTCCATCATTAGTAGTCTAGACACCTCCCTGGAGTTCGGCCTATTTAGGGTGGTGAGACCTTATAGAAACTAACCGCTCGCTAATGCCCATATGCCCCATGCTCATGATGAGAACATTGAATTGTCTTACTAATTTTAATAGTAATAGGCCTAAGTACTATGTGACAGTCTACTATGTAATAGGCCTAGTGGTCACAAGTCCTTTTGGTCTTCTAGGACCACATCACCATTTTGGTCTTATAATTTACATAACTTTTCGGTTCCGGTTCCTACATTTATGATTTAGTGTCGCTTTGTAATTGTAGGCCTATAAAATTTCTTGATTCTTCCAGGATTTGTCCAGCCTCATTTTGAATGTAAAATGTGAAGATGATAATCCACTAGACGCATGTTAAATCACAAAAAGAAGAGTCCACTGCACAAGATCTAATTGAGGCAGCTGGAAAAATAATAAGATCTGTAATTAAAGCACAACCTAAAATTAAAGAAGAGTAGGCCCACCCGAGCCTTGACGATATGTCTTCACTTAATGCTATGTTGAATTACTTGCCCCCATCATTGACATCTCTTCTTTCTACTATTTTTTAATGAAAAAATGCAGACCTCCATGTTGCTTTTATTGGACAGGCTATTATGCTCGCAACGTGTCCATGCTCATTCTTGCCACCCATACTTCTGGGATTAATCATCACAATTCAACACAAGTATGGTCATCGATCACTGGGGGATTTGCTAAACAAGTTTGGCTTTGGCAGCCCGTACACGGAAGCTTCAACATTGATTTAGACGTGTAGCAGCTGCCACACAAGAGGTTGATCTTTACCTGAACGACAACGTTGATTCTTTATTGAAATAGATTGCCGACAATGTTGATCATGGTACCGAAACCCTGGATGGCAACAATACTGCTCACATGATGGGGATAATGGGAACAGTTACTCCCGGTGTTCGCACTAATCACACTCTGAAAAGAAGACGTATTTAAGTGACAATGAGATTCTTGAAATAGGGAAGATAACATAGTGCACTATCAAATTGATCTAAAATTTGTATACCCAAGAGTTCTTTACATCACCTTAGGCAAGTTCACAAGTGCCGAGGATAAGGCCAAAATCAACACCCTCTACTCAATATCGCGGCACTTTACTTGTGGGGGGATGGGTGTCACCTCCGCGTGGCCCCCCCTGGGCAACTTCTTAGAAGGCCAAGTACACCCAGACAGACGTATTTTATGGATTTCTGCATCCTTCTATTTGTAAACTTTTTCTCATGTGTGGACTGTTTTCGTTTATGTTGTTCTGCTTCACTTTCTAATTTTTAAGTTCAGAGCAATTTGTGTCGTAAAGTTTCTTTCTGGTTTCTCTGTGTCATCCTGGCGGATAATGCAGCATGTCAGAGAGAAGCCATTGCCATACAATTAGCCTGTGGTGACTTACGGTGTTCTCACGGTTTGTGATCGCTCTGTGGTGCTCTTCTATATCACAGATCTGATTACCAACTGTGAGGGCACTGCAAGTCTTTAATTTTTGTGAATTTGTTCTTTTGTTGTTTAATGGTTTCTCTGTTCATTGCTTAATATATATATATTCATATTAATGTCAATTTATATACATACAGTATATACATACAGTACATACATACAGTAATTTTGTTTGAATGGGTACAGTGCTGGTTTGGTGTTGATCATCATCCGGATTAAGTATTCGATGGCAGCTTCAATGCCCTCAGATTATGTTGAACCACAATTTTACTCTCACACTCCGGATATGATTGGCACTGAACCGGCATTGATCCTATTCTCAAAATATTTTTACACAAAAATATATTAGGCTTGATTTATTTATCTTATCATATATATATATTTGTTTTGACAAAGACACTGTTTTGTGACTTTCAATTATAATTATTTTTGTCATCTTTTTGTGTTAATTTATATTGTGTATCGGCGCTGGCGCTGTGTCAGGTTTTTAGAATGTATACTCAATACAAAACTCGCTACATATAGGTGACTTATAGGCACTACAATGTTATCACCAATCGTTTTTATCTTAATGCTTTAGTGCGTACATACTATTATCAGTTATCAAAAATGACGTAAAAAAGACATTTTACTTACTTACTTGTGAAGTATGCAAGCGGTACATTGGTGAAAGACTCCGGTACTTCGCGTATTCACCTTCCAGATTCGAAGTTTGATGTTGAGAAACAGAAATACTAGTAGGACAGGAAGGTCGTATTTGCTGTTGGATTAAGACTAATATTGTCCATGGCTGATGTTGTGAACAACCCTTTTCTTAAAACAAGTGGACACACCACCCCATCTTCTTTAAACTGGCGGCCTGATGCATCACCCAGTTGTGCTGAAATCTGAATCACTCTGAGGTAAGAAATGCTGAGCCCATTATCTTGGAGCATATCCACGAAACACATCTTCTCCATGGAATGCCTGTCAGTTGGTGCACATTCTTTATACTTTTCGTAAAAGTTGTATTGCAACAGCCAGGTCTGTCTTGGATGCTCCAAATCTCATATGCTATTTAATGAGATGGCTGTAACAGTCCGCTTTTCCGAAGGTCCATTTTTCCGAAGGTTCATTGTTCCGAAGGTTCATTGTTCCGAAAAAAAGGTTTATTGTGCCGAAGGTTTATTGGTCCGAAGGGTCATTTATCCGAAATAGGGGTTCATTGCTTCGAAGGTTCATTGTTCCGAAGGTTCATTGTTCCGAAATAGAGGCTCATTGTTCCGAAATGTCATTCATCCGAAATAGGGGTTCATTGCTCCGAAGGCTTATTATTCCGAAGGTTCAGTATTCCGAAATCTCACATCTCTCAGACAGGAAAATGTTAATTTGCTATGACAAATATGAAATGATTAGACTTTCGGCTGGGCCACTCTTGTGCACATACAGGCTAAACTGGGCCAGGAGATGGTTCACGAGATGAATCAGATGATACTGTTCTCCAGACACAGGATTCGCACCCTGGCAGTCTTGAGGTCGAACACGCTACCTCTCGGTCACGGATGTTTCTCAAAATATTTAGTTTTACGAATTGATGGAGAAGAAACATGTTGCTATGACAATAAAAATGTTATGATAGCCGTTTAGCCTCCTGCATTGAGAAACCTCTATGGAGGGGGGGGGGGTCAATATAAGTGTAAATAATATGATTATCCCATTTAAACTTAGGTAGTCTAGTCAACAAGTAAATATTCGTGTCTATGACAATATTCAAACTCATCCTGTGTGATGGTAGTGATATATGGCAGGTTCCACGATAATGCATGTGTACCACCAACCTACAGAGTGGACCTAAACATAAACTAGTCCAAGTGATTATTTTGACGTTTCAATATGTTTGTAGAATGAGCAAACAACATGTTTTTGATAAACTCGATATATTTCGTGAATTTTATAATGGTAAAAATACATTTACTCGTGCAGTTTTGCAATGGGAAATAGAGAGAAAGTTTGTTGTTTTAACCCTTTAACCGCCGGTGTCGCATATATTCGGGTTTTCATTTTTTATTAGCACATTAAGTGCCACTTTTTAAATATGTTAAAGATAAAATGTTACATCAACTAGCAAGATTTGAAAAAAGTTGACCTCCATTTTGTCAAATCTGAATAATTTTTACTCACGTGAAGTTGTGGATCGCGTCAGCGAGACACAACTTCAAATGGGTGAAAATTCAGATTGAAGAATTTGGCGGTTAAAGGGTTAATAACGGTCACTCACGATTAATTAACGTGTCACCGATACATGCAATTCACATATAGTAATACAAATTATCATATTATTACCTTTATTTTTCTTAATATTTTTTTGTTTAATGTTCATTTAGGAAAAAACAAAATGCAAACGTGACGTTTCAAGCTGTCTTCACATAATAGGGTCTAATAATAATATGATATATTCATATGGCGCACATACCCAGCTCATCATATGCCTACAGGCTACATGGCGACTTACATCATAGTAGGCCCTATCTCTGGTGATTGGACCTGTTAGCCCTAATTAATGTACCATTTCCACTCCCCGGGGAGCATACATCACTGCAAACGGTATGCGCTGGTGATTATAATCGTAAATAATTTCCATCTATATCCCACCAGGTAAGCCTACTCATTTACACCTGAGTGAAATGAAGCACGTGGGGGCACAACATTGAGACATAAATGTCCCAGCTTGGAGAGAGGAGAAATATGATATTTCTCTGAAAATGTTGCACCAAGCGAGCCTTTAATTCACGAGGCAGGCATGCAGCGGCTAATTGTAAAGTTCTACGCTTTATCCATTGCATCACGTCCCACACTTCCCTAAAACAGTTTGTTCTGGGTATGGCTGTTGATCAATTTTGTTACTTTTCGTTTGAAAGATTAATTTCCTAAATACAAAAAATGATAAACTTTTCGCTTATATAAAGAGATTTTAAAGGCTTTTTTGCAATTAACATGCATAGGCCTATAGATTGTTTCAGAGCAATTGTGTTTTCAAAGTTCAAGTGCTCTTTAATTCGTAGCTGGAATGTCTGTTAGTGCGCTCCTGAAATAAATACAAACTACTTTAAAAATTTAATCATGTTTATGAATTAGAATATCACCAATAGGCCTACAGCATTTTTGTAACCCTAACAGTGAAAAAATCTGAATAGCATAACGTTCACAGTCAAAACATCCACAAAACATAACGTTCACAGTGAAAATATACAATTAACATAACGTTCACAGTGAAAAACATCCAATTAACATAACGTTCACAGTGATAAACATCCAAATAACATAACGTTAACAAAATGGAAGCTGTTCCGTGGCAGGTGTTTTCCTAATTTATCATGGACGATAAGGGCCGGACGATTTGATACCACCAAGGTGGGGGGGGGGGGGGTATGGTTTATCTTCATAAGCAAACTTTTTTTCTTTCAAACAAAAACATAACCTTTTTTCCTTCTAGATCAAAAACACTTTTTCGAGGAAACTATTTGTTTGCCCAAATTCGGGAAGCAAACTATTTTCCCCCAAAAAACATACCCCCCCCCCCCGGTATTAAATTGTCCGCCCCTAATATAAACTGTCGGCTGAGCCAAGACATCTGCCATTTTCACTGCTTATCCGTGGGAAAGTATAAGCTGCATTTATCTGAGCAGATGAGATGCTAGCCCAACTTATTTCCCTGTCAAAAGCCTTTAAATATGGTACACAATAAATATTGAAATGTAGGCTCTCTCTCACAATCGCATGCCTGGCGATGTCATCCGTATGTTTACTGATCAGCTAATATACTGTTACAATATTGTTTGTTTTCCTTCGACACATGCATCGAAGAGGGTACCAAGTTTGCCTGCATATCTGTTTAATGTTTTCTTTGCAAATTGCTTATGTTTTTATTTTGCATGGCGATAATAGGACCTATGCTTATTTCTAAAACTGTCATTTTAACGATTAAAGCTGCTTTGTCTACACCCAACTTGTATTTTAATGTAGGCCTATTTATTGATTTTAGTTATTATCATCAACTAGGCTCGTTTGACATGTAATGGTACTGTCTCATCGCTCCGACGATCATTTATCCGACGAGCATTGCTACGACGTGTATTTACTCATGTCATTTGACTTATAGTGCGACTACTGTCGTGGTGAGCGGCACGAGTTACCAGCCCCTTTAATGGATCGTTCATGTTGCTACACATGATTGTCCTTTTTTACAAATAAAATCTACTATCTAATATATTGTCTCCTAGTGAATGACGGCGGCAACATGTTATTTTTTAATTTGTCAAACTCCCTCGGGTTCTCACCACACAAATTTTCATCTCATCTCACATCGCACATCTCAATATAAAATTTGTCTGTTAAGAGTGCCTGTATATTTTTAGTCATTGTGTCTAATTAAAACAGCCTCGGAGGTAAATATTACAGATATATCATCTAAATACCAATTTCTTCATTTGTTGGAAGATTTTTTGTTCCAGAAACAACGTATCACAAAAATACAAATCTTGGGGAGTGATCACAAGTGCATCAACAAAGCGAGAAAAAGTTATAGATATTAAAATTCATGTTTTTAATGAAGACGTGGTGTTATATATTAACAAAAATACCGACATCTGAATGTACGAGAAAATGCACACATTTTGGTCACAGGAAGAACTAATGAGCGCTATCAAGAATATAATTATAATACAGTAAATTCTTGGCGCTATACATCATGATAATTGCCACTGCTCCCACTATAAAATTGTATCTTGGATCCGCTCACGACCTTCATGCAGATCTATAAAAACAGTAAAGAATTTAGCAGATTTAAAACCACAGGAAAACTATTATTTCCCATATAAATTCATTCGGAATTTTGAACCTTGTTTTCTGAACAATGAACCTTAATTTCGGAGTAACGAACCTTCGGAACAATGAACCTTCGGAACAACGGACCTTCGGAACAACGGACCTTCGGAACATCGAACCTTCGGAACAACGGACCTTCGGAACAATGGACCTTCGGAAAAGCGAGCGGTCCCCAAAAAATATACCCCACATCATTCTGGAAAGTGAGTAGGGTATTCCATCCTTTCTAATGAGAATCCAGTTCAGGCATTTCAACCAGCTGATTTTCTTTCAATCTAGTTGGGTGGACATTTGTTGTTTCTATGCCCATCTGTTGGAATCGCTGCTTGTACAATTTCACAGGATCTGAAATTTTGAATGTAGGATGAGTCACTCCTTCACTGTATGTGGGGCTCGGAAAAAAGCCAATGGATAGTTATATCTTTCGGAAGATTATCTAGTTTTCCTCAATTTTTCTATGGCAGTCTGTCTTTCGCTGTTGCATAAAGCTGTCAAGCGAGCAGCATGATACATAAGCTCTATAAGCTCCTGTGCAATGATATCACAGAAGATGTATATATGGTTTGCATAAATATAATTATTTATAAATATTAATATTATTTATTTGGAGCTGGAAATCGCGTTAGCAATTCCAGCTCCAAATGAATTAAAAATAGTCCGATTCGCAGCAGAGGTTTAATGTCTCCTCTATGCCACAACCTTCATCTGATTTTGCTGGGTCTAGCTTCATTGGCATATGAAAGATGGCTTGAAAGTGTTATGGAATATTTGCAGCAATCATTGAATATCCATCTTATAGACTAATTAATAGCTTCATTCGTCTTCTCTCCTTGACAAAAAACACTTTTGCCATTTAGTTTACCATTTTAGCGGTAATTGAATACTACTAATCATTTTCAATATGTTACATGTTTAGCTGGCCGAGGGATTGTCATGTTACCACCATTGACGACAAAAGCACATTTATATGCATGGGAACCCAGTTTGCCTACTGAACTACTAGGCCTAGGTGGGCATGGCATCAGCAGGAGATTTCTACCCATCTTCAAAGTTTGATCTACAATTTTAGTCAATTTTAGTCACAGACATTATTCAGAGTTTTCATCTTTAATATAGAGTACAATCCTACCTGTAATCTGTATGGCACAAGGCAGCACGACTGAGATCTCTACATATCTTTAACTACTTAGACTTTGGAAAAATAAATAGGCCTAACTGCAGTAACGTTACCCGGTGTGACTGGGTACTGGGTGTGACTGGGTGTGAACTCATTTACTGTGAGAGGCCCAGTCACACTGACCGCCATTTTGTTTCCACAGCCAGCTGTGTAAAAACGACACCCGCGCTGCCAACCAAAAAACTCGGATGTCATGAAATTGAGACGAATATTTGAAAGGCCTACGAAAACTAGGCTATTTTCAGCAGACGTAAACTTTTGATCGTATTAGAACTATAACATTTAAAAATGGTGGTCACTGTGTCAGAGCCTTGCGATGTCATCAGGGTACAGTAACGTTAGATTAAAAACATAAAATCATAGTACAGCTACCATTCCCAATTCCCATCATAATAATTCGTCATCATACACATTGTGAGCAGTAGGCCTATCCAGATTGTCTTCTATTTGCTATAAATTGTGTACCCTAGGCTATATTATATTTATAGTCAAATCATTTAACTTAAGAACTGTTGCCATATCTAGCATATTTATTCATAGACTATTGGTATTGTTGTGTGTTTTTATATACTTTAATGAAATATTAAACTGTTTTTACCTCCTTATTTATTTATCTAGTAGCAATCGTCTGATCTTTCCCTCCATATTATTTTCCCTTGATCTTATTGAAGTCTCCCAGCTACTTTGGTTTTGTGTGATACGTCACACATCCAAGTGCCTTACATTAAAACTATATCAATATAACCACACCTATTCATGATAATCTATGCAGGTATTCTAACCCTTTGTTAGCTAGTCCAGCACACAATTTAACCTAAAGGGACATGCCCAGGTCTAAAATCATAAAAAGTCGGTGATTTTATTTTAGCTTAATAATATGACCATAATTATGATGTAAGCTTTAATAATATGACCATATGGTGTAAACATGTCCATAGACTAGAGCTGCAAAAGTTTTTAAATTTTTGTGCTGCACATTTACCATTTAGGCTAGATATAGAGACGAAATCACCGTATTTTTTATTTTTGGCATGGTTGTCAATAATTACAAATCAGGAATTTCGTCTCTATATATAGCCTAACTGGTGAATGGACGGCAAAAAAATTAAAAAAACTTTTGCAGTTCTAATCTATGGACATGTTTACACCATATGGTCATATTATTAAAGCTGCATAACTGTTTTGTTTATTTCGACAGAAAGAACCTAAAATGTTCAAAACAATCATCCGTATATTTTTAAAGAATTTTTAAATTGAATGCGCAAAATCGATGTAAATGTAGCTGCATTAGATCACGAGGCGATACACCATCTAGTAATATATGGTGTGGTAAATCGGTCCGTCTGTGTACAATGTGTAGGTTACGTAATAGTTGTTTTATGGGCCAATATAATGTTACATTGAACCAACATCAAACGGGTTACCCCTTAATAACAAACACGAGACTGTGAGCCGCATTGGTCTAACGTTGGGCCAGAGCCGTAGACGATGGCCCCGAATTAGTCGGATCAATGCCTCGTGTTGGCTGGGCTGCTAAGCTAAGCCCACACAAACCACCGGTTGGTGTCCTAAGACTAGGTCAGCGCCCATAATAACTGACCCTTTGATGGTTCAATGTTGGTCCAGCTTCTACAACGCTGGTACAAAATTGACCCATCAATGGGTGAATGTCTCTTGCTTGCTGGAAACTCAGCTAACGGTACCGTGAATGCTGCTTTTTTTACAATTATTTTATTTTACAGCATTTCGCAATTTATATCACTGCATGTGATGACTAACGATGAAATAAAATAATTTGATATTTTCGAATAGCACTGTCACTATATTTTGAAATGCCCGTAAGGTATCAAATAAAAAACTACGCGAAAAAAGGTGATTTACATCACTGAATTTGCTGCTAATTCCGACTGTAATTTCTCACGCTCGGGGGAGAGCGTCTTAATGTCGGGGCAAAGGCTCAGACGTGGCCCACACTTAAAAGCACCATACTAAAATGGAGACCTATTTTTCAAGTGAGTGACATTCTCTATACCGGTACCAAAATTAAACATGACATTATATGCAGAAATAACGCATATCATACAAAGTAATAACTTGCTGACATGAGACAATACACTTTGTACTGTGAAATGTAGGCTATCTATGATCACTTATAAAATAAGAATAATTTTAAAAGTATTCCACTCTTTTTTCAATGATAACCGTTATCTGCCACTTGGTACTTTTAATGTCCTATCTATACAGAAAGTGTGTCTTACTCCGCTGTGGCAGTTTTGTTTTGGTGGGGCAGCAATATTGAAAAACAACAAACTTAAATCCTTAATAACTCAGTAACCGGAGCAGTAAAATAAAAAATAAAACACCATTCTCCATATATTAATCTTTTAAATAAAATAAACAAAACAGTTATGCAGCTTTAAGCTGAAATAAAATCACCGATTTTTTGAAGATTTTTGACCTGGGCATGTCCCTTTAAGCTATGCTATCTCGTGAATGTTTCTATAAACACACCTGCACGTGCGCTGACGTGTTTCTCATGGTGGTCACTTAGTTATAACTGCACACTCTCAGTCTTATAAACATGTTATCATTCAGTGGTTATATTGTAACCCAAGGTTGGCTCAAGATTGAGTCAGCGTGGGCCAACATAAGCCACCAATCCATTGAGTTAAAACATGGCGCGTTTACCAGTTTACTAGGCTGATCGTGGAGTGTCACAAGATGGGCTCTACACGTGTAAATATTATCTGCAAGTGAACAGCATCTACGTGGCAAATCTAATATGTTGGCCAGGTCCCATTGTTTGGGATCGCGGATTCGTCACCCGCTCTGGCATTCAGGTTTCAAAGAAACAAAATTGTCTTCCTCTCTAAGGCTACGTTTCCATAGGTAAGGTTTTTGGACTTGCGCGGGTCCTGTGCGGTTACCCTGCGGGTCGTCTGTTTCCATTGGTACGTTTTCACATTATTGAAACTCATTCCAATAATGGTTTAATATGTTTTTTTGTGTCCATATAATGTGTGTCTCAAATGACTATCACTCGCATCTTCTCAAATATGGCAAAAATACTCTTGAGACCAAATCTATGATGATATCAATACAATATTTTGAAATAATATATCCTGCCTTTGAAAATCTAAACCTTAAATGCCTCTGACACCATAGCTACAATTGTGGTAAAGAACATTCTGAGATAGGCTGACCTACATCTTAAGCAGATCATAGGACGAAATAGACTTCCCTGACCAATCACACACAGAGAATCTCGGTCGTCACATCCCTGGACGATAACATCTGCTGATTGGCTTTCAACGACCACGTGATAACACAATATCACCTGATACGTATACAGACAGTTGACCTACAGCTGCCGTGCAAAGCCTAAGGGCAGTATCCGCTCACTTCACAAGTGAGCAGATACTGTCTTTGCAGAGCAGATGACATAGGCCCACTACAGCACGTTTTAGTGGTGCCTGGGTCTTAACCCAGCAGACACGAGATATTGAGCCATTGTCGGTTCTATGAGGTTTCACCGTAAAACGTCGCTGGCCCAACATTGAACCAACAATGGCTCAATGTCTAGTGTTTGCTGCATGTGTTAGGTGTATAGCTGCAGTCTGTCACTTCGCCCCATCTACTGTACCCTTGCGATTATGTGATACATATAGGCTATACTTTGACATAAGTAGGCCTACGCTGCTGACTATGGATTAAATCTATTTTATTTTTAAATATCTTAAGGATTAAACCTACGCTGCTGACTATGGATTAAATCTATTTTATTTTTAAATATCTTGGATTAAAAATCACATAATTGTTCTTTTCAGCTGAGTGATGCAGATACAGTAGTCCCCCTGATTCCCACCCGACTGTTTTTCTGTGCACGAAAGGTTTTTACACTCAAACTACCCCATTCTGGCCGACACGCCCCCACCCCCGACGCCAACGTGAGTCCCAACCTGATATCTTGGCGCCAGGAGCACCCCTCTCCCGAATGATCACCAGCGTGTGCCAACGCCATCCTCCTTGATGACGTATTAGTTTTGCGGCAAGATTTGCCGCTGGCTCAATGGCGGGCCATTGATTGGTACTTATTGTGAATCAAGCACGCGGTCACGGAAATATTGCAATTTCCATTAATATAGCCTGAAGTTAACATTTTTATTACGACGATCTCACATGAAAAAAAACAAGGACAAAGTATGGTGAACTATTTAATATAATTGTCATTATTTTAACGTTCATGGATAGGCCTATATCATCAAGATCAGTGCTTTGAAAAAGTGTTAAAAATTATTAATGCAACTGTGGTGTAATCCCGGCTCTCGCTTTGTTTCTTTCGGATGATCTTAATTTGGTAGATAACCATCTCAGTCTCATGCGTCATCTAGCCACTGGGTTATCCAGGAGATGTTCGTGACGAAATGGGGTTGTCCAACTATATTTAATTTTATTATCAATAGTAATATAGGCCCCTACCACTATAGTAGGCCTATAATAATATATGGTATTAAATCCAAATCTTAATTATAGCACCGTAATCGTTCGTATATTATACATTATGTACCCCCGTGTTTGCATGTTATATTGCATATTAAATTAATGTAATAACTACAACCACAACATATTATAATAGCGATATTAGAATTATGACTAGGGCCTAAGTTATAATCATTTTGACTACAATTACGTGTCTCTCACTCTACATTATGACTGTCGCCCAATGGGAATTATCGTGTTCATGTGATATACACTATATAAAAATATATTGACATACTATCGTGCTTTGTATTAGCTCTTGGTTGTAAAAGGTGTCAGCTAAAGGTGTTTACACACTGGCTATTGTTGCTATCGAGTGGCGGTATCTGGGTATAGCCAGCAACCACAGGGTTTACAGAATGCTGGGTCAGCGTTGCCGACATTGAGCCAAAATTGAACAAACGTTGGTTGAACGTCTAAATAAAGTAGAAAAAGTTGTTCGGAAACGAACACGAAAGCAGCCCTCCGTTATTGCTCGACCACTATTTTAAAACTGTTTGCTATGATGGCTATGTGAAGTGTGAGGAAGCAGAAATTCATAGATCAGCTATCATGCAAGATTTCCGAGATAGTGAAAAAAAAATGGCCGACTGGCACCCATTTTGGATTTTTTAGTGTGAAATTTGTTATGGGTTATCCTTGTGTGAGACATTACGTTTTGTTTTATATTCATGGTCCAATCATTTTGCATTTCTTGAGTTAAGTAAATATTACAAAATTCAAAATGGCCGCTAAACGGCCATTTTGAAATTGTTTGATCCCAAAAGTTAATAGGGTTATTGGCTGACATAGCTGAACATATTCGCCAAATTAAAAGAAGATCTGATGGCAACTTTTTCCTGAAATGCGCTAACGAGCATGTCTTCGTTAGTGGCCATAGTAATTAAAGGGTTGATGATATGGGGATCAAAATGTCACCAACACAATAATTCACCAGTGGTATGTGATGGCTATGTGAAGTATGAGGAAGCAGAAGTTGATAGATTAGTAGCTATCTTAAAAATAAATCACTGCGGCGGAGGCGGCGGCGACGGACCGTGTGGTATACAGTAAGCAGCCCTCCTCGGCGAGGGCTGCCTAATTATTTACAGGCTATTACCACTCTGACCAAGGAATCTCTATTGAGATTCCTTCCTCTGACTGTGCAGCAAATCATGAGTATGTCCCCGAAATATATTTGTGTTATCATTTCATTTAATTGCTGACATCCGTGTTTTATAATTATATTTACCTCTAGAACGAGGATCGCCGTATACATGTATTGGAATCGGCCGGTTGTTGTGCTTAAACAAATTGTACTGAATTCCACAACTGAATATTTTTACTAGATGCTTTTTGGACTGGCCACACAATATTACTTTTATTGTGAATAAAAAATGGAGCAAATGAAAATCAAAGTTATTTCGGCGACCCCTGGGGTGAGGGCCCACGATAAGCACTGCAGAAATACAGGCATGACAGTGAGTCTGATCTCTAAGGGACCGACCGCACATCTTGGCCCTATTCCATAATAATACTAAATATGCGTTTCATACCCAAAGCCTCATTAAGAGCAAGTTCTCAAATCACAGCAAGCTCATATATACTTGAGCGACATCTATGAGTTAATAATTCAAAGCACTTTGCCCTTGCCCCTACTTGGTCGCTGGCTTGCAAACAAACTAACTGTATTACTGCGGGGATTTGGAAACTGCTTGACCCCAAAAGTAGTGTAGGGTCTTATGGCAGTAAATGTGGTTCCGTGGGAATTGCATGTTAATTCTTGACACCTATGTTCAATTTAAAGAAAAATTAATACTGAACAAAATAAAATAGGGTGTCATTTTTTTCTAAAGCTCCAAAGGTCGTTTCCGGGGTCTTAAAGGTCATGACCCTAAAAACACACGGGGATTTTTTAAAACGTTTGTATTACAAGGTAATATAGTTGTGTAATATAGCAAATTGAAGGAAATTGACACGAAATAGTCAACAATCATAATTAAAAAATATTTCCGGTTTCTTGAAGGTCATAACCCTAAACAAACATATAGTCCATAGGCCAGAATTGGTCACCGTGCGACCGCCCCCTCCCCCCTCCCCCCACTACTCACCTACCTATTGGAATATGGAAAACATCTTGCACATCTTGCATCTAATTATTTTCAAGCAAGTTTTTGCAATCTAAAGTAGTTATTGGCGGAAAATATATATTTGTTCTGATTACAGTTTTACATGGCCCATTGCTTGAAAATCAATTTCAGTCTGATGCAAAAAATGACTCTCAATAATGTTCAGAACCGCAGGGTTCTTGTTTATAAAAAATCCGCATCTGATACCCGCGCGGATAATAGTTATCTCCTTGGTGGTGGACCAGGTGGTGATGATGATGATGGTGGTAGTGATGGTGTTGCTGGGGATAGTGGTTGTGTTGGTGGTGGTGTTGGTGGTTGTGTTGGTGGTGTGGTAGTGATTATGGTGGTGGTGGTGGTGATGCTTATGGTGGTGATTGTGTTGGCTGTGGTGGTGGTGATGGTGGTTGTGGTGTGGTAGTGGTGATGGTGATAGTGTGAGTAGTGTGCTAGTGGTAATGGTGGTGGTGATGATGGTGGTGGTGATGGTGGTGTTGGCGGCGTTGGTAGTACTGTTGGTGTTGATGATCATGATTGGAGTGGTGTTGATGGTGTTGATGGTGGTGGTGATGACGATGGTGATGGTGGCTGTGTTGGTGGTGATGATGATGGTGGTGGTGATGATTATGATTATGGTGGTGATGGTGGTGGTGGTTGTGCTGGTGGTGGTGGTGATGATGATGGTGGTGGACTGGTGATGATTATGGTGGTGATGATGGTGGCGGTGGTGGTGATTACGGTTGTGGTGGTGATGGTGGTGGTGATGATGCCATTAATGGTTGGTGATGATGCAATTGATGATGATGTTGTTGGTGATAATGACGATGGTGATTGAGGCGCTCTTAACTGGGGCACGTGCAAGTGTCTGGCACTGTGGGTGCACGCCCCTTCATTTCTGCCAAATAATTTTAAAAGTCCTCTAAATTTTCCCAAATATATAGTTTTCAATACTGGATCCGTGCCTGTCTGGATACAGCCTCGGATTATATCTGCGATAGTCTTGTAGCGAGAATAGCACTTCAGCCACAGTATAGCGATAATGTCGACCCCTTCCCACTAGGGAAGGCTATATAGATAGTCCTAGGCCTGCCTGTCATTCTTTCTACGTCTAGCTTCTTAGAAATTTTCTGCCACACAGTTCTTGTCCAGATTTGATCTTTGTGTATCTTTTTCGTTTGGTTGTACAAACCGGGGCTCGACCGAGCAAGCTCTATGAGCTCTTCCATCTCCGCAAATCCGCATGGGGAATTCCAGAAAATGACGTCACATAAATGGGTGTTTTATTTGTGAGGATAAACCTAACTTGGACATATAATCACTTGATAATTTGAAAATATGGCAAACAAAACCGCATAATTATATTCAGTATTGTCGAGATCTTAGCCTCAGACAGCCAGGGCTCGATTTTTAAATCCTGTGTCTGGGAGAGCAGCTCAATCATTTCATTCATCTCATTATCCTCAGGCTGTGCCCCTCCTAGCCCAGTTTAGCCTTATATGTGCATAAAGACAAGTGTGGCCTAAAACCCCATTCATTAATTATTTCCCATTGCTGGAACTTGGAAGCATTCGATAAATGTGTGCGTCTGTGGCCGAATAAAACTCTTGTTCCGGTGCACTTCCTGTAAATCATATGCTATGCCACACCAACGCCACCTACAGTTCTTAGAAGCTTGGCTCCTACTGCCACTGAGTTAGCCAATAAATTGGGGGGGGGGGGGTACATGTTGATCTCCATATCATCAACCCTTTAATAACTATGGCCACTAACAAAGAAATGCTCGTTAGCGCGATTCAGGAAAAAGTTTCCATCAGATCTTGTTTTAATTCAAATGGCAGATATGTTCAGCTATGTCAGCCAATGACCTGATTAGGTTTTGGAAGCAAACAATATCTTTTTTTTTGTGATTTTGTGATATTTACGTAACTCAAAGATAAATGCAAAATATCTGGACAATGAATAGAAAAAAATGTAACATCCCACACAAGGATAACTCATAACAAATTTTGCACTAATAAAATCCAGGCCATTTTATTTTTTTTCTCATTATCTCGGAAATCTTGCATGATAGCTCATCTATGAAATTTTGCTTCCTCATACTTCACATAGCCATCAGATACCATGCGGGGGGATATTTGGTGACATTTTGATTCCCATATAATCAACCCTTTAATTACTAGGGTCACTAACAAAGAAATACCTGTTAGCACGTTTCAGGAAAAAAGTTTCCAGCAGATCTTCTTTCTATTTGGCAAAGATGCACAGCTAAGTCAGCCAATTACCTGATTAACTTTTGTTAGCAAACAATTTTAAATGGGGGTACAGCGGCCATTTTGAATTTGAGTAATTTTGCAATATTTACGCAACTCAAAAACGAAGCAAAATAGCTGGCCCATGCATATAGAACAAAATGTAAGGACTCACACATGGATGACCCATAAAAAATTGCGCAAAAATAAAATAAAAAAATGGCCGACTTGCGGTCATTTTTAATTGTTTTTCACATTATCTCGGAAATCTTGCATAATAGCTAAAGCGGTGATTTAAAAAAAAACTTGAGAAAGTTTGCTGATCTATATCCAATTTAAAATGGCCGACTGGTGAACGGAGGGCTGCTTTCGTGTTCGTTTCCGAACAACTCTTTCTAGTTAACTATTGTGTTAAAAAACAATAGTTTTTTAATGTATTAACTACCACAATAATGATTCTAAAAATTAATGGCAACCATGCTTAGCAAGGCTGCCGCTTCTGGGAAGAAACTTCTACTGGCGACAAGGAAGAGATGTGTGTGCTATGTTTATACACTTTATGATGTCGCCAATGGAGCCAATAATGTACCTGAATACAGCCCGACTTTTTATGGTTTGTCGACTACAACCAGTGTCCTGATCATTATGTGACGAAATCAAACGAGTGGCGCCAATGTTGAAAAGATTTCAAGCATATGAACGGTATCTGGCCAAAAACTGTTGGTATCATTGATGGGATGTAATGTGTCATACAGACCAACAACTGAACCGGAACACAAGGACATAATTTTATTTTGGACACAAACGTCATCGTGTCATAGGCCCTAAACACACATGTATTGTGAGCAGCTACAAAGCCATTACTTACATATGCCAACAATGGGGCCCGAACAATAATTATATTGTTCACAGAGATGCTACAGCTTGCAGATAAAATTGATCCATGTAGAGCCTATCTTGTGAAACCCTGCAGGAGTGAGCAGACCACCGCGAGAAAAACGTCAACGCATACATGCTTGAAGACACACATTGCACCACGAGGGTACAAGTTGAACACTTCATTATACACTATTAAATTGTTTAAATTTATTGGATCCTTTACAGGCATCCATGAGCCAACATAACTTTATTTGTGGAATTTTATGCCGGACATCCTTTAGAATACCTTGATAGATTAGGGGTACTGGGATGATTGCTAGTAGTAGTGGGGGGGGGGGGAGGGTGTCACCTCCGCGTGGTCCCCCTTCGGCAACTTCTTAGAAGGCCAAGCACACCCAAATGTTTTTGCCTTTCATCGAACCAGGTTTTTCTATTTTTGTGACGTGAAGTTGTTTGTGTTTGCTTTCCGGTGGTTTAGGGGTTTTCACTGAGGTTGTTATGTTTATTTTCGAATAGTTTTCAGTTAATTTTTTTTATGTATTTTCTATATATTCATATTTATATATTTTATATATTTTTTCATTGTACTTGTGGTGCCTTACAGTGCTCTCACGGATTATGATCGCTCTGTCGTGCTAACTCTCGATGACAGACCCGATCCCCAGCTGTGGGGGCATTGTAGGTCTACTCATAATTTCTCTATGATTTGTTTTTTTGTGTTTGCAGTGGTTTCTTTTTGGCATCCTGGCGATGGACGGGATGTCCGAAAGAAACCATCGCCATATAATTATTTTTTCACTTTATTGTTTTAAAGGTTTCTCTGTGGCATCCTTGCGGATAATGCAGCATGTCATAGAGAAGCCATTGCCGTACAATTAGCCTGTGGTGAATTACGGTGTCCTCACGGTTTGTGATCGTTCTGTGATGTCCTCCAATATCACAGACCTTATTACCAACTGTGGGGGCACTGTGTGGGGCACTCTGGCCATACTGGTCGAAAAGTGAAGTAAAGAAGACATTTACTTACTTACTTAATGGTTTCTCTGTTCATCGTTTATGTCATTCATATTTATGTCTAAATGGGTTTACTTTTTTTTATTATAGTATATAGTATTATAGTATATATTATATATTTGTTTTGAGAATGACACTGTTTTGATTTAGACTTGTAGTTTTTACACAATCACTCCAATTTCATGGAGATATAGTGACTTGAAAAGTCGTTAATTTTATAATCACTTCATATTTTACATTATTTATACTGATATTTTTATACCCATTAAACTGTGTTGTAGTGCAGGCGCTTCAACATGTCATCAGACTCGTTACATATAGGTGCCAGGAGCATCGTCATCTTATCATATCAAACACTTTAAGCTGAATATTTTAGTACGAACATGCTTTTAGTAGCGTTGTCTTTCCTTTACTACTTTAACTATACAATATGGGATATTGTAATACCTGGAATTTTCACTTAAATGGCCATACTGGCCGAAAAGTGAAGTAAAGCAAATATTTTACTTACTTACTTACTGCTAGTAGTAGTACTTTTCGCCCCCATCTGGGAGGGTCAATAATGATCTGTTCCGTCTGTTGGATGCTGTGTAGGGCACTGTACGGAAGCACTAGTCTACAGCAATCATCCAAGGGCAGCTGCAGCCTCCTCGTATCTGGCTATAATCTTCGAGCGGATTGCCAGTGGCATACAGCGGAGCCAATGCAGCACCCGCATCAGTGCTGGCGCTGATGTAGGCCGTGTTAGCCTTAAATAACCGGCAATAGCATGTTTGACATTAGGTCTCTCACGTGGGATGAATGGAGTTACCCAGAGGGAGTGATCCTTTCTATTGTTAGGCCTACTCTGGGAACTATCCGACCCGAGGATAGCGGAGCTGCGCGAAATGCCACAGAGTTTCAGTATCAAATTGCACAGCAAACTCAAGTCTCCGGCCGTCTGGGCATGTCTGGGGGTATATCCCCTAGACATGCCCAGAACCCCTTATCGGGCGAGCGAAGGAAAACGCTCTCAATAACCCACCATGCCCTATCACCCCCACCCTCACATCATCATCTGTACATCATTCATCTCATCAATTGACTACAACGTTTTTATCGTATTATAATGTCACTTAAAAGACCTTTTGTGCCGAAAAGTGACGTAAAGCAATGATTTACTACTACTACTACCTTGATAGATTATGATATCAATAATTAGATGTGGTTACATTAGCATAGGTTGTCCCTCTGATCATGCTGAAAGAAGCTGTAGTATTGTGGTTATAATAAATTGTAGGGTAAATCAACTCTAAAGTGAACACGGAAAAAAATTGTTTTGTTTTGTTTTCCTTGCATACTTGAGATCGTCCCTCAGCTAGTCGTAGTCGTAGTACTACAAGGTTCGGATAAGTCTACTACTACTACTACTATCACTACTACTACTACTACTACTACTACTACTACTACTACTACTACTACTACTACTACTACTACTACTATCAAACTCATTGAAATTGAAGTAAAATGTATTTGTTGTTTACGTTGTGTTATGGCTAGGTATATTGCCAAAGACCGGATGAGGAATGGAGTAGCCATGTACATGTAGACTGCCTACTACGAGATGGATCTATTCTTCAACAAAGACGAAGATGAGCTCAACACTGTATTAAATAATGAGGACACAGAAGAAAGTACGACTGAAGATGGTGTTCTGTTTTATGTGAATAAGGGAGGTTTTCCTATCAACGATTTCACGTGGACTCGCATGTGGAAACATGTCTCAAAATTACACCCCGACGGGCATTGCATGGTGGATCAAGTTAGAAACAACAAATGTCTTCCGAATGTGAGTATTCTTAAATACTATAATTTTATACTTCAGTTTAAACATTTTCCTACTAGAGATGTATATGTTTTCATACATATTTCACACCAAGTTAAACTAGATAAAATAGTTTGTAGTATATGTGTAATTAGCAGTTTCGCAAATAGTTTCGGAAATGTCTTTTTATCACAAATGAGCCAGCTGCAGTTTATTGTGCCATGTAAAATAATTTACTACCAATTTCAGTTTAAATAAAATTTAAAACTGTAAAATAAATTCGGGGGTGGAGAGGAGGAGGGGGGGGGGACACTAGACCCCTACCCCTTTTGGACCCTTCTTGTGCTCAAATAGTAGTTTAATAAATTGGATATAATGGCTATAGTAAATCATATGAATTAATAAACGGTTTTCGTTTCCTAATTTAGTTTAGTAGTCAGTAGTCAATACCTTATGAGGCTATAATAAGTATTTCTAAAACGTTTATATTTCGGTTATCTGAGGGGGGTCTGAAAGAGGTTTTCTCTCTCAAACCCATCTGGAATATGTGTATTTTTACATTGGATTTGTATGATAGTGTACTATTCATGTATGATAATCTATCTCCATCTGTGGAGGTTTAATTGATTACAAAAATAAAATACAGGTCTAGACATTAAGGATTTTAAACAACATAACCATCGGGCAAGCCACTGTCAACATTTACTTGTCCGAATCAAAACTGTATTTTTGCCAAAAAAGACAAACTTATAACAATTAATTACATGAGTAGTTGATGCAGGACCAATAGAACAAGCGTCACAAGCGTGAATCATTTCAATCGTAATGAGTCTAATGTATTATTATCTGATTTTAAAATTGTAGCTCATCATGTCAAATATAAATCATCTCGATCAAAGTTTTCACCTTTTTTCATTGCGTGTCAAAATGAAGACTTTTTATTTAGTCGTTTCATAACTTTTTTAACTTACTGGTTGAGTCACAACCACTGAATTCGTCCATTCCAATTAGACCACCATAATAGCTGTCTCCATTTTGGGTAAATTGAACGCACTAAATATGATAAATTGGCCAATATACCCAACTTCACAGAGGGTAATTCGATGTCCAATATACCCATTTTTTGCGTCCAATTTAGCCTTAATTAGTTATGTAGTTTTTGTATTGATTTTGTTCCAGTAAATTGTCAAGGAAACGTTGGTCTTCAGACAGTTTCGTTATAGTTGATAAATATATATAAATAAAAGACTTAGATTATAAATAGACTCAAAGCTAAATAATATTTTGTGTAAGAAACACTTTCATGTGTAGCCTGACATTAATAGAATTAGTTTTTTTTTTTATATTTATACGTGGTAACCTTAACTAGAAAAGACAAGATATCGTTCATTATTGATTGATCAACTTTTCATTGAAGACGATAGAAAGCGGGTATGTTGGACACCATGTCCAATAATTTTTATACATGTACCCTCTGTTTATCCTGATGACATGGCTTCACGCAATGTGGGTAGCATGGCTTAGTCGGGTACCTTCAGTTATTGGCCATATTAGCCTCTATGAATCGTAATATGGACAGAATTGTATATTTAGAATTATTGATATACAACTAAAAATATAGCCCAAAATTTGTTAAATTTTGAATTTTTCCATTACACTTTTTGACTGGAGCAGACTACAAATTGGTCATTTTACTTGATACCACTTTAGAGTTAAAGTGTCCTTTAAATATACCCACCTCTCTCATAAAGTGTGTGTCGGACTTCTCATGATTGCAATACAAATTGGCATATTTAATTTAACACAGTCCTTCTTAGATGTCACATAGCATGCACTACTCTGTTGTGCATTAGTTTGGCGAACAAACCGTCCTTATCATCTGTCCAGTAGTAGTAGAAATAAGAGCTCATCCGAATCCATATCGTAAGGCTCTTTTGTACTGCCTTGTACTGAATTGTTTTCCAGATGTAATGATGTGAGAACACCTGTCATATCATCTCATCTCATCCCATATCGATATAGCGGCGGTTCTAATAAATGGTTCAGATAATTTGGTTTTATAATTTCCAGCCACACATAGATTACGAGCCTGTCTTGTTGGATAATTAAGAACATCAGATTTTTTTTTACAAACATGTCTCTAAATATAATATGTAACCATTTCATCTCCTTTCTATACATATTTAAATACACTTTAAACTCGTATATCTTATAGGTGCTCGATATATATAAAGCATGCAAGATTGGCTGAAAATTAATAATCTTCAACAGCCCTTTTGTGAAACCTAAATAATGATTTAATATATTTTTTACTGGCTCCACCCCGTACGTCAATTCAATAATTAATATAAGGATAGATAAATATGTTAACAAAATGTAACCAATGTCGATGTTTTCAATACACGTCTTGCTTTACATAAAATTCCAATTACTGATCAATTCAGGTAGTCGTCAACATGACCCCCAGAAATGTCATCTATTTAACTTTGTTTAATGTTTTGTTATTAATTTTGACAGGGTTTATTTCTTTGGAGATTTTTTTATCAATCAGAATACAACATACTGTAGATTGGATAATTTCCGTGTGTTTAAGTTTTTGTGAATTTGTGACTTTGTGACTTACAATGTTTTTTTCTGTCATAATTACGCCTAACAGATAGTCACTGCGGTGTGAAATGTCACCTTTCAGTGCCGCTTAATCAACCGTGAAATATACGACTCCCCTAATCCATCGATATAACATCCTTGGTTATAACAAGTAGTCACTGTCACAACACATTAATGGTGTATGCCTACTCTATTCCAGAGTTACTTTTATTCACGTTCACATATAATCACATACACATACAAAACAACACGATATAGTTAGTTGTCTGCATAGAGGCTGTCTGTAGGTATATGGCTCCAAGTAGTGTAGACCATATTCGATAATACGTGTCGCTACTGTAATTAAGAGATTGTTAAACTCGTGAATTTGTTCTCATATAACTCGGAAAAATTTAAACCACGCAAATATTACCCGATCTACAGTATTGAGATTTTTAAATATAAAAAGATACTTTTCAGAGCTCCACCATTCTAACTTGTTGTTATTTTAATCAATTATTTATTATGTGTAGATACGTTAATGTCTTTTCCAGTAAGAAAGAAACTGGTATCATGGGTAAGTATGGACCGCTGAGTGACACCTCACGTGCTATTTTTTATGTCTAAACAATGATTATTGAAAGAAACAAACTGTCTTCTATTATATATATATAAATAACTTTTAACCCAATTATGAGCGATTCTGCCGATTTTATACAGATGTAATTTGTTTGGTAAAATAGAATGATTGATAGTATGAAATGCCTTCTAAAATCAAGAAAAGCTCTTAATACAAGATTGCCTACACTTATATATATATATATCAATTTTATCTCTGAGTACAATTAAGGCAGTTATATGTTTTTTTCTCACTGTTTATAATATACATTATTGTACGCTATAAATACTAATTTACTTATGTTTTTTGATACAATTAAACTGCTGTACGTTATACATTCAAATATTTTAGTAAATACTTTTAGCCCAGAAACAAGCCCATACTTACTTATAATCTTATGTTTTTAGCTCACTCGGAAATATCCCTTTTTATATTTAGCTCACTCGGAAATATCCCTTTTTATAAGATAATTTCAAAATACTGTACGAGTTGTTAAATAAAGTGTCATTTATTAGGCCTACACATTATATAGTATGAACGCTCCCTTACAACTATACTATTAGTTACTTTGAGTTAGTTTATTTTTATTTTTTATATTTTTTATTGAAATATTTTTTTACATTTTTTAAATTATCATATGTCCTATGAATAATAGAGTTGAAGTGTATTTACAATAAGTTCACACTCATAGCTTTCAAAACGTGAAATTTGAACATTTTTGTTACATAATGCACAAGATGCGAAAATGAACTTTGTTGGGAGCTAGATGGGTTGTGAAGGAGATTTACAAAGTTTCACACCTAAAAAATAGCCAGACGTGAATAGTAATTTGAATACATTTCAAATACATTCACGAATTTGTTTTATCTGATAGTCCAACTGACTTTTTTATTCTCATGATTTATTTTCTAATTTCTGTTTTTTTTTTCAATATATATACTCCAATACAGCATCATTCACCATGCTATTTTTAAAGTTTTTTTTAGTTTATTCCAGATCAGCAACATTTTAATTAATAAATCTGTCCTGTGCATAGGCCTGTAAATCAATACAAACATAGATAACTGGTGGACGATAATAGGTGGATGAAATGACAAGTGGTAAAAAAATCTTTCAGATCAGTCAGCTAGAAATGTCGCCATCCTAAAATGGGACACATTATTTCAAAATAGGGGAAGTTTAACAGACTTTTTTTTTATTCATATTTTATAAATTACAAGTGATGAAAGTGGTTTTATCTAGCTCCTAACATTATGACATTATAGCTTCAGGTGTAATATTGAATCCAAACATTTTACGAGAAGGCCTTATCACCCCACCCTCACGTCATCATCTGTACATCATTCATCTCATCAATGAACTGCATTGTTTTTATCATATTAAAATGTCACTTAAATGACTATTAGCTGAAAAGTGACGTAAAGCAACAATTTACTACTACTACTACTACACGCAAAAAGGGTACTTGGATGATTGCTAGTAGAAGTACTTGTCGCTGCCATCTGGGGAGGGTCATTGGAATCTGTTCCACCTGTTGCATGCTGTACTGCATGGTACGGAAGCACTACTCTACAATCATTCAAGGGAAGCTGCAGTCTCCATGTGTCTGGCCATAATCTTCAAGCGGACTGCCTACCCTGGTTCCTCCGCACAACAGCGATGCCTATGCAGCTCCCGTATCAGTGCAGACATGGCCAGTACAATGTCACTACAGTGCAGGAACTGATGTTGGCAATGGTTGCCTTGAAACAACCGGCAATAGTGTTTGACATATACATAGGCTGAATGGAGTTTTCTCAGCTATTGTTACTATGGGACTAACCAATCCGAGGATAGCGGAGCCGTGTTTTGAAGGAAAAAAAACGAATCTCTGGATGTCTGGGCATGCCTGGGGGTAAATCCCCTAGACATGCCCAGAACCCCTTATGGGCGAGTGAGGGAAAACACTCTCAACAGCCCACCATGCCCTATCACCTCACTCTCACGTCATCATCTGTACATCATTCATCTCATCAATGGACTGTTTTTATCGTATTACAATGTCACTCAAATGGCCATTAGTGCCAAAAAGTGATGTAAAGCAATAATTTACTACTACTACTACTATTTGTCACTCAAAATCTACTGCTTCTTTCTAGGTCCCTATTCCGCAACCACCGACGATTTTCCCGTTGAATACAAGCATTCTCGACAGACTAGATGCAGTACAAAAATACATGTGTGATTTACAGTATCCTTTTGCCAAATATTCACAGGCATCAATCACAGCCTTGAATTTTTATCATATTTTCTAATTGTTAGTTGTTATTGACCTGTTTTTTTTAATGGCTGGTGACATCATAGTTATTGGTAATAAACTCACCAGGTAACATTGGAACAGTCAACTGGAAGACTGTGTATCATCAATGAAGGAACTAAATAAGTTGTTGTCCCGGACAAGTCTCATTTCACCCAGTGTGATTAGAGACATTAGGTCTCTCACGTGGGACAGAAAAAAAAGGCCCATAACTATTGCTACCATGGGGACTATCCCACCTGAGGATAGTCGAGCTGTGTTTTGTTCAGCTAAGAACACAGTCTCTAGTCTTTTTGGCATGTCCGGGGGTTAATCCCCAAGACATGACCAGAACCCCTTATCGGGCGAGCGAAGGAAAAGACTGAATACCCCGCCATGCCTGTCATCATATGTACATCATTCATCTCATCACTGGACAGCACTGCTTTTATCGTCTTACAATGTCACTTAAATGGCCATCAGTGCCGAAAAGTGACGTTGAGGCAACATTCTACTATACTATTCAATATATACACAGTGAGATGAAAGGGCATTTCAAACAATATTTACATAATATAATTTTAATGATAGTATGTTGCTTAATGAACATTATGTGATTATGTTCTCAAATAACACTTAATTGGAAATTAGATACAACCATACAGGCACACAGTTTTACGAAATAAGAAAGAATCGCCCATTATCAGGGTAGGTACTAGAAAAAAATATCTAATAAATTGTATTGTAAGTAATGGGAGTACAGCATTAAAGATGTTGACATTTATATTTACATTATTTGAGATTGATTATCCATGTATATACAATATTTTATTTGTTGTTTTCAACAACATATATATATATTAAAAGTGCCCAAAATGGTGTGAATTCATGCGTCGAACACAATAATAATAATATTAATATGTTTTGCCTTTTTAGTCTGATGGATTCTGCGAAAGAAATGATTCGAGAATCTCTCCCAATAAAATGTTTAGAAGCTGTCATCCTAGCCATGTATCCTTTTATGTTATTGTACCTCAGGCTGCCATGGTTGATCTTCTTTGTATGTCTGGTTGCCAGGTTGATCTTCTCTGTTCCGAATGGAATATTTTTTCTCGATGGATTCTATGTCTAAAGCACCCTTGTAATAGATGTCAGGCAGATACAAATTGAGAATCATTGTGTATTTTGAGAAATTCAAGATGGCAGCTAAATTACTGTAAATATATTACATTATGGTTGACTAAATAACTTTTAATCCAGGGTTTCCCAATGGACAGTTTTTCCAACTTTGATAGCGAGCAAGATGAGAATTCGCGTCACTTTGATATCGCGCAAAATCATATTTTATAGTTATATAGGGCAGCTTCGAATATGAGTGATCTTAACATACTTTTCAATGTGAACAGAAGACCAAAAAACTCTTCTACAAATTATATTTTTCAAGTTCTAATTGAATTTCTAAAGCTGAAATTACAAAGAATAATATATATTCAGATTGGCTACACATGATAACCTCTATTATTATTATTATTATTATTATTATTATTATTATTATTATTATTATTATTATTATTATTATTATTATTATTATTATTATTATTATTATTATTATTATTATTATTATTATTATTATTATTATTATTATTATTATTATTATTGTTATTATTATTATTATTATTATTATTATTATTATTATTATTATTATTGTTATTATTAGTAGTAGTAGTAGTAGTAGTAGTAGTAGTAGTAGTAGTAGTAGTAGTAGTAGTAGTAGTAGTAGTAGTAGTAGTAATATTTTTATTATTATTATTATTATTGTTATTATTGTTAGTGTTGTTGTTGTTGTTATTGTTGTTATAATTGTTATTGTTGTTTTTATTGTTATTGTTGTTATTGTTGTTATTTATTGTTGTTGTTATTGTTGTTGTTGTTATTGTTGTTGTTGTTATTGTTGTTGTTGTTATTGTCGTTATTGTTGTTGCTCTTATTGTTGCTGTTAGTGTTGCTATTGTTGCTATTGTTGTTGCTGTTATTGTTGCTGTTAGTGTTGCTATTGTTGTTATTGTTGCTGTTAGTGTTGCTATTGTTATTGTTGTTGGAGAAAACTGTGTTGATGTTGTTGTTGATAGTACAACTTGCTGCATATGCTCAGTGGGTAACTCTAAAAATCTGATATGTATATTTTTCTCTAATCCTTGATTATCTGCCATAGATATCTTACAAACGGTTTTCCTGGAGTAGATAGATTTACAATAAGTTTTAAATCTACATTTTCCGGAAACACGTTCCAGCATGTTGTTCTGGGCATCTACTATAATGGAAAGTATGGAGCACTTGGAATGAGCCGTAGACAAGATCTCATGTTTAAGCCCATTACGTTTAAAGTAAGAAGTTAATTTATTTAATTATTATTGAATGTTAGGGAGATATATTTAAAACGTCCGATTATATTTCATAAAGAGGCATTTAAAAAAAAAAGCATTTTTTATTTTTTTCATTCGTCACCGCCTACTGTGACCGGGTACTGGGATGATTGCTAGTAGTAGTACTTTTCGCCCCCATCTGGGGAGGGTCACAGGGATCTGTTACGTCTGTCGCATCCTTGACAGCATGGTTTGGAAGCACTAGTCTACTACTAGGCCCTATTATTCCAAATTTTGTGCCTACGTTATATATCCGTTAAATTTATTTAATATTAGTCAGGTGATAGAGCAGTATTGTATAAGGCTCCGGGGAGTAAAACCTGCCCGGTACGTTATACTTGCCCGGTATCGTCAAGAAGCGGGTGGTTATTACTCCCCGGAACTGTATTACAGCACTGCGTAAGTAGTACACATTGTATACACATATTAGACATTATTCTTGGGTCATTCAATAGGGCGCATACTTCGTAATATACCATATTGAGAACTGCAAACCCTACCAAATTATAGATAACATATTTGCCAACATATTGAGAGATCCAAGTTTGTGATATTTCATGCATAAATTAGCTAAAAATCCTCGGAACTATTTTTCAGATCTATAACCCCCACCTACTTTAAAGTGACGGGTTCCTGTAGACTCTATAAATTTTATGTATTTTTCAAGTGATAATTATCGATTTATTGCTAAATTCAGACACATTCACAACATACACTACCGGTATACAGAAAATTGTGATAATAATTGGGCGTTTTGGTCCATGGCACAATAGTCCGTAATAACACGATTCTGTGTGATAGGCCTACAATGTAATCTGTAATCATTGCCATTTGTAAAAATGTGGACCAAAAACCTGGTGCGGGGACAATTGATTGCTCAATAAATCACTGCGTCATTATTTTATCAATCATTTTTATATATTTCTACATCTTCATCTTCACGAGGTTGACCAGAAAAACAGTTGAGGGTTGCCCTAATACCATTATATTTGTCAATTTACCGTACTTGATTGCATAGACAGGTCTTTGGAAAGCCTCAAAAACCTAACTCTAGGCTTAAACAAAACCGATCGGGTGAGCGAAGGAAAACGCTCTCAATAACCCACCATGCCCTATCACCCCCACCCTCACATCATCATCTGTACATCATTCATCTCATCAACTGACTACAACGTTTTTATCGTATTATAATGTCACTTAAAATGATTTACTACTACTTAAACAAAACCGGCAATAGATCGATTTGTGTACCCCCCCCCCCCAATCCTCGCGCTACCGGCCATATAATACCATTAGCAGCTGTATATGATCTGATTAGCACACGCTTATGAGCTGATTAACACAAGCGTATCTATACATATATGGTTCCACCACCCTAAATAAGCCGAAATCCATGGAGGTGTCTGCTGATGGTGGAATCGTCACACAAAATATTTTTAATTTGGCTCCTCCTACCTCTAGTGAAACAAACAAAAATACAGAGAAGTTATGATTTTGTGAATATTTAATGAGCATCTCTTTCGTCAAGGATATTGATCAGATGATTGTTTTGTGATATTCTCGCAGGTATGTACAGCGGCAGATCTAGATTTTCACTGACGGAGGGGGGGGGGGGGTCAATACTTGACAAAGGAATATTTCACTGCATCGCGTGGTCCGAGAAGCCCGCCCTCGTTAATTTTTTTTATTTTCAAAGTCTTTCTCCCGCAGTCTAAGGCATATTGGCACTGTGTGTCCCTCAGTGTGTAGCCAGTTCATAAGGAAACTCCTATATAAGATTTTAAATTTTTTTAGAAAGGGGGGGTTTGAACCCCCAAACCACCTCTCTCAGATCCGCCCCTGATATATGGAGTTTTCTTAAAATAATGTGTGTCTGGTCTGTGGTAGGCCTACTGATTTTTGCCCAATTTGAATTGTTGTGAGATTTTTGCACTCTAGGAGGCGTAGCACAAAATCTGTCTGGTCAGCAGATCTGTTTTTGAACAAGGACATTTCAAGCTTCACCCTGATATGAGATACTATATGGTTGAGTGAACAAAAAATTGTGAAATCGGCCAGTGGAATTGAGGCAGTTAAGTTTACATGTGTTTTAATGGGACTGGCATTTGAGGTGGTTATACCACATGGGGAGGGACTACATTCACAGGTATTACTTCCCAGAGGGGTATGCAGAAATCAAAGAATAATCCCAATCGAAATCGATGTCCACATCTATTCTCTCCATGATCTGTATGACCTAGAATCACAGTTCATGTAGTCCAGATAAAAAAATATAATTATATATTACGTTAGGCATCGGCATTACGTTAGGCATTGGGGTTACAAGCTTACATGTCGGCCTAAGATAAAGTAAAATTTCAGAATTCATGTAGCACAGAGTAAATAACGTTAGACTATACTATAAATGTGGTTATGATAATAATAACAGAGATCTTCCATACATAGTATGGAAGATCAGATCTCTGGTAATAACATGGTTTAAAGCTATAGTCGACTTTTAAAATATGCAGGACATGGATCCCCCAGAATGCAATAGTGACCGTGGGTTGGCCTGGGCTCTTAGCTCTATTCCATAGTAATACTAAATTTGCGTTTCATACCAAATGCCGCATTAATAGCAAGTCCCCAGATCATAGCAAGTCCATGAGTTAATAACTCCATCAAAGCTCTTAGCTGTGCGTTGGGTTTGCAAACTAACTGACTATGTTACTGCGGGGACCTCGAAAAAGCTGACCCCCAGGCATGTATTCCAGGCATGTATTGACATGAGGGTTTTCCCAGCAAACATTGTACACTCTCCCAATGTTGGTTTAATGCTGGGAGAGCGTCTAACATTAAAGCAGCGTTGTGTGAGTGTCTCGTTGGAGTAGTATCCATAGTCTGGTAATATTATCAGGTTGAATTACTCAGCTGAATGCAATCAACCAGTACTGTATGCCGAAGGCTTACACATGACCTACGCATGCGAGTTCAGAGCATGACTGTATCTTTAAGTTGGGCGTTCAGCTGTTTTAGCGGTCCTTCATCAATGTCTAACAACCCTTCATAACGGGCTGTTAGACATTGCTTGTGAGCAGCTAAAACAGCTGAACGCCCTGTTAAAGCATGTTATTGTTATAATGTTAGGCCTGTAACAAATACCAATGCTAACATATACTATAATTTTAAGTGTGGCACTGTATTTCCTAAGTGAATCATGTTGTACATCAAGGTTTACCATGGGCTATAATATATATTTCAATGTTTTCCAGAGTCTATCACTTCTTATTATGGATTACAAGTTGTGTTATACTAAATGTAAGTACCTAAACACATATATTATCTAGATGGTAGGCTGGTTCTTTTATCTAATTACTCACTAAGATTAACCAAATAGCACGAATGATATTAAGTGATAATTGATATTCTATTATTTTAACAATACCAAGAAATATTAATAAGAAGTAACCATAGCCTTAGGAAGAAACCCTTAAAGTATGATGTCCTGTGAGTGTCATGTTTTCTATGGATGATGATCATATGAATTAATTTTTTTCAAATCTTCACAAATGATTCCATCGTGCCAAAGTTATATAGGCGTGAAGTGTGTTATTATCATAACGTTTTTAAATTGAACTTAGGTCTATATACACATGCTATTTGCTATTAGTCTTTATTATATTTTCAGACTGGCATGATGTAAAAAAGGTTAAAATAGGTTTGCCAATTTCTCACGAATCACACAGCTATGAGCGTATCGCATGGAAGGTAGGTTTAAAATATGGCTTGTGATACAATTAAGCGTACATCCTCTGAAGCAGGCTTCTGACTGTATTTAATTCGTTTTTTTATCCTCCGCCCATAGGGGAAGGGAGATTTTAGTTGCGCCAGGATTCTGTCCGGCATGCAGCGGCATCAAAAACTACTAGTCAATTTTTTGGGGGATTTCAACATGACATTCCTAGCAACATGGGGATATGCAAGTCATTTTTTAAAGATGCTACCAAAATTCAAAAAAACCGTCAGAGGTCAACTCCAAAAATGTTTGTGGGTGCAAAAACTCTGAAACTTAATGTCAGAAAATTATTCAAATTTTACTATCACATTCCCCACCATATGGAGATGGGCAGGTGACTTTTTCAAGGTTTTACTGAATTTCAAAACGGCCGCCACAGATCAACTTCAAATTTTTTGGTGGGCGAAAAACTCAAATTAGTTTGGTCAATTTTTTTGAAATTTTAGCATCACACCCTAGCGACATGGGGATGTGCAAGTGATTTTTTAAAGAAACTACAATAATTTAAAATGGCCGCCAGAGGTCAACTCCAATTTTTTTTGTGGACGCAAAAACTTTTAAAACTTAACTTCAGAAATTATTCAAATTCTACAATCACATTCCCCACGATATGGAGATGTGCAGGTGATTTTTTTAAGGTTTTGCTGAAATTCAAAATGGCCGCCACGGGTCAACTTCATTTTTTTTGTGGGCGCAAAAACCTGAAGTCAGAAATTATTCAAATATTACTATCACATTCCCTGCCATGTGGAGATGTGCAGGGGATTTTTTCAAGCTGTTACTGAAATTCAAAATGGCTGCCACGGATCAACTTCAATTTTTTTGTGGGCGCAAAAACTCTAAAACTTAAAGTCAGAAATTATTCAAATTCTACTATCACACCCCCCACCATATGGAGAAGGTTTTACTGAAATTCAAAATGGCCGCAATGGATAAACTTCATAATTTTTTGTTGGCGCAAAAACTAAACAATTGAAGTTTGAAATAATTTACATTTTACAATCACATTACCCAACATCTGGAAATGTGCAGGTGATTTTACTGAAATTAAAATGGCCACTACAAGTCGACTTTTTAATATTTGTGACCGCAAAAACTCTTAACCTAATTTATGGCGGGGGATGATATAGGAAGTTCAGGCCTCTTGTTGTGCTATGTTATTGTTTTAGTGATATATATTTTATTATTATTCAAGAATTCGACTACGTAAACGCTCCACATTACACTTGCTATGGAAATATAACATCAAGTTAATATTATGTTATTAATTATTATTATATGGCGACTAAGGAAAGAAGTAGAAATGCTTGATAGCGCTTCTGTGGCTACTCAACAATTACGCAGGCTTTACGGCTCAGATGAGAATGGGATGTGTTACGATACGTCATGTGGGCAGATGCACGATTTTGAAAAATAGAGTGTTCTGGTGAATTTTTTTAGTCTTATCTCATAATAAACGGATGTTTGAGGCACCATCCGAGCAAATATTGAATCTAATATACCATTGCTAACTTTAGCAACTTAGAGCGATCTCGAAGGAGATTTAGATTCCGAAAATGGAGGTCTATCCCTGGTGCACGTGAGTGTGAAAATCTCGTAGACTTCTGTATATTATGTTTATATAACCATGGTAGATCAATAAATGGGTTGCAAAAGTTGTCATAAATGCTATATACAGTCCTCAAAATGTAGCTAGGTTTTTTTAGAATTTTTGCATGACCATTCTTTGAGTGATCACCCTGCCTTAGTTTGAAACGTTTTTTTTATAAATTCATAATGGCCACAACAATAACGTTACTTCCGTAAATATAAATATCTTCCTCTCTACCGTATGGGCTATCAACTTTTAGTTGAATTTTGTGCAAGGTGGCGACTGTTATAATTGCCATAATATCACATAGCTACTTTTTGTTTTATTAGTTTTAACCCGCAGTTTAAATGAATTTGGTGAAGACTAAATCTAGAGGAATATAATATAATATAATATAATATAATATGATATGATATAATATAATATAATATATACTGTATGCAGATAATAATATAGTATTATCCGCATATAACATCATTATTTTGATTACGTTGGCCCTACATAGATCTTCCTTTAACAACTAGTAGGCCTACTAGTCGATAGACTATTTCCTGACCTTACACCAAGTAGGCAAACTATCGCTTCACTTTTAACACCATTCATTTAAATATGAAACCTAATATCATTATAAATGTTGCAATTACTCCAAATAAAAAATTGTATGTCTAATTTTATTTAAACGCTTGACAGCTCTCCACACCTGACTAATAATGTATCACTATTTAACACGTTAAAGGACACCCTCGGGGCCTCGCGTCATCATCTGTTCATCACTCATCTCATTAAAGGACTGCACTGTTTTTATCGTAAACTATTACAATGTCATTTAAATGACCATTAGTGCCGAAAAGTGACGTAAAGCAACTATGTTAAATGACTCTTCTGTGAGGATACACACATAATAATACACGCTCAATTGTGTGCCAGGTGGATTAAAAAGGTCACATAGTAGGCCTATTGCATCAGAAATGATAATGCATACACAATGATATTTCTGATAATATGCATATATATACATTTTCGTTCGTGTGTACGAGAAAAAGCATAGCCGAATGTACATTTGATGTTGCATTTTATTTGGGAGGTAAACTGAAATCTATCATTAAAGGGCATATATATGCTTTTATAAAAGTACTGTTTATAAATACTTGTCCCAGAGCTCAGTTTTTTTATTTGTGTTGAAAGGTTCAAAAGGTTGAATGGTTACACATAATATGACATTTTCTCAGGAATCTGAATCTGTGCGTCTTACAAATATTATCCTGAACAATCATAATAAAAAAACCGCTTCAAACACCAGTACCGTCAAAAAAGAAAACAGCGATATAACATTACATTATTTGATACTTTTTCCATGCAAGCAAATGAATAGGCGTATCTGTGAATCACGTGTAATGTTGTTAAAACTGAAGAAGTGTGATGTTCTATGAGTTTCTATGTCACTGGCAATTATTTTTTTAATTGTTGATACACCTACTAGATTGGGAGATTTCAACTTACATCTAGATAACTCAAATGGAAACACCAACAAATTCAATGAAAACTTCACATGTTTCGATCTTAAGCAGCATGTTAATTTCCAACTCACGGTCATGGTCATTGGCTAGATCTGCTATTCACCAAACGCATTTCTAATTCTATCAAATCAGTTTTTTTGGCAGCAGGTATCTCGGACCATCTTGCGGTCATATCAGAAATTGACTGTTGTAAGACAAAGTTGTTGGAACAAAGAAAAAATATCTTTTCGAAAATCAAACAAAATTGATTATGAATCGTTTCATTCAGATATTCTCAATGCGGATCTAATAAAGAAACCAGAAAAAGATCTCTCGGCACTATGTCAAGAGTATGATTCTGTTCTTAGCTCTATTTGAGACAAACACGCTCCTGTAAGTACAACCACTCTGCCCAGAAAACCACCAACTCCATGGATGACTCTGGAAATAATGGAGGCTAAAACTCTTCGCCACAATCTTGAACGAACATGGCGCAGATCTCGCACACATCTAGATCGTTCTCGTTACAAACATCAATGCCGACTGTGTAAAAGACTAAAGCTAAATCAAATTATTCAGCTGATATTATTTCAGAAAATTCCGACAATCCGGATTCCCCGTCGTCTATGGAACTCCATAAATAAAATTCTACATAGAATTCCACCTCCTGCTCTGCCAGAATTTACATCATTAAAATCACTTGTGATCATTTTTCTAGGTATTTTGTGGATACAATTGTAACTATCCGTTCCAAATTTCGAGATAAAGTACAGAATATTCCACAAGTGCAAAAAAACACAAATTAGATCCAAAATGAACGTTTTTGAACGTGCGTCAGAAGATGAATTAAAAAGCTTATTTTGAGCTCATCGTCAAAATCATGTGATCTGGACCCCATTCCTACAAGCTTGTTGAAAAATGGTCTTGACATATTAATAACTCCCATCACTGACATAATTAACATTTCAATGGAAACTAGTACATTTCCTAAAAAAATCAAAGAAGCTCATGTAAGACCACTACTTAAAAAACATCTCTTCCTAAAAACGAGCTGAAAAATTACAGGCCTGTATCCAACTTAAGTTTTATTTCCAAAATCTCAGAAAAGATAGTGGCCAATCGGCTGCAAGCTGATATAAAAAACAAGACTACATAAGTTCAGGAGCTCCCGCTCCGAATTAGAATTTGATTTAAGCAATTTTGTGTAGGGTTATTAATGTAGTCCTAGGCTATGTCAAAAATCAAGACGCAAGACGAAGTTGGTCTAAGAGGCTCAGTCTAACAGTAAGATAAGAGCTAGACAGTCTGTCAGAGATTGCAAACCTCCATTGAAATTAATGATCCTAATCAGTATCCCAGTAATGGTACATCTATCTGGCACAGTTTACCCGATATCAGGCCAATCAAGGTAAATAATAGCTGATTTACGGTCATTTTGAATTCGATATAGACTAGTTAAAAAATTTCAGGGTGCATCCTCCCCCTAAACCTCACATTTTGTTTTATAGTAATGGACTAGCATCTAACAGTTTGCTAAATATTGGGCATGTGAATGTAAATAATGGCCGATAGGGGGCCATTTTGAACTTGATCGAGTCGAAATTTTTTAAGATGCATCTTCTCCTGAAACGTCATATTTGTTTTATAGTAATGGTCTAGCTATCTAGCATGGTTTACCTGATATCAGGCATATCGAGATAAATAATGCTGATTGTTGGCCATTTTGAATTTGATGAGAGTTAAAAATTTCCAGGGTGCATCCTCCCCCAAAAAATCACATTTTGTTTTATAGTAATGGTCTAGCCATCTAGCACGGTTTATCAAATATCGGCCATGTGAAAGTGAATAATGGCCGATAAACGGCCTTTTTTAATTTGATCAAGTCGAAATTTTTCATAATGCATCCTCTCCTGAAATCTCACATTTAGTTTTATAGTAATGGTCTAGCCGTCTAGCCAAAATGCATCCTCTCCTGAAACCTTACAATATGTTTTATAGTAATGGTGTAGCTATCTTGAGCGGTTTTCATGATATTCCGCAATATGAGGCCTGTCGAGGTGAATAATGGCCGATAGGCGGCCATTTTGAATTTTATCGGCTTGAAATTTTTCAAGATGCATCCTCTCCTGAAACCTTACAATTTGTTTTATAGTAATGGTCTATCTTGAGCGGTTTTCATGATATTCCGCAATATGAGGCCTGTCGAGGTGAATAATGGCCGATAGGCGGCCATTTTGAATTTTATCGGCTTGAAATTTTTCAAGATGCATCCTCTCCTGAAACCTTACAATTTGTTTTAAAGTAATGGTGTAGCTATCTTGAGCGGTTTTCATGATATTCCGCAAAATATTTCAGTCGGATTTACCGATGTTATAAATTAGATCAAAGTGCTGGGCCAACTTCAAGGTCAAGGTCCAAAAATCTGAAAAGGCACAACTAGGGACCTTAGAGAACATGTATGTGCAATATGACTGTAATCGGCCCAGTACTTTTCGAGATCTGCTCCGGAAACGAAGTGTGCGTCAAAACGTCTAAATAGGTCATAGTTCTGAACCAAAAGTAGGTCAAAGTTCATATACCGCAAAAGGCCATCTGGACCCCCTAAAGGTGTTATGTGCAAAATTTGAAGATAATCGGACAAGTACTTTCAGAGATATGCTCCGGAAACGAAATGTTCAAGGACGGCCCAACGGCACAACGCCGTAACATCATCATTTTCGCCTCTGCGACCTTGCGTATTGAATTCAGATTAAAAATATTTTAACCTGTTCATTATCCACCTGGAAGTAACACACATACCAAAAATTGTTATCCTAGCTTTTAGTCTGTTTGCCAAACTGGAAATCTTACCTTAACCTTAGAGTCTCTGATACAGTTTTTTTCTCGGTGGATTATTGTTATATAAGGTCTACTTGAACATCCTAGGGTGGTCGTGAAACTCTCACCCTTGAGCAATTTTTATAAAACCATGATGGCCGCCAAAATGGCTTCCGCTATATAAATTCTAGTATAATGTCTTCTAATTTTGCTAGATAGGTATGTTATACATCAAAATAGGGGTTTCTGAAGGTGAGAAACTCAAATTTCTAAACGTTTATTCATTTTGTCCACAAATGAACGTAACAACGACATGGATACCATTTTAAAGTTCAGAAGACAGTATCATAAACGTAAAATGTTCTTTTATTATACAACGTAATAAGCAAACTTAAATCCAGTTATTATACTGCATTTGTTAATTAAAACATAAATGTATAAAGAGCAGATGAGCTGATAATAATGATAAAAGTGCTCATATAATGATATGGTTACAATATTCAATCATTTTACATGCAGCTACATAGACCATGTCACTACTTGTCTGGGCACAAGGACATTGTTTTCTGCTGGGTACCCAGCCATATTGGAATACAGGGTAATGAACGGGCTGATGTTTTGGCCAAGGCTGCCCTGGATAAGACAAAACAGTTTTATTATATACCATATACTGATATCAAGTATAACATCTCGGTCTACCTTGATGACATTTTGCAAGGTGAATGGAACATCAAGGTCACCAGCAAATTGTTCGAGGTACAACCAATCATTAAGCGATCTTTTACACCAATGGAACGCCGAAGAGGTGACGTTGTCTTATGCAGGGCCAGAATTGGCCATGCCTATTTCACAAACGGCTATTTATTGAGAGGAGAATTGCGACCTATGTGCTGCAATACTCGTCTCACTGTAAGACATGTCCTTCTCAGTTGTGCGAAATATGCGCACATCAGAAGGAAGTATTTTGCATTTAATTCATTATTTGAGCTATTCAGGGACAGCAGGGGGCTGGTTTTATTACGCAGTTCCTTCGGGAATGTAACCTATATTCTATGTTTTAATTATTAGACTTAGACTTGTAGTTTTTACACAATCACTCCAATTTCATGGAGATATAGTGACTTGATAAGTCGTTCATTTTATAATAACTTTATATTTTACATTATTTATACTGATATTTTTATACTCATTAAACTGTGTTGTAGTGCAGGCGCTACAACATGTCATCAGACTCGTTACATATAGGTGCCAGGAGCATCGTCATCTTATCATATCAAACACTTTAAACTGAATATTTTAGTACGATCATGCTTTTATTGGCTTTGTCTTTCCTTTACTACTTTAACTATACAATATGGGATATTGTAATACCTGGAATTTTCACTTAAATGGCCATACTGGCCGAAAAGTGAAGTAAAGCAAATATTTTACTTACTTACTTACATAGACCATGTAAGAGGTTAATCCAATGATTTGACAAATTTGCCATTTGAAGCAAATACTAAACCCCTCTGAGCAAAGCACCATATGATCGTCTGAATATTCACATATGATTAATAATTATACTACAATTTGTTAATTAAAACTAAGTTCAGAATTAAATTCAGAATTTTTTTTAAATGTAGAGATTGTTTGAAAATCACATACATAAATTTATAATTAAGCACATTTAGGCCGGTAATAATGATGAAGTTGAATCAGCAATACATGTCACATTTTTTTACACTGTTTCTTGGATATGAACTAAACACAAATTCTGATTTCTGAAAATAATTCCAATCAGGTTCTAATTATAGTAATTCAACCTGGTGCAATATAGACATATAAAAATGGTGAATATGTCATTTGACATACAGCTACATAAGGATTATTTCTATGATTTGACCAAATCAAAGAGTTGAACAAACTTATTTGAACAAATAACTATAATAATCGTCCTACTATTCATCATCGGATTCATTTTCGACAAAAGCAGCATTTATTCTAGTGTGATGATTCCAGAAGTCGTCATCTGCTTTGCAATCACAGAATACTGTACAAGTCATACATGAACTGCTGCAGCTCCATCTCTTGTGTGTTGCATGGTTTTTCAACCTTGTACATGTTGTAGGAACATTTGGTGACCTTCAGCTGAACATCGGGAGCCACTGATGGGAGGGAGCTTTACTGCAGCTAGAGATCCATCCTCAACATACCACCCATGGGCTGCTGGATCAAGTGCTGGTGGGTTTGGCTCCAAGGGATCCTCAAGGCTGCGTGGTGATGATTCCAGTATTTCCTTGACAGCTAACACATGGATTGGCCAATCTGCTTCCCTCTCAGCTCTCACGTACTTCAGGATAGTCAGCATAGGTTTCACAAAACAATCAACACAAAGAGTTTTGCTTCGAGGCGAGGTTCTCAAGGACTCCCTTCAGATCACACATAGTCTGAACTGTAGCATTGCTAAAAATTGGTCGAAGAAGCTCTTCAAGTAGTAGTCTGAAGGCACGGACATTTCCTGGAAACTTTTTGCCTGTCATCATCTTCTTCACTCTGCAAAACTGCTCACTTAGGATTTCTTCCAGGCCTCTCTGAGCCATTGAGGAGCCAATGTAGCTCATCAATAAATGCATTCCACCTAGTCTGAGGAACACATAGTCACAAAGGTGAGGATTATCTCATGTCCAACATACTCTTGTCCAACTGCTGCTGTAATCCTCTTGGCTTTCATGATTGAGCTCATCATTGTTTTGGGGTCTGATGGCGAATTGTTCATTAGAGGCAAATATGCGACCTTGGTTTTAGGTTTCGTGGAATGTCCTTGCTCTCGGCACTGCTTAGTATTAAAACCATTGTACTCAGGAAAATTTCCAAGAGAAATAGCATCACGAAGAAATTGCAGGTCATTCTCCTCAGCTCTTGAGTGTGATACCTGTTGAAACCGATCCATTTTATGAGAAGCGTTTGTCGATGCTACTTCAATCATAGCTGGCTTTTGTGTACACTGGTAGCTCATATTGAGAAGGCCATCATATTCAGGTAGTTTTGGAGACATATCTTCCTTCTTTTTTCGTCTGATCTGCTCTTCCTCCGTGTTTTCTGGTGATCGGGCTGCTGAAGGTTGAATGACAATCATTGCGAGTGCGTGGGTAGACAACTTACCATTGCGGGGAGATATATCAGCATCGAAGTTGTCAGCAATTATCTGGATAAGACCAGTACCCGCGTGAGAGATTCCCTGAACACTGGTGTCTGTATAAGAAGAATGGGCAGCAGACTTCTTAAATCTCATCACCTCGTCATAGCTGCAGGTCACTCTGTAGTCATACAGCTTGTCGACAAGTTTCTAGGGGAATCTGTAAGTCAATGGCCTCATTTGTAACTTCACTGGTGACGATATTCCCTATCATAGCAGCAGATAATGTCTTATTCAACTTTGGGGAGACCAAGGATAACATAGATGATAGTGTTTGAGAAACTGCATCGTCCATCTTGTCTTTGTTAATGTGAAGGTCATAATGCGTTCTTTTGGATTTCATTTGCTTGCACTCACGTTTAATGCATCTTGAAACTTTAATCTTGCTGTGTTCCAATTCATCGTCTTCGTTTTCATCCTTCACTATCTTCAAGACAGACGAAACACACCTATTGAATGCGATGATGCTTGCATAGCCAGGGGATGTCAAAACAATGACATTATCGGAGAACCGTTCCTTAACCTTCTCATTGACTATCGGGCGTGACAATAATCTACTACAACTACTACAACTAATATAGATATCATACAGTTCGGCTGAATTCCATAGACTGTCCTTGTGCTCCAACATGAAGCTAAAGACAGCCTCAAGTCCTGAATCAGTCACAGCAGTTCTGATTCTCTTCCTGTTAGTTGCATGTTTCTGAGGGCCATAAACTTGCACATGCAATCCCTGTGATGTCTGGCCTCTGCAGAAATCAGATCCAGAGACCCCTCCAGCCGAAGTGTGACCTAACTGGTCCATTCATCATTACGAGCTCTACAACTATCAATCAGAAACTCTTTGTATGGCCTTTTATCGTGCACCGAGTATCTGGAGCAGCACAAAAAGGCATGTCTCTATATCTCAGTGTTCTTTGCGTCTTTCACAATGTCACAAATCTCTCCACAATAGAGACAATGGTTTTTTTTAAATTAAATTCAGCAGACGACTTTCGTAGTTTTCTTAAGGGCTCTTCTGCAACATTTCGTAAAGCATATTTTGTCACATTGGACTTGGAAGTATACTTAGAAACACAATTTTTGTGATGGAAAATAGTCAAGTTAGCTGTTTCTGATAACTGGTCTTGTAATTTGTTGTGCAAGTCATCTCCATACTTCCGACTTGCATCTATAATCGACAAGATTCTCACATGGTCAATAACTCAAAATTTAACAATTTCCCAGCTTTCTAGTCTAAATATTTCGATTGAGCATCCCTCAAAACCCCTATTTTGATGTAATACATGCATCTCCAGCATAATTAGAAGACACTATACTAGAATTTATACAGCGGAAGCCATTTTAGCGGCCATCTTGGATTTACAAAAATTACTCAAGGATGAGAGTTTCACACCCACCCTAGAGTGTTCAAGTAGACCTTATGCAACAATAATCAACCGAGAAAAAAACTTTATCACAAACTCTGAGGTTATGTGATGCGGCAGACATCTTACAAAGTTATAGGCAAAAGAAGAGGTAAAAACCAGAACGGAGGCGGAATCCATAGCTCCCTCCGTCTCACCTACGGTGACGGCTGGAGCTAATAACCATCTATCTAATCCATTTATTACAATCAGCCTACATAAGACAAACAGTTTTATTATATACCATATACTGATTTCAAATACAACATCTCTGTATACCTTGATGACATTTTGCAAGGTAAATGGAACATCAATGTCACCAGCAAATTGTTCGAGGTACAACCAATCATTAAGCGATCTGTCACACCAATGGAACGCCGAAGAGATGACGTTGTCTCATGCAGGGCCAGAATTGGCGATGCCTATTTTACAAACGGGTATTTATTGAGAGGATAATTGCGACCTATGTGCTGCAATACTCGTCTCACTGTAAGACATGTTCTTCTCAGTTGTGCGAAATATGCTCACATCAGAAGGAAGTATTTTGCATTTAATTCCCTGTTTGAACTATTTAGGGACACCCCTGCCGGTTTTATCATTCAGTTCCTACGGGAATGTAACCTATATTACATGTTTTAATTATTAGACTTGGACTTGTAGTTTTTACACAATCACTCCAATTTCATGGAGATATAGTGACTTGATAAGTCGTTCATTTTATAATCACTTCATATTTTACATTAGTTATACTGACATTTTTATATTCATTAAACTGTCTTGTAGAGCAGGCGCTACAACATGTCATCAGACTCGTTACATATAGGTGCCAGAAGCATCGTCATATTATCATATCAAACATTTTAAACTGAATATTTTAGTACGGACATGCTTTTATTAGCTTTGTCTTTCCTTTACTACTTTAACTATACAATATGGGATATTGTAAATTTGTAATACTAGAAATTTTCACTTAAATGGCTGGCCATACTGGCCGAAAAGTGAAGTAAAGCAGACATTTTACTTACATACAATCAGCCTACAGGAAACATCATTCTACAGAATCGGTTCTAATACATAACGATATTATTGTTAGTATGGACAAGGGTGAAGTGACGGCTCTGACCTTGCTTGACTTGTCGGCGGCTTTCAACACCATTGATCATGCTACATTAACAGGTAGAATTTCTGATTGGTATTAGATATCTGGCCAGGCCCAAATTTTGTTTTCTTCTTATTTGTAAAATCAAAGCCACTCTGTCAGATAAAGTCACACTCTCATATGGAGTTCCACAGGGCTCTGTGGTAGAACCAGTGTTTTTTACTTTATACACTACACCGCTATTATCTCTAGTTTTGACATAAACCACCATTTTTATGCCGATGATACTTTACATGTCTCTATCAGTTTCAAACACTAAGGAATCTCTTGAGAAGTTGCAACATTGTTTAATGGGTGTGTCGGCCTGGATGACAGGGTGCATGTATTTTAAGTCCTATATTATTTTCATACATCATTCAAGTATTAACAAATGAAGTTTGCCGGCGTGGTGGTCACGCTACACAGTTACATCCTGATATTATTATTGAATTGTCTATTTTACTATTTGCGGATGATATCGTCCTCATAGCGGACACAGTGTATTGCTTACAACGTAAGATAAATGTTTTATATAATGTATCATGTATCCTTGGCCTGGAATTACATGCTGGCAAATCAAACAATGTTGTGTTTCGTAATGGAGGTCACATGGCTGCAAACGAAAAATGGCATATCGATACCACTGATTTTAACGTTGTGTCAGAATATACATATTTGGGTATTGTCATGTCATTTCGCCTAAGCTCAGCCTGTATTAAAAACCGTTTAGCCACAAGGGCCTGATCTGCAGTAGCTAAGATAGATCTTTAAGACACTTACATGATCTTGAATTGGAAGTTTTGATTAACATTTTTGATACACAGGTTAAGCCAATTTTACTTTATGGTGCTGAGGTATGGGGTATGTGTAATGATACATCTGTCATTGAAAATGTTGACTTAAATGCTTTAAGACGATTTCTGAATGTACCTTTTATAACACACAATACAGCGCACTGGTCTATGGTGATACTGGCAGGCACGAATTGTAAGAAGTAGCCTACTATCTTCAGCATTAGATATTAGTTGAAAATTATATGATGAATGATTTTAGATATGTGAAGAAGGTATATAACATGATGTTAAGTAGGAGTACTGCAAACAGTTGGACTAATCAAATAAAATATGTTTTGTATAATTTAAATCTGACCGAATATTGGGAAAATCAATTGGTTGAAAATGAAAGAAATTTCTTGTACACAGTAGAAAGTAAATTGATAAAAATTAGTGACGATAAATGGTCAGCCTGCATAGCTAGGAGTAATAAATACAGTGTATGTAGGACGTTTAGGCTTTACAGATTTAAAGAAGATTACCTTAAAATAATACGCACTCGGAAACTCAGAAAACTAGTGACATGCTTCAGGTTGAGAATGAGTGATATTTTTGTACATAGAAATAGATTCGATAACAACGCACAATTTGTATCTCCACTCTGCACTGAGTATGAAGATGAAGTTCACTTTTTATTACAATGTCCTGTATTTCATAATATATGATTAAAATATTTAAGACCATATGACAACCCACCAAACAATCACACTCTTGTACGATTAATGTCATATGATGAACCTGAAATTGTTCGACGTTTGAACCTTTTTATTCTCCATGCGTTTTAAAGAAGCCAGGAATATTTGTATCGTAATATCGTTAAAAAGTTATAAAAATGACCATTGTATATCACACACACTGTTGTTATAATGTTGTTGTTGAATGTTTTGAAAGGGCCATTGGCCTATCAAATAAAAACTACTGCTACTACTACTACTATACTACTACTACTACTACTACTACTACTACTACTACTACTAATAATAATAATAATAATAATAATAATAATAATAATAATAATAATAATAATAATAATAATAATAATAATAATAATAATAATAATAATAATAATAATAATAATAATAATAATAATAATAATATACCGTTGCGGATTCGCTCCTGGATTCACTTTTCAATGTGTTCCGTAAATCCATCTGGAGTGCTCCGATCATGTTTTGCCGGGCCACAAATCTGGATTTTGAGTTGACCGTGTCTTTGACTGATAGACATGTAGGCCTACCCTAGAATGGATCACGAATAGCGGCCGCCAACACTCTATCATCCTCTAATAGGGCTTGTCTGAACTCAGGACACTATTCAGATTTTAGTTTGAGTAATTCAGACATTATATCATTATTTTGTCTCCAGATTTTTCTCTGTCGATGTTCTCGGCTAGGAGTCTTTTAAACGTTTCTTATTCTATTTTAAGTTCCACCGGATGTATATTTGACAGCGGAATTCTGTAGCTACTCAAAGCAGTGATGTTGTCCTCATTGTTCTTGGCTGGGCAGCTAACGCCGTCCCCCGTACCGTGATTTCGCCTGCCACATGCACGACATCCTTTCCCCAAATGACCTTCGTGAAAGATACGGCATTTGTGACCACATCTAAATACATTTCGTGTCAGGATCGGCTCGATCATGTCTTTAGCGTATATGTATCTATCACAGTTTTTAAATGACGTGAGTTGACCGTTTGGATCTCTTTCATGTGCGAATTTCACATCTGTCACAAGGTCTACGTTTTTGTCCTTTAAATATTGTTCAATTTCTTGTGATGCAATAGAGAGCGGTTTGTCTTTTATTGTTATCTTCTCTCCTTTTTCGCCTAGTGATACAGTAAAACCTGTCCATACCGGAATACCTTGGGGACAAACTTTTATTCCGGTTTGGACAGGTTCCGTTTTGGAGAGGGTTTTTGCTTTCGGAGAGGAAAAAACAACGATAACTTTTACAATTGACATGAGGGTTATAATTCAAGATGTGTCGTCGGCAGTTTTACAAATGATAGGTGGATGTATGTAAATAAATTGATATAATAAAAGAGACAATTTTTTTAAAGATGTTTTATTCTATTAAAATATTAAGCATATAATAAACAATTCAAACATTATTTTTTCAAGCAATATTCATATATAAAACACATAATACAGCTAGTATACATAGATTAGTAAATCTAGTACCGGGTATGCAAATTGTGTCCGTGATAATTTATCATTTTTTGTAATTGTGTGTCACATATTTCACACACGGAGCGCATTTGTAATTTTATAAACATTGATTTTTTAGCGCCTAATCTAAAATAACATTATATTCTTGTAATCGTCCGTCACACATTTCAAACACGGAGCATATTTGTTAACACCGATATCCGTCCGTTTAAATATCAAAGCGGTAGTAGGAGAAGTTGTGCTTTCTCTACGGAGTTAATCATATTGCTTTTTTTTAACTGTTTCATGACGACAACACTCTTTTGTTTGGTAACTTTTATATATTTTCTGTAATGTATGACGCTGGACTAAATGCTCCGATACTGTATAGTTATGTCATTTAATACAATTAACGCCTTGACTAAGGGTAAAAAATAATATAGGAATAATCGAGCGATAAAAGAATAAATAAAATGTTTTTATATTTTACCTAGCGTTAGCTATTTATTTATTGGACCATTAAATATTACAAACAGAATAAATTTATCCCAAAACACAGCTAGTATATTGTATGTGAAAATTATTGTTTAATGCACTGATATGTTTATGAATTGATACGACCTTTTAATATTTTACTAGTCAAATATTTTGTTACAATATTTTACTAACCAATTATTTTATTAATCCATCATGTTGTTAAAATACCTTACTTATCTCAAAGTAAAGGCGCTATAATAGCTCCTCTCACGCGTAGAAGGTGTTACCAGAGATTATTTATATTATAATATCTCTGGTGTTACCAACACTAACTTCGTACCTTCCCCATTGCATAACCAGATAACAAGCAGGATGAAAATTACGTCACCTTGCCGCCCCCTGTTTAACCCTAAGTGCACCGCATGCGATTTTAAAAAATACAATACAATTCATGCATTTGGGGAAAATAATGAATCCGGTATTCGGACAGGTAGACAGGTTCCGGTTTGGAGGGAGTTAATTAGTATTGTTTTGAGTGCAATTAATTCGGGACCAAATAATTATTACGGTATAGACAGGATTCCGGTTTGTACAGGGTCCGGTATGTACAGGTTACACTGTAATTGTTTTGTAATGCTCGGGTTTTTTGTCAAACACTGGCACTGAAACTCCTTTAATATTGATTTTGCGTTTCACAAGTTCAATCTGGCTGGGCGATCAGACAGGTATGTTCGTCACAAACCATGTATAGTTTGAGCCCCGTCCACTAGAAATGAAATGAATGGGGTTTTAGGCCACCTTTGTTCACATTAGGCTAAACTGCGTCAGGAGAACCTCTTGAGGATGGTGAGATGAACGAGATGACACTGCCCTCCAGACGTAGGATTCGAAATTCGAACCCTGGCGGTCTGAGGCCGAGCTCGCTACTTCTCGGTCACGGGTGCTACCAACAATATTGAATCTTTACAAGTGAGCAGGGAAGAAATATTTTTTTTTTTGAAACTTGAAGGCCGGAGTGGGGTTCGAACCCGCGATCTCCGACTTTCCAAGCAGGCAGCTTTAACCTTTTCACTAGGGCCCCCGCCCTCCCGTCCATCAGATATTTGCCAATAATCTTTTTTATACTGACATACACACATCGAATGTAGTTAGGGATGTGTCGCTCCGATTCTCACATATTGCGTCACAGTCGGTTCGCCGAAAGAAAACAGGTTCAAAGCTTTCGTTACTCTCAGCCATTGTTGCTAATGACTTTCTATTGCGTTGCGATTTAATCCCACTGACAGTGAAAAAGAGGTATTACACTTGTTCCTACCTTTGTTGAAAAATCATATTTTACCTTGAAATTATTTTCGACCTTTGACTTTGGATTCTGCCCCCTAGCGCAAAATTCTCTGATATGTCAAGGTGTCATCCGGTAGTTTTTTGAATATATAAACCCTTACAATAAATAATCAGCCTTAAAAAACCTTTTACTCTAAACTAGGCGAAGCCCATAATAGGCGTGTATCTGCTGGACTATAATAATTTCTTGAAAAACAAATGCATTATAATTGCATTATTTGCTTGGACACACATAATACCCGAATAGACTTACATGTAGTATCACCCATTCGCACAGGCCTCTTAGCACTGTAAATAACCATATATATTATTTTACCCCAGTGTAAGCTCTTGCCCCACCCTCCCCTGAGCGACCTAGAAGCAAATTGAGCACGGTTTTGAGAAGAGCCTTGTTACTGCTAGTGTGAGGACTTCCTGTTAATTTTATCTTTGATAATTTAGATGCTTTTGCTACAACAAATCATTACAGAATCGAATTTAAATTGGTATCAAAATGATATATCTGTAATATTTACCACGGAGGCTGCTGCAAAGAGCCACATTTTTTTCCTTCAGAGTTGTCAAATAGTTATTTTAAATTATAGGCTACTCAAATCGTCTCCAAAGATTGATATTTTAGGAAATAAACATGTAATTAGATTAGGATGCTTATGTCTAAAACTATTATATTGCTAATATGCAAACTATCATTTCATTTGTACTGCTCTGACTTCTGATTATCATCTGGATAGAATGACATATTTAATTGAACCTACCAAATCGACAAAACATATACTATGGTCTGATATGATTGATGGTAACAGGTGTATCAACAATTGTGACATTACAGCAGAGTTATTTAATTTAAACAATAGAACACGTGGTTCACAGATATTCATGACAAAATATGACTAGATAAAGGAAAATACATCAAACTTTTATACTGTGGCTGCCTCAATCATATTTCCCACCACTTGTAATATAATATGGGCTTAAAATAAGTTAATAATATGATCATACACCGGAGTGCGCAAATCGCGAGTAAATGTTGTTTGCATTTTTGGAGAATATTGTATTGAACCTACTAATCCGAAAAAACAGATATCGTTGATATTATAGGATTGATGATATAAACAGCTGTATCAACAGTCGCAACATGTCTTTGTTTTGCCATTAATTTAGTAATTAATAGTAGCCTACCTCGCAGTCAGTTCGTTTCAACAAACAGAACTCGCGATTCACAGATATTCAGTTCAATTTGCATAGAAGAAGCATCAAATAATGTCATGTTATATACATACAAATACATATTTATATTCTGGCCGCATCCAGGCCTTCACAAATGAGTTTAAAATCATTTTAACTGAATAGCACTACAAGCCGGATTTATGGATTATTGTTATGTTAGGCCTACTGGTGTTTGAAGCAATTTTTTTCGGTATGTTTGGTCAGAATGATTTTGGCGCACAGATTCGGATTCCTGAATTTTTTTCACCTTTCGGACCTTTCAACACAATTAAAAATACTAATCGTTATAATATCAAAACGTGTATTTGTTTTTCCAGCACCTGAGTGTTACCATGAAAGCAGCAAGTAAAGAAGATGTTTGTCATGACCTCGACAAACACGCAAGATGTATGAAAAATCAGGTAGTAATGACGACTTCTTTAAAATCTGCATATTCGGAAATGTATAAACTGAGTTTGGCCAATGATTTTATTATCGATGTTTTGAACCTCTAGCAAGCTGGTTGTTGCTGACCAACAAAGTAACAGTAAATACTTTTTTCATAGAATAATAAAATAATTAATGTAACATACGCTTACAATGAATGAGACAATACAAAAACAAATTATCCATACCTGACTAACGTTAAAAACATAACATGAAATCATTAATTGATTCAAAGATGAAGAGATTGGCATCAATAGTATCCGCTTATGAAACAAAGCAAGTGAGTAGATCTGTTGTTTTTTCTGTTTAAACCTTGACAAAGGAAAGAAAATATATGTGCATGCCAATATATAACTCAATGTGTTATATGTATAATGATATACAACTAAATTTATTCGTAAATCGGAATATGTCTGAATTAGTCTGTTTTATAGCAATACCAAGACCGCCTTAGGTCTGATTGATGAACAGATTTATTATAGTATTATAATACTTACAAATCAAAAACGTCCAGCCAGATATGCACATTTTTTCAATTCTATCTATACAATCTAATTGTTAACTCTTGGTGGTGATGATTGTGTGTTCTTTTTCTGTCAAATAACTATCTTGCACTTTTAATGTTTTCCTTGTGTGAGCCATTTTTCACTTGACGTTAATCGCGTTGCCTTTCATATTATAATGCCGTTGTAAACTATCAACCTGAATGTAATGCACATTTTCTGTGACTCACTAATAATATCATTTAAATAGAGGTTTTAGAAAAATGGCGATGATCCACAAATGTTTAAACATGGCTTGAATGAAAAGTACATTGACCACCATACGACACACACGAGTATGACAACATGTGGCTAATTATATACACACGCTCCAATTTTTCCGACTGTGCCATCCAATACACCCCTACTCTAAAATGAGCAACAACAAAATTGATACTACAATTTGATTTATACATTACCTGGGGTCATAGGTCTAAACTGCCACCATATAAAAAACATTCTTGTTGAAGAAAATTAATTCCTTTTTTATTTAAAACTTATTTTTTATAATGGTCAATGATACTGACCGTTTTTTTAAATTTTGTTGTGCTTATAAGGTTTTTCATTTTTCACTATGTTGTCATGCGTTGTTTCACGTGTGCCTATTGTTATTATTGTATTATAGGCCCAAAAACATAACAATGTATAATTAATAATAATAATCGTAAACGAATCCCTATAATTATAACATGTAACCACATTGTGGTCAATGATTCCGACCCTTTTTTTCAGTTTTTAGTGCTTGTAAGGTTCTTCATTCTTCACTGTGTGCCATGCGTTAATTTGTTTCAAATGTGGAAAACAGTGGATATACAGTATTTTACAGTGCAATTACGGGCCAATTACAGTATTCGAATACATGATATCATACTTGTCTTCGTGGTTATGCGTTGTAATTGTGTTATATCGTTATTAACACATTTTAAGTATGTAATAACTATATAATGATATCGCTATCGTCCTGAGATTCAAGGTGGGTTTTAACCAGGAAGGACGAAATATTGCTCTGCAGGAATTCCATTGTAATAGATTGATCTATATCTTATTTAAATAATATTTTTACATGGTGATTGTTTCTTCTCATTATGATTTTATTTTAGATTCACCTGTTAAAAAACGTAGGCAAATATGCCTATGCTTCAAATATGAGACGGGGAATAAGCAGAAGTCCCCTAATAAAAAGTAATATTTATAAGACTGATAAATACCGTAGGCCTACATGTATAGACAATAACTGGCCAAACAATTTATTAAAAATGTTTTTTTCTCTTGCCCTCCCCCTAGTTGGCACCCCTCTGAGTGGTATAGTGTAGTCTATAATGAGTATCCCAGAAAATGAGACATTCACCAAGGTGTGGTTCATTCGCCGCCTACGACGTTGGCCAAACATTAAAACAACATTTCACAACGCCTCCCCAGCAAACACAAACATTTGTAGAACCTTTGTACAACGTCGGCCCAACGAGTTCGACGATGGGCCGACGTTGTCCAAATGTTTGTGTTTTCTGGATCGTCTTTACCGGGATTCATAGTGCCAGTAGTCATGAGTACAGACCACCGCATTGTTTCTTGGGTTAATCAAGATGGCCGCTGGGTGCACCGATTGGCTTCACTCACTGCTGACACAGCAGCCGTCACGTAGCCTCTCCACTCATATAACCTCCTTGGTCGAGATACATGTATTTAGGAAAAATCATTGTTTAAGGCGGCCATTTTGAAAATCTAAGATGGCCTATATATGGATCATATCGCCTGGAAATGTACAAATGGCCTCTTAGGGCTCAGATACTGGGTTAAAATTTAAAATTGCTCAAATTTACTTGTTATGCTTTTAATTCAGAAGCACAAACAGTAATCTATCTTACCATACCAATTATACTTCAAATCATGAAGAATTATAGTTTTTTTCAGCATAGAATAAAAACACTATCATTTTCCATGATGTGCCTAACATTTTTAGATTGCAACTATTAAAACCACCCTATGATGTACAGATAACCGATATATGCCTCCCATAATTGGCAGAGATATATCAAAAACTATCAGAAATAATCTTTCGAAAGTTCATGAATATTGGATAAATGGGTCTACTTGTAAATGTTTTTTGAGACGCAGTCTTCTTTCTTGAAATGCCGATTTCAGCCTCCTTACTAGCTTCAAATACTGATTAATGACATACATTGTATCAGTAGACTCCCTGATCACATGACTGCTTCTATGACGCCTCTAGACAATTTGTGAATATAAGAAGATAACAAATTCACCAATTCAACCATTTTTATCACTGCTATGGCAACAGAAAATGTCGTTGAAAAGTTAGGCACATCATGCATATCCTGCATTATCACCACATATGTTTCAAGTATCAAAATTATGGTTTTAAAAACTAATATATATACAGTCTAAACTTGGCGTATGAATAACGAAGATTTTAAATAACTTTAACACGATATATATGAGTGATATACACCAAATTTAAATTTAAATCAATATTCTTTTTGTACTTTGCAACACTGAGCACTCACATGGGCATGTGAAACTGAAGTTTGTTACTGTTAATATCAGCCGTTCTACGTCGTTAATACTTTACCATATAAGTTGAACCACCGAAAGACATTTAACTGCGTTGTATTTGCCTTACCACTTCAAATGATCAACAAGAAATAAAAGTTAGGCACATCATACAATCAGCAGAATTTTTTTCTAAAATTAAACTTTAAAATATCATTAACATTCACGCTGGTATCCACAGGCAGGTTTAATATGCAAATTTTGACAAATTTTCATAAGAAATGGTCTACTCCTTCATAGTTTTAAAAACTGATTTCACATTCAAGTGATGTGCCTAACTCAAATCTTAATAGCGTACACCAAATTAATACTTAATAATGCTTTTAAAAAAATATTGAATCTATTCATATGGTCAAAACATATACCGTTTTTACAAAATAATCTGATTGTACAAATGTATGTGTGTCATTAATAGGGTTAAAAACATTTGGTGGTGATGTGCCATCACCTTGTAGCTAATTATTCACAAAAACGTAGAAAATACATGTTCTAAGTTCATTCTCTATTTCTGCAATGATATTTACCAACTCACGTAAAATATGTGACATCATTGTGTTTACTTTGAGTCTCACTAATTGTATTACAAACATTGATTTGTTTCACAAATTAATAATTTCATGATGTACCTAACAGAAAAGTAGTGATCTGCGTTAAATATTGACATATTCTCACAATAATGGGATAATACAAAACATATGTAGGGCAGTTTGATCTATGAAAATGGCAGAAAAACACATTAAAATATATCAAAAGTCAATGTATTGTTGACAATCATGGTAATATATATACAGCCTGCAGAAAAAGTTAGGCACATCATGTCATGATATCAAACATGAACATTATGCTGGTGTGCGAGCATGGACAAACAGAAAATATCCCTTTTATCGCTCAGCAAGGTCTTGAGATGATGAACTTTAGAACAGAAACATGGGAGTACTTATTTGCAAAGCTGTTTCTGATAGCTTGTTAAATTAATTGTCTTTTCCTATACAATAGTCTACTGTGCTTAATTTTTGTGTTAAAAGTTCACATAGTTTAGATTTTTCTCACCATTGATCACGGATGTCGAATGTCTGAAGCCAGCATGGTCCATACCCAGTTTATTCAGTTGAAAATGGTGAAAATACGGATGAAAATACGCACCCGTTTTAACGCACTGTTATGTTTGGCACATCATGATTTGGGTGGAAAACATGCATTTGATATAGATAAATAACGCAGTTTGTATGTCTATCATGCTCATATTGGAATCCACAGGCATGTTCAGGTATAGCCATCAAAATAGTATTGGCGTGTAGTCTATTTTTGTCTAATACCACCTATGAAGCAAAAATGATGCGCCTAACTATTTCCTAGTATAATATTTAATAGGAGTTGCTGGCATAGAAGACTATAATTCACTGTCATTTTCTGTTGATCATTTTTAATAAACACCCGAAGCTTTATCATTAGGAAGGCACAACTTACCTCTTATGTTATTTCTTCATCGCAGTATACACCATATTGTACTTGTTAGGCACATCACAAACAAATTTTCGAAGGTGGTATACATCCAGGTGCCATCCCAAAAAATGTTTTGTGCAGCTTTTATTTATTTTTTGAATACCTTATATTTGTAGCAACTATGGGAAGTTACAAAAATATTATATATCAAGCCTGAATATTTGTTAAAAATTGTTGAAGTGTCGTCTAAAGGGTAAAAGTGAGTTATTTGGACCCCTATATACACCTGTCGGACTGAAAATAAGCACCAACGAGTCGTGAAACACAGTGAAACCTATACATTCTCATCAAGCTAGAGATCTATCGAATATAGTTATAGGTGTTTGAATAAGAAATATATTACTCATCAGTGAAGCTAAGGCCAGTATAATACTTACGACCACATTAATGGGTAATTGTACATTTCCAGGCGATATGACCCATATATACATCTGGCAAAGTGGAAACATTGGTTTTCTGATTGCCTATACAACATAGTCTCCAAAAATGTATAGGGTTTTAAGTCTCCCAAAAGTGCCAATGAAATTACATAGTGAACTTGACTATAATGGAAAACCTGTCAGTGTACAGTTTATTTACTTTTAAATTACTAATAGTGTCAGAGTACATTGATTTAACAGACCTATACAATTTTCCATCTATACCATTCTGTGAAAGCTTATAAAAAAGTGCTTCACTGTCTATCAAGTCAAAAGCTTTCTTAAAATCAATAAATGTAGTGAAAGCCCCCAGTTTTATTTACACATATTTGTTTGCAAACCATTCTGTTCTTCAACTAATAAATGATAATTCTCCAAATATGTCATTACGCCACTATTTAGAATCTCTGAATAAATGTTTGCACTTGTGCAAAGTAAACTAATTCATCTGTAATTCAGGGGTTCATATTTTTCCCCGAGGTAAAACATAACTGATATAACTTCTGCTGCAAGGCTTCAATTATAGTTACATTTTTTAGAACTTTATATAGGCCTAGTCCATTTCACTCATCATCAGTGACTTTCACCGTAACTCTCACTCGTTGGGGAGACACTGGGGGCTCAGTAATCAGGGAATTTATCAGGACCCAAAGACTTACCATTTTTGCTGCTCATAATAGCTCAATTTCCTGAATTGTTATATTTGCATTTAGATTTTTATTATAATACAACGGATCAGCAATATTACTTTCTAATATTTCCCAGACTTAATCGCAAAACATAGTTTGCTAAAATTATCATCATTAAATGTACTGACATTATTGTATAACTGAGAGAAATCTGACTGCCACTTTTATGAATGGTCATGGGTGATTGATGTCAGCTGAATGCTTCCGAAATTTAATTTTTTTAGAAGAAGATATAAAGATGTGGTGAATTCCTCGGGGGATATTGTCATCACCATGTCTAGTCGTGCATTCGTGTTTCGTTTCCGGACGATATCTCGGAAACCGTTAGCGGGATTGTTTTCATATTGCATACACAAATCCCTTAGGCGACGTCGATGTGCCTTTTAAGGGATATGACCTTTGACCTATTTTTTATTTTGAGACCATTATTGACTTCTATTGATGGCAGATAAGAAGTTCAGTTTCCGGACGATATTTCGGAAAGCATTTGCTAGATTGTTTCATATTGCTTACACACTTCCATTGGGTGATGTAGATCGATATGCCTTTTTGGGTTATGACCTTTGACCTAATTTTTGAACTTCGGTTTTGAGGCTATTATAGAGGTAGCGTGCTCGGCCTCAAACCGCCAGGGATCGAATTTCGAATTTTGTGTCTGGAGGACAGTGTCATCACATCATCCTCAGGAGGTTCTCCTGGCCCAGGTTTAGCCTATATGTGCATAAAGGTGGCATAAAGGTGGCCTAAAACCCCATTCATTTCATTTCATTTGAGGCCCATCATTGACTCGAATTGATGGCGGATGATAAGATCATTTTCCCGACGGTATCTCAGAGAGGGTTGTCTGGATTGTTTTCATATTGCACAGGCGGGGGTCGTCGTTAGCGTTCTTGTTTATTCTTTGAGCCAGAAAGTCCCACCTGAGTTGATATAATTCTGTCCCTTCGGAAGTAAAGTTACTAGATGAATTACCTTCACCTGTGCAGAGTATATGATAGTGTAATGTTAAGCTGACATCCAATTGCATCCAAGCCAACTAGAATGTTGCAGGTGCAACATGGGGCCAAGCAGTTTAGATGCTTGCAGGGTATTTGTTTTTATGTACACGATTACCACTTTGACACACTTTTCATGATCACGTCATCCGACTTGTTTAAAATATTCCTGTAATTGAACATTTTTTTATTCCCATGGACCTGGTCTATATGGATAAAGTTCCCCGAGAGAGTGCAAGTGTGGAGATAATCTCCACACTAGCATGATACGAGTGCCCTTTATGCATTTTCTCGCACGATAAATACAAAAAATTAATTATATAGAACTAAAACTATTTAAAAAACATCAGGATTTATTTCGAAAAAAAAAGCGCCGCCGCATCACTGACCAATGTTGACAGGAATCACCTGGCATATTCCTACGCTAAGACACAGGTGCTGTGACGTTAAAATAAACAGTACATTTTAAAACTCCACTAAAATATTTTAATTAGAATATTTATTTTACATCTTTTGTGGGCAAATACAATTAGGCTTGTGGAAAAATCATTATAGTGGCAGTAACGAACTACTTTGTTTTGGATATATGTTACATAAATTAATACAGATGTGATATGCCAGCGTGTGGCATAGAATGCGAGTGCGGGATTATCCGGACTTGTACACAAGTAGGCCAATCACTGCCAGAGTGCGAGAATATTGTTAAATAGCCAAAACTGTCTTCATTACAGGTGGCAAAATATTTTCACATTTTTAGAAATCTTCAAATTTATAACAGGGGGACAATTCGTCATCCTACTGTAATTGATTCACACACTGGATACGATTTTGATTTTCTTTTTAAAGGTGCGGAATTTGATGACAGAAATCACAGCACCGCGGCGTACAAGTGACTACCACCATACCATGAAACATAGGTGAATAGAATAATGCATACTATTAATGTATTAAAAACATAAATTAATAAATTTAAATCGGCTCATATGCCTCAATCGATTAATATATATGTTTTATTTATAGAAGTTGTAATGCAGTAAAAAAGTGCAAGGCAAAAGAGGTACCATTATCAGCATCGACGGAAGTTAAGAAAGAAACAGAAGAAATTGTGAAAGAAAATATTGTCGCTACAGCTTCTACAGAAGGAGAACACTATCAAATACGCATATGACTTTCTTTTAAATATTGCTTCAGTATTGCATGTACACATATGAATTGTATAGGTTTATATTTGTCAAATATATAGAACGAAGAGATTGTTTTGTCTAGAGCGGGGTACTTGAATGATTGCTAGTAGTAATACTTTTCGCCCCCATCCGGGGAGGGTCATTAAGGGATCTGTTCCGTCTGTTGTATGCTGTATGGAATGGTACAGAAGCACTAGTCTAGAGCCATAATCCAAGAGAAGCTGCAGCCTCCTCGTATTTGGTCATAATCTTTGGGCGAATTGCCAGTTGTGTACGCTGGTTCCTCCGCTCAACAGCGGTGCCAATGCAGCTCTCGCATCAGTGCAGGTGCTGGTGTAGGCCATTGTAGCCTTAAGTAACCGACAAAAGAGTGTTTGAACATTAGGTTTATCACATTAGATAATGGAGTTACCCTACCTATTGCCACTATGGGGACTATACGACCCGAGAATAGCGGAGCTGTCCGAGTTTCAGCCTTAATTTGCATAGCGAAACCCAAGTCTCCAGACGTCTGGGCATGTCTGGGGGTAAATCCCCTAGACATGCCCGAGCCCCTTATCAGGTAGGAAAGCAACCCCTTTTTAGGTGGCGATAGTAATAATACTAGCGCCCTTACTTATAACATCGGTTTTGTCGTCTAGGGATAGCATTATTGTGGGTGCCCTAATGGTAAAAAGTATGGTGACGTAAAAGTGAACATAAATTTGTTTATTTATTATTTGTTTAAACATTTCATACAAGAAAAACTAAATCTAAGCTTCTGAAAGGACGCCTAAAATAATTATCAGTGATTATATGGACCCCTGCCTACACTAGTATCATCAGATTGTGGTTCAATACTTTTGATGCGTACTGTAACACAACAGTACAACCCTTAGTGGCAAAAGGGATGTCGCTGGGTAATCCTTCACAAAAACAATGTTATTTTACATACATATATTTGTCATTAGAATTGTCTACGCTCTATTTATATTTTTAGATTATCAAGTTTGCTTTATGCACATGTAATTGGTGTTTGACAAAATAAAAACGTGATAAAATAAAAACGCTTCATAGGATTTAAAATCGCCGAATGGAAAATGTTCAGCTGCATGTATGTTTCCACTTGGCGTTGACGGTATGAACGAGCAATCTGTACATTTTTCCACAAACTCAATTGATCACGAGGGGGGTTAGTAGAGTAAAATTACATTTTGACAAATATATGGGACTTTAAGCTATCAGACGTTTTAGAAGGTATGCAACATGAAGTGAAATGATCATAATAGTTCATTAAACGTCTTTAGTAAGCCCATAATTACCTGATTATAGCTATAATAACAAAAACGAAAAAAACCAACTGGTGAAAATTGGCCAAAATGTCTTGTTTTTCCCATCCACAGAAATAAGGGCGCCCTCAATTATACTATCGCTAGACGACATCACCGATGTTATAAGTAAGGGCGCTAGCATTAATACTATCGCTAGCTCAAAAGGGGTTGCTCTCCTACCTGCTTATCGGGCGATCAAAGGAAAACGCTCTCAATAACCCACCATGCCCTATCACCCTCACATCATCATCTGTACATCATTCTTCTCATCAATTGACTACAACGTTTTTATCGTATTACAATGTCACTTAAAAGACCATTTGTGCCGAAAAGTGACATAAAGCAATGATTTACTAAACTACTTCGGGCGGATTGCTAGTGGTTACCCTGGTTCCTCCGCTTAACAGCGGTGCCAATGCATCTCCCGTATCAGTTCAGGCATTGCCAGTGCAGTGTCACTACAGTGCAGGAACTGATGTTGGCAATGGTTGCCTTGAGACAACCAGCAATAGTGTTTGACATTATGTCTCTCACGTTGGATGAATAGAGTTACCCTCAGCTATTGTTACTCTGGGGACTATCCGACCCGAGGATAGCCGAACCGTGTTTTGTAGGAAAAAAAAACCTGAGTCGCTGGACGTCTGGGCCTGCCTGGGGGCCCTGGACATGCCTGGACAACCCACCATGCCCTATCACCCCAGTAGTAGTAGTAGTAGTAGTAGTAGTAGTAGTAAATTATTGCGACACAATCAGGCTAAAATCATAAAAAAGCAGTATTTTTATTTTGGCTTTTTAATATGTCCATAAGATGTGAACATGTCAAACGACTATAATTGTGGAAGTCTTTTACATTTTGGGTTGCTGTGGCAACGTAGCAAGTGTGCCGAAAGCCCCGTTTATTAGTTATTCTTATATTTTTTATTTCGGACATGCATGTCTGAAAATAAATTTCGTCCTCATTCCTCGCTTAATTGGTAAAAGCGCAACACACAATTTAAAAAACTCACGCAATTCTAATCTATGGATATGTTCACATCTTTTCTGACATATTAAGAAGCCAAAATAAAAATACTTATTTTTTGATTATTTTAGCCTGATTGTGTCGCTTTAAACAACTGTTAAAGTAATAATTATAAAAAATACACAGGCATCACCCTCTCTGGTGGCCATGGAAATACAGCCAGATAGGCCTACTGGATGTTTTATGTCAGTTTAGTTCACCTGCATATGATGTTCATACGAGCTTGTAAGACAAATGATTTAAATCTCATTATTTATGTCTTTGGGAAGATGCGCTCTTGTGTTCTTTGCATGTAACAGGCCAAATTATGCCCGATGGATGATGAGGTACCATCTTAATTTACTTAATATAGACAACACTCATCCTGGCCTAAGGCAGGTCCTAGCGAATGGTGTCCTGACCATAATATGTCGACCGTACTACCCACAAAGCATTCTCCAGAGCAGCTAGATCTTACTCCTGAGCAAAGCATTGATGCTGATGCCGCTTCTAGACACACTGCCATCAGCATTTTCAACAATTGACGGCGCAAAGATCAGAAAAATTTAAAAAAAATAAACTTACCAATTATCTTTGTAAGAAATAAACTGCACATGATCATCGAAATGTCTTTTCTTTACGCTGTTTTTTTACTATTTGACGATAGATGCACTAAATACATTTATATCATCCACATAAGCAAATGACTCAAATTAATCGAGCCTATTCGCACACCATGGTCACTAGTTCATAAGTCAATTAAAAGGTCATTCATGAATATTCCAAATATATGAGGAGATGGAATACTGCCTTGTCAAGTACCTCGTGTGACTTTAAAGGAATAGCAACATTCTCCGTTCCACCTGACTACGGCATTTAAATTAATTATAAGAAGCCTGTGGTGTAGTGGGAACTTTTCCCAAAGTTTGCACGATAGCGCGTCGTGCTATTTCGAGTCAAAACACTTTTTGTCCTTTTGTTTTGTGAGAATTCTGCTGCTGCTAGTTGGAGAGTGATGAAAATATTTCCTCCTTGTTCTGAGAATCACATAAGAAGTCCTTACAATTTTTCGATTTTTTTCATACGTATTTCGTGTCCTCGTTTGACTCTTGTGGACTGCTTTATGCTGTGCGGTAAACATGTTCCCCACACAATATATCTATTCTGTCAACATTCTTTAACGCGGTTTGGTAGGAAGGAATGAATACTTTAGTTGCATTATAGTCTGCAAAGGTTGACACACATGAGGTTGGTAATGCATATAAAATGGCTGGTACATCAAGTATTTTGGATTCAAACATTGGTGGTAGGTGTTGATAATCTGTTTTTAAACAGGTGCTATTTTGTTCCTTGACAGAGATAAAGAAGGTGGAAATAATAGATTTTCATGTGAAAAAAATACTCCCAAGTCTCCATCACGCTTGTGGTTAGCAATGTAGAGATTCCCGAACAAGTCAGCATTTTTTCTTACAGAAACAAGCTTTTTGTTTGTTGGCTTAATTTTGCATAACGGTGATGTGAACAGTGGTAATGAATTATCATGTATTGTTGAATGAATTGATCCAGACCTATTCAGTAGTACGTCACACTGAAATGCGTCATACTGTTTTCTTCCTAGTTGTTTAATGATGCGAATAATGTGCTCGACTGACTCATCAGCACGTACTCTGGTGCTAAGAATTAGCAGCTCAGAACATTCGTCCTCAAATGGATACCCGTAATCTTGAATCACATCAATCAAATCATTTGCCTGCTTTTCGAATGATTTCTGACTTGCCAATCTCTCTTCATGATGCTTGTTGTATGAATCGTCAGAATGGAGAAAACCATTTTCAAATTGGGCAAGAAGTCTGGCCTGTTCTGGGCCGGATATGATTATCATTCAGCGTTGAAACGCTGATGGCTTTTCAGTAAGTCCAACAGTATCAAGTGTTTGCCCTTCACCTTAGAATTTTTCTGTTCGTGCACTTGATCTTTTTAGATTGCAGAGAAACGGTGTCTTGTTTTAGTCACAACACAGAAGTTAATATGCAGATCTTCCCATATTTCCAATGGTAGGGTTTTCATGTTATGGATATGTACACTCGACCATCGACTGTTATTATGGTGGTCAAGGGCAAAGAAAAGGAACATAAGTGCATCAAGATATTCAATAAAAAAGGTCCAAGGTTTTCTAGCTCTTATGAAGATCAGTATCATTAATTCAGTCCTACTCACAATATCCGAGTTTTGGAATTAAAAGGTTGGACTTTTTGATAATCAACGCCCGAGACAAATTCACTAGAGCTCAATTTGGTGTGAATGTCGAGTGTGTGTGATATGTGATACTCGGATATGCAGTTCCAGATGGGTGGCGACATTTGCTTCTGTCAAAGCACATGTCCATCCTGAGTCATCCAGAGTATTCCACAATGCCTTTTCTATGTGCAGTCCACCAAACATGATCACAAATTTTGCTTGGTTTGACATACTCTGTGACGTCTCTGATTAAGTTCATATCATGCTCTATCGCAGGTTATCAGCCTTATCCATAAAGAGAGGTAGTAGAGCTATAATCAGATAATGGCAGGAGGATTGATTGGTTCAGATTGCTGTGTGGCATGATATGCAGTCCACGATTTGTTTTTTCCTGTTTCAAGAATCGCATCTCTAAGAAGAGCGGAAGCGTTCTGAACCCATGGCCTTCTCATTGGCTGTGGTATACTGGGGCCGGTTTCTGTATCGTACTTAAGTAAAAAGAGTCAGCTTTGTACTTAAGTATGTTGCAGAAACCGGCCCCTGCGGCCGGTTTCTGTAATGTACTTCAGGAAAAAATGAAGTGAGCTGGTTTAGGTAGCATACTTTAGTAAAAAGTTAATTTTTTTACTTAAGTATGTTATAAAAATCGGCTGCAACGGCCAGTTTCTGTAACAAACTTAAGTACAAAATTATCACTTTTTACTTAAGTATGATGCAGAAACTGGCCCCTGGTGCATGAATTGAACATGTGTAGCCTACTAGGCCTATGTGGTGGCGCTCTCTGCAGTAGGTAGACGCCAAATATTTGCTCCCGCTTATTTCACATTTTACTGCTGGTAGTAGTAACATAGTAACATGTGATATATCTGACCTTTTCTCCTACTTTCTGTGCCTAGACATTTCTCCATTTCTCATCGATGGTAAACAAATAACTGATTAAAAAAACATTTCAAATGCATTAAACAATTATTTTGTCAAGATTGGCCCAAATTTAATTTGGAATATATAAATGAAGAAAAAATCCTATAAGTTATAGAAAGATTGCACTCTCAAAAGAGTTGCGGCCCCGATGGAATATCTGTAAAGATACTTAATGACATTAAGCATGAGATAATTAAGCCAGTCACCTTGATAACCAGTTAGCGTATAATTATTGACTGGTGTTTTCCTAGATAATAAGAAGCTTCATCATTAATTACACGCAGGGATGGGGTCAAATACGTATTTGTATTTATATTTGCGTGTTTGTATTTTAATCTCCCGTATTTGTAGGCCTATTTGATTTTTTTCAGAGGCCTGTATTTGTATTTGATCCCTGTATTTGATGTATTTGATCAAATATAATTCAAATACGATTTTTTTTAACAAAGTTAACCCGCCGAATTTAACAATAATTATGAAATTGACTATATATATTTTTTACAAAATAACATCATATAAAATTTCTTTTTTCATCATCCAGGCAAGTTGAGACACCTCTGTCCATTGATCATTAAAATGCCAATGCAGCCAATCTACCTTTTCGGTACAAAAAAATCACTGTTTAATACAATTAGCGTTTATATTGAGTACAATGTTTCGCTGAGCTCGCATTTAATATTTGGCACATACGGCATATAATATTTGCATATATCTGGTTGAGCTGCCAAATTGATTTATGAAATCAATAAATCAAGCATCATATTTTAGCATTAGGCCTGATTAAAAACGGTTACTTTTTATCCCTGTTACTTTTTGTCCTAGTGAAAACTGTTTCTTTCTGTCCGTTACTTTTTATCCCTGTTACTTTCTGACCGCACACCAGCTACTTGATAGCGGCACTACAGTGCCTCAAGGCAGACCTGGTTTCAATTCCACTTTTTTAATCCCAATTCCTAATCCAATTCCTTTTATTTAATTCCGAGTCTAATTCCAATTCCTTTATTTTCAGTTTTTATAATTTTAATTCACATTCCACTTTCTAATTCCTTTCTAATTCCGGACTTTTTTTATTACGCTTTAAAATCGATCGTGTTATCGATCGTGTTAATTGGTCATTAGTCTACATTTGATGTTGTGTACAATCTTTGTATATTTGTTGTAGCGTGAACAAACAAATAAATAAAGTATCGCGCAAATTCATAGCTAAACTGAACGAAAAAGACGGAAATCATCAGTGAATCATTGAAATAGATTATGCGTTTTGCTAGATAATAACAAGTTACATGTTGTTTATTTTTTAAATTATTCATATAATTACTATCAGTTTACTTAGCCTATGCTAAATGTTGGGTTAGTGTCATTTTTTAAAACAAATCACTATAAACATGATAAACCGGTGTATTGTTTTATTTTATATGGCGGCATAAAGTATATAAAAAAGACAATACTATAAAAACATGATAAATTCAGAGTTGGTGTTGTATTGTTACAGGGGTCGAAATAGGCCTTAGTGCTATCCCGTGGCTAATAAAATAATGGGCGGGATAGTCAATCTGTATAGTGACTATCCCGTAGGGATAATGCGATTTGGGGTGCTATAAATTTTATTACACATGGGCTAGCTATGGTATACTACTAGTAGTAAAATCCCCTGTTCTGTGCAAGGGAGATCAGTGCTAAAATGGGCAAATATATTTGCCCATTTTAGCACTGATCTCCCTTGCACAGAACAGGGGATTTTACTATTTGCCCATTTAGCACTGATCTCCCTTGCACAGAACAGGGGATTTTACTACTAGTAGTATACCATAGCTAGCCCATGTGTACAGTCAACTTGGGGTGAGCAGTCACCTGGTCACAGTGGTTCATGTTGATATGGTTCACCTGACGGTGTGTAGAATCTATAGACTAGTCTAGATCTGTGTAGACTGCATTAGTGTGTATACAGTATATAGGGCTATAGGCCTAGCACTATATTGCAGGTACACCACGTGCACGTGCCCCAGTTCCACAGCGTCTCCACCTTGGCGTCTAGCCAAGTAATGGAGCCTTCTATAAGTGGGGTATCAGTATTCTAGGCTGAAGGGTATGCAACGTTTTAGCTGCATATATGTGAGCTAGTTGAAGTACTTATAAAAAAGATTCCAGATTACACAAAGGATCTGTTGCACATAGACTATATGATAAAAAACATCATGCTTTTTAACCTCACTTTGTCATTCTTTGTAAAATTTGTTACATCATCCTTTTTTTTTACTCACTTTGCCATTGTAATATTTGTTGAAAATAAATTTACCCACGGGAACCCAACCTGACCACAAAAATGATCAAGGTCATTGTCAACGCTGGAGTCAGATATCCAAAATGATTATGTTAGTGAGGAGAAGGAGGAGGAGGATAACGATAATGGAGTTAGATGAAGTATTTTTGAATAGATATAGGCCTATTAATAGGATAGGCGAGGCACAGAAAGCTATTAAATGCTATGTTATCATGGTTATGTGACATCCTCTATAACTGACTGATCACTATTAAACTGTTTTTTCCAACACAACTATAGATCACTTTATTATATTCTTAACAATAGGCCTACCTGAGCTGTGAAGGTTTTTTTTAATTAGTGACTTTCAAATTTGACATAATCAATTGTAATTGCTTCATGTGAAACCATGATAACAGTTGTTATTAATTTAGTAAACGGGATGTTACATTTCAAATTTAAAATGTGTCGATTCAAATTCTGTGCGCCCTGTGTCTGGCCTGCCAGATATCCCGGGGGATAGTTAAATCTCAATCTCACTATCCCCCTTGTCTAGTGGATCCCATTGAGTTATTTCTACCCCTGTTTAATGACAATATGCTTTGTTTTTTTACATAAGGAGCAAGTCACTGTGTCCAGCCAGAGCTGCATGTAGGCCTATAACTGTATAACTCAACACAGTGTTATCGTAACCCCCCTCCCCCCTCCCCCGCCGCACGTCCACACGTCCTTAATATTTAATAACACTTTGTATCCCCTGTCATGTTTTTAGAGTTCATTGACATAATTTAGTGCTTTCTCAAATTTAACTGATTGATAGGAATATCATGAATATATGGATAATTTTATATAAGGCCTGTGATATTTATATTGTGATATAATTGTTCATGTAACTCGACTGGTAAGCACATCAGAAAATAAATACAAAGATAGACTTAGACAGAAGAATAATTGACTTTAGGACTTAGATGGTAGAGCGGGGCCACCCCTTATCCACCGTCAGATTTTATTTTATCATTTTGCAATTTAATTAGATTGATAAAACATATGAGAACGCTTGGTGTATCGGGTATATATCGTCATATAATAAAATATTCACTTAATACGTAAACTTGATATATTTATATTAGGATATTGTTTTTTCCGAATTTCAAATAGTGTAACTGTTCAATACCCGCAATCAAATAATATCTGCGCGTACATTTATAGAAATATTCGACTATAGGACTTATAGTGGTACACAGAGGCATAACACCGAGCATAACCACCCCCCCCCCCGGTGAGCACGAAACTTTGTCCAATGCTTGCTCAATACTGGGCCAACGTTGCAGACGCTCACAACCCACCCCCCTACCCCCCGGTGAGCACGAAACTTTGTCCAATGCTTGATTAATACTGGGCCAACGTTGCAGACGCTCACAACACTAAAACAACACGAGAATGTATGAATTGTGTGGGCAGTGCGTTGTCGCTTTCGAATAACAACCCAGTTACTAAAAAAGACGGAAATCCAACAAAAAACGATTTAGAAAATTGCAATGCGTTCGCTAAAACATTAGGGTAAATTCACAATACCCACAAAGTAGTCAGTCAGCCAGTGCCCAAAAATAACACTCAGGTATACACTGAAAGCTGGATAATTTCTGATGATACCAGGTGTTAGGGACATGCCTGGGGGTCATCACCAGGGGGGATGTAGAGTTTGAAAGTGGTGCATTTTTTTGTAATTCAAGATGGCGTCCAACATGGCCGCCGGCAAATAGTCATACTTAAGAAATAGTGTAAATTGGGCAAATTTTGCTCAATTTGTTGTTGTAATACACCATTTCAACTAGTTTAGAGTTACTGAATGCAGCTAGGCCGCTCTCTACGGTGGCTTTTTAGGGCCACCACAAATACAAGTTAGACGTTGTGGAAATACAAGTTATAGTTGTCGCAATGCAAGTTAGACCTGTAGAAATACAAGTTAATATTGTTGAACTACATCTTAGCTCTGTTGAAATACATGTTAGAATTTTTGAAAAACAAGTTAGTGCTTATTAAAATTACCTTGTATTTCGACAACACCATGTTGTATTTTAACAACTCTCAACTTGCATGTCGCGAAATACAAATTAATTTTGTCGAACATCATGTTAGCCTTTAAAACATGTTTTTTATTTCAAATGACAGTATTTTCCTAACTTGTAATTCTACTCTTCGGCTAACATGTTGTTCAGCAGAATTTCATTCCTGTGAAACTACACGTTATCTGACCTTGAGGAAGGGAAGATATGTAATCCATGTCGCGGGGCCAAACACATGTGCAGGACACATCAAACTGTCCTGTTAATCATTCCCAGCAAACACGAGACACTGAGCCAATTATGTTTCAACGCTGGGCCAGCGTCGCAGACGGTGGCACAACATTAAAACAACACCGGCTCAGTGTCTGGTGACTATTGGGTTGCTCTTACGTATATTGTATTTATTTAATCCCAGCAAACACGAGATATTCACCCAATGCAGATTTAATGCTGGACCAGCGTCACTGAAGATCGGCTGAAAGATCTTATCGCTGGAGGTCATAGGTTATACATAAATCTGTTGCCTATAGCAGCAGATCACGTGTACCCAACAACCAGGGAACGTCGACCCGCTGTTAGTTTAGTGTAGGGCCAACATGGCATAATACTGTCGACCAGTAAGAAGCATGCATCACATCCTCGTCAACACCCTGCCAGTACCACTGCCACCCCAGCAAACACGAGGCGTTGACCCAATGTTGTTTTAATGTTGGGCCGTAGTCGAAGACGGCGGTCAAACAATAAAACAACATTGGGACAACGTCTCGTGTTCGCTGAGTCACATTTTGTAGCATATGAATCATTACAGAAACTGTCTTGATTGAATTCTGGAGTATTCCATATTCATTTTCATCTATGCCAGTCTCTGAATCGCTACTGTTGGGTCCGAATGCTCATATATGAAAATATAATTTTATATATGTTATCCAGCGATGGAAAATGCATTTAAGATGTCGTAAGTCATATTTTAGTCTCAATAATGTTGGTATGCCATACCCTGGCCTTCCAGTTGATCTGAGGCTCCACTTTTGGCACACCATATGTCGCCCTATTTTAATCTTCGGGCTTGAAACCGTTTATTTAAATAGAGTAATGTATATTAAGCTCGAATCGCTGCAAGGTACAATTGTTAAAGCTTTTCTTGGTCTGAGTAGGTACTCTCATCACTCCAAGTTGATGACGGCTCTTGGTATCTTACCTATTGAAGAAAGTATTAAATCTGGCGAATTATCCAGTACGGAGTCTGCGCTCATTTTTTATGTCTAAATATTTATTAACCGGACAGTACAGTAAAAGCACGCTTTTTGGCAGACTACTTGACATGGGTCTATCACCCCTTCTCTCCGCACTTTCAACATTTAAATATACTCAAAAGTATTCTGCTAGAGACGGGGTGGTGACTTATTGCAAGGCGTGTTGTATATTGACAAAAAAATGTCCGTAATTAAATTTTAATGATATATAAATCTATGTTAAATTATTTTGCTTGACAGTCAAAGGACGGTATAAATGAGCTTTAAATAATTATTGCATTCAACAAGAACGATTGTGAATGTGGTAACAGGTCCGACAAATTTGTTTTAAAGTGGTGGCTATTTTGCGTTTTACTCAAGTCAGCACATTCTATCGCGAATGAACAGGAGCTATTATTGTAATGGTTGGTAGTAGTAATAAATCATTGCTTTACGTCACTTTTCGGTACAAAAGATCTTTTAAGTGACATTGTACTACGATAAAAACGTTGTAGTCAATTGATGAGATGAATGATGTACAGATGATGATGTGAGGGTGGGGGTGATAGGGTATGGTGGGTTATTGAGAGCGTTTTCCTTCGCTCGCTCGATAAAGGGTTCTGGGCACGTGTCTAGGGGATCTACCCCCAGACATGCCCAGACGGCCGGAGACCCAGGTTTCGCTGTGCAATTTAATGCTGAAACTCCGTGGCATTTCGCACAGCTCCGCTATCCCCGGGTCGGATAGTAACAATAGGAGTTGTAATGGTTATTGGCGAAGAAAAGTGTTATGATTTCTATGGTCACCCCACTTCAATCTCAGGTCATAACATAATTGGGCTCATTGCAGTATGGTATATTGACATTACAGAGGATATTGTGGCCTTTGTGCTTGCTAAAATAACCTCTTGTGCTAGAAGGGTTAAATATTTTGTTTAATTATTTGGGAGAGGTTTAGATAGATTCAGTGGATACCAAAGTAGTAGAAATGGAGAATTGCAAAAGAAAAATTAGCTAACATTAAGAAGCTTGCAGAATTGACATTGCCGTATTTGTAGCTACACTATTAATACCAATCCATCACCACTAATAATTGAATTAATTATTATAAATTATGATTAATTAGATTAACTAATTGTTATTACCATAGTCACTGTATAAATATTGATACCAATCCTTCACCATTAATAATGATATAATTATTATAGATAACAATTTTGACCTAATTGACATCACCAAGGTGTTTTCGATGAAAAAACCTTTGAGGCTGAAAGGGTCAAAAATAATGATCAGAATTGTCTGAGAGTGGCCTAGCTGCATTCAGTAACTCTAAACTAGTTGAAATGGTGTATTACATAATAAAATTCAGCTAAATTTGACCACTTTACACTATTTCTTAAATATGACTATATGTTGGCGGCCATCTTGAACGCCATCTTGAATTACAAAAAAATGCACTACTTTCAAACTCTACCTACCCCCCGTTGGTGGTGACCCCCAGGCATGTCCCTAACACCTGGTATCATCAGAAATTATCTAGCTTTCAGTGTATACCTTATCAAAAACTAAGCCCTTTTCGTTTGACTGGCTGACTGACTAAAGGGCCAATTTTTGACGATAACTTCAATAAAGAAGAGGACGACAAAATTGCAGAAAATTACCATCTTTTCAACCTACTAGCATCATATGTATATGAAAAGGGCGATGAGAACCCTATAATGAGACATATATCAATATCCGAAATTAAAAAAAACCAACTAAGCAAAACCAAGGGTCGATCGGCACCTGGCCAAGACTGTATTCGATATACGGTACTAAAACAATGTCCAGACATTGGGTCAACGTCTCGTGTTTGACCGCCTGCAGGATAAACGGAGAGAATGCACAGAGACACAAAACAGTCTCGTGCTTGACCGCCTGCAGGATAGATGGAGAGAACGCACATACACACAGAAATAGTATTCGAAAACCTAGAACAAATTTACAATATATGCCTACAAACTGGTTATTTTCCAGAACTTTTGAAACAAGCAATAGGAACTATGATTCCAAAACCAAATAAAAACCACAAAATCACTACAAACTATAGACCCATCAGCCTTCAGTTGTATCGGAAAATTATTTGAAAAAATGCTTGCAAATAGAATAAGAGGCGAACTCGAAAAGAGAAAATTCTTTAATCAATGGCAACTTGGCTATAGAAATAAAAGATGCGCGATGGAACACATATTACGATTACCAGATGACGCCCTTACAGGCTTACAAGCAAATAGACTGGGGTTGTCGTCTTTATAGACGTCGAAAAAGCGTGTGATTCAGTATGGCATAATGACCGAATAAAATTATACGATTAATGACTTCGTTTATTTCAGACAGAACAATTACCGTTAAAATTAATGATGAAATGTCAGATAAAGTAAAACTTAATGCTGGCACACCCCAGGGGTCTGTCCTCAGCCCACTCTTATTTTTGATGTATGTGAATAATATTCCAGTAGATCCCATGAACAACCAAGTAAAGATATCACAATTTGCGGATGATCTAGGTATGTGGACATTCGGCCCCAACGCCACATACGTGCAATATCGGATCCATAAAACATCTTCGGCTCTAGAAAAGTGGTGCTCCAAATGGAGAATTAAATTAAATGCTAAAAAGACGCAGCTAATTGTACTTAAAAAGAACGGGAGACAACACAAAAAAATCAAGCTTCAATTATTCGGAGAAGAAATAGATCATGTGGAAGAAGCAACACTGCTGGGAGTGACTATCACCAAAACATCTAACTTTCAATCACATACAAATGGCAATATCCAAACCAAATAGACGATTAAACTTACTTACTAAGACTTCTAAGTGGTACTAACTGGGGATGTAAGCCTAAAATAATCATGCAATTATACAAACAATACGTCAGACCAGTCCTAGAATATGGAGCAATAGCTCTTCTATCGGCACCTAAAACAACACTAGAAAAGATACAACTAGTACAAAATAAGGCTATCAAGATAGCTTACCGCCTCCGTGGTGTACCAGCACACGCAAAAGACATCAGCTAGCGGAAATAGAACCCATTAAAATAGATTCCAATCATTAGCGAATAAATTTATACACTCCTTAGAAGAACACTCAGAATTATTCGAACTTCAAAAGGATCTACATAATGCGATAAAGAAGAGGGACAAAACAAATTTTCTAGACGAATTACTAGAAAACTACAAGAAACAATATGGAAATGAAAATGGTTTGTAGCAAAAAACAACACATTTTCTGCAAGAAGAACAACAGTTTTTAATTTAATCTCACTCTGAGAAACTCAAGAACACTTTTCATAATCAGACGCTGGACATCGATATATATTAAGTGGCATTTCACCTAGGATTATTCTTTCAAGTTTAGGGCTAGATTTATTGTTTTAAGTTTAGGGGACCCTTCCCGTCGCCTGTGTTATTGGACCGGGTGGGACCCTAAGGAATTTGTCAGAGCTGCTTTGTCAACTGACTCTTTCTTTGAGGTCTGGGAGGTTATCGCTCCCAGTGTAATGCTGAATATGTGGCAATGTCCATGTCGTGATTGATAAGTGTTAAAACCCACCCACTCACTGACACAGCCAACCGGACAGCTGGTGCCGTGTGTGGATGAATAAACGCAACTCATCGTCTGTCCGCAACGATCTTGCCCTCATTGTATGATATAATACCATCATCAGTCATACACTGAAGGCATCAGGGAGTTTTATCCAAAGAATTTCAGCAGGATGCTAAAATTCCACGGTTTTACCCTGTCGTGCCAATAACTAACATCTAAACATGATAAAAATAGAAAAAGACTTACGGACACCCACCTCTCAGACTCTTGAAATTAGTGTAACCTGTAATCATGAACGCCATATTATATCATATTTTAAATCGAAGGATGCGCAGAAGAGTTCTTTTCATTTTAAATGTTTATTTTCCTAAACCCGTTTTAACAAAAATACATGATCGGTTACTACATTGTTTTCATTTTCAACATAAAAATAATAATAACAAGACTACATAAGTCCAGGAGCTCCCGCTCCGCATTAGAATTTGATTTCAGCTATTTTGTGTAGGGTTATTAATGTAGTCCTAGGCTAGGTCAAAAATCAAAACGCAAGACAACTAGGTCTAAGAGGCTCAGTCTAAAAGTAAGATAAGAACTAGACAGTCAGTCAGAAATTGCAAACCTCCATTAAAATTAATGATCTTAATCAGTATCCCAGTAATGGTCCACCTATCTGGCACGGCTTACCCGATATCAGGCCAATCGAGGTAAATAATGGCTGATTGACGGTCATTTTGAAATCGATATAGGTAAAAAAATTCGGGGTGCGTCCTCCCTCGAAACATCACATTTTGTTTTATAGTAATGGTCTAGCCATCTAACACGGTTTGCCAAATATTGGGCATGTGAAAGTAAATAATGGCCGATAGGGGGGTATTTTAAATTTGATCGAAGCGACATTTTTCAAGATGCATCCTCCCCTGAAACGTCATATTTTGGTTTAAAGCAATGGTCTAGCTATCTAGCACGGTTTACCTGATATCAGATCCATCGAGGTAAATAATGCCGATTGTATTTTGAATTCGATAAGAGTTAAAAATTTCCAGGGTGCATCCTCCTCCGAAGACTCACATTTTCTTTTATGGTAATAGTCTAGCCATCTAGCACGGTTTACCAAATATCGGCCATGTGAAAGTGAATAATGGCCAATAGACAGCGATTTTGAATTTGATCGAGTCAACATTTTTCATAATGAATCCTCTCCTGAAATCTCACATTTTGTTTTATAGTAATGGTCTAGCCATCTAGCACGGTTTACCAAATATCGGCCATGTGAAAGTGAATAATAGCCGATAGACGGCCAATTTGAATTTGATCGAGTCAAAATTTTTCATAATGCATCCTCTCCTAAAATCTCACATTTTGTTTTATAGTAATGGTCTAGCCATCTAGCACGGTTTACCAAATAACGACCATGTGAAAGTGATTAATGGCCGATAGGCGGCCATTTAGAATTTGATCGAGATAATTTTTTTCAAGATGCATCCTCTCCTGCAAATCTCATATTTTGTTTCATGGTAATGGTCTAGCTATCTAGCACGGTTTACCAAATATCAGCAATGTTTGAAGTAAATAGTGGCCGGCAGGCGGCCATTTTGAATTTGATCAAGTCGAAAGTTTTCAAAATGATTTATCTTTTGAAACGTCACATTTTGTTTTATAGTAATGGTCTAGCTATCTAGCACGGTTTACCTGATATCAGGCATATCGAGGTAAATAATGTCGGCTGTCGGCCATTTTGAATTCGATAGAGTTAACAATATTCAGGGTGCGTTCTGCCCCGAAAACTCACATTTTATTTATAGTAATGGTCTAGCCTTCTAGCATGGTTTACCAAATATCGCCATGTGAAAATGAATAATGGCCGAAAGGCGGCTATTTTGAATTTAATCAAGTCGATTTTTTTCAAGATGCATCCTCTCCCGAAATCTCACATTTTGTTTTATAGCAATATAGCTATATAACATGGTTTACCCGATATCAGGCCTGTCGAAGTGAATAATGGCCGATAGGCGGCCATTTTGAAATTGATCGAGTTGAATTTTTTCAAAGTGCATCCCCTCCTGAAACCTTACAATTTGTTTTATAGTGATGGTGTAGCTATCTTGAGCGGTTTTCATGATATTCCGCAATATCAGGTCTGTCGAGGTGAATAATGGCCGATAGGCGGCCATTTTGAATTTCATCGACTTGAAATTTTTCACGATGCATCCCCTCCTGAAAACTTACAATTTGTTTTATAGTAATGGTGTAGATATCTTGAGCGGTTTTCATGATATTTCGCAAAATATTTCAGTCGGATTTACCGATATTATAAATTAGGTGTGCTGGGTCAAATTCAAGGTCAAGGCCAAGGTCCAAAAACTTGAAAAGGCACAACTAGGGACCTTAGAGAACATATATGTGCAATATGACTGTAATCGGCCCAGTAGTTTTCGAGATCTGCTCCGGAAACGAAGTGTGCGTCAAAACGTTTAAATAGGTCATAGCTCTGAACCAAAAGTAGGTCAAAATTCATATACCCCAAACGGCACAAAGTAAATAGTGGCCAATAGGCGGCCACTTTGAATTCGATTGAGTCAAAAGTTTTTAAAAGGCATCCTCTCCGGAAACGTCACATTTTGTTTTATAGTAATGGTCTAGCTATCTAGCACGGTTAACCTGATATCAGACCTATTGAGGTAAATAATGCCGATTGTAGACCATTTTGAACTCGTAAGTTTAAAATTTTCAGGGTGCATCCTCCCCGAAAACTCACATTTTGCTTTATAATAATGGTCTAGCCATCTAGCAAGTTTTACTAAATATCGGCCATGTAGAAATGAATAATGACCGAAAAGGCGGCTATTTTTAATTTGATCGAGTCAAATATTTTCAAGATGCATCCTCATCTGAAATCTCACATTTCGTTTTATAGTAATGGTCTAGCCATCTTGCATGGTTTACCAAATATCGGCCATGTGAAAGTAAAAATGGCTGATAAGCGGCCATTTTGAATTTGATCGAGTCAAAATTTTTCAAGATGCATCCTCTCCTGAAATCTCACATTTTGTTTTATAGTAATGGTCTAGCCATCTAGCACGGTTTACCATATAACGGCCATGTGAAAGTGAATAATCACCGAAAGGCGGCCATTTTGAATTTGATCACGTCGATTTTTTTCAAGAAGCATCCTCTCCTGAAATCTCACATTGTGTTTTATAGTAATGGTTTAGCTATCTAGCACGGTTTAACCAATATCAGGCCTGTCGAGGTGAATAATGGCCCATAGGCGGCCATTTTGAATTTGATCGAGTCAAGTTTGTCAAGATGCATCCTCTCCTGAAACCTTACAATTTGTTTTATAGTAATTGTGTAGCTAATATTGAGCGGTTTTCATGATATTCCGCAATATCAGGCCTGTCGAGGTGAATAATGGCCGATAGGCGGCCATTTTGAATTTTATCGACTTGACATTTTTCAAGATGCATCTTCTCCTGAAACTTACAATTTGTTTTATAGTAATGGTGTAGCTATCTTGAGCGGTTTTCATGATATTCCGCAAAATATTTTAGTCGGATTTACCGATGTTATAAATTAGGTCAAAGTGCTGGGTCAACTTCAAGGTCAAGGTCTAAAAACCTGAAAAGGCACAACTAGGGACCTTAGAGAACATGTGTGTGCAATATGACTAATCGGCCCAGTAGTTTTCGAGATCTGCTCCAGAAACGAAGTGTGTGTCAAAACGTCTAAATAGGTCATAGTTCTGAACAAAAAGTAGGTCAAAGTTCATATACCCCAAAAGGCACAACTAGACCCCCTAGAGGTGTTGTGTGTAAAATTTGAAGACAAGCGGACAAGTACTTTTAAAGATATGCTCCGGAAACGAAATGTTCACGGACGGGCCAACGGTCCACATATTTTAACCTGTCCATTATCCACCTGGAAGTAGCCCACATACCAAAAATTGTTATCCTATCTTATTTTCTTACAAAATTATAGGCAAAAGAAGAGGTAAAAACCAGGACAGAGGCGGAATCCATAGCTTCCTCCGTCTCACCTACGGTGACGGCGGGAGCTAATAAGGACAACACAATCGGTTATTCATGGAGGATAATTGTCACGTCAATGAAAAAATCACTTGCAACAGTGTTGTTCCAAGCCCTTCGAATTATTTTCACCAATTTGTTGGATAATTCAATAATATCAAAGCTGCAAGGTGTACAGACCTGTTTGGCGCTGATTGTGACAACGTTTCCTCGTTTTTGTCACATAACTCCTCTTCTAAAATCTTTGCACTGGTTACCCGAAAGTCTGTTACAGATTCAAATTTAAAATGTGTTCCTTGACCTACCAGGCTCTGACCAATGGACAACCAGTATACATTCGAAACATGCTTCAGCCATCACGATAGGCACGGACACTTTGCTCCGGTGATCTACATCAGCTGCATGTTCCATGGGTCAGAACTGATATAAAATATAAAGACGAAATTCCAGATTTCTTATTTCGGACATGCATGTTCAAAATTAGGAATACGTGAATTTCTTCTTTAAATCCCGCTTGATAAATGCGCCATGTCCAAAATAAAAAGTCGGGAATTTCGTCTTTATATCTCGCTTAACTATAATAACTTTTTAATATGGACATATGATGTGAGCATGTCTATAGACTAGAATCGCGTTAGTTTTTTTTAATTTTTGTGCGCAACACAAAAAAAAATATAAAAAATTGCAGTTTTAATCTATGGACATGTTTACATCATAATGGTCATATTAAAAAGCCAGAATAAAAATACTGATTTTTTAATGATTTTAGGCTGATTGTGTCGCTTTAACATAGTACATATGGCAGCAAAAACAACTGTTCATCAATATTATTCGGTGTTTGGCTATGAAATGGTTGTAGTCATAACAGTTTTCAGAACGTGTCATATAGGATTAGCAATGTAAAGGTAATATTATTATGATTCAAACAACGACTTATCTATACACGCTAAGCCCGAATGCACTCGTTATTATTATTGCTATCAGGACATTCTAATCCTTTAAGTGTCAAATTAACCCTCTAAGCACCAAGTTATTTAATTAAAACTTGCATACACTTGATGTTGTGTGAAAAGTATTTTGATTTAGCAAAATAGCAGTCAATATCCCTTGAGAATAACGTGATTAAAGACGCGCTTCGCCTTGAGACGAAGTATTCATAGTGATACAACGGTAGGCCTACATCTTACACTAGCCACAACTTAACACATGGTTAGGCGTGTTGTGTTTGTGTTAAAATCAGATTATTAAAACTCAATACAATTAGGCCTACGTGTATATTTATATGAAAATAAAGTTTTGAATGGGGCTCTATTGCAAAGTAAGTTTTGAAATTCCACAAAATACTTTGCGAGAGGGCACGCCCATATGATTGTCCTCATAACAAACACGTCCAGACGTCGATCTTGTGTCTCAGTCGGCGGGGGCGGGGGCCCTAGGGTAGTGGTTAGCACCGCTGCCTTTCACGCCAGAGTCCGAGGTTCGGTTCCCGGTCTCGGCGGTTTGAAAGAAACTAAAAATGTTTCTTCCCCATCCACGTGTGAAAGTCAGTATTGTGGGGAGCCTCCGTGACCGAGAGGTAGCGTGCTCGGCCTCAGACCGCCAGGGCTTGAATTTCGAATCCTGTGTCTGGAGGACAGTGTCATCTCAATCATCTCACCATCCTCAGGAGGTTCTCCTGGCCCAGTTTAGCCTATATGTGCACAAAGGTGGCCTAAAGCCCGATTCATTTCATTTGTCTCAGTCGGCGGCCCAAGATTTAACCAAAATTAGGTCGGCGTATGGTATTAGCAGGACAATTCCCTATTGACGATCAGCTACATGTGGTGGGAAAATATTTTGCTCACCCCTCCACCGCCTCCCTCTAGCGTGGTATATGTATAGGCCTATATATATCAGATCCTCTGAAATTATTACCATTGATGTTATCAAGAATAAACTTGTACAGACTGACTGATTAAAACTAGGTTTATGATATATATAATCACCGATAATAGCGCGCGAACACAATTAGTCACTTATTGAAATACATGCCAGGGCTGCAATGGCAAATAAAAAGGATACACACAATATATCATCTTGGATAAAAAAGAACAAAATAACAGCTACTAAGAGAGCCTGAGATTAGGCAGCTTGTATTATGATTTGCTATTATTTTACCTAATACCATTCTCACTGTTGATTCCAGTTATGGGCCATTAGCAGCTCCTAAGATTGATCTCAACAAGGTAGCTTACAATATTATTGTATATTGTTTGATGAGCACTACGTCGAAGAATTCATAACGTGCACTGAACTAAAGGAAAAAGAGCTATATAAAAATATGGTATATTTTTCAATAATTCCAATACTATGAATTTTTGAAATGCACACTAGCTGCAATGAAATTTGGAATTTATTAGGAGGATACATAAACAGATCACAGTATCATGGATTCTAATATCAGCAACAAACAGGCGTTTTACAGAGGCCCTTCAGTAAACTGTATGTTGAGTGATGGTCTAAGACCCCGAGAACAAGATGTCTGCCACGGTTCACTACTGCCTCGTTGTGGACCGCTGACTCAGCCAAGTGGTGTGGCTGGGTTAGCTCGTCCTCAGTTACCTCGTCCACTCTGGCATCCCGTTATACAGAGACTGCGGAACGACCTTTCTTATGATGCATACATGCTACAGCGACGGAGACGTCAGATAAAAGACAGTCTAGATAGCCACAGGTAAGATCATGTATAATACCCGCATCTAAATAAATCAGCCTTAAAGTAATAAAATGCCACATATTTAAAGAATGATTCAACTGCAAAACGCACATACCTGGGATGGTCAAGTGTAGGCCAACAGTAGCCTATTAAGTACAGATTGACGGCAATAATATAGCCACTGAACTGATTACAAGATTCTACTTAAACGGGACATTGATCCAATGCTGTTTTAATGCTAGGCCAACGTCTGCGACGCTGGCCCAACATTGAACCGACATTGAATAAATGTACAATGTTTGAGAGAAAGGCCTCCTGCCCAGCAAACACAAGACATTTGTATAACATTTATACAACGTCGGCCCAACGTCTTCGACATTGGTCCAACATTGCATAAAGTCATACAAATGTTTTGTGTTTCCTGGGCATGTCAATACAAGCTTGGGTCAAGCAGTTTCAACACCCCCGCAGTAATACAGTCAGTTTGTTTGCAAGCCAGCGACCAAGTAGGGGTAAGGGCCAAGAGCTTTGAATTATAAACTCATAAATGTCGCTCAAGGATATATGAACTTGCTGTGATTTGAGAACTTGCTTTTAATGAGGCTTTGGGTATGAAACGCATATTTAGTATTATTATGGAATAGGGACTTGTCCTACCCACGGGCACTATTGCCTTCTGAGGGACCCTTGTCCCGCGAATTTTGACAGTTGACCACACCTTTAATGCCAAATAAATGAAAGGAAACAATGAAAAAAAAATTCTGTTCAGAGACATATGCCATTATTCATTATCTTTACTCTTTTATAGCAAGAAGCATGTTTAGTTTTATTACCAATATACAGTCAGCGCTAAAATGGTAAATATTTTAATTACAGTTGTACTCTGTCCCACCATCCTGGTGTAGTTTTTATATTAATAGCTGTACAATGTCGCACAATAGGATATCAGGCATTTATGTAATCCCGAAACAATAGACAGTAACGTTATTCATGATGTGTGACTATAATATCGAATATTGGATCACTGCCAATAGGGGATGATGATAAACTTCTCCACACTCAGTTTATATGGGGGTGAACGTAGTATTGGTCCCAGGCTAGTTTATTCAGAAAATTTTCATAGTAGGCTACAAACCCCATGATAAACTTCTCCACACTCAGTTTTATATGGGGGTGAACGTAGTATTGGTCCCAGGCTAGTTTATTCAGAAAATTTTCATAGTAGGCTACAAACCCCATGATAAACTTCTCCACACTCAGTTTTATATGGGGGTGAACGTAGTATTGGTCCCAGGCTAATTTATTCAGAAAATCTTCATAGTAGGCTACAAACCTGTATCTCGCCCATACTAGTATTTATCTTCTCTTTGATAAGAAATCACTTGTTACAGGCCTACCTGATTATAAAGATATAGACAAATTACAATAAAAAAATTAAAGGCCTCATGTAGTCCCCAGAACTACTCTGGACAAATTCACCCTTTATTCCATATTAAATGACTTTTTGAAGACTTGAGTGCCCGGCTGCCCGTTTTAACCCACTCAGATCGATTTTCCCAAATGCAAAAATAGGGGGTAGAGCTAAAGCGGAAAACACATAGTACGCGAGCGACACGCAACACGCGATAGCTGCGCGAGCATCGCGCCACAGATCAAAACACAAAGGACGCGTTAGCTCGCAAGCATTGAATAGTAGATCTCAGCAATCAAAATTAAAGGATTTTCTAAATTTATTATTTCAATTTGTGCTTTCTTGTGATAATTAAAGAATTGTCACTATTGGTAAGTTAATAATGTTTTTTTAGATAAAATCATATAAGGAGCATATTTGAGCATAAATATACGAAGCCAAAGAAGCGACATTTGAATTCGCAATATAATTGTTTAATAAAGTCAATATAATGAGTTCGCAACTCGATATTATTGGTGTTAATAACTCGACATATTGTTTCCTTAACTCGATATATATTGACTTCAGAATTTTATATATTGAGAAATCAATCGATTGAGTTGTGAACTGAGTTGTCAGCTCAATATATCGAGAAAACAAACTCAATAGAGCGAGTTGTGACAATTCAATATTTTGATTCAACACCTCATTATAGCGACTTGTCGACTCAATATATTGAGTTGTCATAAATCGATATATTGAGTTGTCAACCCGATCTATTGAGTCAACCCGATCTATCAATATAATAAGTTGTGACAATTCAATATATTGAGTTCACAACTCTATATATTAAGTTCACAACTCAATATATTGAGTTCACAACTCAATATATTATTATTTTATGAACTTTTACATTTCGGGATTATAAATGTATGCCTAATTGAAATAAACTTTGTTTGACTGAGAACACGTCACTCACTAGTCCGAGCTTGACGTGAACTGCATGGTTCAACGTCAGAGATGGACAGCATAGCAGAAACTGTGGTTTTCTATGTGCGAAAGTTATTATAATTGTGCAACATTATTGCAATTTTCACAACTATATCATCCAAACATTTTATTTTAATGATATTGAACGAAGATTTCAAATTATTTTCATTTGTTGAAACCCTGGTAATGGTGCCTTGAGGCATAAGTGACAATTTGTTTCTGTCTCATTGAATGTACAACGGGGCAGCATCTTTGATCATTGTAGATGATTATTATTGTGGCCGCCTATTCATATTCATGTGTATGGTTGATATATATTATGAGGATGAGTTTGATATTATATTATCTCTGACTATGACAGATGACGTAATTTTCTTAATTAAATGTGTTATTATTCAGGGGAGAGGTCACGGCGCTGCGACAGAAATGGTTGAAAACCCCTGCGACAGAAAACCCTTCTAAATCTTCAAGACATAACAACAGAAGCAACCTGAAAAGGACATGTTCTCTGCGTTCTCTGCCTGCCTTGAACACATCTGATAAGCCGCACTGGCGATAATGGTGGGGGCGTTTCGTGGATTAGTCTATGGTCATTCACAACCTAGATTTATTTACTCTCAAAAATGTACAATAGGCCTATTATGCTTTTGTGACCAGGATAATGGTACAGTGAATGAAATGGTAAATAATAAAAGAAACGTTATATTAGAATGAAACTACTTTTCTGAAACATGTTAAATCGATCATAAAACGGCAATATGAATTCTAGTTCAAAACAAATTCCAATTAGAGAGGATACCCAGCACACACAAGGCGTAGGCCCAATGTTGGGCTGAAGTTGGCCCATCGTCTACGACGCTGGCCCAACGCATCGTGTTCGCTTGGTAGTATCTCTTATACGTTTTATACAGCCGCAAATACTTGTATGGACTATTAAAGCGACGCTTTGTATGATTAAAGGGACTGGCCCAGGCTAAAATCATCAAAAAGTGGGTGATTTTATTTTGGCTTCTTAATATGACCATATGATGTAAACATGTCCATAGACTAGAACTGCAAACGTTTTTTTATTTTTTGTGCTGCACATTTATCAGTTAGGCTAGATATAGAGACAAAATTCTCGATTTCTAATTATTGACAACCATGTCAAAAAATAAGAAATACGGGAATTTCGTCTCTATATCTAGCCTAACTGAAGAATGCGCAGCTCAAAAATTAAAAAACTTTTACAGTTCTAGTCTATGGACATGTTTACATGATATGGTCATATTAAGAAGCCAAAATAAAATCACCCACTTTTTGATGATTTTAGCCTGGGCCAGTCTCTTTAATATGTTGTATGCACAGTAGGCGCTATTTTTAATTAAAATTTGTATCACAGTCTTTTTTAATGAAGATGATAAACTGAGCCGCTTTTGTTTGTTTGAGTAAGGTGCAATGATTTCAATTAGAATAGGCCTAGTGGTACCGTTCAATGTATTTGAGTTACTATGGAAAAAACTGTTATAGTAAAAATGTCAGATATCAATTGAACATGGTGAATAATTTAAACTATTATAGGACAACCTTCTTTTTTATACTTGTCTAGTCAGCATAAGCCAAGTGTTAAGAACGATTGAAATATATTATTTTCAGCAACGATTGACTTCTTAAATGTATTCCCAGCAGGCACAATGTTGGTTTAACGTTGCTCCACCGTCTACGACGTTGGACCAATGGCAAACCAACATTGATTCAACATCTTGTGTCGGCTGGGAATTGTCACTGTTTTTTTTGAGGATTAGATGCAAATCAATAAGACGAATGCAGATGGAGTTTTAAATTAGTTGTTGAATAGGCCTACTTTTAAAAAATGCTAATTTTAAGTAATTGTCATGTTTTCCAACCAGAACTACACTCCATGATCAGCCGCTTGTAAAAATCATTAGAATATAATAATGTGGCTGAAGTTATCAATTCATGTTGCATTCGAAAAAGATGAGTATCGGGTTGCATAGTGGTTGCCGGCCATGCAGGAGAATGGAATCCTCCTGCATGACAGACAATGAATCCGACGCTTCAGGCTCGTAGGAAGATCCGTTGTAAACCACTACGCTGCGGCTCATCCGATCTCAGTCGTCCGGAATATTCATATTATAGCAAATCTTCCGGAGTGGTGCAACAGGCATATACTCACGTGTCAGAACAAGGACAAGTCAGTCAAGCAGATCGATCCGGCTATAGGGATTAAATAATTTAGTTCGTGATTGTTACAGCGTGATTGGTACAGTTCGCGATTTCGACCAATCACAGGCCAAATATATGTATCACACTATAGTGAAGAATTCCGCCATGATCAATATTACATGTATATATCCAATCCCTGAGAATCACTATTTCCACCATGATGCCTCCTGGCGAGTAAGTAGCTAATAACCACGGCTACAATGATGTACAATGCGGGAGTGTTACCTGTGAGCTCTGTATTTGGTCGACATTCCAAATGTTCACAGTTCGCCTTGGACCAACCCCCGGGGACAAACTTTTAAAAAAATTGCATCACAATAGTTATGAGCTGTTGAATTTTTTTTTTCATCTCCATGCCGTTTGCGAAATTCATGTAATGAATACGTGCCATAAATACTCCGACTACGTTTCGAAAAAGTAATACATTTCATTGTGAGTGTAATCAAGTGATACTTTACTGAGGTATTCGATTGTTCTGCAGTATAACTGAAGATAAACATTATTTTGCTTCTGATGTTACAAAAAAAAACATGTTAGAACAATCGAAGTTGTGCAATATATAATACATGTATAATCTAATCTAAAAATACCATAAAGCAATCACAGTGAGGATAAATGTAATACTTATATACGGTATGCCAGTTACGTTATATATTATTGGAGTAATTATTACAAAAATAAATGTCCATTAGCAATGATGACTTGGCCTTAGCAAAGGAATAAAGGAGTCAACAGGTCAAGCACTGTCATCAACATGATCAAGGAGGTTATACTGCAATTACTATAGTGTCCCATACATGTGGGCCTATACTATCTCATGTATTTACTTCATTAATGGTATTTCGTGATTGTCTGTATATTGGCCGTGCTATTTACCCATTGCTGGTAGGAGGTTGGGCCAGCGTCGCAGGCGGTGGTCCAACTTTATGCCAACAATGGGTCACCATTCTGTGTTTGCTGGTTAAGTCGTGCATATCGAAAATGGTGACAAATCTTTAGTCATAGCTAGGCCGCATTCTAGAAGAAATTTGGATTATGGTATACACAATTTACCAATACATTCAACACCTCAATGACTATGGACGACACAACTTTTTTTCTCACACAAGTTGTATCATTAATTATTATTTAGTAATGACGATTTAATACATATAAATCCTGAAAATGCATAGTAAAATGTTGGGTATGTGCAAAAATTGGATTCTCGAAAATCGTGCGACCCTGCATACACCTTCACTCGTGTCACCAGTGTCTCTCTCTCTCTACTTTAGACACTCACTGATAGCTCAGTGTAGCATACATCAAGTATTATAAAACAAATTAAAATCGACCAGCTTTTCTACCGCCCGTTGGATTTACATACATGCGATGTATAATATAACAGAATAACTGTAATATGTCCACTAGCCCAGTACTGGTTGTATGCCAGCTAGTACGTGCCTTATCCATCTAGACTTAAAGACGACGACGCACATGGTTATGGTTATAGGTAGAGCACAGTTTATTGTCACCGGAGGAGTTATCACAATCAAATCTACATTCATCGTGCAAAAACGGGGCTATTCAGGATCAGTTAATCTTGTAAATGAAGAAACACATGTCCTAAAGATTATTCCACCAAAGACAAATAACCTTTTTCATTATACTATTATCACATCTGACAGATTATGTGTTCTGACAGGTTCAGTTTAATTATGTAAATCGATAGTAAAATATTTGATGAAAAAAATAAATATCTCAACTTAAAAAATATATTTTACTAAAACAATACTTGCTGAGGAATTATGATCCAAACTATTTTGCTAGGAAGGAGACTGATACAGTACACACAGCACTGCATTATAAAAAAAGCAGCGTTATGTGCTCATCATATCCACAATTCAAGATTAAATGATTAAGATAATGTGGGGCAGCTATATTTGATTTGAAAACCAGCCCATTTCCTAAACTTAACGAAATAATTAGTCATAAAAAGATCACCCAATGTTTTGAAAACATCAAATAAATATTGACGACTGTGAAGTGTTGACTTAAGTTTTGTGGGAATTATTGTTGCGAGCATATTTGTATATGCAAATTATCTTATTTTAACTTAACCAGGCTAATAATGTTCTGAGATAGTTTTGTGAAGATAAAATGAATATTAACATCTGTGGTGTTTGCGAGATAGTGTTGTGGCAACCATTTTTGGACATGGAAAAAAAGTTATTTTTATACATAATCAGAGTAATCCATTCAACATATCAAAACATGATCTGAGCAAGTTTTTGTCATATAACTGCATACTATAGAGCCTTTACAATGAATTATCAAATATTCTGTTGTTAAGTAAAATTGTAGGTTGCTTTTGGCAATCTTGGATGCAAATTAGCTAATTGTCGAGCTCAAACATGTTGAAGCAGCTGGGTCGTTACGTTTCAATAACCATAATATTTGCATTGCGGCGGACGTTGATCATGCTGTGGTGCGCCCACAATGTTTACTCGTCGAATTATGACGACCTACCTACTTAAAAATATGTAAAATTATAAGTACGCGAAGTGGCAGCCATCTTGATATCAATAATATCCATTTCACAAAAAGATTACAAACGGCACATAGGCCTATATTACCATAGTTGTTCTCCTTGACATAACAAGAACACAGTACATCGTCTGATAGTTTCCTACATATGAAAAATATTACACAATTAAGCTATAATTAACCTTCAAAGCGTTAAGCACGACTATAATCGTTTTTAATCTTTTTATAGCAGCTTAAATCACATGACAGGTATTGGGAATGCATGAAATGGATGGTTAAGATTTTCAAATATTTGGTCTTAAATTAAACCAATACATAATATATAAGTAATTGTCCTGAAGTTGGGGGTCGCGGAAGCGAGAAACAAATTCCAATGGGTGAAAAATTAAATTTCATAATGTAACGCTTTAAGGGTTAGATCATATAAACATATTTTCGGTTGCTACTGCAAACAAATGGACATTTTAGATAGAATGGCGTCCGAACGGCTCAGTAAACACAAAAACATTTGTATAACATAAATTATATACAACGTTGTATAAATGCTATACAAATGTTCTGTGTTTACTGGGCAGTGACTGTGGTCGAGGTATTATCTGAACCATACGATGAAACGTGTTGAACTTGTGTTTGATTTGATTTAGAGTCACAAAGCAAAAATAGTCCTAAAATAGGGAGACGAGCCAGCGTTATATTTTTTTTGTAAAAAAATCACCAATAGTGTCAAAATGGCAACCGACAGATTATTGTGCTGGGCATGTTGAAGTACCAATATCAACAATACAACATCGTTTGTACTTCAGAAACATCTTCAGATAAAAGAAGAAAATCTGTCGCATGTCTATGTGTATATCAATCAGCCTTATTTCCATTGTGGTGTCTCGTTATATGACCGTCAATGACACCGTTTATATGGAGACTGTCGCCGTTCAGTTGTGTCTTCGTGTCGTTCCGTTCTAGTTTGGTTGATGCCAGTCGTTTATCCATAATGAGATTCATCATGTAGACAGTATAGCTCAGAGTAATGCAAAACTGAATATGGTGGAACAGAAAAATATGATAAAGCTATATACATGGTGTGTTAGTAACTTGGTGGTGGGCTTACGATGGATTGACATTGAAACAACCAGATTATATATATTTTAATGACCTATTTGAGCACTTTTATATTCCAAATGCCATGACGTTAAAGCGACACAAACAGGCTAAAATCATCCAAAAATCTGTATTTTTATTTTCGCTTTTTAATCTGGCCATATGACGGGAACATGTCCATAGACTAGAACTGCGTAAGTATATTAATTTTTGTGTTGCGCATTTACCAGTTTAGCGAGATATAAAGACGAAATTCCCGATTTATTATTTCGGACATGCATGTCCAAAATAAGAAATGCGGTAATTTTGTCTTTATATCGCTCTCTGCGCCAAATAACTCCTTAATCTATTGAAATTTGTAAGAGATACCAGCGACTCAAGCACAGTTACAAGAAAAAAAATGTCTGAGCGGCGGCCATTTTGAATCTCATGCATACCATTTTCGAGCTCGTCCTTCAAGTTTGTATGGTGAGCACATTAGCAAGCTGCGAAAGGGGAACAATTGAATAAAAACACGTGAGTCAATCGCGCTTACAAGGAGAAACCGTTTATGTCTATGCGGTTGCCATTTTTAATCTGATCTGTGCCATTTTCGAACTAGTCCGGCAGGTTTGTTTGGTGAGTGCATTTGCCAAATTTCAAAACAAAAACAAAATCGCGAGTCAATTGCGCTTACAAGAAAAATAACCTTTATGTCGAGACACACGATAGATAGACGGCATGTGGACGACAATAGCCTTCAGCCAAATTTGCTGAGGGCTAACAAATTGCAATAATGTACATTTGTTTAGCATTTTTTTACGAAGATCAGTTATTCAATCCCGGGATGACTGTATAGATTCACGTTATGAAAATTGTAGCCTCAATTAGGCCTACTTCACTAGCGACTGCATAAAACGTGAACCTTTTTTTGGACAACCATGTAAAAAATAGGAAATATGGGAATTTCGTCTCTTATCTAGCCTAACTGGTAAATGCGCAGCACAAAAATAAAAAAAAACTTTTGCAGTTCTTGTCTATGGACATGTTTACATTATATGGTCATATTAATAGGTTAAAATAAAATCACCTAATTTGTGATGATTTTAGACTGAGCCAGTCCCTTCAAATGAACAATGTTTTTACCAGTTAGCCTAACTATATGATGTAAACATGTCTATAGACTAGAACTAGCCTACGTAAGTTTTTTTTTTATTTTTGTGTTGCGCATTTACCAGTTGATATACTAGTATAAAGACGAAATTCCCGTATTTCTTATTTTGGACATCCATGTCCGAAATAAAAAAACCCCTGCATTTTTACCTTTTATCCTTACTGTGAGGCTTCAAATACTTCCGAGCACGACACCTTTATCTAATGCTGATACATTGTTGATCCAGCGTTGGTTAGACGAATAGTCGTGCTAGGGGTAGTCGCAGACAATAATATTTATTTCAACCTGGCTTGGCGGCGCGCTGGAAATTTCAAATTTTATTACATGTTTATATATAGATGGGATGCCTGTCTGACACTCTTCGTTTCCAGACAAGGAGTTGGATGTTGTTTTAAGACTGATTCGAGAAATTCAAACGAAATGGCGGCCGTTTAGCCCGATTCGAATTTTTAGTTGTTCATTTTTTTCTTAACGGGACCATAAAAATTATTAGAAGTAGTGGGCAGACCCTTTTTCAGTGTCACAAATTGATTGTACACCACTAAGTAAGATGTTGGCGGGCAAACATCGGATTGGTGCCTCTAGTATTTTTTCAATAGGCATATTTTTTCAATAGGCAGCTGGTCAGCATGGCTGCTTCCCCCAATCTTTTTTTAGTTATAAAACTCCCACATTCCGCATTTACTGCCCTTTAAAACACAAAAAGTTTTTTTATTTCAGCTGAATTTTTGCCAACAACGAAAAGCGCCAACCCCCTCCCCCCACGGTAAATTAATTAGGCTACCCCTTAAAGCTATTATGATCATATGAGATATTTTGTATTTATGTGTATTTTTTATATTAGGCCTATGACCGAATAGATATATCATGATACTTGAGAAAGGAATATTTTACTGCAATGGGATCAGGGGGCGCCCCCGCAAAAAATTGATTTCAAAGGCTTTCTCCTGCAATCTGAGGCATATTTGGCCCTGTTTGTCCCTCAGTATATCACCGGTTGAGTTCATAAGGAACCCCTTAAATAAGTTGTTTCTTCTTCTAGCTGACAGACTTTACAAAAGGATTGATTCATGATTTTGTTTGTGTAATTTAATAGATTATATTCTACAAGTGTAGTTGATGCTGTTCTGAACAAATAGTACTTAAAACATATCCTGCTATTCTGGAGTAGTATCATGGGAACCACATCTAACAAAAAAAATCATTCATGTCGCATAAATATTGGTGTGATTGCAGGTGAAGCCTAAATGTTGTATCCTATACTGCCTAAATCAGTAGATTGTTATGTTTTACTTTTGTAAAGTTAAGTAGCCCTATAGCCTATATAGGCCTATACATCGAATCACTTTGCTGAAAAAGAGAGAAAAATAGATTTGCGCATCATGAGAGAGGCTTCTTGCATTCGGTGCCATAGGAAATATCAGCAAGGCTGTAGCCTGGGACAAAACACATGGGGCAGCTGGGGGGGGGGGGGGTGGGGGGTAGGGGGGGGGGTCGTCGGTTGAGATTGGTATTAGGGCCTAATGGTGACCCAGGGGGAAATATCACAAAAACAGGCATCTTTTGAAAATTCCAGCGGAGACAGATACCCCTCTGCCACCCCGCAGGCTATAGGCCTATGGCCCTGATCTAAGATGAGACATTTTAATTAAACCACAAACTTGCCATAATAGGCCTACTTACAGAAACAAGAACCCATGCGACAAGAAAAAATCATTAGGCCTAAGTGATTAAGATCTTGTGTGTAGTCTTGTGTGTAGTAATCAGCTGGCTGTATTTTTCCAATCCATTCCTACAGTAGGAGCCACATAATATATAATGACAGACGGGAACGGGGGGGGGGGGGGAGGTGGCGATTTTTTCTAGAATGTAGGCCTATAGGCCCACATCACACAGCTGGCGCAGCCAGTCTCTTATGGCGCCAATATACTCTAGAGGTTCCGGGGCATGCTCCTTGGGAAATTTTGAAATATAGGCCTGATGCTTTAAATGGTGCATTCTGGAGCATATATTTTGGACCGAATATGTTCTTTTATTTGTTTTTTCAAATTGTGGGACCCTGAGTGATTGGGGTGGGTGAGGGGCGCCGGCGGCTCCCCCTCTGAATCCGTCACTGCTAATGTTGAAGGTTAAACTAATGTAATACAAATCGTTATCTGAGAGACAAACACAGGGGAAAATTTCGAGCTACGATAATAGTTTATACGATGTATGAACCTATAATAATGAGTAATTCAAACTTATTACATAGCTTCATATGCTGTTAAACGATTTGGTAATTTTTCAAACTAGGCAAGTCACAATGCTATTGTGGCTACAAACTTCTACCGCACTACAAAAGACGACGAAACAATGGCAATATAAAAGGTTAATAATTATTCATACTCTTGAAACGTCGAACCAATGTTTTTGTGAAGTTGGTCAAAAATCTGCAATAAGGGATAGCCAAAAAACGTTGGTTATTAAACAATAAGGAAGGGAAAGGGCAGTCTATTTTAATAAACTGAACACTTTGCAAACTGATCAATGCTGCTGGTGGCACGTGTATGCATGCATTAGAACGTGGGCTACATAGATGATACACTAATATATGCCGATTGAATTGCTACACCCCAGCAAACACGAAACGTTGAGCCAATGTTGGGAAGCTGGCCACTGGGACAAAGAGACGTGTTTATTGGGAAGGACAGATTCAGTTTGATGCATTTGCAAGCCCATGCAAAATCACATGCACTGTGGACAAAGAAACGTACAAGTTTATGTTGTTTCTATTTTTGCTGCAGGCAGTATGCCGCATCCCATGTAATGTAGGCCTACATTGAATTCTAGCTTATTAAGTGGACTACCATTTGATTTCCGGAATATTTGATAAAAGGTAGGCCCAATTCAAATTAATTAAATTAGGACATTCTTGTAGCTAAATATCATACAGTGAGTGCAAACAATTTTAATTTCATATAGGGACTATTATATATAGGGTTACATGTCATTGGTCCGACACACCATTGGAACGACACACCATTGGTCCGACACACCATTGGTCCGACACACCATTGGTCCGACACACCTATAAACTTGAGTTGAGTTACAAGAAAACTTCAGTTGAGTTACAAAAAAATATGTGTTGAGTTATAAGAAACTTGAGTTGAGTTACAAGAAAACTTCAGTCGAGTTAAAAGAAAACTTATAAGAAAATTTAAGTTATTAGTAAATTTGAGTTGAGATATAATAGAATAAATTTGATTTGAGTGACAAGAAAACTTGAGTTGAGTTACAAGAAAACAAAACTTGAGTTGGGTTAAAAGAAAACTTGAGTTGAGCTACAAGAAAACTTGAGTTGAGTTACAAGAAAACTTGAGTTGAGTTACTAAAAAAAATGAGTTGAGATACAAGAAATTTGAGTTGAGTAACAAGAAAATTGGGGTGGGTAGCAAGAAAATTGAATTGAATATCACGAAATTTGAGTTCAGTATAACATGAATTGAGTAACAACAGGACTAAATGGAGTTGAGTGACCCCAATGGGCCACCGTAGTTTTATCAGTACGGGAGTGGGGAAATAGGTGGATGCTCGCTTCTCCAGGCCCATGGAGGCTTGGAGTCGCTGTAGCCCTGCGGAGCAGGTCACCACAGACAGCTGAGATATTAGCTCGCAGCGGGTCGATAAGATTCTATTCTATTCTATTCTACATGGTTATTATTTTACCTCCAACTCATGTAACGGGGTCGGCCCTTTTTTACGAAGTCCTAATATTTGTCCGAATTACCCGTGAACCTGAACCTAGTAGATAAAAGTCGGTGGGCGTCTTGTCGTCTTTGTCATTAGATGCGATATTTTATTTATTTTTTTATCTGTATAATATTGTTTTGTTTTCATATTGTATTTCCAATGGCAATAAATACCTTTTGAATTGAAAATTGAAGTTTTGAATTGAATTCAATTGAATTGAAAAATTGTTTTTTTTTTGAATTGAAATAGTCCGAAGTACCATTAGTCCGAAATAAAATAATAGCTTACTTAAAGACAAAATATGCCTTTTTTGATTATAGCATATATATTATTACCGTCTAGTTAAGACCAGTGCAGAATTCAAATCTCATTATAATCTGTTATCAGTATCTTGTTATATCGACGCACTGTTCTCAGCAAGTGTCAAAATTCATGTACTTGCGTTTGCAGCAGCATTTTGTTACAAACTATTCATCGTGGCATGCATTGTGCCAATGCCATTTCCATTAAAACATGGGCTAAGTCAATTTAACATGTGTACTGTCAACGTAAGATGCGTTATATCTCGACAAAACCCCGTATTTTTAAATTACAACTTTACAAAATACATAAATTAATATAGTATTCGCTCCCGTCCAGTGCAACGCGCCTAATCCATAGCCTGGTATTTAGTGTCTTCAATATGTTGTCTTCAATCATTTGTAATAGAGACAATGCTTCCAAGCTGCGACACATTTAAGAGAGGGCATGCCAGAAATGTGATAGAATTAAATTTGCTGAAATTTTGTTTTTATTTTTAATTTACATTAGGGGCGGAACAAATGATACATGAGGGGGGGGGGGGTCGGGCTATGTGTTATTTTCTAAAAATAAGTTTGTTTGGCAAATCTCAGGAAATAATAATTTGTTTGGTTATGCAAGGAAAGCGAGTTTGCTTCGGTGGTAAAACTCCAAAGGTTGATTTCATGAATATTTCAAGCAAGACGAAGTAGACTAATTGATAAGTATTTGTTATGTCATTCAATATAACAAGTATGATGAGTCATTGTTACACATTTTTTCAATTTAAATTCAAATTTAAATATGAAGTACTGGTCAAACTCTCTTGTGCATGGTGAAAAAGTAGCTGAAGCATCAATGAGTTTAAGTGTAAAAAATCGGATGAAAAAATTAGGTGATAAATTTCGACTTTTATGCACTCTTAGAAAAAACTGTTCTTGAAGGTTCTTTGTTGTACTGTGCAACCTATACATACCGGATCCTGTACAAACCGGAATCCTGTCTATACCGTAATAATTATTTGGTTACGAATTAATTACACTCAAAACAATACTAATTAACCCTCTCAAAACCGGAACCTGTCTACTCCCAATACCGGACTCATTATTTTCCCCAAATGCATAAATTGTATTGTATTTCACCTGTCCAAACCGGAATCGATTTTTTTTACAATTTTTAAATATCGCATGCGGTGCACTAAGGGGTAAACAAGGGGCGGCAAGGTGACGTAATGTTCATCCTGCTTGTTATCTGATTATGCAATGGGGAAGGTGCGAGGTTAGTGTTGGTAGCACCTTTTTGGCGTTGGAGGAACTATATAGCGACTTTTCTTTGAGATTGGTAAGATATTTTAACAACATAGGGGATTAATAAAATAATTGGTTAATATTATAACAACATTTTTGACGAATAAAATATTAAAAAGTCGTGTCAATTCATAAGCATATAAGTGTATTAAACAATAATTCTCACATACATTAGACTGTGTTTTGGGATAAATTTATTCTGTTTCTGATATTTAATGGTCCAATAAATAAATAAATAACGGTAGGTAGGCCTAAAATATAAAAAACATGTTTATTTTTTCTTCGCTCGATCTATTCGTATATATTTTTTTACTCTTAGTCAAGGCATTAATTGTATTAAATGACATAACTATACAGTATCGGAGCTTTTAGTCCAGCGTCATATATTCCAGAAAATATATAAAAGTTACCAAATAAACGAGTGTTGTCATGAAACAGTTAAAAAAATAAAACTGCTGCAATATGATTAACTCCGTAGCAAAAGCACACCTTCTCCTACTACAGCTTTGATATTTAAACGGACTAATGTCGGTTGTTAATATGCTCCGTGTTTGAAATGTATGACTAACGATTACGAGAATGGAATGTTATTTTAGATTAGGCGCTAAAAAATCAATGTTTATAAAATGCCAAATTCGCTCCCTGTCTGAAATATGTGACACACAAAAAATGATAAGATATCACGGACACAACGTGCATACCCGGTATTAGATTTACTAATCTATGTATACTAGCTGTATTATGTGTTTTATATATGAATCATGCTTGAAAAAATGTATGAATTGATTATTATATGCTTAATAATTTATTATTATATCAATTTATTTGCATACTGTACATCCAACTATCATTTGTCCGACGACACATACTGAATTAAAACCCTCATGTCAATTGTACAAGTTATCGTTGTTTGTTCCTCTCTGAAATCAAAAACCCTCTCCAAACCGGAACCTGTCCAAAGCGGAATAAAAGTTTGTCCCCAGGGCATTCCGGTATGGTCAGGTTTTACTGTAATAAAATAATCTAGAGAAAGGTTCTATATCTATACCGGTATAGATATGGAACCTTTCTCTATTGTACTATTCAACAAAGAGCCTTTTAAGAACCTGACGTTTTTTCTACATGTAACGTTAGGCCTATCTGTTTACCAATGACCTTTTTAACAACGACATTTTTACCGTACATTATCTTAATAGATACATTGAGTCCCGAGAAATACATTGCAAATTTAATTTAATCTTAAATATGTAGACATATGTCACCTGGTTGTAAATTGTGTTGGGCACTTGACATTCAATTAGAAAAATAAATAAAAATGGTTCAAGAATCTCTCGCCATTTGAACTATGTTTATAAAAAAAGTTCAAGGTCATCCTTGTTAGATTCTGATATTTATGGTCTCCTAAGGTTTGTCGGACCAATGGTGTGTCGGACCAATGGTGTGTCGGACCAATGGTGTGTCGGACCATTGGTGTGTCGGACCAATGGTGTGTCGGACCATTGGTGTGTCGGACCAATAGTGTGTCGGACCAATGGTGTGTCGAACCAATGGTCAGTCACCATTATATATAGTGTAGACTTACTCTGATGAGCTTCCGTGAAGCCACCAGTTGGCAACCATTCGTCCCGCCAGACCCCTGGTTAAGTCTAGACTATAATTACCCTAGTAGGGGGCCTATATATTATGTGACGTCACCAATGTAGCACTGTGGCCTAAAATCATGAACATGGCTTTCTATCTTGGCTGTTGATCTTCATGATCTAACAGTTACTATTCATGCTATTAGTCAGTATTAGCATTGTGTTACCAGTCCAAGTTCAAGGTAGGCCTCATAAATCATAGAAATTCACTTTCAATGTCAGTCTGCCCAATGTGTGCTACTTTGGTTGGCAACTTTTGAGAGTGAGCATAGTCTAGACCTATACTATCCTATAGTATAGGTTTGAATAGGCCTAGCCCTAGTTTAGATCTATCATGTCTATGCCATGGCTATGCCTCAGCCTGGCCCAGCGGCTATCATCCCCTATGCCCCTAAATTAGCCTAGATCTATATAAAACTAAATTAAATATAAAACTAAGCTACACTTTATAGAAATCCACACTATATACTATAACTTAAGTATAAGTATAATAACAGGCCTAGGCTATAGTCTACACTATACTATATAGCCTAGTAAATTACCTAACGTTAGGCCTAGTTCACCAGCCGTTGTTCACAACTACAGCCTACAGGGGTAACGTTAGGCTAAATTTTAAACAACTTTTTTTCTGGGATTTTTTTGTTTAGGCCTAGACTGAAATGTATTAGGCCTAGTCTATACATTAATTATACTTTTCTTAGCCTATAGGCTATAGATGTAGGCCTATGTTAGAGCTTTTCTCCCGTGACGAAAAAACAACATTCCATTCGAATACAGTTATAGGACTTAGCCTAGGCTATAATCTATGGTCTGCCTAGCTCTAGCAGCTATAGGCCTATATTGTAGGCCTATGCCATGGCTATTTATTAAAGGACTGTAGTCGCTTCAGGTATCAAATTACGGTATTGTGCAAAGCTATCTGATCTAAATTCGATTCCCGGCAAAAAAATATTCCAACAGACATAATAAAATAGTTATTAACTAAAGAAGTGGCGGATGTGCCGAAATATCCAGAGCGGTGGGGATCTCACAACAGCCAGGCAGTCGGACAGGCATGTGACGTCACATGCCAGAGACTTGACTGCACAAATCGTACATGTTTCAGTGAGTTTGTGTGACAGCTGATCGATGGTTGCGCACTCTTCCTGTGTTTTTCATGCATTTACAAATATAATATAGTCTTAATCTTAATCGCAGCTGCTTTCTTAACATTAATTATCTGGCTTTAAATCTGTCAAATTATTTTCAACTGACATGACAAAAACTCGATTAGGTCATAGCTTTTGTATTGCACTGTCATCTAAAAAAAATCCCGATTTTAGGAGACGCCATGACACACACCGCATGTTGACAGGCCAACAGGGACGAACCTAGACAGAAAATCCGTCTCTAACAGTTAGCGTAAATTTAGAGACGGACACCTGCATGTGTTAAAAGCATGTGATATAAAATAATCATATAAACTTAAAAAATCATGACTCAATTTATTGTAAAACACATCGCTCTACTCGAGAACAATAATAAGAATCAAAATGTATTCAATACAAGTGTTTTATTGGTATTTAAACAGCCAAAGAGGACAATTCATTTTTAATCACATCACAAACAGGAAGTTAAAAAATTCATTTTAAAAAAAGTAGAGCTCTGAATGAGGGGAGCATAGAGTCTACATTTTCCAGTTTTTCTATTGCAGGCTAGTCGGCATGATTTTGGTTTGTGACATTTTAAAACTCGATGTGATTTAACCGCATTGGACATACATGTCTATCGAAATTAAATAACAATATTTAAAAGGTGTATAGTCAGAAAAAAACCAAATAATAATTTAAAGATTAACATAAAAATGCGAATTCAATAATGTAATGACTTATGTAAGATAAAAATCCTGTCCACAGGTGGGTGCATGTTTCCTGGATGAGAGGGATCCCATACCAAGTCGGACCCTATGTTAAACCAAAATCGGATCCAATGTCGATGATGATAATGTTCAGCTATAGGCTACCCACATTCACATTGAAACAGGATCGCATGATTTTCGCATGATCTCTCAGTCAATTCTTAACAGATTTTCATGATCTTTTTCTAAACACTGTTTTATCCAAAGAATTATAACTATGTAGTCTGGTCTCAAAATAGGGTTGCTGTGCACCTCGGAAATATATTTGTAATTTGTGTATCCAGCTTGAGAAAAAAACGTAGTAGTAGTGGTAGTAGTAAATTAGTGCTTTACGTCACTTTTCGGCACAAAAGGTCTTTTAAGTGACATTATAATATGATAAAAACGTTGTAGTCAATTGATGAGATGAATGATGTACAGATGATGATGTGAGGGTGGGGGTGATAGGGCATGGTGGGTTATCGAGAGCGTTTTCCTTCGCTCGCCCGATAAGGGGTTCTGGGCATGTCTAGGGGATATATACCCCCAGACATGCCCAGACGGCCAGAGACTTGAGTTTCGCTGTGCAATTAAATGCTGAAACTGTAGCATTTGCTCCGCTATCCTCGGGTCGGATAGTCTCCAGAGTAACAATAGGAAGGACCACTCCCTCTGGGTAACTCCATTTATCCCGCGTGAGAGACCTAATGTCAAACACGCTATTGCCAGTTATTTAAGGCTACCACGGCCTATATCAGCGCCAGCACTGATGCGAGTGCTGCATTGGCTCCGCTGTTGAGCGGAGGAACCAGGGTATGCCACTGGCAGTCTGCCCGAAGATAATAGCCAGATACGAGGAGGCTGCAGCTGCCCTTGGATGATTGCTGTAGACTAGTGCTTCCGTACAATGCCGTACACAGCATCCAACAGACGGAACAGATCCCTAATGACCCTCCCCAGATGGGGGCGAAAAGTACTACTACTAGCAATCATCCCAGTACCCCCCCCCCCAAAAAAAAAAAAAATACGTAGTAAGAAAGATCAGCTATGTCATGTAAATAAGCAGCATGCCATTTTTATGAAAATGGGTGCAGCCATTACCGAAAAATGTATATTTAGTTATAGTCTGTCAATATCACAGATAACGACACAATAAGGGTTTCTACATCCATGTTTTGAGGGTCAAAGAAGACAATAAACTTATTTTTAGAGTGATCTGATGTGTGCCGCCATTACCAAAAAATGTATGTCGATTTATAGCTTGTTCAATATCACACATCACGACACACAAAGGGTTTCTATACCCATGTTTCGAGGGTCGAAGAAGACAATAAAACTATTTTTAGACTGATCTGATGTGTTTCAGGAAATTAGTATGCTACTTATTGCCGCCATATGTGTTATAGAAAATCAAGTATTAAATTAGCGCCGCCATTACCGAAAAATGTATATGTAGTTATAGCTCGGTCAATATCACAGATAACGGCTCAATAGGAATGTCTACATCCATGTTTTGGGGGTCGAATAAGACACTAAACTCATCTTTAGAGTGATCTAAAGTGTGCCGCCATTATCGAAAAATTCATGTCTATTCATAGCTCGTTCAATATCACAGATCACGGCTCACAAAGGGTGTCTACACCAATGTTTTGAGGGTTGAAGACGACAATAAAACCATTTTTAGACTGATCTGATGTGTTGCAGGTAATTAGTATGCTACTTATTGCCACGTACCATTACCGAAAAATGTATATTTAGTCATAGCTCGGTCAATATCACAGATCACGGCACAAAAAGGGTATCTATACCAATATTTTGAGGGCCAATGAAGACAATAAAACCGTTTTTTTGAGTAATCTGATGGGTTGCAGAAAAAATAGTATGCAAATTAGGGCCGCCATTACTGAGAAAATCCCACGAAACATCACATGCCCAATTATTCCTGTAGCACACACTGAGTATGGCTGCTAAAAAATTGTAATGTGGCATCTCAGTCCTGTGAGATGCCACATTACAATTTTTTTAGCTATGAAGAAGTGATCACATCCTCCTGAAAAATTATCTCAGCCACTACAAATAAACTGATGTCAGGCACTAGAAAAGTGACGAAGATCACTTTTGTAGTGACTAAGATCATATTTTAGATGTTAACATCAGTAATGGCTATGATATTATAACTTCTTCAGTGGCCAAGATCAGTTTGTGGTGACCGATATCATTTTTGCTGTGGCTCGCATCAGTTTGTTATGGTCAAGATCACCTTTGTAGTGACTGACATATTTTTAAAGAGGGTGTGGTCACTTTTCCAGTGGCCATGATCACGTTTGTAGTGACTTAGTTAACTGTTGAAGTGACTGTGGTCACTTCTTCAGCGGACATGATCACTTTTGTGGTGACTGAAATAACTAAAAAGTGGCTGTGATCACGCTTTCAGCCTTGGCCCCCCACTATGTAAAAGGAATGTGCTATCTAGCTTCAGTTTAGACTAGACTACGCATAACATTAAAGTGAGATGTTTCCTAAAGAAATGTGCATGTCAGAATCACAATAAATACTTTCGTTCCAACTTTTCGCAGGTGTGCAAAAAAAACGACAAAAAAGTGACATTTGAGAGTCAATGTATTTTGTCACGTTAGCATGAAGGAAATAAACATAACAAATGTTTCCAATGTGTCTGAAAGTGTATCTCACTTTGATATTAAAATGCCATTTTTTTATATATATATATAGTTGTGGAATATGCATATACATGTAAATAGAAGGAATGGCATTACTTACAACGTTATCGTGACAGTGTCAAAACCCTAAATTCGTTCAGATCTGATAAGTGCATTGAAATATGAATACGATTTTTTTTTCTGACTACCTACCATCATTGGCAAGTTGCCGGAAAAAATGGGTAATGGAGAAATGAAAATTGCAGGCTAGTTAAAATTACTTGCTTTAATTTTTTATGGTCAAATAAAGCAGACCTGTATTAATATAGGCTGTAACGTTAGCATGGCACAGTACTGTAAACATAATATCAGGTGTGCAATTAAATATTAAAACACTATGATGCTGTGCATAATAATATGCATGGTCCATTCACACAATACTCTGAACATAGGCTGCATTTGTATAGGAGCCACAGCACGTGCTAACGTGAGAGAAGTTTGTTAATGTGACAATATAGTTGACAAATATTAGTGTATCGGGACATGCTCTTTGACCCTTCATTTGTTAACGTGACACTTTGTGTGACACTGGAACTGGCAACATGACAGTGTCATTTATAGGGTAAGTGAGATCCTTCTTCTCATCCCTCAATATTAAGATGTCCAAATGTGAAATCCAAAGATTTTTGTTTAGTCCAATTGTGTTCACATATCCAGTATTACATCAATGGTTGGATAATGCTCTTTTACAACAGAATACTTTGGGAAGTGTCATTGGCATATGTGACGTTAGCATTTGATTTTTATTTCAAACAGCAAAAATAAAATCCCGTAGCCCTTCTACAATGCAACAATCTGAAACCAGCTATTCGAGTAAATATTTCTAGCTGTGTGCATATAAATTCTGGGCAAAGATGCGACTTCCATTAGCACTGTTGCTAATGTGACACTAGCAACATGTAAAAAAACCATCACGTTAGCAAAACACACTTAACTTAAAAATATATACTTGCTTAAGCAGAAATATATCCTTCTGTCTTTTCGTTTTCACTTGAAGCTGCGTCGTTGTCTCTACATCTTTTCTTTTTAATTATACTTCTTTACTAGTACAATACTTTGTATCATTGACATTTATCAGATATGTCTTGACTTATGTCACGTTAGATGTTGCTGTTTATTGCAAGCCATCAAAATACAGTTATTTTAGCCATTCTGCAATGCAATAATCTAAAAACCAACAATACATACACTTATTTCTGAGTTGGCGCAGACAAATTCTAGCCAGCGAAGTGGCTTCTAGTAACACTGTTGCTAGCGTGACATTAACAAAGTGTCAACGAGAACGTCACGTTAGCATACTTTAAATTCAACAAAAAGGACACTTGGCATTTAGCAGCCTCCTTGTCTGATCACAAATGTAATCTACAGTCTTTTAACTTCAACTTGAATATTGTTTATGGCTGCGTCATCGCTCCTAATTCTTTCAGCATATAATTCAAATAAATCATTTATATTTTTTTCACCAAAGAATTATGGTTGTGAAGTCAATGTGGCACATTATTGTGTTTGGTGTCATATAGCCTGTTACAGCCTCGACTTTACTTATTAAATGTGATAAGCCTAACTAGCCTTAATCTACTCTTCTTTTCGGAAATAAGCATAGGCATATCCATCTATGTCATGCATGTAGCTAATGCCAGTTCAAATAGCCTACCAAGTTTGGTCTGAGCCTAAACCACAAACCTATAATATGCCTACCCTGTGTTATCTTAACTTAATGGTAATTTTTAACGGTTCTGCGTGGTCATTTTCTAAAATGTTGGAAACGCAGTTGGTGTTTTTCCAGCTTCTTAAATTAATCGTCGATATTTTAATTGTGCTTACTAACCCTCTGAAACCTAGGGGTAAAAACTTTTAACTGTTTAGTTTTCAACGATAGGCTTATTGAGCGACATATAAAGTCAAATCATTTTTTAAGTAATGGTTGCACTGATTTGCATACGATTTTTTTTCTGCAACGCCCCAGACCACTTAAAATGGTTTAAATACTCTCTTCATCGACCCTAAAACATGGGTGTAGAACCCTGTGTGTGCGTGATCTGTGATATTGAATGAGGTATAAATAGGTTTACATACATTTTTCGGTAATGGCGGCGCTAATTTGCAAACTAATATTTTTAAAACACACCAGATCACTCTAAAGATGGGTTTATTTTCTTCTTTGACCCTCAAAACATGGATGTAGACACACTTATCGTGCCGTTATCTGTGATATTGACAGAGATACAACTACTTATATTTTTCGGTAATGGCGGCTCTAATTAGAATAGCCTACAAATATTTTTTAGCACATCAGATCACTCTAAAAATTGGTTTATTGCCTTCTTTGACCCTCGAAACATGGGTATACACACCATTATTGTGACGTTATCTATGGTATTGACCGAGCTACAACTAAATATATACAATTTTCAGTAATGGCGGCACAAATTAGCATACACATGGTACGTGGGACATTTTCTCACCTTTTTAACATAGCAAATCATTTTCTACACGGTTTCTACAAGCTAGTTGCTTATATAATTAACCGCCCTCTTTTCTTCAAATCCTGGATGCACCACTGATCCACCACTGATATCAATCTATTAATCTACATTTGTGATCATGTTGATCTAGGTCTTATTTATTAGAGTGAATAATCACAATGTACAATTTATTCATGGTGAGATACAAACATTGTCAAGAAATGCAAACATTTTTGTTGGCGAGTATTATGCCTAAATATATCAGCCTACAATGTGTTCAATCTACAGATAAATTGATGTGTAGGCCCCTACAACATTATACCCGCCGTCAAATTAACTTGTATCGTATGTTTTTCGCCGATTTCACAGTTAATTCTCAACCGATTTTCATGAAATTTTGCAAGGACTATTTTCGTGTAACCCGGCGACTACCGTGAATTTTTTATCGGAAAATATTGTATAGCTAAAAAGTTCGACCATCTGGCATGTAATGTAATTCAGGGCTAAAAAACAAACTTTAATTTAAAGGTATGGTCAACTGTCAAAATTCGCGGGACAAGGATCCCCCAGAATGCAATAGTGCCCGTTGACCCTATTCCATAATAATACTAAATATGCGTCTCATACCCAAAGCCTCATTAAGAGCAAGTTCTCAAATCACAGCAAGCTCATATATACTTGAGCGACATCTATGAGTAACAATTCCATCGAATCCCAAAGCCCTTAGTCTTGGATCTTAGCTGGGCCTTGCTTTGCAAACAAACTGACTGTATTACTGTGGGTATATAGAAACAGGTTGACCCCACGTTTGTACCGACTTTATACAATGTTGGACCAACGTCGAAGACCTTGGGCTGACGTTGTATAAATGTTATACAAATGTTTTGTGTTTGCTGGGCAGGAGGACTTTCTCCCAAACATTGTACATTTCTCCAATGTTGGTTCAATGTTGGGCCAGCGTCGCAGACGTTGGCCTAACATTAAAACAGCGTTGGGTGAGTGTCTCGTTGGAGTAGTATACAGTCTTGTAAGCAGGTTACTGAATCAACCACACTGTACAGTATGCTGCAGGCTTACACGCATGCGAGTTCAGAACGTGACTCTATCTTTAACCAGTTTAAAGAATGATTCAACTGCAAAACGCGCATGCCTGGGATGGTGAAGTGTAGGCCAACAGTAGCCTATTGAGTACAGATTGACGGCAATAATATAGCCACTGAACTGATTACAAGATACTACTTAAACGGGACATTGATCCAATGCTGTTTTAATGCTAGGCCAACGTCTGCGACGCTGGCCCAACATTGAACCAACATTGAATAAATGTACAATTGAATAAATGGACATGTTTACATCATATGGTCATATTAATAAGCCAAAATAAAATCACCGATTTTTATAATTTTAGACCTGGGCATGTCCCTTTAATGTAAAATGAAGATTAGGCCTAATCCATGGTATTCCCAAGAATATAAATTTGCCTGTCGCTAGTTATCAATGCAATGACTGTATATTACTACAAATTCAATATTAAATAGCAATCCATATAGGGCCTACATTTTTCTTCTTTAAACATGTTAAATACTGTAAACATGTCATCAAGTAACAACTGTGTGTAGTTAATAATCACCTGCATCATAATTACATCAGGTCAGCAACTAGGTCATATCATACCATTCTGATAATAGTATTTCTAAACCATCAAGCCAGCGAATAAGTATATCACTGAAGATTCAAGATGGTTTGTATGTTAGTTCACATTGCCATGGGGTTTTCAACCGCAAAAATGGTATGCTCAAATGGTACTAAACTTTGCACCCAAGTTCTACCATTCACTATCCGGGTCGTGTTGGATGTTTGCTATCGTGACTGTGTGGAATACAGAAGTGTCATATATAACTTGAGCTATCCGGGTCGTGTCGGATGTTTGTTATCGTGACTGTGTGGAATCCAGGAGTGTCATATATAACTTGAGCTATCTGGGTCGTGTCGGATGTTTGTTATCGTGACAGTGTGGAATCCGGGAGTACGTGTCATATATAGCTGGAACTATCCGGGTCGTGTCGTATGTTTGTAATCGTGACTGTGTGGAATCCAGGAGTATCATATATAACTTGAGCTATCCGGGTCGTGTCAGATGTTTGTTATTGTGACTGTGGAATCCAGGAGTTTCATATATAACTGGAGCTATCCAGGTCGTGTCGGGTGTTTGTTATTGTGACTGTGTGGAATCCAGGAGTGTCATATATATAACTTGAGCTATCCGGGCCGTGTCGGATGTTTGTTGTCGCGTGTGTGTGTGGAGCTCACGACAAACGTTCTCCTTTTTCGCCAAAGATTATCAGTGTTCATTCATGGGTCCATGTCGTTATTCCGACAGGTCAATAGTCTGACAGGTCGTTTGTCCGACAAGTCGATATTCCGACAAACAGGTCAATATACCGACATGTTTATATTCCGACGGGTCGATATTCTGACAGATCGTTAGTCCGACAGGTGGATAGTCCGCCAAACAGGTCGATATTCGACGTATTTTTCAGAGTAGTAGACTTTATAAGCGCTATAGAAGAGACTTAATCTACATTTTTTTCACAACTATTATATATGGAGACGTTCAGACCAGTTGTTGGGCTTAATGCCAGCCGATGACATAACCTATAATTAAATATTCAAAATGACTGCCACGCAAATTGAACAACAGTGCGCATCTAGGTCCAGAAGGCTAACAGGAGTCTTTTATTCTTCAGGCTTTGATGTTCCGTACATGTATTAGATTATTTTATGAGATATAATATAGTATTGATAAAATGCAAATAATATTTGATCATTTTGTAATTTGAAATAGAAGAAGGGGCCTGCAGGTTTTTTTGGAAATAAATAATTTCGTCCTTTGAAAAGCTGAAATAAAAAAATATCTGTGGACAGCTGGGTAATAATTAATCACCTTTCAAATACAAATAAATGAATAACATTTTTTGAAAAAAATCCGCTCCGGAAGAGTGTAGAAATAATTATTAACTTAATCACAGTTTCTGTTTCGCTAGTCATTTATTTCAAACAACTGTCATTTTCTCTGGGATAAACCCGTAGATTAGTCCCCATGTAGGCAAACTGGCTGATAACACCAGCAAAAACACGGCACAGGAAAAAAACATCTAGACTTTTAGGGGGAAAATGTTTTATTCATAACCAGCCTGGAAAAAACTGACGTAGTTGATTAAAAACTCCACCCACCCCCTGCTATTTTAATGTTCACCCCCTAACAAAGTCTTTGTAATTGTGACGCAAAATTAATGATAGTTTTTTTATGTAATTATTTGATCCCTTGTTTGGTTTGTTATCATTTTCACTTTTAATGTAATTTTAATTATAATGTACATAAATTGTATTCTGGATAATTATCAAACGTAGTAAGGGTGTTGATATCACAATGTACACAATTTTATTTGCAATTGTATATTTGTACAATTATGATATATTATTTATATATATTTAAATAGAATAAATAAATAAATTTAATTTTGCAAGGTTCCCACAAATTCCCCTGATGTTTACCAACTAGTAAATCGAACAAAATCTTGAGCGACCTTTCTACTATCCTAATGCCGTCCAAAAATACAGATTGCTGGAAGGCTACAAATACAATTGTAATTTCAGAAAGAAAAGAAAAAAATACGTGTTTTTTTTGTGTTATTTTATGTTAGTTGAGAAATGTTTTTGATTAATGGCGCCGCAAAATAATTTTTGTTTCGTTGGTGGGAGAACACGTGGCTGGTTAACGTGTTTAAAGGACGATCCCATTATAAACGGTTTAGCTAGCTATAAGCAGATAAGCACATGTAGTCTACATGTGTTTCTATGGGATTATTGTGTTTCAAAAAACGTAGCATCACGAATCTCGTTATAAAATAATAATACAAATTATAGTAATATCTCCTATCCCGTGTTCGTTTTGTTGAAGTGAAGTCTGAGTGTCGATATAATATAAAGAGGCTAATCCTCACCACCTCAATGACCTGTCGGAATGTCGACCTGTCAGAATATAGACCTGTCGGAATATCGACCTGTCGGAATATAGACCTATCAGAATATAGACCTGTCGGAATAACGAACTGACCACGTGTTCATCGAACGTTCTCTGAAAGTTTTGGAAATGTTCAAAATGAGGGAATATATGGCGAACACTTTGTCACACCTTTTGGGACTATTTGGGGGACATTTTGGTGACATTTTTGCTGAATGTTCGCTGAAAATTCACGTGATATTCGTCACACGAGCCATTTTTTTCTAAACATATGGCGAAACAAAACATAGAAGGAATCGGTAAATAATTAAGATAAAGTGATGGCTTTAAAATGGTAATGACGAATGTGGCGAGCAGTTGACGTACATTTAGCAAATGCTAGATTTCGACGGGCATTTTGTGCAATGTTTCTTTTTACCGCCGAACATTTTCACCATGGCATTTTCAACAATGATAATTTATCCTATGATATTTTAAAATCATAACTTCTAATTTTATTTAAATAAAGACACAACAATTCAATGAAAACACACTTACCTTTTTAGATACAGATAGCCCAAGCGAGTTTCCATAACTGAGATTTTGTTTTCTTTCAAGACATGTTTTTCATTTATAGTATTTCTAAAACGTTCCATCGTCACTGCTATTTTACATTTACATTTCAATGAGGGTGGTATAACAGTCAGACGGAATCCATTGTGTAAAATCCCTGTAGATATGCTATCACCTATATTTACTTTGAACTCAAATATTCTCTTTTCCTGTCTCTTCCAAACTATAACAGCTAATCTATACGTTTTACACTTTGAGGAACATGGATAAACGTACTCAGTGTAAAGAGCTCCACCATACTGAATATCTGTCTCTTCTTTGTATAATATGTGGGAAGAATTATACTGCTGTGTCTCATGATGTGCCTATGCTTGAAACAATGTTTTGACAAAGCAGGAGTAAAGCCTACAGAAGAAATGACAAATTGCCCTGAAACAGTTTGCTGACAGACAAAGCGTTTAATAAAAACCATCAGTTGCTTTTGCCTGTTTTTCACACATACACTGTGGAAAGCAATTCATGCATTATATAAGTAGAGAAATAAATGTTCATAAAACGGTCTTGACAACGTTTTTTGTTACATCAATCAATTTTGGTTTTCCTAGTGGCCATGTCTCTGAAGAAATAGCCTTCAAATCAAATGTGTTTTCTGTATTTTTCATGTAGGGACACAACTAAATATATTGTCGATGAGAGCTGTTGCTAATAAAACAGTTCCGAGATCACTACTTTGAGTATTTACTTTAATGTTGCAGCTTTTTTGAGTCTCTATTTCCTTTGGTGCACAAACATATATCTGACATTCACGATCAGCTGACATTGTATATGATTCATCGGAAGAATAATTGGGATAATGTGTGAGCTCTAAATAATTTGTCAGACACGAGCCAGGAAAAAAAAATGCTTGAACTTCACCAAATGAATATCTCTTAACACAATTAATACAGTAAATTTGATGAGACGTCTATCAATTACAAAGTTTTGTCTACTTTCACAAATTGGAATCATCTTGTCCGATTGATCAATTAAATTTGCGATATACATGCCACCATACTGACAATCATGAGGTGCGTCATCGACTATTATATGTGGACTATCAAATGTAAACTTATTAATTTTCATCCTCGCGTTATTGGTCATCTCTGTTCCACCGCGTACAACCTTCCCTCTTGCCTTGAATTTAGCGACAGTATTGCCTTGTTTGTTTGATGATACGAATGGATTCTCGAATGAAATTCCCGTATTTCATATTTTCGACATGGTTGTCAATAATTAGATTGTAGTTCTAGTCTATGAACATGTTTACATCATATGGTCATATTAAGAAGCCAAAATAAAATCACCGATTTTTTTTATGATTTTAGCGTAGGCCAGTCCCTTTAATGCTGTATTGACTTGTGGCAAAGTTCAAATGGTTCACATGGTTAAATTGCAATATTGATAATAAAAATAACCATATCCTACTTATTTTATATGAATAATGTATTACCTTCACTGTTAATCCAAGTTATGCAAACCAATTTATTATTTATTTACATAGTTCTTGATAAGCAGTCAAACCTAAATAAGTATAGGGGCATACTTAAATGAAGACCACAATGTGAACATAAGACTGATCCCACGATGTCACATAAGCCTAATAACCTGCTGTATCTTAATGAGAAATTTTATACAAATATCCAGACACTTATGAGGAACATTTAAATTTACCTAATGACTTACTCTAAAAGGATTTACTGATTTTAAATGATTTCCACAGTAAATCAGAAGACTCAACGCGTGTCAAATTACTATGCTGACAAAAGAGATCTTCCTGATTAGCTACCACCTAATTAAATTAATTGCAGTCATAACCACCTATCAAAATAGAGATTAAAGTAAACATTACCACAGATAACATCACCCATAATTTTGTTATATTTAGGTCATTTTGTTATATTTAGGTTATAATAGCCAAACTGAATTCAACCTATTAAATAAATTTAAAAAAGGGTTTTAATACTATTTTAAAACTACATGTATTTGCACAGAATTCGAAATTCGAGCCCTGGCGGTCTGAGGCCGAGCACGCTACCTCTCGGTCACGGAGGTTCCCCACAATACTTTCACACGTGGATGGGGAAGAAACATTACTTGTTTCTTTCAAACCGCCGAGACCGGGAACCGAGCCCCGAACTCTGGCGTGAAAGGCAGCGGTGCTAACCACTACCCACAGAGACAAAAATTTGCAGTGCGTCGTTGTGCGTCTATGAATTTTGTCAGGATATGAGAGCAGTCAGCGAGTTTAAGACGATTATACAGTGTGTTATAAATAAAATAGGCGTATAAATCAGTGAATACACAGCGTTTCGCCACCGCGTTGCGCGTTAGCAGGGCGACAAAGTTAGCGAATACATCGCCAGCGCGAGGCACGAGTAAGTTAGAAAACATTTAGCACGCCCCATGTACGTTATATGCTCGCTGGACATGCGTTAGGAGCACGTTATTTGCGCGCTATATATGCGCGCTCAGTGACGGCATTTTTGAGTTTTTTTCTAGCCTCAAGGTTCAGTCACACATAGTCGACGCACGACCCACGCACTGAAAATTGATGATTTTTTGGTAGAGCGTCTGTCGTGCGTCAACACTCGTTACTTGCTGCACTAACGCCACGCATATTTTTGTGCGCCCTGTAATCGCTAAATAAGTAGGGTAAGTTTAAAATATTGGACGCATATGAACGCATACATGTACACGCCAGAAGACCGCCAGAAACAAGTAGGGCGCGTTAGAACAACGTCATATCAACGCCGAATACGTTTTATTTGTATCACATGGCTGCCAGTTGAAGGTGCAGGGCAGTCGCGGGCAACGCGCCTGCCCTGCGCTGCATGAGCGCTCGAAGGAGGCGCTGGGAACACGTCGCCAGGTCGCCCAAGCGCTCGAGCAGCAGGCTGCGACTATGTTTTTCAGCTTAACCCTTAGAGCTCTGAAGAACGACATTTTATGTTTAAATATTTGATGTGGTGTTTCACACGATACACGGCTTTAAATGCAGAATTTGTTTTTAATTTGTCGAAATTAAGTCCAAACATAATGTCACCTAAATTTAGGACACATTTTTTTCTTTTACAAATATGTATAAAACAAAATGATAAAAGTTGCTATTATCGTCGACTCTAGCATTACAGGGTTTAATGCGCACAGTATGCGTACAGCACGTTAGCAAAACGCTGTTCATTCGCACTTTGCGTTGGGAGCACGCTGTGCATTCGCTACCAGTTTGCGACGTTTTTCACAATCCGGACTAAAATATATTTTTTTTAATTTTTTTGTGCGTGGACTGTGCGTCGTTTATGTGTGACCAGGACAAGCCTCGGTCAACGAAAACACAACGAATTTAGAGCGTGTGCTCTGCTTGTGCCTAACGTTAGACTGGCGCTGGTCTGACGTTCTTCTGGCGTCTACATTAATACGTGGAAAAACGCTCACATATTTGAGCATGCAGGAAATGAATGACGCTCATCAGGCGTTCACGTCAAATCATCAGCGAATTCTGACGCACACCCAGCGAATCACAACGCACTGACAAAAATTCTTCATTTTTTGCGCGCTGGACGTGCGTGATGGTATGTGTGACTGGGCCTTAAGGGATTGACAACAGATAAACTATTGTAGGAAAATTAATTTCATGAACCAAATTAATATTATTTGTGGCAACTTCTTGTTTCACTCTTGCCAGTCTTGAAATATCAATATTATATAATGAAAACAATAAACAACAAGTTTAAACAACAAACATAATTACATTATATTCATTCATACATACGTTATATACATACATATCATACATCACATCGAAAATTAAAATAAATAGTTATGTTATATTTTACAGATTATGGGGGTCACTTTCAAATTGTGGTTGTTTTAGTCAATTTAAACAATTTAAATAAACTAATTAAAAGAACTTAGTTTGAATAACATACAAATTATCTTGAACCCCATATTAATTGAAACATACATATTTCATATGTACTTTTTGTCAACTCTGTTACCAAAATACAAATTAGCATAACAAATAAATGTGTGATATAAAAGACACACGTGGTCCAATGCGGAAGCGGCATGTGGTGACAGTCGGTAATATGAGTCACTTCGAGATCACAAACAACCATGTGGGCTACCGAAGGAAATATCTAGGAATCGCATCACAAATTTTAAAGCTCTCACAATGGAAAACGCTCTGTTGAAACTGTTTGCTACACATACAAATGCTTATGATGATACATTGGAAAATTACTTAGATTACCGACTGTAGTTTATCATGTCTATTGGCGCGGTGCTTCGTAGGCCCCTTTGTCCTGCATATTATGAACTGAACAGTGGTCTTTCCCTTCTTAATTCATTATAGCGATAAATATATATATATAGATATCTGCATATATTTAGATATTCTAAATGACAATATTACAACAAAATAATGTAAAAATGGTTGACCTACTATTACCAATGTCAATAGATCTAGGATAACATTGTTGGTAACAGGGTTGACAGTCAGGTAACAGAGTTGATAGTTTATGTTTCAAAAATAAACGTTTTTTTCAAAATTGATATACAGTACCAATAAAAATCGATTTTAAAATAAATGTGCTCACATTATAAAACAGACATACAAAATAATTATTGTAGTATCGTTTTCTATGCAAATGTCAATGATGTGACCACAATTCAATCATAGTCACTTATATCCCAATTTAAAATGGATTTCTCACAAAATACATTTTGATAACACCCATTGAAATATAAAATATTACTCAAATAATTTAACCTATTGAGTAACAGTCCCGAATATATTTGAGGTCTGTGACTGTCCTCCAGCATGTCCAGGATTAGGGCATATATGGTCTCACCACCCTAAATTAGCCGACATCAAAGGGGGTGGCTACTGACTGGAGAGTGCGTCATAAATTACTACTTTACACGGTAGTTTTTGCTTTTGATGAATTAAAAAAATACAAGAATGTTATAATTGTGTGGATAATTTGCAAGCCCACATTGTTTTCTTCATGCGTCACATGAGGTAGGCCCAGGGAATAATTTGTCCCAGAAAAATTGTGTAGCAGTTTAGCAGCCTTGCACGTGCTAAACTACTATTCTCCATGCGAACAATTGCTACACCAACATATTATTGTGTAGCATTTGCCCAAAATTGTGTAGCAATTTTACCAACAAGGGAGCGTAGCTCAAAGAAAATTAAAAATGGCCGATTTATTGAAATTTTTCGCATTTCACCTCAATAATTTGTCCTTAATTGTGGGTGCAATAACTTTAAGTTGTGTCTCGCTGACGCGACACACAACTCCAAGTGAGTGAAAATTATTCAGCTTTGACAAACTTGGAGTCAACTGGCTGATCGATGTCACATTTTATCTTCAACATGTTTAGAAGCTGATGTGCAATGTGCTAATAAAAAAATCTAAAAAACTAATATAATCGGTAGCAACTGTTAAAGGATTAAAATCAGCTATAGAGGTGATCAGCCAGCGGCGACGCGTCGTCCACTTCGTGTCACAGATGTTGATAATAATGGTAGCTGAGCAATTCCCATGGGAATGTGTGCTTTTAATTTAATTCGACAGATCCTGATGAACGCAAGATGAACAGTATTAATCTTTGGGCGGGGTGTTGAGATTGCTTCAATTTGTGTGTCCGCATTCTCAGCATTTTGAGATGAAATCGGACTTCAAAATTGTTTTTTTCTTTGGATATCGACACAAATAGATCGATCATATCCCAGTCAGCACAATACACCGACTCAATGCTGGCTCAATGTTTGGCCAGCGTCGCAGAACCACCATTGGATCAATGTATGGTGTTAACTGGGATTGAATCTAACAAGTTACATGGACTACATGTTTCGTGATATTGATCGGACTTCAGAATTGCTTTTTTTGGATATGGATAACAATAGATTGATCATATTGAATCTAATAAGTTCCATAGACTAGTTATCGTGATATTGATTGGAATTAATATTATGGTGATAATAAAACATGTTTCCCTATTGGGAAAATAGTCAAATAATCTGAAAAAAAGGACATAGAAAAAATACAATCTGAGAAATATTTCGCTACAAAATGGTCTACATAATTTAACAAATATTTTAAACGGAGATCTTTTGACAGTGGAATGGATACTCACGGACCGTTTAAGAGACTGAAGGAATACAATCAGAGAAATTGCTATAATTATTAAACATGTTGCATCAATACCCGCCGCGATGATTGCTAAGGTATATTCTACTTCGCGACTTTTACATTCCATAAAAGAACACATTTCATCAAAAAACATGTCATTATTCATGTATCTACGAAATGTGATAATTGCATGAAGTGTTGATAAAATTAGCCAAATAAAACCACTAATTTTACCAACGAAGCGAAGCCATCTACACTGGTGGTTAAATGGGAATAATGTCTTAAGCATTATAACGACAGTATGAAGTGTTTTAAAAATAAGACACCCTTCTATATTTATGAAAGAAAACGCATTTAAAAACATGCACAGGAAACTTTTTTGGAAAGAGATGGTGTCTACGTTGATAATATCAGAAACAACCAAGAAAAGTATATATGTAGAACAACTGACATCTGCAAAAATTCGATTAATTTTAACTACAATATAACTCCTTGAATTCGTCTTGTAGTTTTTGATTATAATAATATTAATACTAAACACAACAACAGATATAACCAGAGATATTATGGTCAAGCAATAAAAGCACCATTTCAACACGGGTAGTGGTATTAACCCATAACAATCTTCTACTTTACCGATTGATAAACAGGTGACGTCTGAAGATATAATGCAGCATAATGTAGAATCTGAAACTTGTATTTCAATTTCATCTAAGAAATTAAAATTGATGTGATGGTGAAATGGAATGTCTTCTAATTCAATACATTTTAGTCTTGGCATAAATTGGCTTATGCTTATATATATTACCACCAACGGATTGTTGCTCAAATATAGTATATTTAAATAATGTAGTGCGATATAATTATCAAGACGTGTGATGTAATTCCTTTTTAAATCCAAAAAAACGAGTTTTGAAAATATTGGGAAATAAAGAAAATGTGTTGAATTTAAAAAATTATCACTAAAATCTGCAAACATAACATACCAATGTGATTCAATTTTTTGTCTCCAATCGATCAATTGAATTTGGTTGCTCGATAAATTTAAATACATCAACGATGGTAGAATAATCTTATCCACATATAATGTAGGTTCGCTTATCTTGATTACCAACCCTTTTATATATGACATACTGTATATATCAGTAGAGTTGGATGCGTCGTGTCCTGTCATATTACAATATGCCATCGTGCCTATACATTCACAGCCACGTGCACATATATTGCAAATAACTTCATCATCGTTTGAATATATACAATCAATGTGGCCGTCACAAATTTCTTGCTTGCTGACACATCGATTTTCACCACGACATTTTAACAAACCAGGACACAAAATATCCGAACAATATTTTTCATCCTCCCCATGGTAGCAATCATGCTGTCCGTCACAAACTGCGGACATATGTATACAATAAAAATGTTCACATTTGAACATACCCGGACATAATACATTTTTACAAAGTAAACGCAGACTTCCATAATTGCAAGGAGTTTCATGCACGCTAATTTTACATCTATTCTCCAGATATGTCTGTTCACCCATCCACCTACAAGGAACCATGTATTGTGAGACATTTTGTCTTTTAGCAATGCTTGTGTTTTGCGGTGTCTTCTTCTCTTGTTTTATTAGATTTTCATAATATACTTCTGTTTTGTACCAACGTAAAATGTCAGCTGTTGTTATCAAAGATGTTAATTCTCTTCCAAATGTCTTACTGTTAATGTTTTGCATATCACGTATATTTATATACAATTTGATATGTTTTTCACAAATATACTGATCAAATGTGAGATTAAAATAATTTATCCCGTCACAGATGGAATGTATTGGTACATATAATTCAATATTATGCAAAAAACAGTTTGCTGTAATCATGCACGGCAGTAGAATGTTATTTTTATTTGTTAATTTAACATTATAGCATGTTCTTTCATCGCTGCCATCAAAACAATCATTAACTTGATCACAAACATACACAGCTAGTATGCAACTGGAGTCAGCACATTTAAAATTACCTTCTCTGCAGGTTTGTATGTATGGTATAATTGGTTTTTCACAAATTACACCAGTTAAACTACCAATTTGTGTCCAACAGGGGCGATATTTTGCACCGAAACCCTTTCCAAAACTCGCGGGTAAATATCTTTGAGTATGAATACTCGCAACCGATAGAATTAAAATTCCACATCTGCCATTGACTCTTGATATCAATCTTAGAGGTAGCAATTTACCATTTTCAGCAAAATATAAAAGGTAAGCCAGGGAGTGTTGCAAATTGTGATGGTACAGTGGCTTGCCAAAAAAAAAATCAAATATAAACGTGGTGTCTCTGGTTTTTGATATGCGTTTATCGGGTATTTGAAGCAGTTTAATCATTTCTTGTAAACTGTATAAGATATCTCTTCCTGTCTCAGTTACAACTTTCGGGCGAATATCTGTATTTAGAGACATCACGGATCCACCAGCTGCTGAACACACATTTTGTGTTTCCACAAAAGATAATTCTTTTTCTGGCATTTTCAGCAACTTAAAACACTTATAGGAGCCTTTTATAAATATCCACCCATCTTCACACGTATTATCAAAGGGATTAAGAGAACGAGAGAAGTCAACAGGAGTTGTGGTGATTGGCTTCTGGCAAATAAATGTGGCTTCAAAAGTACTGTTGCATGGTATGATGATCCATATCAGGGAAGTCATGACTTGGTTAGTTACAGCTGCTGTGCAGTTATCTTTGAAGTTGGTGGTCGGTTGGTTTTGGGTTATATTCATCTGAATGCGCTTAATTTTTACTATCTTCTGCCGACGTTCTGTTATTGTATGAATTGATGATTCATACTGTGGAAAAGAGGTGGAAGAGTCGTACCAAAATGTTTGTAGTAAGGGCGACTCATCCAACCATTCAATAAAATCACCCTGCAATCATGACAAAGTAGATAAATAAGAGATTATAATATAAGCACTTCATTTCACTATATTAACGATCAAACATTTTTGTATAAACCATGGACACCAGTTTTCTTTTACAATATGAAATCATCATAAATGTTCTAGTTAGCTCTTTCCGCTGCACGTAAATACCTTTTATATTTTTATTGTATAATTGTTATGGATCTGCGGCCATTATGAATAGTTGGCTCTTACAGGGTGGGGATCGACTTTATATGTCAAAATCTGACGTCTTTATACGCCAAATTCTGCTTAGACATCAGTCATTCTTGTCAAAAAGTCTTAACTTGCATGCTGCATCAACTGTCGGTGATTTTTTTTATTGCCAAAATTTATGAGACTGACGTATTTTAAATTCAATTTGCAAAATATCTACAAACCAGGTCATTGCTTATTCTGATGGTAGGGGAAATAATCAGAATCCTAATTATTTTGACAATTTACGAGCGATACGGATACAGGCCTGAGGGATACAGATACACACAGATAACGGGATACAAGTGCAGTGATACAGATACAGGGATACAGATACAGAGATAGAGATACAGGGCTACAGATACAGGGATAAAGATACAGGGATACGGGTACAGGGATACAGATACATGAATACAGACACAGGGATACAGGTACAGGGATAAAGATACAGGGATGCAGGTACAGGGATGCATATACAGGGATACAGATACAGGGATATAGATACAGGGATACAGATACAGGGATGTAGGTACAGGATACAGATACAGGGATGAAGATACAGGGATATAGATACAGGGATACAGATACAGGGATACAGATACAGATACATGGATGCAGATACTGGGATGCAGATACTGGGATGCAGATACAGGGATACAGATACAGGGATACAGACACATGGGTGCAGATACAGTGATACAGGGAGATACAGGGATACAGGGATTCAGGTACAGGGATATAGATACAGGGATACAGATACAGGGATACAAATACAGATACATGGATGCAGATACTGGGATGCAGATACAGGGATACAGATACAGGGATACAGACACATGGATGCAGATACAGGGATACAGGGATTCAGGTACAGGGATATAGATACAGGGATACAGATACAGGGATACAGGTACAGGGATACAGATACAGGGATACAGATACAGTGATATAGATACAGGGATACAGATAAATGGATACAGATACAGGGGTACAGGGATACAGGTACAGGGATACAGGTACATTATGAAGGCAGCAAGTCGTTGAGCCATATCATCATTTTCACGTGAAAGAGCTTGAGAGTTTTCCTTATTTCACTGTTAGCTGGTCACATTTACGTTCCACAACTTAGTATAGGAGAACATACTTGTAACGTTTTGCTTTACTTTCTACCATGTCTACATAGCTTTTCCACACACAGTGCTACTTAATTCTGTATATATGCATAGTGTCTATGACGCTAGCCCAACATTGAACCAACAATGACTCAATGTCTCGTGTTTGCTGGTTATGTACGGCGAGCGGTGATCCTGTATAAATAAATTAACCCTTAATGTGTAATCACGTATAGCCGTTCTCATCTTTTATTTTGTCTTTCGAAGAAGAAATATCGAAACAGAATTCAACAACAAAACATGTATTTGATTTAAATTGTGCATATGAAAGTATTGTATATCCACTTGAAGTTGTGGGTCGCGTTAGTAACTAGTTATGTTACAAGAATATGCTATGTGGAATAAAAAAAATTAAAAAATAATATTGGCCTCATTAATATATGTCTACAGCCCTTTAAATCCCAAATTCCACATATCGTTTGCTACGTTTACATGAAATTCTAATATGAAAACCCTCTCTACCCCTCTTCTACGGGGCGAGATATTTGAAGACGATAATTTTTAAACACCTAATTTTATATCCATTCAATATCTGCTTGGTTGCACTCAAAATATTGCGACAAGAAAAAATACTTGGTCATCAAACCCTTGTACCCCCCTGAATTTTAAGCGGTAATTAGGCTACAATTTACTAAAATTATTATTGTATATATTTTTACAGCTACAGGTATTTATTCTAATAATTAAGCCCTAGGTATGTTACAAGAAGATGCTATGTAAAACAAAAATAAAAGAGCAAAGGGGTTCATTAATATATGTAATAACCCTTTAAATCCCAAATTCCACATATCGTTTGCTACGTTTACATGAATATCTAATATGAAAACCCTCCCCGACCCTCTTCTCCGGGGCGAGATATTTGAAGACAATAAGTTTTAGACAATATCCATTCAATATCTGCTTGTTTGCAATCAAAATATTGGGGCTGGGAAAAATAAAAGGTTATCGAACATATGTACCCCCTGAATTTTAAGCGGTAAATTTATTTTATAGTAGACATGTTTTTCAACTCCAGGTATGTGTTCCATGGAATGAACACCAGCTGTGTTACTAGAAGATGTTATGTAACAAGAAAATAAAAAAAACAATAACAAGCATGGGATTCATCATAATATATAATGACCCTTTAAATTCCAAAGTACACATCTTTCATGCTATGTGTATATGAATACCAGAAATGAAAAACATCCCTTACCCCCTCCCCATGGGCGGGATTTTTGAAGATAATAATTTTACAACACCTTATTATGTATTTATTCAATATCTGCTAGTTGGGACTCAAGATTTGAGGACAAAAACAATTAATGGGACATTTCACACAGTAAATTTAAATGTTAGTAGAATATGTTACGTAATGTACGTAAAAAAATAACTTTAATGAGCAAATATGGATTTATAATGCAGTAACCCTTTAACTCCTAAATTACAAGTCAGTTATATTTAACCAAGTGGTGATAAAATGATAGTTTCATAATGTCAATAACACTTATAAGGTATGGGCATGAAATAATTTCAGAAATCACGAAGGGCTTAAACAAATTATTGTCTTTTTGATGAGTTTTTGAGTACATGCGACTCCAACGCAAAGCATGTCTCGATATATTTCACTGATTTAATTATTAGCAGGTGCAACGCTAGGTGCTGGTAAATAGGTCTAAACGTTTTTTGTCTTTTATTAATATTCTAAATAACTTGTTACCACCGGCTAGTATACATATTTTACGTAACCTTTCTAATAATTATGCAGATCCATGTTCCTAATAAGGCTTTTGTCTGAACAAAATGAACGCCATAGTTTTCTGGCAATCAGAAGGTGCACGATATGCTCGGGCGATGTATTTATTTTCAATTCCCGATATCCCTAGTATACATATTATGTCCCTAATATTAATATTTCGACGCTTGGTAACTAGCTTAGCAGGATATGTGGGCAACCTTTTATCAACAGTATGTTCAAAATTAACTTTTCATATTAATTGAACTATAATTCAAAAGCCTAGCCTTTTGAATTGACACCAGAATGAAATAAAAAATCCAAAAGTCCGAAGTAAGAAAATCACAATAAAAACACATTTTGGTATTATCGTAAGTATAGTTGCCCAAACTAAAATAATTATACAGCAGGTAAGTGTCATTTTAATTAAAAGTAACTTCCACGAAATCAGGGTTATAGGGTTATCTTAACATGGTAGAGAATAAGTAGAGTCTACTGCTATATCAAAAGATCAAATTTTGAATACGGTTTTCAGTTTTGTCTTTTTATACGAATTTCTATTTCACAACGCCTTAACTACATGTGTGTATACAATTACCAGTTGAAATGTTACATGTAATGTGGGCATTTCAGAGCTCTTAAAATGTTTTCAGATGAAAGATTGACCACAAAAATGGGAGTGTAGACATTTCATTTTTTACTCTAATTTGATTGGTCTTTGAGATATTGCTTGAAACCTGATTTTCTATAATACATATTATTAGCTAATTTGCATATTTTATGCTAATATGCTTTCATGATATTGATAATCTGGATAATATTTTATTGCAATCTCTGTCCATGAAAACCATGACTTAGACATCTTTTCAAGATTCTAACATGATTAGTTTCTGAGATATTGCTTGAAACTGGATTTAGCGTAATGGCTGCCTAATTTGCACATTTTATACTAATTTATTATTTTGATCCCAATTATACATTTTATTGCATGTGTTGACCATGAAAATTGTATGATAGACATTATTCTTAGGATTCTAGCTTTATTAGTTTTTGAGATATCGCTTATAACTGGATTTTCGGTAATGGCTGCCTAATTTGCATATTTTAGCATACTTAGCCCCAACAGGTTGAATGCAAACAACCGGATTTCAATAGGTCCATACTCAGAGACTTAAAAAATAACCATCGTGAAAAATCACCAGGGGTGGGGGGGGGGGTCTGGAATGACGGGTGGCATACGGGTTAGAATGACTATCTCTGGAAACAAACAGTCAGAGTAATCACTGGAGAAATTGTGAAAATAGGAAAGTGTCCCCAATTAAGCCTCCTGTTTTACCTGTTTGCTACGTCTTAGTCCTAAAAACGTGACTTGTCCAAACTCAGATCCTGTAGTTGTATGTTGACGTAACAGTAATTCGCCTGACAAAGTATTTATGTATTGAAATAATGTCATTCCCTGCGATTCACAAATAATCTGAGCTTTAGTCCATGTGGTTGATCTACAAAAAGAAAAGAATAGTTTGATATATTTGTTAAATGTGTATTTATTTTGAGCATGTATGCATGTTTTTTATAAAATTTTAATACATAGTATGTTTTTGATTTATAAAGTAAATATATCCTCAAATTGTTAAAGTATATTGTAGTACATACAGGAACATTCACTTACCTTTTTGAATAAAGATGCTGTAGCCCATTTTTTAAAATAGCTATTTTTTCTCGTTTAAAATCTAGATACTTTTCCGTTATAGCATATTCTAAACGTTCCATGGTAACCCCTATGTTACATGCACATTGCGATGGTGGTGGTAAAATAGTCAGACGGAATCCATTGTGTAATGTACCCGTAGATATGCGGTCGCCTACATCTGCTTTATATTCATATATGCTGTTTTCACTTCTCCTCCAAACTAGAAGAACAAATTTGTATTTTTTACATTTCGAGGGACATGCCTCGCCGTATTTAGTATGAAGAACCCCACCAGCATGAATACCTGTCCCTTCTTTGTAGATTATATGAGAGGCATTCTCAATATGGTGTTTGATTGTGTACTTATGTTTAAAACAATATTTTGATAAAGCTTGCACGAAATCTACCGAAGATATGTAAAATTTCCCTGAAACAGTTTGTTGACATACAGACTGTTGAAACAAAACCATAAGTTGCCTCTGTCTGTTTTCCAAACAGACACTGTGAAAAGAGATAGATGCGTTATGTAGATAAATAAATATAGATTCATGATATTTTGATAAAGGCAAAGACTGTGTTACATCAGTCAATTTTGGTTTTCCTAATGGCCACGCTTCTGAAGAAATGGTCTTCAAGTGAAATATGTTTTCTGTATTGCTCTTGTAGAACTCAGGGACACAGCTGAATATATTGTCTAGCATTGTAGTCACCAAATGTACAGTACCAAAAGCTCCACTCGGCGTGTTCAATTTGATGTTGCAGCTTTTCTGGCCCTCTATTTCCTGAGGCGCACAAACAAATACCTGGCATTCAATAGAATCGTCCATTGTGAATGATTCCTTAAAATAATAATCAGGATAATTAGTCAGCTCTAAGTAACTTGTTAGACATGAACCAGAGAAAAAAGCTGCGTAGATGTCACCATATGAATATCTCCTATGGAACACGACTAATACAGCAAATTGATTATAGCGACTATTGATAACAAAGTCTTGTCTACTTTCACAAATGGGAATCATCCTATCTGATTGATCAATTAAATTTGCGATATACATGCCACCATACTGACAATTATGAGGTGCGTCATCAACTATTATATGTGGACCATCATACGTAAACTTGACAATTTTCATCCTCGCGTTAGTTGTCGTCTCTGTTCCACCGCGCACAGCCTCCCCTCTTGCCTTGAATTTAGCGACACAAACAGTATTGCTTTGTTTGTTTGATGATATACGAAAGGAGTTTCGATCTATTGCGCACAATGGAAATTGTTGAAGTCCAGCTACAACTTCTATTTTTACATTCACCTTTTCATTCAATTGATGTTCTAGTTGGATAAAAGCAGAAAAAGTTCCCGTTGTTATTTTGAACGCTCCTGTTTTTGAATTGCTACTAAATATGCCTATATACGGCGATAAACGACCTGGTCCATCATGTATGACAAGTGTTGTATTGCTTTCGGCTGATGGATTCCATGACACATGTATTGCTATTCTCATCCAAGGATCAACTATCACATGCATGTATGATTTGTGTAACTCCACTTTTCGAAAAATATTGAGCCAAGACAAGTGTAAAACATGAGATGTATTCAAGTGCACCATTTGTCTTTGTGAAAATTCCTTAAGCCATTGGGGTCTGTATGTGCTGTAAAATAGAACTACATCATATTCCCTATATTTGCTTAGTGTAATATGGATATATGATTCTTTATTTGCTGTAATCATTGTCCACGGCATTCGTTTACCACAAAATACAGCATTGGTCTTTGTTGTAACATCCAGAACATTTGTGTTGTGTTCTTGGCATTTTTTTCGGCGCCATTCAAAATAAAATTTATTGAACTCTAAATTGAAGATAAAATCGGGATGCGTTTTAAGTGTGAGAATATGAACCATTGAGGACGTGTGTCTTCCGTTTAAGGCTACTACGCCACAGTATGTATATCTTGGTTTGGTTTTGTTGTTAATGAAGTTCACTGCTTCTTCCATTACGCAATTTGAAATTTTCCGTGACATACATAAAAACATGTACCTTCTCGTGTGTATAAGGTTCGATACTTTAACTTTGAATGTGCACGTATTGATGCTAGATATCATAAATTCTGCCCTCAATACATATTTATTATTAGCTATTCCAGTAATTAAGGTGATATTCATTACATTGGGGATGACAAAGGTAATGCAAAGCAGTATCAAAACCGAAGAGTATTTCATTCTGCTGCAGCTGGGCCTATTGCACCAAAAGCCTTTAAAAGACGTACCTAAAATGAAAACAAAATTGTTTTGTGAAAACAGTGTTATCCAACAACTGCTAGAAACCATACAAAATAAATAACGAACATTTAAATCCAACCACAATCTGTTTTAAAACCAAATAAATGTACCTGTGTCAGCACGTGGGACATTAAAATATTTTGGAAAAGACCTAAAACACATTTCTACATAAATGCATCTACATGTGGGACAGGTTAAGAAGCCGATGGACAAGCGCTATTTATCATTGAAAATATAAATGAAATCACAATAAATGTATTAGTTATATTTAGTTCACGAAAATTGTATACGAAATCAAATGTGAGGTGGACCCCAATTATTTCTGGTTTCTAATAAATGTATGTCACGATGTTATTATACAGGGTGGGAAGCAGCCTCTAATAAGCGATAATTTTCATGAAGATTAAGCCGTTAAAAAAGCCCTTTTATTCTAAAGTTATGATGTAATGATCTTAAGCGGTATGAATAGAGTTATAATAATATTTTGCAGCATTTACGGCTATAAAAACAAGAAATAATTACCAATAGCAAATTACAGTATAGGGCTTATAATATAAGCTCTACTGTAATTTGCCATTGATAATTAATTATTTATTGTTTTTATAACACCTTTTAGTGATCACATTTATTTTCAGTCTTTCAAAATTTATCGGAGCTGTATATATTGTAGTCACTCTACCCTATATGCTCTCCATTGTGGAAAAATTATAAGGTCAGCGAAAAAAATATGTATATACTCGGTGAATGTTTAAAAACATATTTATATTGTTTGTGCGCATCATTGAAAAATGACAAAAAATCGGTATTTTTTACAAAATTAATGTTCATCTTTAAACTCTGATAATTATTAGGTTAAATATATACAAAATATATTACACCTTAGTTTAATATCTTTTTAAATTAAGTCACCTAATCTTTTTTTAAAAGATCAAAAATATTTTTTAGAACATAACCGCGTATGATCTATTTTGATAGGCCTACACGCAATCATGGCCGAGATTAATAGACCAATGAATTCGTATTCTTTGGTGATCAAAGTGAGATAATTCTTTTAAGTAAACCAAGGTAATGCTTAACATGCATAATAAATCAAATATGAACATTGAACGCCAATGCGTTCTAATTTGAAAGACAAACGTGTTTGTACAACAATTGTAGCCTAAAGCGTCGAATTAGTCCCAGTATGCTTATCCCAGCAAACACAAAACATTTGAATAACATTTGTACAACGTCGACCCAACGTATTCGACGTTGGTCCAGCATTGTACATATACAGGGTAGTTGTAATTAGCCATGAATTCTAAGCCCGAGCTTACCCAGGATAACAAAATTATATTAGCATGCACAGTAATCTGCATGCTACAGGTATTCCGTGTAGTTGTTTGCTTACAAAGACTAAATAAATCTAAAATGTTATGTAAAAAATATTTTATTCCCACCATTTAGTTATGCATGGTATACAAATTTCATTGATTAATTTTATTTGTTATGAATTGCGTTTTCTACGTGATATTTATCACGATTTGGGGTCAAATATCAGTAGTATGTTAAAAATGCTCAAATTATTTTATGTATAATTATAAAAAAACATCATTGGGGATATTTTTTTCATAAAAAAAATTATACAAAATGTGATTTTCCATTGAAAAAAGTACTATGACTCACTGGGTTATAAAGATAACCAAGTCAAAATTAACTGATTTGTTGCAGAATGAAGCTTGTACAACGTCATATCATCATCTGTACACCATTCATTTAATCACGTATTGCAATGCCACTTAGATGGCCATTAGTGCCGAGAAGTATCGTTAAGCAATATTTAACTACTACTACTGCGCTACATTCATGTCGGCTAGTCTCCTGAGTAACAATAGTAAGCTGGTAACGCCATTCATCCCAAAGTTTGCTCTAATGTCAAACTTTTCTATTGTAAAACCGCTGAACAAACAAACAAACAAACAAACAAACAAACAAACAAACAAACAAACGAACGAACAAACAAACAAACAAACAAACAAACAAACAAACAAACAAACAAACAAACAAACAAGCAAACAAACAAACAAACAAACAAACAAATGAACAAACAAACAAACAAACAAACAAAAACATAAATCTCTTAATTTTCAATTATAATAATATTGTGATTTTCATGTATAGTATAGTGTACATACATGTACTATATCACATTGGTGAAAACACAATTAGTAAAGAAGATGAGCTCATTTGTCAAACTAATATCTGATTCACTCCTCAAAGTTGGTCTAATAAATTGTATTCAACAAATAAAAAACACTTACTTGTATATATATATAATTACGCTATATCATCCCTGTGCCTCAGAAGAAAAATCCATATAAACCGATTGCGTATCGCTTTAAAATCAAAAACAAGCTACCATGACGTACTGAGTTCGTCATGGAAACGTGAACTGAAGGATCTGCTGGGCACAAGATATTGTGTATGTACACGTCTCACCAGCCTACTTTTGTGACAGCCCTGTGAACTTAACTTATTGGTTATGCTAAATAGACAATCGAAAATGAATGATTTTCATGGTAACTGAGAAGAATTGATACGTGTCGAATTGCTAAACTTCACAAACACGGATCATTCACAATTGCCTAATCAATTTAGCAGATATGAGATATAACTCAATTTGTATAGTTATTATTAGGCTGACCTTCTCACGTGACAAAGTGTCAATCATCCATAATGTGTTATTACGTACATATAAATGGGACAAGTAATGTTAGATCACCTGTTCCATTAATTAAATGATCCGAAACCAGAAAAAACAACCTGATACTGTGTGAGAAAGTAAACCTACTATTTTTAATTAACATCACCCCATATTTTATTCACGTGCACGAACCTATACCATGCAAATGAAATAAATATTCCTGTTAACGTCACACCATGTGGGACCGCTAAATGGTAAAACATGTAAAGATACGCCAAATGTCATGAAAATTGGTTCAATATGAGAAAATCCGTTTATGACTAATAAGTCAGAACTTACTTTTTTACTATGTCAACAAAATGTATGTCTTTTTGTCTGTAATAAATATTTTATGCAAGCGTATGTGTTCTTACGAAATACACTGCTGCTGACCTTATAGTTAAGACCACAATTCAAATATATCCGTCTTATATCCTTCACGCAGACATCGGTATCCGGAATTCGAAGTTCAAGTTTCGAACTATATATTGACCTCGAATATCTCAATTAGTTGATGCCAGTGAGCGAAACAAAATTGAATATAGTATTTCAGCCGCCATTTTTGCGTGTAAAAACGGTGTTTCATTTTCATTGCAAAACCTACATTTCCGAAGTGATTTGTTTACAGATTAGTCAGCAGGTCGTGAAATACTAGTATTATTAGACCTTGGGCCCACCTGTACCCCCCCCCCCCCCTGGGTACTTTTGTAAACCATATTTTTTTTAACTTTATTATGTACCACGTTACTTTCAAGTGGTCTTCAGATTTTCTATGCATGGACAAGGTCACCATGCAGAGGTCATCGAGGTAGGGTACCCTTGACTCTTAGGGTGGTATAAAAAAAATAGGTCGAAATCAAAGCCAAGTACACATGGTGACATGGGTAGATGTTGGGTTTCATAGAGGAGTTATCCCAAGGTCATGGTAAGATCATCTCAAGGTCACAGTAAGGTCAAATCATCTCAAAATGGTTGAGACTACATTATTGGACAAGCACTTCCAATAAATCGGTCGAAACCCAACCTAAGTACACATGATGACATCGGTTGATGTTTGGTTCCATAGGGGGTTTACTCCAAGGTCATGTTGAGATCATCTCAAGTTTCTTCTAATTTTCTCTCCACAAATTTACTAGAATAACAATGTTATATGTGAGTAAAACATATTGAAAATAATAAGATTAAAGGGACATGCCTAGGTCAAAATCATTAAAAAATCGGTGATTTTATTTTAGCTTAATAATATGACCATATGATGTAAACATGTCCATAGACTAGAACTGCAAAAGTTTTTTAATTGTTGTGCTGCGCATTCACCAGTTAGGCTAGATATAGAGACGAAATTCCTGATTTCTAATTATTGACAACCATGTCAAAAATAAGAAATACGGGAATTTCGTCTCTATATGTAGCCTAACTGGTGAATGCGCAGCACAAAAATTTAAAAAAATTTGCACACCGATTTTTCTATGATTTCAGCCTGGGTAAGGGCCATTAATGAATGGTAATATTATGTTATACATCAGTGGTTCTAGGATTTTAGATAACAATGGTAACACAGATACAGGTCTATAATTATTTACATACATTTTATTATCATTTTTAAACAAAGGCGTAACCCTAACAATTTTATGTTCCAGAGGGACAATGCCCTGAGCTAAAGATAAATTCATCACATGAGTAAGGGGTTCAGTTACGTTAAAAAATATTGGTATGAGCAGGGATTGTGTTAAACCATCCCACCCAGCACTTTTTAAAGTATTTTCGCATTAGTTGCAGGCGCAATAAAAATTCTATCTGCGAAGTTTTTTTTATAAAACTTGTCGGATTTATATAAGGATTATTAGGTTTAATTTTACCTGCTAAATTGGAGACTATATTTATATAAAAATCATTAAATGCATTAGCAATGACTTTACTGTCCTGTACAATAGTACCATTTATTAAAAATTTGTTATTCATAGTACCTGGTTTCGATTTCCCTATGATATCTTTTAGAATCTGCCAGGTCTTTTTTAGATTGAATTTGTTATTTTCAAGCATAGTCACTATATAGATTGCAGAAAGAGTCACACTTCGCACTTCAGATTTAGTTAAGGATATGAAAATTCCAACACTTTCAAAATTACATATTTTGAAAGTGCATATATTTATGGATACATTTGAGAACAATATGCTACCCGAATTTCTTCCATGTATTTTTATAACAAACAGTCAAATACATAAATACCCTACTATACACGAACATCTCCAAATCTGCATACATCATACAGATATTCGGGAGTTAAGATTTGAAATAATATCCAAAAGTCCAAAATTAGTTTTTCTTCTAATTTTCTCCATTATAAATTTATTTTGTGACACTATCTCTTGCCTGTTATATTAGCACTATTATTGATAATATACATTGTATACTAGAAACTTTTCATGTCTTTCACATTCTGAAAATGTTACTGCACTTGCACACACAAAAAATGTATACATAATTATAAAAAATTGAAGCCACGCGACTGCACTCCTCACTTTCTGTAATATACTATCATGTATGTAATATGTATATATATGCTTCAGATAATAAACATTATTATAAATATTATAATAAAAAAGTAATGTGGACAAGGTCACTTTTGATGCAGATAGATTAAAATATTGGGCAGTAGGGACAATTAAAAATTACAAAGGCTCCAGGTAAAAAATGGTGCCCAGATAATCGTTATCAGAGTTCACATAATATCATTTAAGTCTATATTGTTCAGAGTGTATAGCAGTTATTGTGCGCATGTGTATACATACATAGGCCTACGTTTATGAATATATATGTGTATTTTATATATTATGTATTTGCATATCGAACTGTACGTTGTTTTCCATTGAGCTGCCCGGTAGACTCCGGGGACGGTTTTGTGTTGGGCTAGTGCTGGACCAGCGTGGTAGACGGTGGGCCGGCAATCTCCATCCTTTGGGTCGACGTAATTATATTTGCCGAATGTTTTCTGTCATTTACGAGGCGATGAACACGAACGTTGGGTCGATGCTGGTTTGATGTTGAGCCACCGTCTTAGACTGTGGACCGAAATCGAGCTAGCATTGGCTCGTCGCCTTTGCTTTCTCTGGAATGTAGACATATAGGTGCATGAAGGTTGTCAGAACCCAGTATGCTCGCGGTGTTTGGCCGATGCCGGTTCGGTGTTGGGCTAGCTCCATAGAGGATGAACCGGTTTTGTTTAAGCGTCCCGTGCTGCTGAATGAGTTAAAAGCGGGTCGATTGTGTTGCAGATTTAAAAGTTGTTGTTTTCTCGATTTTGCATAAACTATTGTATTACGTACTTTATTCGAATGAAATTAATATCATCATGATTATTTATACAGGGTGGCCCCTATGAGAGCGACACATAGTGTCTTAATAGGGGTCTCCCGACAAATCATCCTACATGTTAAATAAATTGTATTTCTGCTTATTATAATGTCGAATAAACAAGTCTGAGTCTATACGGAATACGGCGTTGTCTCATCGGTGTCGGCTTGATCACCGAAGTTAGGCAACGTGGCGCCCGGTTCATAATTGGATGGGTGACCGCCTGGGACTGCCAAGTGCCGTATACACTAGAACATCGTGCAGCGATGTCGTGTCGTGGGGCTCAGAAAACCACGTAAATCAGATGGCTCGTCTGACTGGCTTTGAGTTGGACATAAAAGAACCTCAATGGCCGTAGGCGCAGTTTCCATCCGGCGAGACCCCAGAAAATTCACAAAGTGGAGTACTTGGCATGCACATAAGGCTATGAATGATATCATGAATGATAACAGGCCTTGCTAAGTTACTCCCGTGGCGCGATAGCACAATAGTGCGTACTGCCACGTAATATATACAGATACAGATATTAATACACTAGGCCTACACATCTCGCTAAACAGTTTTGAGATAGAGCCGTCAACTTGAAAGTTTACACGTAGAGATCTATCAAAATAAGATAATTGTTACAAATCGATAGCTGAACAGTGGCAAATGGATTTTCCATAATTAATAGCCTAATTTAATCTACGTAGAAAGTCGATAATGCCATTATGTTGAGCTATATTCGTCGTACCTTCTCGCGTGTAGGAAATGACACATTAATTACCAGTATTATAATATGCACCCTTTATTAATATAGTTAAATACTGTATCGCTAAACTTCTGTTATGTTACCAGTGATCCGGACCAGTGATAAATCTGATGTTTTTGTCCCCCCCCCCCCCCCAAAAAAAAAAGGTTAGAGGAACGGACGACAGCCAGACGAATATTATCTCGACTAAATTCCCACCTCTACCCAAGGTGGCAGGGGATAATATATAAATATTAAGATTGTCCTTTAACGATTTAAAACAATAATAGTTTTGAATCAAAAGCGTCTAGAAAATAAACTATCTGTAACGTTTCTCTTATCTGTTATTAGAGCTATAAATTAGTTAAATTAATTAGCTCTGAAGAATGACACTGGACGTGGAAAAAAACAAGAATATTGTGGCGGTAAAATAATGCCGTCAACTAAAATTGGCCTTGATGCAGACGTATCTAGATAGTATCTATAACACCATCGTGGTATCTAGTTCACAATTCATTAACTAACTAAATTAGACGAGCCGTCCATTATGACACCTTTCCCAGTGTTGATTCAATGCTTGGCAGCGACGCTGAGCTAACATTGAACTAACACGGGGGATAGGTATGGTGTTTGCTGTGGGTATCCCAGCAAACATGCGATATTGACCCAACGTTGGTTTACTGTTGGCCTACAGTCTACGACGGTGGCCCAACGGTAAACTAACGTTGGGCCAATGTATCATGTTTGCTGGGATTGAATATCCTTCCGTTGCCATGTTGCCCTGATCACTTAATTATCAGGCGTGGTAAACAATCCGGGATAAGCAGAGTTATCAATTCTAACTGATGTGACTACTCAGTGAAACTATAGTCATGATAGTCATATCAATTCGCCCATTTGATTAATTAATAAAGTTTGCTGTGATATTCTCTTGAATTGAAGGATTCTAAAATCAATTAGGCCTAATTACCTGGCTGTCAAGGAAGTTTCCACCTATATTTGGTCTTAGGGATCCACTCTGCTACAACCACGCTTACCGAGGATTGTGAGATGAATGAGATGACACTACCCTCCAGACACAAGATTCTAAATTCGATCCCTGACGGTCTGAGGCCGAGCACATATTCTCAGTCACGGAGTATGTGCAATATGGCTGTATATTCCATCCAGTAGTTTTCGAAATCTGAACCGGAAACGAAGTGTTTGTCAAAACATCTCAAGAGGTCATAGTACAGAACCAAAAGACACAGCTAGGCCCTTAGAGGTGTTGTGTCTAACATGTGAATGCAATCGGACAAAAGTACCGGTAGATCCTGAGATATGCTCTGGAAAGTTAAAGAGAACGACTATTTATTTGAGGTAAAAAAATATTTTAACCTGTCCAGTATCCACCTGGAAGTGGCCCATATACCAAATAGTGTCATCGTATGTAACAGAGGATATAACATAGGATATATATCTCCCTCCGTCTCACCTTCTATTCAGTGACGGCGGGAGCTAAAAATGATTGTGTCGCTTTAGGATAAGACTGATATATTAGCATGATATCAGATATGAGAGACCTGGTTTTGAAGTAAAATAAATTATTCACACCATGGTTTTGAGGCTCAAAAGATTAAAAAAAAACATATTTTATATTATTTATATACCACGAAAATGCATTGTAGTACCAAGGTAATTAATCAGATTAAAATATACTAATTAGAAATAGGCCTAATTACATTTTTTTCTTTTTGAAATTCATTTATCAAAAATCAATATCAATGGTCTTAGTGAAACGTTTGCAATTGCCATGCTGCTTTTGGGGTAAAAATAGCAAAACTGCTCAGAATAATCAATTAGCATAGTAGCAAATTAGCACTCATTGCAATAAGAAAATGTACACAATGTTTCACGAACAATAAGATACAATAAGATACATGTAGTTTAAAAGCCCCTGGTCCTCGTGATGATCACCCAACATAGTCTTTCATCATTTTTAGCAATACTATCAGACCTGTCGGATATCCCACAAAAATGTTTCCATATATTATCTTTTTTAATGGCCGAGAATTGATTTTGTGGTCCTCATATATACTTTCATAGCCGAAAGATCCAACAATGATGTGCAATGACATTAGATTACGTGTATTTTGTACAGCCACATCTTTTAGCAGAATAATAGAACTATTTTAATTAGGTAAACTAGGCCTATATCGTTGATTTTTGTATCCAATAGATATATTTATGATGTCAGTATATATTTTGATTTCAGGATATGGTACTTTATTCGGATGATTTTACAATTTAACGTGAGTTTAAGTCAATAGTATTCATGATATGGTATTATAATTGCAATCTTTCATATATAAGATAATAAAAAGTACGTTTTAGTGTTTTGTTTTACATATTAAACTAGTGTTCAACTGCAAAATGCGCATGCCTGGGACGGTCAAGTGTAGGCCAACAGTTGCCTATTGAGTACAGATTGACGGCATTAATATAGCCACTGAACTGATTACAAGATACTACTTAAACGAGACATTGATCCAATGCTGTTTTAATGCTAGGCCAACGCTTGCGACGCTGGCCCAACATTGAACCAACATTGAATAAATGTACAATGTTTGAGAGAAAGTCCTCCTGCAGCTCCCAGCAAACACAAGACATTTGTATAACATTTATACAACGTCGGCCCAACGTTTTCGACGATGGTCCAACATTGCATGAAGTCATACAAATGTTTTTGTTTACTGAGTGTCAATACCAGCTTTTGGGGTCAAGCAGTTTCCAAATCCCCGCAGTAATACAGTCAGTTTGTTTGCAAGCCAGCGACCAAGTAGAAGTAAGGGCAAAGTGCTTTGAATTATTAACTCATAGATGTCGCTCAAGTATATATGAACTTGCTGTGATTTGAGAACTTGCTCTTAATGAGGCTTTGGGTATGAAACGCATATTTAGTATTATTATGGAATAGGGCCTTGGCCTACCCACGGGCACTATTGCCTTCTGGGGGACCCTTGTCCCGCGAATTTTGACAGTTGACCACACCTTTAATTTATGCAATAAATATTTGATAATCTACATGTACGCTAAAACTCAATAAAAATAATTGCAAATATTCTAGAGTGTCACAACATCTTGCAACCATGCTGGCCGCCATCTTGAAACATTAAAAAACATCGCCTGCTAGGTGTGCTACCGTTTTGCATTCAGATAGAATCCCTCTGTTACTTTCGAACTAATTTTTAACTGCAAGTAGTTCCAGTGAGTGCTAACTTGCATATTATTGTTATGCTAATTAATTATTCTGAGTAACAATTCTCTTTTTTTTATTGCAATATTTCACCCCAAAGCAGTATGGGAACTGTAGACATTACAATCTAAATTCTAAGATCTTTGGTCTCCGGAAACTGACTTTTAACAAACAAAAGAAAAGAAATGAATTACATGTAAATTGCTAAATAGCAGATTTTATTCTTATGCAAATCCATAGCATTATAATGCATTACCTCGGTATATAAAGTATAGAAAATATAGTTTATTTGAATCTCTGACTCATAAACCCATGGTGTAAAGAACTTAGTTTATTATTTAAAACTGAGCTCTCAGATATATTTCTACAAACAGAGTTTCTAGTAATTGTTGTTAATTTGCATACTGTATGCTCATGTGTCATCTCGATCTTAATCAAATCATAATTTGCATATTTTATGCTAAATACATGTTTAAAAGTCATACAGCACTTTGTTTATATATATATATATAGCCATCTTGTAAGCTAGATCTATCATTTTATGCTGAACTGTACAGAAAATAATGTCATATTATAGTACATTTTTCAGCAAGATGGAGATCCTCTTGAAAAAATGTGCAACACGGGGATTGCTAAGAATTCTTCAGTTTTTATTTAGATAGTATTTCTCTATAACTTGAGAAAAAAATCAGCTTTCTGTAATTTTGTTACAGGTTATAATATATTTATATTGCTCCTGAACTACTTCCATAACAGACCAGGGCTACCAACTGCAAACCCATATCTATAGTCAGATCATTCCGCGATCTCATAAATTAGCCGAATCTGTACTGCTGAAGGCAGGTAGAAACGTCACAATCGTTTCAAGTGAGTAAAATTTAATCACTTTCTCCAGTACCTGTAGGCCTATTGTTCAGCTTATTTTGGCGTCGATTACTCCCCCTCCTCGTTGCTAGTACAAATTTATTAAGGTTATTAATTTCTTCTAGGCATATAAAAATATGTACTAAAATTGTATTAAAGCCCTAATACAAATAAATAATTCCTAATTTTACTGCTGATATTGACAACATTTTCTAAATAATTCATATAGTGTTGCGTTGTATAAATATATTTATGCTGAAATATATCACCGTCAGTATGGATAGTTCACCGTCTGACTGACAGTCGTGTTCAAGCGGTGATTGGTCAGCATCTGGGGTCATCTCCCTCCCATCTCACCGCACCGATCAGCTGTAAATGATTGACAGATCAGACGCTGGCAGTGTTATTTCGCGAGACTGCAAAGGACATCACTTTGTTTGCAAAGCCTCACTTTGGTCGGGAGTCCTGTTATTAGTGTAGTCATTATAGGGTTTAACTATTTTTTCAGTAGGATACTAGCTGTCCAGCTAACTTCAGAATTCAAAAAATTAAAATGGCCGCCAAAAAATAATAGCGCGAACAGTTGCTTAAAAAAATAATCACTAATATAAAAAAGTTGCCATACTGTATACTGGCCTTTGGCACTCCCAATATGAACACAAAAAATACACCTTTTTGATAAGGAGCTAAGTTCAAAATAATCTCTTAGATGGATTATATCTCTTAGATGGATTACAGAAGCGCAAAACCTTTCATATAGTACACTCCCTTGTGTCACAAAAAAAGCCGTCGTGGGATTTTTTGCGTAATTATTGCCACGTGATTTTTTGCGAAGATTATCAACTGAAGTTGACAAAAAATTATCTTGGCATTTTTTGGGGGGCCATTTATGACTTTCGGCCACCCATAATCCAAAATGGCTACCAAGCGACATGGTTTAGGGGCTAGGGTTACGTAAGCGTCTGTCATTGGTTTTCTGATCAACTAATCAGCACATGCAATATACCATAATAACAAATAATTGAATTCTCGTTCTAATAATACATGACCCATTGCGGTAAAAAATTGTGAGTAAATAGTTTTCTCCCCGCATACGCTCAAACATTTTTTTTATTATAAAATAATCCAAATGAACAGCATAACAACCTCTCAGCATGGTCGAAGAAGACAACATGATAAATCGTAGTTATTGGACATATCCATATCTGGCCTTAAATGCTCACTGTAGTCACGCGCCCAACCAGCACGACGTAGTGCCCAGTGTTGAATGCATGCTGACCAGCGCCTGCGACGCTGGCCCAACATTTAACCGACGTCGGGTCGGTGTCAGCGTGTGCTCTGTTGAGACACTGACACCAACATAAAACATACACAGAGCACTGTGCAGCCTGTTCCAACCAGACACAGACGGCACGCGTGTATCAAAATGCGGACAGCTCTCCCAGCAAACACGAAGACTTGACCCAATGTTGTTTCAATGGTGGTCCAGCACCGTTGGCGATGGGCCAATATTGAAACAGCATTGGGTCAAATCCTCGCGTTTGCTGGGCTCCACACAGGTGTCTGTCTACACCCACCCCTCCCCCACCATAATATTCTCGCCAGCCGATCAGGGTACTTTTAGCAAGACAGCCGGCCAATCACAAGCTTACTACAATCAAGGAGGTTGAAACTCTTTTCAACCTCCTTGCTACAATACTTGAAATTGAGAGCGGGGGACATATGACGTCAACCATCTGCAAATTCTAACATGCGAAGTAGCAATGTCTAGGGTGGGCAGTGTACATAAAACACTGATCAGTATCGACCAGCTGTTGGCCGGCGCCGGCGACAGTGGATCAGCATTGATCCGGCATTGGGTTAGTGTCGTGCTGACTTGTAGTGGACTGAGACATCAGCCAGAAATTGTGATGAACATAGAATAAAAACCAAATTACGGCAGAAAAAATATTGTAAGAAGTTTTTAATAACGTTACAACCATGTCAGAATGTCAAGGATTTGCGTGAGGTATATATTATTATATTATATTATATTATATTATATTATATTATATTATATTATATTATATTATATTATATTATATTATATTATATTATATTATATTATATTATATTATATTATATTATATTATATTATATTATATTATATTATATTATATTATATTATGTTATATTATATTATATTATATTATATTATATTATATTATATTATATTATATTATATTATATTATATTATATTATATTATATTATATTATATTATATTATATTGTTAAATTAATTGTCTCTTTCAACTATAATTGTCTCTTTCAACTATATGTCTCATGAGTATATTCATGGTGTTTTTGTACAGGCTGCAGTGTTTCAATTATGCCAGTGAGGCTTACTTACTAGCTTTGCCCGTGCAGAGCACGGGTCAAAGCTAGCGTCATATAAAATTGTATATGTTTTTAGGCCGTGCCTACGGCCGGTAGCCTATTAAGTTTATTTTGCCTGAGTTTGTGTGCTATTCAGGGGAAAGATTGGTGCTGTGTGCGGAAAACGGTTGACATTTCTGTACACAAGTCCTTATGAGCATGTGCAATATAACGTTTGAGGTTCCTAGGTTAAGTATATTATCGTCTTTGAAAAGTGTTTAGAAAAATATACCATCACGGCTAAATATAGTGATTAGAGCTTAAAGGGTTTTGGTTTGCATAATGTAGGCCCACCGTCGCAGACAGTGGCCCAGCATTACATCAGCATTGGGCCAATGTATCGTGTTATCTGGTGTTTCTAGTGCCGGGATAGAAAGCTTCACCCACACAGTCACCCCCAGGCAGCAGTTGGAAAACATGTACAATCACCCAATGCGGTTTAATGTCGGGCCAGCGTCGAAGACTGGGGGTCAACATTGAAACAGAATTGAAGGGGTCAGAACAAAACCAAGGGTAAGTCAATTTTTTAGCTATTTGAGTTTAGGGTACCATAGGACAAAAAAAAACAGTATGCCATGTGTCTACCACAACATATCATAAAAATAACCAATTTTGAAGACATAAGCGGCCATTTTGTTCAGGACAAAATCATGGCTAAGTCAGCCATTTTTGTCCTATGGTACCCCAAACTCGAATAACAAAAAAAAATTAAAATGACTTAGCCTTGGTTTTGTTCTCACCCCTTCAATTGGGTGAATGCCACGTGTTTGCGCGAAGTATACAGCAGACCCAGTGATGGATTAATGTTGGGCCAGCGTCGTAGACGATTGACCGACATTTAACCAGCAATGGGCTGCGACGCTGGCCCAACATTGAACCGTCATTTGGTGGGTAGGTCTATATTCTCTGTTCGAGGTACATCGTAGGCAAGTATTGAATGAATGTTGGCCAGCACCGGCGATGGTGGTGGAAGGAATACGCGTTGAAGATATATTTTAACTTGTCTCCTTAGTTCTTTCCTAAATTATATCAGCGATTTTATTAATGAACAATCTCTGATTATATCCTGAACAATTAGGATTCTTCTGGCCCATGAAGAAGATCAATACACTGTTATGTTTAGAAAATATTAAGCCGATTTTGTGTCTATATTACTCAAACAGACTAAAGCGAGGCTTCAGAGTTCGGGAACTCCTGTTCTAGTTTTATATAAAATCGGATAATTTTCTTATCGTGAGCCAGATCGATTTATCCCCCAGTAATAACAAGGGAAATCACTAGAAAAGATTTTAAATTGCCGCCAAAACCGAATGGACACTAAAATGTAGGTTGTCGGGCTCGTTCAATTTATGAATGCTAATTATCATCCTCAGTGCTTATTTTTACTAGTTTAAGAATAATCTGTATCCAAAAAATTATGTTGTTTATAAGTATATCAAAAAGTAATTCAAGATGGTTGCCAGCAAGTAGAAACACTATTTTAGATGAATTCTATATACATGTCTGCCATTGAGAGTCACACATAACTATATGAATGTCATTAATACCGTTTCTGTTATTTTTGTCTATTATGCACAAATAATACAACATCAGATGCAGCATAAGATAACTACAAGCACACAATCCTATTGACAATTTAACAGAAAAATATTTAAATGATCAATCCATCTTTGTAAACATGATTCTACAGTTCCCAAGATCGCGCAATTCAAGGTCTATTGCTTCCTTGCATGAGCACCGCCTGGTGTCACAAGCGCTCTGGGCTGTGGCCCTACGGTAGTGGTTAGCGCTGCTGCCTTTCACGCTTTCGAGTTCGGGGCTCGTTTCTCGGACTCGGCGGTTAGAAGGAAAAGAAAGTTTCTTCCCCATCCACTAGTAAAACTCAGTATTGTGGGGAGCCTCTGTGACCGAGAGGTAGCGTTATCGGCCTCAGACCTCCAGGGTTTGAATTTCGAATAATGTGTCTGGAGGGCAGTGTCATCTCACCATCCTCAGGAGGTTCTCCTGGCCCAAGTTAGCCTGCACAAAAGTGGCCTAAAGCCCGATTCATTTCATTTCATTTTTATCACAAGCGCTCTCTCAGTTCTTCTACTACTTCAGGAGTTGGATAGAGTGTCATCCTGAAAAGAAGATAGCTCTAGCTACGTCTTGAAGAAAACTCCACTTTCAACGGAAGAGGCTGGGTTTGAGTGGCCGATTGGATGAATAATTCTTACTTATTAGCAGGAATATTGTCTTATTTTGGGTCTGTGTTTCACGTTGGGTGTCGGGGGCGTCTGAAAAATAAGATTTAAAAAAAATAATTTTAAAAAGTTTGAAAAGGTAGAAGTTGGATCGCTGGACATTCTGCCAATGTGATTCTGGAGGCCTGTATTGTTTTCTTTAAATGAGAGCTATAATTTGCATTCCTTCGCTCCATTGCCACCAATTGATAATGGTGCTTCAGAAGTGATGGCATGATATAGGAACAGTTTTTTCGTCCTTTAGTTTCTCCTAAATGTGGTACTCTCAGTTGTTGTAGATTGCACGACAAAATTTCTGCTAGTAGGGCCTACCATCCTTTGTTGATGTTTCCGCATGACAATCACCATGATCTAGATCTAATCTTAAGCAAAGTAACTGGAGTAAAGTCAGAATGTCATCAGTAATTCCTTTTTTATGCATACAGCGCATGACGTCTACAACATACTGGGACTCCTCGGGTACGATGTGGATTGAAATAAGAGGTACCAGGTTGACATATAGTCCATAATGAGCATTACTCATGTTTTGAATATGTTCTCAAAGTCTTTTCGGTAAACAAATAGTGATATTTGTATCAATAATACATCAGACTTCACAACACTGACAATACCCATTAAATAGCTACGTTTCTATTCACATTCCCAACCTTTTTGTCTGGTAGCTGGATTTACTTTTCTACATCAAACATATTGGCGAAGGTGAGAGCCTTCACTGTTTTGACGTAGATTTGAACGGCATAGCTGGTTTATTACTGAACCAGTCAGAAACAAGTCGTTGGTTAAAGGGACTGGCCCAGGCTAAAATCATCAAAAAATCGGTGATTTTATTTCGGGTTCTTAATATGACCATATGATGTAAACATGTACATAGACTAGAACTGCAAATTTTTATAATTTTTGTGCTGCGCATTCACCAGTTAGGCTAGATATAAAGACGAAATTCCTGATTTATAATTATTGACAACCATGTCAAAAATAGGAAATGCGGGAATTTCGTCTCTATATCTAGTCTAACTGATGAATGCGCAGCACAAAAATTATAAAAATTTGCAGTTCTAGTCTATGTACATGTTTACATCATATCGTCATATTAAGAACCCGAAATAAAATCACCGATTTTTTGATGATTTTAGCGTGAGCCAGTCCCTTTAAGAAAATCCAGGATATATTCATGTCATAATAACCCAAGAATGGAACATAAATACTCAAGTACTCAAAGCCGTAGTACCCCTCAATCTAATTACATTGTATAGCTATGCCAAAAATACACCAGAAATTCCCAGCTGTGCAAATTGGATTGTGTTTCATACCTTCAAGAAAAGGCAACAACAATTAACATACGCATGATAATGAGGTGTCAGTGGTTGTCAATGAATATCCTATTTTTTGCTGATGCACACATTGATTGATACCTGGTGTGGGGTGACGTCATGACATGAAACGATATTACGACTTAAACGGTTTCAAAATGTGTTCATCATAATTAATAAACAAGATACTGTAATATACTTTAATTTCGCGAGTATGAATTTTCGCGTAAACCCGATTTTTGACCATATCGCGGTCTTTTAATTTCGCGTAAAAGTAATTTTAAAGCTAATTTTTTGGGTCTGGAGACATGCAATCGTTATCGCGCCGTAACGACTGTCACCACATTTCTCGACTAGTAATCACTAAGCCTATGACGCAACGTCGTCTGTATAAACATAATATATGGTCACCAATTAACTGGAGGGGGTGTCTGACCATTGAGGCTGATGCACTTGACACGCGCTGCTCATTAACCCTATCAATCCAACATGTTATCATTTAATTATTATTCTACTGCTGATTTACTACATGTGTCGTTTCAGTGAAATATGTCTATATATATTTGACTTTAATTTGTTTTTAAAAATGCTCATCGTATCTGTTTGATTGTGGGAATTTAAGGTAGCTATATCTGTGCACATATTTGTGTAATATTTGCATACATTTAGGAGTAACTACTGTCACTTAATTCAGAAACTTAGAAAAACACATGCCAAGAAACGCGTCCACAGCTCCCTAACATTGAGTCTGTCCCTGGTGAACATAACGCGTTGATCCGGTGTTGGGGAAATGCTGGCCCACTGTCTTCGACACTGGCCCAGTATCACGCCAACACTGGATCAACGTCTCGTGTTTGCTGGGTGACCACCCCTCAACTTGACATAGAAAAGATCAACGTTGACATCAAGACATATATCATTAAACCCCTTCATGCCCGCTGGTTAATAGGAGTCATCGAACAAATCAAACAGAAAACACACGTATTATCAAGGCCTTTGTAAAAGCAGGTTTAGAATAAAAATAGGAATAAAATAAAAAATATTGGTATCAAGTTATGTTTTTGTCATAATAAAAATATATTTCATATGTTGTCATTCAGCCGTTGTCATTCAACTTTCACAAGTTAGCGTGACCATCGCATGAATGGATTACATAACCACGGTCGACTGCACAGCGTCAGTCACACCCTTTCAAACCCACTCCCAAAGTTCACGAAACACTTAATGTGGTGAACAATATTTCGCTTGGAATATGATTTCGCGCTCACGATCCTTGCGCGAAAATTTATTCCACGCGAAATAAAAGTATATTACAGTAATGAGTGTGACAATATGACCTGATCCAGCAACAACAGGAAAAATAAAAATCACCCCAACACACAGTCTATCAGGAGACAACAACTCCAAGGAGCAAAACGTTAGCATTTTTACATAATTACCCGTGTGTATCCATCAACGACAACAGACAAGTGCCCCTGAACATCCAGTCTAAGAGTGGATATAATTTATTTGAACATGTGTGGTCTTATTTAAGAATCTACCCGAAAATACAACTTCATATTTTTAACTCAAATAAAACTAGATTAGCTAAATGATATCACAGTTCGAGCTTTTTTAAACCGTGTTTTTTAATACTTGAAGTACAATAAAAGTAAAATAGGAATTACATTAGATAGGCCTAAAACTCTCTGTCAAATGCAAAATTGTGTTTGGTTTAGTATTTTAGTTTAATGATCACCTTACGTTTGCATCTCGATATTTTATTAGATATTATTAATTATGATGACTTTAGCTCACAAAATTTAAAAGGGGAATTCGTAAATTGTGTGATTTTAATGCAATAACTGGTTCATTACATTATCATTAGTGCAGCACCAAAGAAAGCTGGGAATCATTCAGATATGCGAACATTTATAAAAACAAGAAACTATAAAGACACGTAGATAATTGCCACACAAACAATGCTGTGATAAGTGTTGCGAGAAATTTAGAAAAATATGAATAAATGCAAAAAACATATAAACGAGAATAAAATTCGCAGCTCATAACATACCACCGAATAAAGTAGGCTTCTAAATATACCTTTTTCGCGATTTGCAATTTACCATACAATGCGGCATACAAATTTCTTTTTCAAAATTTCTCATATTTAAGCGAAAAATAAAAATTCCATTGTAATCAACGTCTTCAAAGTACATGCAGTTTATAACGAGGTATTATATTAAAATCTAGACCTATTTTTTAGAATATACAAATTGACAATAATTGCTAGTAAAAATGACTGATTTCCAATGCGGGCATTGGCAGCCATTTTGGTTTTGACAGCTTGATAACATTAAACGTAAAATAACTATTCCAACGTAATCAGTGTACGTAAGTTTGTCCGAAATAAGATGTATTACATTAGATTCTATGCCCATAATGTCAAAAGGTATTTTTCACTGATTGTTGTTTGGACCTCTAGATGACCTTGAGAAATAAAATAACTATTTGATTGCAATCAGCTTCTTCAAATTAGTTTTAAATGAGGTATTAAACTCAATTCTAGACCTGATAATTCAGAATAACACAAATTACAATTAACCATGCAAACGATCGATAGTCGCTTGTAAAAATGACTGATTTAATGTCGGATGCTCGCAGCCATCGTGGTTTTAACCTCTATATGAACTTGAAACGCGAAAAAACAATTTCAACGTAATCAGTGTCCCCAAATTATTTGAAAATGAGGTATTACATAAGATTTTTGGGCTGATATGTCAAAGTATGTCTCCTACACTGACATTTAATATTAGTGGTGATTGTAATCAGGTAATTTAATAGCAAGTTATATCGATTATTGAATGATTCTGTAATTTATTGTACCGGTACATGTTGTAAATGATCAAAACTCTAAAAAACAGATTTGCAAACAAACAAAATATTTTAATGATAATAACAAACAGTCCACACAAAACATGATAATGACACTACTTATATAAATGTAGTTATTAGAAAAAATATCAGGACTTATAAGGAATTTATCTAAAAGGTCTATGAGAAAGGGACTCTACTTAGATATACCTTTACCAGTTTACCAATGAAAATGATTACAAAACATAATTAATAGAAAACATATTAACCCTTTAAGCCCTCACGATGCATTAGCAATTTTATTTTATTTTTCACCTACTTCAAGTCATCTTCATCCACTACAAGTCGAGAATTGTGACAGCAATTCTCGGCTTGTAGTGGATGAAGATGACAATGGTAAAATCAAGCTTGAAAGGGTTAATACACTACAAGATATCTGTGATACAAATACTAACACACAATTTTAGGCCACAATCATGAGTATTAACATTTATATGAATAAAATATATACATACATTTATATATAATTGTAAACTATATATGTATATACATCTTATGTCTCTCTATATATAATATATTTATCAAAATATATACATGTAGCACATAATTCCGTGATATGTTCAGCTGCAATTGAGTAAATATATGTCACCCTAAGAAATGACATTGTTATGTACTGTTGGTAGTAATATAATGATGTATGCAGAATTTTAGATACCACTAATTATATAAACAAAACAATATTCTTAATGAACATGATGAAAGCCTATTTCAGATATTAACAATGTATTATGTATAATCAATATCTTTGTTTTAACAGCAGCTACACCTGTCTTAATTGAACAATTACAAACATCATTACCATAGATCTTGAATTGCGATCTAAACAGCATTTTCCATTAAAAACATTGTAAATTGGTGTACATATTGTGATGCAAGTTGTTTTATCTGGAATAATATATATTTTGCTGCAGATAGATATACATGTAAAAAATAAATATTGTCCAAATATGTACTGAGAATGACACATTCTGTCTGGTATTACTGGAGGTAGCATTATTACATTTAAGCTCAAAAAGTAACAAATAAATCGATATCATTCGTCGACGAATCATGTTGCAGCTAGTGAAATATCTCAGAAAAATTTATAATGACTTTCTCTTTTTTATACATTTGGTAATCTATTTATTCTAAGCAGTGTATTGAGCTGTATTTCACAGACATATCGGGATTGGCAACGCTGCCACTAGCCTTGAACAGGTGATGTTGCAGTACTTAGCAGCTTGACACACACCACTGATTCCAGCTTCGGATGCCAACTGGCCAACATCAAAGCAGAACAGTGGTCTGACATCGTGCGGTCACTGGTGTGTAGACTTTCCAACAATGAATTGATTCAAAATAATTTGCACAATTTGAAATCATAAAACCTTGATTTTCCAATTTGGGATCATAAAACCTATATTTTCCTTAGGCCTACTATAACATTGACGAAAATGTGTTGATCAGCTTTAGGTTGTATTTAAATACGACAGTAGATGATAAACAATATTATTATGTACATGTACAAATGTAGGGTACCAGTAAAGAATTAAAAACACATATTTGTAATGGCTGTAGACTCGTAACATAGGTATTCAATTTCAAATGAAGCGGAAAGAGCTAACTAAGACATCTATGATGATTTTAAATTGAAAAAAAAACCTTCAGCCTCCATAGTAGAGAATATGTTATTCACCCTACATGAGCAAATGCGTGATCAAGATATGCTGAAGGCAGGTCGAAATGTCGCAATCAGTTCACACAAATTCCGAAATGACTGAAATGTAATCACTTTCTACTTCAAATGGTCACCATGGTTTATAAAAAAATATATCAGCATTATAAGGGTTAATTGAGAGGATCCCCACATTGTTATGATCAATAAACTCTCAATTATGCAAACATGCACTTCGATAAATTGTTGCACAGAAAATACTTAAGAGTTGACATAAATGTTTCAATGATGAAATAAATAGCTTAATTGTCTGCTACAATCTGATCACATTATATGGTCCCCAAGTGAATAAATTATTTGCAAATCAACTTAAAAGTAAACTGGTTAACTGGGGCATGGTCATGGAAAAATTTGTTTGAAAATTATTGATTAGCAATTTTCTTTACCAAGTGGTAACTTGCTCGACATACTAATCATTGATGTATAAATATTTTGCAATTAGAAATTTGACTAGCAAACGGGCAGCATTGCATAGCATTTCGCTATGCAATACTGAACAATTTTTTGCCTGATGGTCAGAAAAGAGTCAGTAGTTTTTTCATCTTTACTAATACCGGCACCTAATAATATTGTTTTTTCGTCTGCAACAATAATAAAAGGTACCATAACACAACCAAAACAATTTTATTATCATAAAAATGTATATTGATTGTAAAATTGAAGTTTATGTTCTCACATTTGGCCAAATATTTGGGCTCCAATCGAAAAGCCCACATATCATCGACCACGAGATGCTGAACCACTGTTTTGCTTTGATGTTGGGGCAAGTCTACGACTCTGGTCGAACATCTATCCAACAGTGACAGGGCTAGAAACCAACTCATTAGCTCTTCTTTTTTGGGAGTACTTGCCCCCCCCCCCCCCCCATCCCCCCCCACCAATTTATTCCTTGCCCGACTTGCTTAATTGAATAACTTGCCCATTGTGCCCCTGTCTGTAATTTTGTACTTTCCCCACCCAAAATTGTTTGCCCTGGGTAATTGGGCAAGCATTAGTGTCGAGCCATGTGGCCTCAATTTTTGTGTTCACTGGGCAGCAAATACCAATCGGCATCCGTACCTGGAATCAGATGTGCCTGACACCACTAGAGCTGAGCCATGGGCCACTGCACAATGATGTCAGCCTGTAAATAATTTACCACTGGCACATCTTATGATGATTTATTATAGTCAATACCATGAGTGCCATGACTGTGTAAAAAATATTTTTTAAATTATACAATACATACATGTATGTATCACTATATATTATGATGTGATTTGCAACAATATACTACATGTAACAATCTTTTTTTTCCTATAATTATTTCGGATTACCAGTAATTATGTATTCATACAAATTATATAAATTCACTATTTTCAACCTTGAGCTTAATCTACAGTGTATAAATATATAGAACATGTGCAAGTGCACAGTGGGAAAAGGATATATATATATATACATTTCCTCAATTACTGTCCATTATATCATCCACCATGTTTTCAAGGTTCACCAGTTTATCATGTTCATGATGCAACAGTAATCTCCTACAATTAACACCTGTGCACAGTGCGTGAGTGAGTGAATACATGTATAATACACGCACTCCCCAATCATGGCATTATCGCGACAGAAGTAAGCCTTAAGTCGGGACTTTTCGCCCTGCTCTTATCAAATGAATTCAAGGGTTCCGATGTTGATTTGACACTAGTGTCCCAATGCCGCAAACATTGAAACAACAGGCCAGTTTTTCATTTTGTAATTTTGTTATAGCACATGCCTCTCATACGAGAATAAGACAATGTGCCAACTCAATGCTGGTTCACTGGGGACCAATGGAACAAATATTAGCTCACTGTTGAGCCAAACACCTCTCACCAGTGTGGCAGAGTGCCACATGATCCCGGAGACAACAGCAGTATGTTGTTGTGATTCTGCCTACACAGCCAGCCAACAAAGACATTGAACCAACTAATGTTTTTTGCCCACCGTCTTTGAGGTCGGCGCAACATCAAAACAAAATTGGGTCAACATCTTGTGTCAATGTGTTTTTTAGGCATTCCATAGGACTGAGATTAGTAAAAAAGATATACAAAAAAATATCCTAAAACACTACAAGAAAAGAGCTCTTGTAACAACATTCTGGCTTAAAAGTGTCGATATCAGCCAATATAGCTGTTTTAGTATTCATTCCGTTAAATCTAGGCACAATGCTATCCACTTCATAAACCTAGCACTGTATTGTGGAAATTAATTTGTCAGTAAGAAAAAAATAAAATATATGGCAAAACAATTTAATTGCTAAAATTTTACTATTTTTTTATAAATGTATTAACATGGATGTCTAGAGTGGTCTCAGATACATCATAGAAACAGCTTATTTTGAATGTAAGTTTCTCTTGGGTGTAAAAATTGGGCCTACTCAATTAGGGATCCACTGGAGTCTAATAATCATAAATGTCATCATAATATTACCATGATTAATGATCATAAATATCATGATGACAATTATGATTACCCTTGTTACAACCAGCCCTTTTTTCACTACTTGTACCATAACAGAACCATGTAATTTTATTTTTGCTAATATGTTTTGCAACTAAGCAATTTGTTTACTGGGAACTTTTTGTTTTAAGTCTTGATCATGATATCAATAAATTGTAAATTTAAAGTAAAATCTGTAGTGAGATAACACCTAACACCCATCGCTATTATATGGATAAGTATAACCATCATATATTATACAGGGTATTGTCACCCATATCATTATAATAAGAAATAAGGAGAATCCCGATTTCAAACATTCATCAGTAAAGGTCAAAGAAATGTCATATCATCAAATTCATAAGTGGGATTGGGATTTGTATGATTAGCACCCTTCTGAAACAGCTCTCTCACAAGTTGTGACTTCTCTTTTTCCAGTTGACCTATTCTATCACATTTCTCAGTCACTTCCTGGGTCAACTGTTTATTTTGTGATTTAAGTCTGGCTATGATCGAATCATGGCTGTTCAGGTCTTCACTTCCAGGTAGTTTCTTGGGAGAATTACCCACCTCTAAGTTCATATGATCCGGTAGAGCTTTGCTATTGTTATCAGTGAGACGGGACAGCTGCAGTGTTAGTTCTGCAATATGTGTTTCTAGAAGATTAAGACGCTCCTGGTTAGCATCCAAAGAATATTTTTGTGTATCAGTCAATCTGCTAATATTCCTCTGTTTATCTTGAACACCTTTTATTTGCTTTGTCAACCAAATACGAGATCGTTCGACTACCTCCAGTCCTTGAACAAAAACAGTCTTCTCTTGTTCCAACTGTTTCATTCTTGTGATCATTGAGTTATCTACACCACTGGAAAGAGTATGGCGTCTATCAGCCCTGCCCCTACGCTCAATATTCCTTGATAATTTATCAGTAAATGGATCAGTTCTCTCATAACCTTTAATCTGTGAAACAGATGCAACAGAAGAGCGATCAGCACCATGCATACGAACATTTGTGTTTGGTACATTTTTGACAGTCGAAAAGTAATTCTTATTTTTCTCATGATTAGGCCTGTTGGATTCCATCTGCTGTACTTGTGTTGGTCTTTCATTTTCTAGTCCAGTGTTGGACAGTATTGGCATTCCTGTACTTTTAACCATGGCATTATTTGGCTTGACAGCAGCTGTAGTGGGATGCTGTATTTTGGTGCTAATGACAGATTGTTCAGACATCATCATATTGGGAAAATTATGTATTTGTTGCAATGGCCTGTCACGAGAAGCTAAAGTGATATGTTCATTCTGGGCTATCACAATTTGTGATGGTGAATTATCTTTCTTCATTTTGTGAGAATGCATACTTCCATGACTCACACTTCTTGGTCTACTTGAGAATTCTTCAGATGTCAAAAAAACATTATCTGAAGCTGGCAAAGAGAAATTATCTTGATTCTGAATGCTTAACTTTCCACTCATAATTTCATCATGTTTATTGTACTTAACACTGGTCACATTGTTTCTAGCACTGGAAGTAGGATTCTCACTAACTGTATGCCTATATATGGGTCCTGCATAAGATGAATCAACCAATTTTGTATTTGAATTGCCTACATTCCTGGCAAGATTACAAGGTCCAGCCGCGGTTTCAAAGCAGTTGTCGCTGACAGAGCCATCCTCGGACTCTGCAGTGTTCGGAATAGCAAGTTTATTTCTAGATCTAACATTTTCATGTCCGCCCTCATTGTTCTGACTAGCCGCAACAGTAGGCTTAACAGAGTTAGTGGCAGTGTAAGTGTTACTTTTAGTAACACTGCCACGGTGGTGATGCAGGTCATCATGGTTTTGATAAAGTTTGTGAGGACGATGATGATGTGAATGAGGTTGAGTCTGACTCTGAGAAAGAACAGGAGCCTGACTGCAATGAGGCTGAGCCTGAAGCTGGTTGCCCTGTGAGTGTGACTGAACATGATGATGCTGGATATGATCGGATTCTGAATGAATAACGTCTGCTTCCGAATCCTGGATTTCAGATAAATGTGTCACTGCTGGCAGGCCCAGGTTTCGTCCGCTAGTACTTAACAGGGCTAATTTCAACCCCGATACAAATAGCTCAAAACTGAGCTTTCCATTAGGCGGTGAAACGTTTCTTAACGCGTCTATGATACCCTCTGGCAATCCACTTTCACGTTCACAATTCCATCTACTTTCAATATCGCTCAATCTGATGTACCCTCTTTTACTCTCGTCTAGCACACCAAAAAGAGTTTTTAATGAAACAAGAAACTGACTCGGTAGGCCATCAAAATTATTTTTAGAAGCAAAAGTAGTAGCCATTGTTGTTATACGTATATTTTTCCGGTAGACAAGATCTAAATAATGATCATCATTTCCCGAATTTTAAAATCTAAACATTGGATGAGTCAATCAATGAATCAGTCAGCCAGACAGTGAGTAACTGAGTAGCTGTCGGTGCAAACCGCAGCTGTTGGTAACGTCTTTCCCATGGACTTACATGTATTATGGCCCATACGCTTGGGCCTCCCAGCATTCTTTAAATGCAAATATCTATATAAACCTGTATATTTTTTTAATCATCATGACATACTCCATCAATACGAAAAATAAAAAAGGGTGCTTAAACATGTTTTTTCTCTATTTTCACATGCAAATGTAAGGTCCTATAGGTCGTACGCTCAATATCGCGAACCACGTTTTTCGCCATTTAAAAAATATTTACTGGCTGAAATTAGTTTTTTTACTTCTGTCCAACTCACTAACATATCCGGCAATCTCTAGGTATAATTTTTGTTTGAAAATTATTTTAACTTGGGAGATCCTTTCTTTGTTATGTATCCTACCGCTTTTCCCGAATTTCACTCAATATCGCCCACCGCTCAAATGATGAATGACTTGCACCTGTCATCATACATGACCAAGAAATCAGATCAGGGTCCCGTTTTATCAACATGAAAAGATACGAGCTCGTATAAATAGCTCATTTGCATATGAGGATCGTTAAAATTCAACGAGTGGGTCAGAGTGCTCGTATCCTCCCTATACATGTTAAAGAGGGAGACATACGAGGAAAATCAACGAGGTTCTATATTCTCGTTAGTGGCAGGCCAAGGTCACAAGAATTACGAGATCTCGTATCTTTTCATGTTGATAAAACGGGGCCCAGGATCAGACGATGTAAAGTATTTTTTGCCGAATATTTTTTAAATGGTTCGAGATATCGGGCGTATGACCTATAGTAGGCCTACCTTCCCTGAGCATTGCCAAAACACGGGAACTTCCGAATGCAGCATATGCCTTGTTACTACCAGCGTAGGACTACATTTTATACCCATATTTCCAGATTCCAATGTTTTTGAAGGAAGAAATGGTCACCCAATCTAGATGAATTGGTATCAAAATGATAGAAATGTAATATTTAACCACAAGCCTGCTATGAATCACCACATTTTATAAAAAAAGATTGTAACTCTCTCACTATTAAACTTTTTAATGATATGCGCGTATGAATTTGTGTGGTGAGACCTTAATGCAAAATTCATTTTATAGGAATTTTTTTTCGTGTGATCTGAAAAATACATTTAATTCTGTATTGAAAAAAGAAAACCTTGTTCAATTCTGATGATTAGCAAACTCACAAACACAAATTCAAGTTTCCCTGTTTTCGATTAGATGTCGAGAAATGACCAGTTTTCTATGGTAAAACATAGTTTTCTCTTTCTTGAAGGCAAGTCTACGGGTTCTCTATTTTTTCAGATATTCAACTTGATCTTATGCAATAAACGATTGTATTTTTATAGAATTGTGTTGTCCCTTCATTATGCACACAGCAATAAAAGGTATAGATAATAAAGGGAGATAAATCATGCCAGGAAAGTGATTTTAGTCATTTGAACTTATAACTATAATGGCTCTATATGGGCTATTTCTGGGTGTACAGACCTTAGTTGGACATTAATCAGTTTCAGTTTCGTTAATTTTGTAACAAAACCCACCAAAATGATTTTTATTGCTAATTAGGCCTACTATTACCAAAAAAAATAGCAAAGGAAATTATCTAGGGACCAAAAACTCGCTGTGGGCTTGAAAAATAATTTCCAGAGACCGGCACTTTAACGTCTCACCACACATAATACCGCTCCCATAGACTTACATGTATTATGGCCCATACGCTTGGGCCTCCCAGCATTCTTTAAATGAAAATATCTATATAAACCTGTATATTTTTCTAATCATCATGACATACTCTATCAATACAAAAAATAAAAAAGGGTGCTTAAACATGGGTCTTTTTTTCTATTTTCACATACAAATGTAAGGTACTAGTACCTTCCCTGAGCGCTGCCAAAACACGGGAACTTCCGAATGCAGCATATACCTTGTTACTACCAGCGTAGGGACTACATTTTATACCCATATTTTCAGATTCCAATGTTTTTGAAGGAAGAAATGGTCACCCAATCTAGATGAATTGGTATCAAAATGATATAAATGTAATATTTAACCCCAAGCTTGCTATAATTCACCACATTTTATAAAAAAAGATCGTAACTCTCTCACTATTAAACTTTTTAATGATATGCTCGTATGAATTTGTGTGGTGAGACCTTAACTTACTCTCAACTAGAGCCCAGGGCCATTCACCTTGCTCTGGCAGTGCCCCCAGTGGCTGAAACCGTGTCCGCCTTTTGTCAGAATGCCCGCTAGTCAGAAAACCAGTAAGGATGATTAGTCGGAAGGCCTGATTGTCAAAAGGCCCGAGCGTTAGTCAGAAAATAAGTAAGGATTATTAGTCAGAAGGCCCGTTTGTCAGAAGGCCCTTTAGTCAGAAAGTCAGATAATTAGGCTACCTTATCGGAATCATCTCATTTGTGAACAAGTACCCTATGACCAATTATTTGTCTTTATTTATTTACTTGTGCCAGTAACAACGTCTAGCATTTTCAAAAGGGTTGTGTTAGTAATAAGCTACTCATTATGTTTTTAACCTAATGTTGCTGATGTAATTTTCAGCTTCAAATGAATGGAATATACCCATAATAATTGGATCAAGTAGTTATTGCCAAGCTGCCTGTCAATTTTCTGCTTAGAGTCAGGACAGCCGTACGACATATAGGAACAAGAAAGTATAATTATAATAATAATTGCAGCATATCGTAGGCAGCAATGTAGGCCTACACTCCATATGTTTGAGCGGTTTGGAACAATGTAAATATGAACAAGCAATATGAACAATATACTGATTCAAACGCGAGTAGGCCTACCTGAATTTCGAAACTTGCTGAGAACAAATGGTCGAGATAACAAGATACCGCTAAAAAATTATAATGAGATTCAAATTTTGCGCTGAGTTGCACGGTAAGAATAGCACTGCAATCACATTATATAATAGTTCTCCCGTGGTAAAATGTGCTTCATCGAATATGAACCAAGCCATTCCATAGAAAAAGAGTGAACAAATTATGCTAGCTATTAGAATATTTGGACTAACAATTTATTATATATTCTGAGAAAAATGATACATTTATCAACGCTTGATATAAATTAAATATATGGCTACAAACCCAACACGAGTTGAGAAATCTTGTGGAGTTTTTTCATGACACACTTTTTACATCTATTTCAGTAAAGTTTATATATGCATAAAAAGGATAGTGCTGAGAAAAATTAAAGCACACTCATTGCTGAAAATAACCCAGTCAAGCAAAACACCAGTCATCAATAATTGTAGTTTTTAATATAAATGTACGAGATACGAACCGCCATTGCATTTTGTTCAAGATCATATCAAGATCTTATCGACTTGTATTAACAACTAATAGGCGAAAGTATATAGTAATGTCCTGGAGACGCAACATTTGATCTTTATTGGGTTCTACAGGTTTTACTCCCAGTTGTGCAATTTGTTTGTGTATAATTTAAAAAAAAAGTTTTTTTTTTATAAGAAAACATTATTATATTTTTCACATTTTAATTTTCACTACTATTTTTCTCCCTCAAACTATTTATTAAACTACCGATTTTTTTCTGTGACTAAAGGGCCTTCTGACTAACGGGCCTTCTGACTAACGGGACTTCTGACTAAAAGGGTGTTAGCAGGTGAAACAGAGGACGTCACGGCTACGTACAACCAAGGAATCTATAGGCAAGGAAGTCCCACTCCCGTTTTTACTCAATCCCGATGTGATTGACGCGAACAAAGACTTTTTTTCAAATGTACTCTTGCGTCCCTGTGCATGCATGCCATGATCTCGGAAAGGACTCTGCCAAATGAAAAGCTTTCAAAAAAGCGCCCCCCCCCTCTGGATGCGCCGAGTTAATGGCAGTGGAGCTAACTAGCCACTGGTTAAAGGCCAATAGCCAGGTTAAAGAGTTTCAAAGTTTAAAATTGTGTTACATAGGCTTATATCATCGTAAATCTATATGATCTTACAAGCTCCGCCCTCCATTTCCAAGAGTTATGTACCCGATATAAGTGTGTATTTTGGAATGTTCATACAATTAATAACAGCTATCTCTTTATTATAATGGCTTTGACCAAGCCGCTGCACATGAGGGTCTAGGTGAAGGGACCGATGTTGATTTTTTTTTTTTCTTTGAAAGTATCAACACTGAGGAAAATCCCTTCTTTTTTGTCACTACACCAGCCATGCACGAACATCCCATGAATATCACCTGTGTATTTTGGCGATGTTCACGATGTCCCGCTAAGATGTAATACATGTCAATTGGCAAAGTTTAAGTATATGGAGCCTTCGTGGTTTTAAATGTGAGACCCGTAGGGAAAGGGCGGTGAAGCTGTGGTTTTCCGATGTCATTGTAATTAAACTAGCAACGTATTTGACGATGTGATACATCTGAGACCTTACACACTATCCTAATAGATTACGGCCAGTAATTTATAAAATAAATCTCTAAAAGGAATTAATCAAATCGATGACTTGATAACACTTTACTGTCAAACAATTGAAACATGGAGACTGCTTTGAAAAATGGGTGGATCTAAAAGACAAAAATGTAATGACCGACATTTTGTTATAATTTTTGAAACCTGATTAGGTCTACGTTGGCAACGGATGTTTCTAAAAGTTGTAATCTATTGGAATGTTGCCTTAACTCATTCAAACACTCAAAAATATATAACAGAGCTAAAATGAAAACATGCCATTTGCCTGGGTACGGAACTTTAATGAGCTCGCGATCTTACTATAAGCCATATAGGTTTTATGATGTCCCTCGCTGCTCAGCGTGAAGGCGAGATGGCTGCGGTCGCTGTTGTGAATGCCCCCGTTCCCACTCTAGCCACAAAAGCCGATCCCACTCTGCCTCCAAGTAAATATTTTGGTATCACCCCCACACATGCTCAACCGTCATTACTACGTCATAAAGAGGGGAATCTATGCGCAGTTTCTATATTTAGATACCACGTTATTATGAAATTTTTTTAAAAAAAACTTTATATTTCATATATTGTAATGTGTCAAGACCATTTACACTTAGCAACATCGAAATAAAATTATTATATTTCATTTTGTATGATTTTATTTTGTGTAGTATTTGCACAAAAATGCTAAATACATATCAGATATTTTGGGAAATGTTTTAACTATAAAAAAATATAACGTATTCTGTGTGTTTTTTTATGATTTTAATTGTTCATTTAAAATATGACTAAAATTGATGTCTTAGACTTGGTATCTAAATATTTTAGAACAAGAAAAATTCTATATTTGAAAATAAAGTTGCAAAAAAGGTCTAGTAAGAGGTTGATTTTTTTATATGTAGCTTGCGGAAAGGTTTTGAAGTGGCGGGCTTTGCCCATATAAAGGCATGCTGCTATGAACGAGTACATGCCTTTCTGATCAATCAGAATGACACACCCTTATAATTGCGCAACTTTTTAGTATTTCAGTGTCTTTCCTTTGCCCCAAACACATGAGGCCTTTGGCCCTAGTTGTTATTTGGGATGCCTTTGCGACAATTGAATGGGTGGCTTGCCTTCATACAAAAATTATCACGGAACTTAATAAGCTCCTCGACTATCATGCTAAAAATCATCATTTTATTTTGGCTTTGTAGGCTAATAATTTATGTTCATAATGTGTGAACATGTCCTTTTCGGTTGCTGTGACAACGTAACAAGTGAACAGAAAAGCCTGTAATTATCAGTTATTGCAGTGTTACTTATTTTGGACATACGTGTCTGAAATTAAATCTCGTCCTTATTTCTCACTTAACTGGTAAATGCGCAACCAAAAATTTAAAACACGCAAGTCTGGTCTATGGACTTGTTGACATATTATGGACATATAATTGTAAACCTAATAAATATATTCGTTATTCAGAGTTAATTCGGCGAGAAGAAAAGTAGTAATTATTTCAAGTAATTTCTGGGTTAATTATTAATCTTGTGGTTATTTCGAAGTAGGCTAATTAGGAGCCAGCTATATATACTGGTAATCTGGCGGAAGTAATTTGGCAGGAAGAATAATAGCGGTTATTTCAAAGTAATTTTAAAGTCTTTAATTATGCGGTTATTTGGAGGAAATTAAAAATCTGAAAAAAATATAATGATCATCTGGAGGTCATTCGGCAGTCAGCCTGTATGTCCTGTATTTTCACATGGTCTCACCACCCTAAATAAGCCGAAATTACGGCAGGTGATTGGTGATGGAATCATCACACAAAATATTTTCAATGCGGCTGTTTCAACCTCTGTTAAATTAAAAAACAAATAAAATTTAAGTTATAATTGTTTGGATACGCGATGTCTCCTTCATGCCGGATATCAGCTATAACTGTTTTGTGATATTCTGACATGGATACAGTGGGTTAAAAGAATGTACGTCTGGTCTGTGAAGAAGGGTGTGAATTTTAGCCTAATTTGAACTATGGTGACTTTTTACACGCCAGTGGGTGTAGCTCAAAATCTGTCTGGCTAGCACACATATATTGAACCTGTTTTTGAAAAAGGACAGATCAAGTTTTGTCATGATATGCGACACTAGATATTGATAATGTCGAAAGGAGGTAAAATCGGCCCATTGAATTGAGGCATTTTACATGTAGGGGAGGGTGGGGCAAATTTACAAATCATTTCCTAATCTATACATAGCATTCCCGGTGTTCCCCAAGAACATAAAGACAGAAATGTAACGAGGTGTTATTCTACCATCTGTTGAAACGGGATTTCAAAGTTGGTAGAAAGACTTTGTCACCATTTTCGGTTAGTATCTCAAGGTCGGGTTGGAGCTTAAAAGGGACAGGCCCAGGCTAAAATAATAAAAAAATTGGTGATTTATTTTGGCTTCTTAATATGACCATATGATGTAAACATGTCCATAGACTAGAACAGCAATTTTTTTTTAACTGATTAAACAAAGGAAATATATATAAACTCGTTTCTATTTTTTGTGAATTTTAACCCCACCCTCCCCTATTTCAATGGGACTGGCATTAGGGGTGGTGAGACCACATGGCAGGTATGCCACATGAGTCCCCCGAGTGACGTCACACACAGCACATAGGTACTAGAACGGCCACCAGATGTCAACCACGGCGCTCTCAAATTTGCCAGGGTGAGCGTCTCTTTAGAATGCATTTCTTAAGCGTTCGTAACAACCCATTTTGCCACCGGACAACCCAATATCATTCTCAGGGTTTCGTCAGACAAACAGACAAAAATCGATAAAGATGTACCGAAATATGTGCAATGTTTCTGTGTATGATGCAGATTATCTCGTAACAATTTGTGCGTTTTAAAACAGTATGGCTGTGGCTGTAGGCCTACTGTTTTTTTTTAAATCGCGGGACAGGCCACCTTCTATGTCCCAAAAATTTGACAACTAAACCATTTTGCGGACAACCTGCAAAGTTGGTCTGGTTGTCCGTTGGAAAACCAGACCAATTATTCTTATTTCATGCCCTGGATTAACGACATATAGATAATCATTATGTTTGAAATGCTTTTAAATGACACTAATTTATCAAACATAATATGAAATATTCGACTTGGAAAACCTTAATAGCCTCAGTTGAAATATTATAGGATAAAATTATTTTTATGTGACTCGCCACGCGAAGAAGGCAGTAAGGTGACAATTGTCAATTTGATTTTTTTTGTTGATTTGATAGCCATGCTGAAATGAAATATGTTTTGGAAAATCTTTACTATTTTTGAATTTATGAGATTTTTTACTTTTCAATTTCAATTATGTAATCATCAAAATTAAAAGGATGTCAGAATAGAATTTATGCCTATATGCATTGCAATAGTCATAGTGCATTTTAGCGTAGGCCTAAATGTGGGCTAAGCTTTCAATTTAATTTTTAGCAGTGGTGCCGCTTGCTATTTCTCTTTTCATGTTTCAAGAGTGTGCTAATGTTAGCTATGCCGTGAATTAGCGTGGTTTATTTTTACAAAGGAGTGATTAGTTAAGAATAAATCTCACACTTTCGAGAATCAGTAGGCATATAATGCATATGTCTTGGTAACAATTTGTTCGATATCGATCTATTGTACTTGGTTGTTAATTGTTGTGTCTTCAATTTCATAATATTCAATTAACTTTAATGAAGATGTATACCAAACTCACCCAGGATTTCAGTGGCGCTTTAATTCGCCGTAACCGCTCAGCCTCATGTATGGATCACTTCTCAGTGAGCGCTCCAATCCACGAGGCTGGATTCGCTCGCAGATTGAAAATAATAATATATACCACCACCATCCCCTTTCACCCCTTTTTCAATAGGAATGTTATTTCCATTTTTTCCATCGCTTTTTTATTTGTAGTAGAGCTGTAAATAGACCTTTAGTTTGAAGACATTTGTATGCCTCAAATTGTAAAATGATATGACATACCGGGTACTATAAAAGGTACAAACACTGTCTCGATTACAGATTTATTAACTACTGTAACCTTGAACCGGAAATGTAATGTAGCAAATGGCGATGTAAGAACATTTTTCAACTGAGTTTATTACCTTTACATCACCTAATAAAACTGATTTTTTTTCTGTCGGTTATGGACCATGAACTAAATCATTTTCGGAAAATGTGTGTCTAAACATCAAGATTTGCAAATATTTGTGCTTCAATTCAACAAATATCAGTGATTTTCAGCCACGTGAAGTTGTGTGTTGCGGTAGCTTCAAGTGGATAAATAAGTTATTTTATATTAAGTCTGCATGCACGATATTCTTGCAGAAATAATACATAATTATTTTGTTTATTCAAATCAATGCCTACTCATCCAATATAATAACATGTGGTATTCATGCAAATTATAATATTTTATATTTTAATAATGTTTATTATTTTGAAAGCAGGGCCGTAGGCTGATCTCGTTGCGGGGGGTGCGTAATTTTCTGGTGTGGACCTATTGGCGAGCGCAGCGAGCCATAAGAGCAGCTGGGGGCGCTGTAAGCCATAATCATAATCAAGTACATAATACATGTAGGGCCTATATCTTGCATCGATAATATATACTTTAAACTTGGTGAAAAAAATACCCATCACTACATAATAAGCCGCTCAGGGAATAATTTGTCTGGTGTAGCGGTGCAGTTTGCTACGCAATTTTGGGCAGATGCTACACAATAATAGGTTGGTGTAGCAGTTCTTCGTATGGAGAATAGTAGCTTGACACATGCCAGTATGCTAAACTGCTACACAATTTTTTTGAAGCAAATTATTCCCTGTAAGCCATGTAGGATTATCGTATAATGCACATTTAGTTCTGGGAAGTAATTTTAGTAATATGCTCTCGTTCCAGTAGACTACTTCACTATGATAAATATGATATGGTCTGAAATTAATAGAAACAATTATTTGCTGAAAAAAACCCTACATATATGTGTAGGCTAACAGCCCTGGGCTAACAGTATTAGCGTATTATTAAGACTACCCCCCCCCCCCTTTTCGTGATTATGTGAAGTGTCGTCTGATCCCAGAATCTACCCTTTCGTCCCAGAATATACCCCCTTTTAAACATCTATATGTGACCCTCCTAGATTGTACCCCTCCCTCCCAAAATATACACCCCCCTTTTAAACATCTTAGATCTATATGCGACCCTCCCAGAATCTACCCTTCCCTCCCAAAATATACCCGCCTTTTATATAAAGCGACACTCCTACAATCTACCTATAGGGCCCACCCCTTTTTTCACAACTATGTGCAACACTCCCATGATCTACCCCTCCCTCCCAGAATATACCCCCCCCCCTTTAAACATCTATGCGACCCTCCCAGAATATACCCTTCGTTCTCTGAATATACCCCCCCCCCCTTTAAACATCTATATGCGACCCTCCCAGAATCTACCCCTCCCAGAAGAGATACCCCTTTTTTGACAACTATACCCCCTCCTTCCAGAATATACCCCCCTTTTCTACAACTACATGTGACGCTACCAGAATCTATCCTGCACTCCCAGAATCTACCCCGCCCTCCGATAATATACCCCCCTTCCCTTAGATATGCGACCCTCTCATAATCTTCCCATCCCTCCAGAATATACCTCCTTCTGAGGCACTATATGCAACGCTCACATGATCTACCCCTCCCTCTCAGAATATACACCCCCCCCCCTTTTAAACATCTTAGATCTATATGCGACCCTCCCAGAATCTACCCTTGCCTCCCAAAATATACCAGCCTTTTATATAAAGCGACACTCCTAGAATCTACCTACACCCCTTTTTTGACAACTATGTGCAACACTCCTATGATCTACCCCTCCGACCCAAAATATACCCCAACTTTAAGCATCTGCGACCCTCCCAGAATCTACCCCTCCCTCCCAGAATAGGATACCCCCCTTTTTTGACAACTATATGCGACACTTCCATAATCCACCCCTCCCTTCCAGAATATACCCCCTTTTTATAGCAAGTGCGGCTCCCAGAATCTACCCCATCTTTCCAGAATATACCCCCCTTTTCTACAACTATATGCATGCTCCCAGAATCTACCCCGCCAACCCAGAATATACCCCCCCCCCTTAGAAATGCGACCCTCCCAGAATATATACATTTTTCCAGAATATACCCCCTTCTTCACCACTATATGCGACATTCCCATAATCGACCCCTCCCTCCCTTAAACATCTATATGCGACACTCCCGGAATCCACCTCCGACCCAAAACATACCCCACCTTTTAAACATCTACATGCAACCCAGGTCCCTCCCAGAATATGCCCCTCTTATAATATAGGCCTACTTCCTTTTATTAGTCCAGTTGCTGCGCTTATATGTTCAATGGGGACCTAGAAATTATGAGAAGTGTAAGATGTTTCGACTGATTCATATTATTATGATGTCACTGGACAAATTTAGGTTTGTTGCCCAAGTGGCAACTTTGGGCAACTTTTTTTATTAGCATAATTAAAATAATTAGCATAATCGGCTTAATCTTCATTATGATCCAAGGTAAAACGTTACTTTTGAACCTGTGGCTGCAGAAAAAATATCAAATTTATGTTTAGGTCAGATCAAAACAAATCACTTCTGATCTTATATTTATCCTCTGCCTCGCTTATAATTGTTTTTTCGTCTGTCCGTCCGGCCGTCCGTCCGTCGTGCCGTCCATTCATCACTAGCCTTGGCTAATCGATATATTAATAACTGTTTCAGCTGCAGTGGTCACATTTGTATCTGGCGAATATCTCGCTGAAATTCGAACATGGGTGACCTTGACCTATTTTTACAGATCGTACAGGTCAAAGGTCACGCTTGCCTTATTTCCAATCAATATATAAAGACCGCTCTAAGAAACCGTTCTAGTTACAGTGTCCCAGTCTGCACCACTGGTGTATCTGGTGAATATCGCGGTCAAGTTGAGATATAGGCGACTGTTACATATGTTTCAAACAATGGGTGACGACTAAAGGTCAAGGTCAATGCCATATAACATGTATAATTTTATCAAATTTATATTTAAACAACAAATGCGAGAGTTTGCTGTATTGTGGTCTTGTCGGTCCAGTGTTTCAAGATTGATTATTTTAGTTACAGGTCACGATTAAACAGAATATGTCAAGGTCGTCAGACATCACGTGATGTAGCTGTATGCATAGTTGATACATGCACACAAAACGAGTAACTTTTTCAATTGTGTATGAGGCTTTGTATGCACGTTTTCTCATCATTGGGCAGCAGCGAAACATTCAACTCCTTCCAGTGTTTCAGTACGAGCTTTCCCCTGTACAACATTCTTTGGTCGATGAATTTGTAAATCTGCTGGGCGCTAGTGTTCGGTTGTTCGTTTACCGGTCTCGGTGGCTTGAAAAAACAACAAAAATGTTTCTTCCTCATCCACTTGTGAAACTCAGTATTGTGGGGGACCTCCGTGACCTATAGGTAGCGTGCTCGGCCTCAGACCTCCAGGGTTTGAATTTCGAATCCCGTGTCTGGAGGGCAGTGTCATCTCACTCATCTCACCATCCTCAGAAGGTTCTCCTGGCCCAATTTAGCTTGTATGTGCACAGGAGGGCATAAAGCCAGATTCATTTCATTTGGATATCTGCTAAAGGGTGACAGGTCTGTACTGAAGAAGGCAGACATTGCAGACAGTTGTAAGGCATGCCTCACAAGTTGTGAAAAGTACCAAGGTGCCACTATCTTTGTCATCTTTGCTCGATAGGCATATGAAGAATTAAGTGCCAAAGATCATAAGTGTCAGAGAAGAGCTGGTGAGGGTGCTGCAATATATATCAACTGACTTCTAAATCGCGATGCAATAAACCACAGCCAACAAGCGCCAGCTGAATCAACTTCTCTGCAGTTTCAGTCATGGACACAACATCAGCATGGTGGGAAGAGAAAACTGTCTTGTACATCACAATGAGGCTGAAATAACCTTGGTAAGCTACAAGTTGAAATTTGGTGAAAAAGGTGAGGCAGTGGGACAGATCATTGCTTGATATTAACACCATGCTGTCATTGCGCTGAGAGGAAATGCCAAGGTCTGTCACAGTGCGACACGATTTCTTTTCCATGTGGAAAGGGCAAGGTCCCAGCATTAAAAAAAAAACAATATTCCTGCACTAGATGAGGCACTGGGGGAACATGATGTCACAGAATGTGACTTGATGGATATAATAGGTCAGACATTTTTCTTATCAGTCTACTCAGAGAATATATTGTCAGCTGCACCGATACAACATCCATCGCAAAAAACCTCCTACACTGAATTCCCTGCCCCCCCCCCCCCCTACGAATATCAAACTGGATCTCCATAATCGTCGCGCCCGTCTCCAAATGTGGAAGGCTCTCGCTCCGGAAATGTCACAAATCAAAAGCAATTTAAGAGATCGCCAACTTGGCTGGCAGATTGCAGAAGGTTCGCAAGTGATGAAATTTACTTCCTAAGCTTCTTGGTGTCATCAGTCTTAGATATTGTGGAGAGCCTCCGCGACCGAGTGGTATCGTGCTCGGCCTCAGACCGCCAGGGCTTGAATTTAGAATCCTGTGTCCGTAGGGCAGCGTCATTTCATTCATCTCACCATTGTCAGGAGGTTTCGCTGGCCCAGTTTAGCCTATATGTGTAAAGATGATTGTTGCAAAGAATCAGAGGAAATTCATGTTGAGGAGGAAGAGGAGGAGGGCGAGTCCGAAGTCGGGGGGATAGAAAACAATGAACTGTTAGATTTTTTGTATATATAAGCTTATCGTACATGAAGTGTTAGGATGTTAGAGTATGTTTCAATGGTTTGTTATATCTGTGTTGTTCACACCTTGTCAATAACACCCAGGTAGCCTGTGTTAATTGTATGGATAACTTTTTTGGGCAAAATGATTATTTCACTGTTTTTATTGAAACAGGGCCGTTGTTATGTGGTGATAATTATGTGGACGCCCATCAGTCTTTAATTTGTGTGGCCCATGACACGAACCTCTTTGTTTTGCCAGCAAGTATAATGCGCTGTTTATTTACGTATGTCGGCCTACTGTAGCCTGTGTATAGCTGCAGGTTAGACCAAAAATTGAATGAAAATTGCCATTGAAAGAATTTTTACCTCTAAATTGCGCCAGAAGGCAGCTATAGAGCCTATTTTTTCAACATTTATGCGGGATGCCCCCAGCCCCCATATTACATTTAGGGATGGTCGTTCTGTACCCCCCCCCCCCTTGTCTTAGTTTGTATACGGACCTGTGAATGACTCAGCGATAGGCATATTGCTAATTACCCTAGAATTGATACTCACAGAAGAGCCAATTTTGACCTACCTACACAAAATTAGACTATAGCAGGTTTAGGGGTATTCAAGGGTGAGTTTTCAGGTACAGCAGCTGCATAGATATAAGGGTTTTATTGTAAAAGTGAAGCAAAAGAACCCAACTATTTTAATGTGTGAAGTATAACAATTGTTGGCCTATGTCTACATAGCCTATAAATAATGAGCTACAAGAAGAATATAATTGGCATTCTGGTGTTTGCTAACACAATACTTACTTAATAATCTATATCAATATATAACGTAACTACTAGGCCTACCCCCCTAAAGGAAAACTCCTAGAGATATGTATATATTTAGGCATACTCAATTCTGTGAATCTAACTTCAGATTAAATTGCAATTTATTTATGACTAACGTTACTCTTTTACACTGATTAGGTCGTGGGCGTCCTGGGCACTGTCCATTTCATATTATTTAGTTTGATTTGCATTATAATCATTCCCTTTGACCTGGATCTCTTTATTACCATTAATGTCAGAAATGAATTCCTTATGTCTGAATTATATTGAAATGTGGTATTGGAGATTTGTGTACGTCCATTGGTTCAAAATTAACATTTGGCATTACTCCCCATTGCTAATTATGCTAATTATGTTAATTATGCTAATTAAAAAAGTTGCCCAAAGTTACCGTCTGGGCAACACAGCTGAATTTGTTCATAAACCCATTGGGAACATGAATCAATCGAAAAACCTTACACTTCTCACAATTTCTAGGTTCTCTGGACGGCAACTGGACTATATATAGAGTGGCGCTCTCAGAATATATCTCTCCCTTCCAGAATATAGACCTACTCCCCTATTCTACAACTATATGCAACGCTCCCAAAATCTACCCCGCCCTCCCAGAATATCCCCCCTCCCTTAGATATGCGTCCCTTCCAGAATCTTACCCTCCCTCCAGAATATACCCCCCTTCTTAACCACTATATGCGACACTCCCATAATCTACCCCTCCATCCCAGAATATACCCCCCTTTAAACATCCATATGCGACTGTGGAACACTCCCGGAATCCAACCCTTCCTGGCCAAAAAATATACTCCCATTTTAAACACCTATACGCGAGCCTCTCGGAATCTACTCCTCCCTTCCAAAATATACCCCAGCCTTTTTCTACAATGTGATTCTCACAGAATCTACCCCTCTCTCCTGCCTGAATAAGTGTGCATTCTCTAGAAGGCGCATATATAGGCCTATATGCCCTATATATATATGGGGCATATATGCTTATATATATACATCATCCCTGGGGACTCAATGTGTTCAGTGTATTAGGACTGTGACAGTGCTGCCCACGACGGGTCGCAGTATCAGTGGCGGATCCAGGATGTGAAGAAAGGGGGGCGCACGGGGTTTTGGGTACCTTTTAACCAATTTATGGGACTTTTTAAATAATTTGGCGAAAATAGGGGGCGGAGGCGCCTGCTGCCACTGAGTATCCTTGATTTTATCAATCTATTTGCGGACCGTGGCCTTGGCGGACCTTCTATGTCCCAGCGGGGGGGGGGGTGCGAACGCACCCGACGCCCCCCCCCCCCCCAGCCTACGGCTCTGGAAAGTGATTATTTGATATAGTCTAAAAGTTGTATTTTCAATGGCCACATGCAACAGCAGGATATATTAGAATAGCTTTGTTGTGTCATCAAAATTGACGTGTAATGTTTTGATGCTCAATTGTACATGTTGTAGCCTAAAACATTTTATGATTACCAGCAAAATTTACTTAGATACAATAAATCTAACTCGCCTGCAGCTCGCTTTTACCGTAATGTGAATATAAAAAAAGTGTGAAAGTGTGAAAAGGCCATTTATTGACAATGACATATAAACATAAAAATCAGAAAGCATCATGAGCAGTATGTTAACAAACAATTATGTCTGAGAGTAAAAACATACAAGGCGACAAACATATAAAATAAGCATGCGTATGATGCACATAATATGAGTGATGAGCTATCACATGTACTTGTGTAACTCCTACATTGTACAACAAATATAACTGTTTATTAAAAATATTATGCAGGAAAAAGGGGGGTTTATAAAACCGCCCTGTTACCATGATTACAAATTTATATAATATAAAAATAATTTAATAATGGCAGAGACAAGGGGATGGTGCTGGGACGAGTTAAAATATAAAAAAAAGTCTTCTCAGTTGATGCAAATGATGGACACATCCTTTCATCCTGCTGGATCTGGACAAAATGGACGACTAGAATCCAGCATGGATCTCATGTGGTCTCTTGTACGTGTCCCGGCACCCTCTGCGACTGGAGCAAATCTGACAGGAATGACAATCAGTTAATATAAATGATGAAATCACACTATGAACCATATTATACTAAAATACCCAGAAACATTTAACTTTTTGTTGAATCATAAATATACTTCTGTTGCACAGAAGTTGCATTTTATAATTACCAACCAAATTTTAATTAGATACAATAAATCTAGCTCGCCTGCAGCTCGCTTTGTATTCACATTACGAAATTCCTGATTTCTAATTATTGACAACCATGTCAAAAATAAGAAATACGGGAATTTCGTCTCTATATCTAGCCTAACTGGTAAGTGCGCAGCACAAAAATTTAAAAACTTTTGCAGTTCTAGTCTCTGGACATTTTAAATCATATGGTCATATTAAGAAGCCAAAATAAAATCACCGATTTTTTGATGATTTTAGACCTCGGCATGTCCCTTTAAACGTTGTCACAAGTGTGACATAATATTTTTTCAACGTGGGAGACGTTGGCTTTGACGCAGTAAACTTGAGACATTGACACAATATTATTTTAACGTTGGCCCTGTGCTGGGTGGTACAGTGGCAAAGGCAGTGGCCCAACAATAAATTAATGTTCACCCTTTTTTTCATCCGGTTTTATTTTCTATTCAGCCCCCACTAATCTCTAGCACGTTAAGTATATTGAGCCAGCGTTGTTATGAGAGAGACATCTGCCCTGCCACAAGCACTGTACAAAAATATAGCGTCACGCGATCCGTTTCCGTCAAAATCGTGACGGATGTAGAAAATGGCAGAGCATCTGAGGACGGATCACTGAGGCCTGTCTGTAATATCATAGTGTGGGTGAAGGAACAGAAAAAAATTCTTTATTTTACACGTGGAATAAAAAGTTGTTTGGTGGCAGTAGAACGAAACCGCCAAGAATTTTTTTACCCCGGGTATATTACTAAGGTATGATGGTTCGGGAATTGTGAGTGCACGAAAGGCTATGGTATCATGTAGGACACTGCAAGCTAGTGTAATAATTTTAAACGAGGAGCTGATATAATAAAACGAGAGGCATTACTGACAATTCTGTACATGCGCAATGCAATAATGTCCCTGTCAGCAATATTATAGAAGAGCGAATTACAATAATCAAGTCTACTACAATAATTATTATTAATGCAACATCGATCGTCTAGCAGTATCACGAGAAAAATGCTTGCGAATGCGACACAGATCACGGATATGGTAGAAGCAAGATCATTCTGTAGATCGGAAAGATGTGCAGACGGAAGTTGAAATCGCAATCGACATTTCATGATCCAGCATTGCAATGAGACAAAGCAACAAAATAGGCAACAATGTAACAAATTTGTCTTGTTGCGTCTTAGATCCAATGAAAATAAATTCTGTTTAATCGGGGTTCAATTTCAGCTTAGACTTGGCCATTTTCAAGGAAACACTTTGTAGACAATGTCATGTTTGAAGCGGAACTAGTTTATCCAATGTTTATCTGACCTTTCCATATATGAGCGGAGTGCTGGTCAAGTGCTATCTGTTGCATGCAGTCTGGATCAAATCTGAATGAATCGTGACTTAAGCGACGCTGCTACCTGTCTTTATCATATCATATAAATGGTCGAACAGCTATAGGCTAAGCATTGGTCTAACGTTCGGGACGTTTGTCTCTCGTTTTACCATCCTTTGGGCATTGTTACAGTATTGTGCCTCCTGTTTGATTCTACAGCCGTAGCACCATAGACCTACTTATCATGCACGTCCAATTCACAGATGTCACATTACAACAGCTAACTGCTGCAGCAGCGAATTAAATTCAACGTGAGAATTGAGGATGAGACGCTAGAAACTATTCTTGGTGACTGTCGAACACTCAACTGGTGAAACCGAACGACAAACAAGACTGCTGATTTAGGATTGTTCAGAAATCGGTTGTCAAAGTGAACGGACGAGCTCTTATTTATAGGCGTGGTCTCTAACTGAACAGGTACGTGAGCGGTAAAAAACACACCGACACAGATCATCCGCGGAATTATTCTCCAGACGACTATATGCTGAGCTATGAGCTTTCGATATATTAATCTACGTCCTTCCGAAAGTTGCCAGTATATTAGACGCCGAAGCCATTAGGGGACCACCATTCAATTACCAGGGGAGGGGGGCTGGACTTTTTAAGAAAAAATATTTTCAGATTAAATTTTCGTAAAAGAACATGTTGTAAATAAATATTTAATGACCCTTAACAAAATTTGAATTCGCTCGGCATCATTAAATGACCCTTACATTTGTGAAGCCCCGTTTCGCTCTGCTCCTGTAACCCCCACATCAATACTAAGGCTAGTTTGGGATCAAACTTTGTAGACGGGAAATAATTATAAGAAAGTGAAATGCATATTTTGCTGATAAAGTTCTATTTACAAAAAGTCCCCCCCCCCCAGTGATTGAATGGTGGCCCCCTTACTGGTCAATAGTCAGGTGCCTACTCTAATTTGAGAATGTGATATATAATTAGGCCTATATATAATACTAAAATCATATAGGCCTACAATTATGACTTATTTCACAAAAATGTGAAAGCAATTTCCCATTGAGCCTCAAAATCGAAATATCATTTAAGAGTAGTCTAACATTATGTTATATATACAAACGTTTACATCTTGGCCATTGTAAAATTGTTAATCAAGACACTGACTATTTTGCTGATAAACTGACATAATGATGGGTCACCCTTGACGAAGAATTAACATACCAGATGTGAATTAAACTTATGACGAGAAAAAAGCTATTCTAATAATTGGGCCATATGCATTATTAATCATGTTAATAGTGTATCAAAATATAATTTGGCTACTCAAAAAGGAGATTCAAACACAAATTAAATTAATTCGTCGAGTAGAAGGGAATAGTCCACCGTGTACCCGAGACTGTGTACCAACAGCGGTCCAAAGTTATACCCAGAAAACACCGCGTAGATTACAAAGATGATCAGAGCCAACTAGCCAATAAATGTAACGAGAAATGAGCATATGCATACGGCTTTAATGTTCCTAAATTGAAAAGACGGTGATATGTATTTTTTGTAATATGTAATGGAGACGAATATTCATGAAGGTTTTAATAACAGTCTAATCGACTTTAAACAGCAGTTTGTACAATTTTTAGATTTAAAATGATATTAGATTTTCTTAATGGATGTTAAGTAACGTTAAAAATAACGAGAAAAACTTTTTTGGATGGAAGCTATAATTCAGAAAAAAACTGTATTATTTTTTGGATTGAAGCTTTACTTTTTTGGAATTATACAACTGATTGCAATTCCTATGATGACGACTTATGTGTCTATTTTGATAAACAACCAAGTAGGGCTTATATCTTATATTCATAATGTGATTGGTTTACGCAAAAATTGCTTAAACTAATTTTCTTGAAATTCCAGATAATTCGGATATTATTTAATTGTTTACTTTCACAGCCTAAATTATATACGGTACTATAAAAGCTAATGAAACCAAAACAACGCATAATATTCAATTATCTTTCTCAATCGGATGAAAAGAGATGTCAACCCCTGACGCCATCCCGACGCCAACACGACACGGCGGACGGCGAAGGGCTGGTTTTCAATCTAGACTTCAAGCTCATTCAACAAACTCTTTTGTTCTAGGAATACCATCGTGTTTATTTCTCCTCGTCTGTGTAGAACACATTTAATATACAGATACAATTACATAGTTTGTTTGCCCTGCCCAACATGGCAGAAAAACATAACCTAGCTTGGTTCTAAACCAGAGCGCGCACCATCGTGTCTTTGGCAGCACTCTGGCCTGCCTCAACCTCGCATCTCTGCCCGCTCTCGTCCCGCTCCCCTGTGTCCACCGACGTCTGTCCCTTATATCAACTTTACATCAACATAATCCCAACACTGATTTACCATATACTTAGGCATCATCACAATCGGAACATGGATTTAACATACATCAACCGGCACATAGGCCTCCCTCTGCCCAGCCCACGCGGACGCCAGTCCGTCTAAGTGGACAGCCTATCTTGATGATCCCGCCGACCTCTGGTGGCATCTGACGGGACCGCCTGTGTTACAAACTGGATTACAGCCTGGATTACAAATGAGTATTTCATTGTAACTCATTGTAACCCGCCAACCCGCAACGCGATCAGCCTGCGCGCGGCTTGTCCTGTTTAATGGTGTTCCGGTCAGACAGATCAATGGTAGCATCATAGCTATGCATACTTTTACAAGGTGTATGCCAGTACTTGCCATACGGTTTGCTTAGAGGTGCTCACCCAGATATATCCCACATCAGCCTATTGTTTGTTTGATATTGAAATGACACCGGGGTGATCTTGGAGCACAACCTCTTGCTTAAAAATCTGGCACTACAAAAGATCTAGCCGTGGATAAGGCGACTCGCTCCGCTTAAGGTCGATTAGCGCTACAAAATATCCTGTAATTTGTAAATAACCCCCCCCCCCCTCCATGAAAACTCTGTTAGCTCTATGCCCCCACCATGGGACGTTGACACATGTATCCAATTGAGCATCACGGATCGACGTGAAAAAAAAACGTTTCTTGCTGCCCTGAGTAAATAATACCCTAGGGGGAGGGTGGGGCTAAAAGTCACAATTAAAGTAACTTGCCTGTTACTTTTTCTATGTGGGTAAATACCATTATATGACGTCACTGACAAGTTTACAAATCATTTCCTAATCTATAAATAGCATTCTCGGTGTTCCTCAAGATCATTAAAGCAGAAATGTAGTTAGGCTGACTGGTAAAAAAATGGTTATTTATGATAAAAGCACGAAAATTTGCATGCTAGGAGAACATACCATGACGGTAATTTTTAGGTATTGGGCCATTTCAAATTTGATCCTTGACCTTAATGGCCGCCATAATATACATGTCACTTGGAAAAATGAGCTTAACCTTTACATATATACTGTATTTATTGGCATGCATATTGATTTATATGCAAACCCAATGGTATTCTGAAATTTTAAACATGAACTAAGCTGCACACCATGGGGTTAAAAGTCACAGCCACAGGGCTAAAGTCACAGGCTGTGACTTCCAGCCTCAATGGTAGATATTTTTGTCCTCATTTACCCAGAGGCAAAATATCCGTACAGACACCAATTGGAAGATGTCATCTGTAAGCTGCAAAGTTATTCCAGGGTAGCACGAAGATTACAGAAAAGCAGTATGATGTGAATACATATATTCTCAAAAAAATATGTTTCCGTTCATACTTGACAATAAAGTAGGATGTAGTTCACCATAAATGGTTGTAAAGGACAAAATCGCAAGGACGCTATGACAAAAGAGGTCTACTACGTTGTGTTTATTTTTTGTCGATGTCAATAGTGTGACTTTTCACCCCTGTTGCTTTATTTATTCCTTGTGACATCTAACCCCGCTGTACCTTCATACACTATGACTTTTGCCCCAGTGTTGTGACATCAAACTCCATACTGGGGTTGAATGTCACAAGCTCACCAACAAGGACAAACAACTTTTTTTATAAGTTTTGTTCAATGTTCGTTTTAAAGGAATTTACTAGACATTAGCTAAGATATGTGCCTATGATTTGCCATTGCCAAACTGGTTCTGATTAAACACGTGAAATATATATTTAAAAAATTCTATTTTTGTGACTTTTACCCCCACCCTCCCCTATACGTACAGCATGACCGGAGCATGCTGATTCTGACAATAACTGAGCACCATCACTATCCCTTTTCCTTTTTGATTTAACCTTTCCAGTGTTGACACTTTCATCCCAGATCCACATCGGAGATCTGGCGTCCAGTAGACAACTCAATGCGATTTAGCTTTGATTGATATGGATTCTGATTCCCGTGTCTCTTCGAGGATAGCCGTTATAGAATCGATTGAATTAAATCTCTGATCGATTCATATAGTGTAATTATTTGTTTGTCTAACAATGCATTCATCCATTGTCTTTTAGACTTATAAAAATAATCTTACTTTGTATATTTCAGATATTTTGGACTACAAAAATGTTTAACAGCGTACCAGTGATATTTGTAGTGTTTTTATTATGTCATCAAACACCAGGACTCAGACGACCACAGAGATCTGTTCCATCTGTACAAAGTGAACAATGGTATCATATCAAGGTTGCGGAGGTTGCTCTGGAAAAATGTTTAAAGAGGATTGAAACAGAAAGTCACACACCTAGAAACCCCAAGATGCTTCTCGATATGTTGTTTAAGAGAGTGCACCAATGCCTGAAGGAAACACTACCGTGCAATGATGACGTTCTCCAAGAAAGAATCGATAGTAAAGCAGCGGACTTGAGAGTTCTGGCCGTCAAAGGAATATGCGGTACACTGACGTGGTTACCAATCTTCATTGACGGAAACCGCTTTGATATGGGCATTAGAAGAAGATGGGAGATTCATTCTGGACCATTGTGGATTCTGCAGTTTGAGAGTACACTTTTTAACATACCGTATAGTCCTGGGTGTCTTCTTAGCAAAGCAATAGCGGCATACCAGACGAATTATACACAAAACGAGCGCCTTGCTGGACCTTACTGTGGTGTACGCCTGCCGTGGTCAGTTCAAACCACGCAACGATATCTACATTTAACTCTATTAATTGCTGACATTACATCTAAAAGTATTGTTCATTTTCAAGGGAACTATCAGTACTTTGAAAGAAAAACTACTACATTTGGCAAAGGGATGTTGACGACAACAACAGGATTTGATACACCAAGCCAGCCACTGAATATCAACAGAGACACTCCGTTCGTTTTTAAATTATCATCAGCCTATGTCATATATGCATGGAAAATTGTTGGTCCTATCAAATCGGCATTTAAGCTAGATGTTTCACCAGGAATTGTGAAAGATGAACTTTTTATTTATGATGGTCCTGATACACAAGAAGCACGATTAAATGGTCAGTCACAAGTCAAGTCTAGCGGACATATAATTTTGATAAATTGGAAATCAGCTGCAAGGATACGTTTCCCTGTAGGACTTGCCCTTTTAAATTATACTTTGTACAACATCTCTGCCAATGATTGTGGATATAACAAACCAACCTTGGTAGGCTCGTCAGGATATCAGCTGGCTGCTAATTTGACCATGCTGTCGAGCAGATATATATTTTGTGAGTGGACATTCCAGTCAGTTGAGCCTGAATTTATCAAATTCAGATTTGTTAATGTTCACCAGAAAGAAAACACATATACCGATTGTCTCACGACCGGAGTTTTATTCAAGGAGAAGGACACTGAAGACTTACCACCGATATGCCACAAAGAAATGCTGGAAATTCCAGGAAGTTTCGTATATACATCAGTAACCCAATCTGTAACATTAGTGTTCTACGCTTATGTGTTGCATTTCAGAAATATAATAGAATATTTTGAGGTATCATTGTCACTGTCAGATTGCCAAGGTGCTTTTGTACAGTGTAATAATCCTATCGACTATGAAACTGGCTATTATAGAAAATTCAACACCCGCATGGGAAAGAACTCGCATGTAATTCCAAGCGTTGGTGACCACACAATTTATATAAAAGCGGGCAAATGCATTAACATTCACAGTTTTCCCCAAGCTGAAAACAACATGATATGCAACGTTTATGTTAGAACTGAGCAATTTCGGAATTTGCTTGGCAGATATGACGTTTTTCTATCGCAGAAAATAAGAACCATGCTGAATCTAAATACGGATGATATGGTGACGTCCAAATGTAAAGAAGATTTTAATATATTAGAGTTTACGTCATCGGGAAATGGCATGCTTATTACTCCTAACATCGTTGACAGCAATCCTAGTTCTAAAAACTTTGGTGCCGTCGCTGTTCAGCATGCGCATCATAGTTCATGTCCTGGACCATCTATTGGAATTTATCATATCGAGGCCCGTTCAGATCCTTGTCTTCACCAAACAATAGACGCATCTATAAAGGAGAATAACATGCCTACAGATAAAATTTCACAGACCCTTGAAGTTGCATGTGGGGAGTTGTCGTTGCATAATCGTTATCAACGATACGAGTTTACATTTTTGGTCAGTGGAGATGACACTTATTATAATTTGTTTTTCACAAAAACACACTCCACGTGTCATAGAATGTGTACATTACAGATGATTGTTATCAACGAAGGGAACGATCGCTACGCATGGCATGTACCATCGCGAGATGTTAGATGGAAAACAACCTCCTCAAATATAATGATTGAGGTGGTTGTCAACAGGTGCGGCGACTATCATTATGTGTTAGATGAATGCTATTACATCCTGGAATTTAAAACTGAAATCGTTAAGAAGACATATTCCTTTGCGAGCCGTAGATATGGATGTCAGATAACCAGTCAAGATGGCGAGAAAACAAATTTTTATGAAGCTCATTTAATGCCGAGAGGTTCATGGCAGGATGCAGAAAATTACTGTCTCTCGCGTGTAGGGCATTTGGTGAGTTTGAACACAAGAGAAGAACTTGAAATGCTACTACTCGCAGCACACAAAAGTCCAAATTGTGGTGGGCTGAGTAAAGTGTATAACGCTAATCCAACATTCATTGGACTGAACGCACGTCAGAAGGTAAGAAAAAATGTATTCTTTAGTTTGAATTTTTTTTTTTTAAATCAACAATGGTATAATTTCATTTTGACATGAAAAATATTTATCAGTTAATTTCCAGAGTTCCAATCTTACCATGTAGGCCTACCTATGGAGTGAATGCAGTCCCGAACGGCTATTATCACGACACCCATATCTGACCATCTTCCCTATTTTATACTGCTGAACTGTAAATTAAGTAAGCCCAACACCACCTAAGTTTATCAACATCACTAAAATTACACCAGAACACATTGAAAACTTTAAACAAAGCATTGTGTCTGCTGATTTAGTGAATCTAATAAATACAAACGAGCATTCGGACCCGAACATTAGTTATAATATACTACATAATGCACTTATGAAATCTAAAGACAATTTTTACCTACGAAACATGTTAAATTTAAGAAGCATAAAGACAAAGGTTCTCGTTGGATAACTTTAGGCATAATAAAATCCATATCTTACAGGGATAAACTGTATGTTACTTTGAAAAAGACTAATTTAAATGATCCCAATTATGAACACATGAAAGTTAATTTACAGATTTACAATAAGATGATAAAACAAACCATTCGATTAGCAAAAATTAATTACTACAAAACCTGCTTTCAAAATCATAAACATAACCTTAGAAATACGTGGCAAACCATTAAATGTATTTTAAATAAAAGTGACACCACTACAAAATTCCCTGATAAATTAATTGTTGATATGATATTTTAACTGATCAACAAAAAAATGCAAATCATTTTAACGAGTATTTCATAAACATAGGTCCTTCTCTTGCGTCCACAATACAATTAAGAGGTTAAACGATATTTAAAGAATAAACTAAATCATACCTTTGAATTCCATAGTGTTAACGACTCAGATGTATTGAAAATAATTTATTCTCTTAATTCTAAAAACAGTTCTGGATTTGATGGTATTTCTACAAACCTATTAAAATTAATAAAAGAAGTAACAAAACCGATAACTTTATTAATAAATCAATGCTTGAAAAAGGATTTTTTTCCTGAACATCTAAAACTAGCTAAAGTATTTCCTTTGTTTAATAAAGATGATAAAAGTAATATTGCTAATTACCGACCAATTCCCGTACTTCCATCAATCTCAAAAATATTTGAAAAGGTAATATTTGAACAACTAAATAAATATTTTATTTCAAATAATTTGTTTTTTAAAAGTCAGTACCGGTACGGCTTTAGAGTCAACCATTCCACAGAATTAGCTGCTCTTCACTTATTTGATAGTGTAACAAACGAAATGGATAGAGGAATCATACCAATTAATAAATATCTTGACCTTTCTAAAGCATTTGATACCTTGGACCACAGTATTTTACTATCGAAATTGGAGTATTACAGTATAAAAAACAGTGAATTATCCCTATTTAAAAACTATTTATTAAATCGAAAACAGTTTGTCCAAATGGGCGAAATTTCTTCAACAACACAAACGATTAAAACTGGTGTACCTCAAGGCTTCATATTAGGCCCTCTTCTCTTCATTATTTACATAAATGATTTACGGGCTGCGAGCGATTTTTTACAATTTATTATTTATGCAGACGATACAATTTTCTTTTGTAGTTTAAACCCCCGAGATTTTGATAAAATTGAAGATCTCTCAATTATTCTTAATATACAAATACAAGTAGTAAAAAATTGGCTTAAGGTAAATAAATTGTCTTTGAATATTTAAAAAATCGAAATTTATGGTTTTTAAATTGCCTCAGAGAATTGTTAATATAGCTGATCTATTCATAGAAAAAACTAAAATAGAATCTGTCACATATTTTAATTTTCTAGGCATTATAATTCAAAGTAACCTAAAATGGGAAAATCACATAAACGCTATTTCAATTAAAATTCCCAGAATCATTGGAATTTTGAGTAAATTAAAAAAACGTCTTCCTTTTGATATTTTGAAAATGCTTTACTGTAACCTAATTGTTCCGCACTTATTTTATGGGATTCTGCTGTCGGGCTATTCAACATCCAGACTTTTAAAACTTCAGAAAAAGCTAATAGAACAATAACATGTAGTAGACATAATGCTCACACTGATCCTATATTCGAACAGTTGACATTTCTAAAACTTAACGATATTCACCAATTACAGCAGTTTAAATTTATGTATAAATTACAGAACCACACTCTACCTTTGTATTTCAATACCTTTTTACCCAAACGTCACACATATATTCACAGACACAACACACGTCAAACAAATCAATACCTAACATGTCGCACCGTCATGTATTTGCTCAAAAATGTCTTCGTTTTGATATACCCCATTTAATAAATAATTCTCCATCAAATATCATTAATAAAATAACAACTCATAGTTTGTATAGTTTTGCATTTTATATCAAATTGTATCTTTTGAACAAATACTCAGACATATGTAAAATACTAATTGTTATGTATGTAATAATGTTTAACTCTCAAATACATATTTGCGGTATTAATTAACTTATGTGTATTACATTATTATTATTGTTACAAATTATTTTGTAGTGTAGTGTTGGTATATTATACTGAATACAATAGTTAATAGCACGACTGTGTATTTGTATGTATATATATGGATGTTTATACTAATTATGTGTACATGTATTCATTTATTTTGGTGTATATATATGTGCGCATATATTTATATATATATGCATATGTATGTGCGTATGTATTTTTATTTGTGTACATATATGTATGTATATGCATGTTTATTTACTATGGTAATGTGACTATATATATTGTTTTTCAACATTTGGGTGGCCCTCGCGACAGCGGTTATTTTTAAGCTTAGCGAGGCCTCCCAGCCATGTAATTTTGGTGAAATAAACGTACTTCCCCCTATGTTTACTCGGGATCGCAATGTATTTTTTCTTCAACATCTAATACTAGCAAATGTTTCACCACAATGACATATAACCCCCCCCCCCCCCCCCACCCCCAGTTTGTCCAACCAGCACATCCGATATGTGATTTTGATATGTTGTTTGATGTTGGGTCGACGACTTCTCTTCATTTCTGAAATTATTCGATGGTTTATTAGAATTTTCATAAAATTCGCTGAGTACACATTGTTGGCCCACCCGCATGTACAGCATGGTCAACGTCCACAGGAGTGGGATTTGATGCAATTTAAACAGTATGGTTCAGTGGAGTAAAACGTCAAAGCTGCTTTAATGTGGCACACGAAGAAGACATTGAAAAATAAATTGAACAAGTCATTAAAAAGTGAATAACTGACATTCAAGACGGCACTCTCAATACATATCTTTCTGTGGACGGGACATTTATTAAAATGTACTTTTTATGACACATAAAGCCCGAGATATCTCGGGCTCTGTCTGGATCGATATGTAAGGATTCACAGGATTTTATTTTGTGTATACAAATTTCAAGTGAGAGGAGGGTGAATAGTTCACTAGATTAAAAGTGCGAGTGATATTCTGCTCTACCAAAAGTCAGTATGTGCTTACTTGTAAAATAACATGATTAAAGCGACACAATCAGACTAAAATCATCAGAAAATTTGTGATTTTATTTTGGCTTCTTAATATGACCATATGATGTAAACATGTCCATAGGCTAGAACTGCAATCTTTTTTTTAATTTTTGTGTTTTGCATTTACCAGTTAAGCGGGATATAGAGACGAAATTCCCGATGTCTTATTTCGGACATGCATGTTCAAAATAAGAAATACCGGATCTATGTAATAACTATTATTGTATTTTTAACATATTGTTGTCATGTTATAATGGGCTTCTGTCGTTTTTAACATCATCTAACTGGTGATGGATTATGCATTGTTTTACAGGTGGGCAGCTATCGATGGTCAAATGGTGATCCCTTCACATTTGATCAGTGGGAGCAATATGTTGACTATCCTGCTCACTACAAATTCGACAGCAAGAAGAATGATAAAGTGGCGTATTCAGCGGAATATTCGGAACGTTCTTGCGTCTCTATGGTGATCTACACAGCACATCAGGATACAAAATGGGAGCGTATCAGCTGTGAGAGTGTGTATATATATCCTGTAGCCTTATGTGAATACCCACACCACCGAACATCTACAAAACCAACTCATGCTCCTCCGTCGATAGACTTGTCTCCGGTTCCTGAAGGTAAACGATGTAATGTAGGATGGAATGTAATTGAAAACGAATGCTACATGTTGTTCACCAATCTTATTGAGTATAAAACATTCACTGTGGATAAGGCAAAGGTGTTATGTCAGAAAAAAGAGGGGACGATAGCTGTAATCGATCCCTCTACAAAGACGACGTCCTTGCTAATTTGGCATCTGACTATATGGCATCATCTCCCGGAACATGGAGCTATATGGTTGCAAACACAAAAAAGTAAATGCGCAATAATGTCATATGTTGATGATACATGGATAATAAAAAATGATATGGATTGTGACATATACGATGCAACAGATGTAAGTAACTTATCAATAAATCATGTGTTATGCCATCAAAGTATGGTGAAATATAACGCCCATTGCAGACCAAATAATTTTATATGTGGTGATAAATCATGTATTCTGACCATTTTTGTGTGTGATGGTACTGACCACTGTCCAGATGGCAGTGATGAATTGAACTGTGAAATATTTAGCACCAACTCTACCTTGGGTTACTCACCCTTGCACTATGACTGTGGTGAGAATGACATGATCCCCATGTCTTACGTATGTGATGGACAAATTCATTGTCACCAATCAGAGAGAGACGAACATGTCTGTACTGAAATTACCGAAAGAATCGGGTTTTCAAAATGCAGTAGCAGCATTTGTGCTATTGAAGGTGATAACCTATCCTGGAGGCTACCGTACTTTAAGCCACCGGGTGCTGACATGACAGTACAGACAGGGAATGACACAAGAGTATGTTTAGATTATTACTATGACATAAAAGATGTACCAATAGAAGACTTGGGACCATGCTCTACTGGGATTGGGGCCGCTTGTCTACCTAGATACATGTCCTGTATATTGGATTATAATATCCGTGACAAGGTATGTGGCACAAAGATGGATTTGGATGGTTGTAAAGCGTTTCAGTGTCCCGGCTATTTCAAATGTGGGGAAGTAGGGTCTAGCGGCGGTTACTGCATTCCAGATGGTAGCGTATGTGATGGTTTTAGAGATTGTCTTGGAGGAGAGGATGAGGAAAATTGTCATCGTGATAGCGAAAGCTGCAAAGGGCAATTCCGATGTGGTCTTCACGGAGGTTGCATTGGTCTTGATGTTGTTTGCAATGGATTTCCCGATTGCCCTGGTTATCAAGATGAATTTTTCTGTGACGCAGGCTGTCCTGCAGGTTGTCACTGTATAGGGTATGGAGTTCTATGTGATGGCTTAGGAATGACAACTGTCCCACCCCTTCCACTCCCCGTCAGGTCTGTCATATTGCCAAACAATCAAATAAAAATATCTTTTTTCGATTTTAAAGACTATTTTGATATTATCAGGCTGGATATATCAGGAAACAAAGTGAGATCGTTATTATTCCTTTTGGAACTCCATTCTCTTAATATACAATGGATCTACGCAGAAAGAAACAGAATTACTCACCTTGAATCCGGATCATTCCTACGCTTTCACAAATTGACGGAACTAAGACTTAAGGATAATCCACTAAAACATATAGCCCCAAATGCGTTCGACGGATTATTGTCTCTGTCATCATTAGACCTGTCAGGCATGAAAATTGTATCAATAGGTAAACTCACTGATGACATCTTGTACGATTTATCATATTTAAATTTGTCATATAATGTATTGACTTACATAGGTGAGCATACATTCAGCGGTATACCATTTTTGTATACGTTGGATATCAGAGGTAATCCACTAAATCTAATACATGAGAGTACCTTCAAGCCATTTGTGGTCCTCTCTACTTTAAAAACCCCAGCCTCTAAATTTTGTTGTGCGGCACGTCATTTAGATAATGTGCATTGTTCTCCTAAGGGTAGCAAATTTTCATCGTGCTCTGATCTCATGGGTAAAAATAGTTTGCGCATTTGCACGTGGCTATTAGCACTCTTTGCTATAATAAGCAATTTAGTGGTAATGGCTTGGCGACGTAAGGATAAGTCTACGCTGGCTTTTCTGATTAAAAACTTAGGTATATCGGATCTTATGATGGGTTTCTATTTAGGAATCCTTGGATCCGCGGATCTTCATTATCGAAACAGGTATTATTTATATGACGAGGCATGGCGTTCTGGCATTCTTTGTCGCATAGCGGGATTTTTATCCATGCTCTCGTCTGAGATGTCAGTGTATATTCTGGTTCTGGTCACCACAGATAGAGTGATGGCTGTTGCTATGGGGAAAACTGGTATGCACAGAAAAGTGGCGCATGGTTTTGTTGTCAGTGGCTGGATTTCATTTGCCTGTCTCAGTGCCCTTCCTATCATAGGTTTACCTTACTTCGGCGAAACTCGTTATGTCAAAACAGGTGTGTGTTTCCTGTTTAACCTTACTGAAGGAAAAGTACCCGGCTGGGAGTACGCCACAGCTATTTTTATTGGATTCAATTTATTTGCTCTGGTATACCTTGTGTTGGGTTATACATATGCATTTATTAAGGTTTCATGCATGGCTTCTTTTGAACGGAATGTTGAAATGACTATGGCAAGGAAAATGGCTCTCATTGTTCTTACCGACTGTTTCTGCTGGATTCCCCCAATTGTGGTGGGGATTATGTCACTCAACGGAAAGAGCATTAATCCGCAACTGGCTGTATGGGTCGCTGTTCTCATATTTCCAATCAATTCTGCATTAAACCCATTTCTCTATACATTCTCGGCAGCTAAGTGTTGTGAGGAAGACCCGGACGAAGAAGACTTTGATACACATGCATGTGCCCGCACATTTGAAGATCCTTTTAATGTCTATGGATTGAAGGATGAGCCGCAGAGCACTAGAGAAGATGTGGCACGTGCACTCGCAACTGCTTTGGGTAAACCTAAACATCCCAAAAAAGACAAAAGTGAATTGACGGAGATGAGTACGAAGATACAGCCACAACAAACGCCTGCAGCAGATAACACCACCTTACAACATATAGGCCTAGATCTACAGGCGGATGTTAATATATCCGTCTCAGTTGACATTAAAAACACCAATACTGCACCCGTGATGGCATCCCCTATAGATACCAATGTATCGGCTGTAGTTCTGACAGAAACAAACATCTCTAGTCGTAAAACTAGTGGACTGGAGCGAAGGAGCAGTAGCAGAAGAAGTATCAAGGTGTTGAATCGATCCAGTCTTGTTAAAAAACGCACAGACAGTGACGAAAATAAAGCAGCTGCAGACACTGAGGATGACGAAACAGGAAACAATGAAGTTTTCGGTGAAGCCTTGGTATCTGAAAAGGATACGCGATTTTAAATTTTAACGTAAAGGCACAAACAGAATGCATTGTTATGAGGAAGTTATGTGCTTCAGAGGTAAGATTTCAAAAGCATGATTATCCATACAAAATGAAAATATTAAAAAAACACTCCAATCTGGAGTCTCTATCATACTATTGGCTTATATAAAACATACACGCCGGTGTAGGCTATGTATATATGCGGCATCTGCCACAACTAAAGAAGCAATATATTGCATAATTATTAAGGACAAGTGTAACTGTAACGGAGCCAAGTATACTTGCATAATAAACACAGAGTGAGTCTGTTTTTACTGTTGTCGCACAGACTGTTAAGTTTGTTTATCGATGAACATTCCTGTCTCTATTAGTATATTGTTACTGCAGTCATATTATTATCACATGGCTAAGGTCTCCTTTACCATGTTTACGTGATACTAAGATTTAATCTCTATATTTTTCACGTCAGATCAACATTGATCACCGACGCTGGGCCAACACGGTCAATGTGTTGCTAACTTCACATAGCATTCGTGTGCCTTAAGATGTAGAATAATCTCATGCTCTATTTTTGTATTATTACAATAACTGTGATACTGTAAAACTGATTGAATTATATCCAGCTCGACGACTAATTTAAAAAAAAGTTCTAAGACGGGAGATGATGCTTTGCATAGTCATTTTGCAATAGCAACTGAATGGCTAAATAACTATTAAAATAAGCTTTGTACACTTATACAGGGTGCAACATGTTTTTTTTAATATTATGTGTGGGTAGGAATACATATTTATGGTAATATGTATTGTGGATACAGAGTAGACAGTAATTTATTCGGTCATGTAAGGCCAAAAAGCAGTATCTACTTACTTTACAAGTAAGCAGATAATGTATTTTGGCTTTGCAGAGCAGTACTGCAATATATATGTTGAAATACAGGTCCTTTGTCATTTGTTAGCATAGATGATTTGATATGATGCATTTGTTTGACTTGGTAGTGTTTAGTTGATAATGCTTAACTGATGAAGATTCAACTAATTTGAATAATACATTGTTTATCAGTTTTTATTATGCCGAGATAAAAAATTATGCTTGATTGCGTAAACTGTCGTCTTTCGTTAAGCATGTTTAAATCAGTGTATTTAAAATAACCTATAACCTTAAACGTAAACTTTTGTAGTCAGGTGATCTTGTGAAACGCAGTATACGTGCGTATTTTTCTGCAGGTATGTGATATATTGTGTATGTGATATATTGATAAGTATAAAGACAAAGTAGGGCCTACATTTGATTTTGGATTTTGCTGTATTTAACTATTTCATAATCTTATTTCATACTATAACACATACTTGGTCATGTACATAATGATATCGTATACTACAGTTTTTGTTTGCGAAATAAATATATTAATAACGATCACTGTCCCATTATACGAATAACTATAGTATATAGACTAATTCAGAATTTGGCACCATGTTTCTAATGTTTCAAATTAGCATGTTTCACCAATTTATCGCAATTTTTCTTCTGTATACTTGCTCAAATATAACTAAAAATCTAACCATGTCACCCCCGTCACACGGGCACACTTTAATTCGGGTTGAATTAGGGATAGACTCGGATTATTTATCCCGGGTCTATACCGCAATAAATAACTCGGGTTAGTCCACATTTTCTGATCACACGAAGTGATTTTGTAGCGGGTTAATCCCGGTACAGATACGGATTAGTTCTTGTTTTGGTCACACACAGTACGTGCTTTGGGGATAAACTCGGGATAAAATAGTACTGCTGCGGTTAAGGCCTTATGTTCAGAAGGTCCTTTTTTCAGAAGGTCCTATGTTCAGAAGGTACTTTGTTCAGAAGGTCCTTTGCTCAGAAGGTTCTATGTTTAGAAGGTCCTATATTCAGAAGGTTCTATGTTCAGAATGTCTTTTATCAAAAAAAAAAGAAACAGCGCAAAAGGCGGCACAAGAACAGGCGCAAGATGTGGTGCAAGAAGCAACGCAAGAGGCGCGCAAGACGCAGCGCGATAAACACCGTAATGCAAAAGGCACCGCGAGATCTAGACGCGGAAAGCGGTGCAAATCACAGCGTCATACGCAAGATGTGGCGTAAGCTGCAGCGCACGACGCAGCGCATAACATGTCACAAAAACTGCGCAAGAAAAGGCGAAAAACGCGGCACAAAATGAAATGAATCAGGCTTTAGGCCACCTTTGTGCACATATAGGCTAAACTGGGCCAGGAGAACCTCCTGAGGATGGTGAGATGACTGAGATGACACTGTCCTCCAGACACAGGACCCGAAATTCGAGCCCTGGCGGTCTGAGGCCGAGCACGCTACCTCTCGGTCACGGAGGCTCCCCACAATACTAACTTTCACACGTGGATGGGGAAGAAACGATTTTGTTTCTTTCAAACCGCCGAGACCGGGAATCGAACCCCGGACTCTGGCGTGAAAGGCAGCGGTGCTAACCACTACCCTAGGGCCCCCGCCCACGCGGCACAAGAAGAGGCACAAAAGTGCAAGACGTGGCGCAGGACGCGGCGAATACGCAAAGCTAGACGCAGTGCAAGTCGTGCCCTAAGACGCAGCGAAATAAGCGGCGCAAAACACGGCGGCAGACGCAGTGCAAGGAGGGGAGCGAATCACAGCGCAAGATGCAACGCAATATGTAACGCAAGACGCAACACAATAACTTGCAATCTCAAGCCTGCAATTTAATTTCAGAAACGTGGTCAGATATTATTGTAAAAAACCCTCAAATATCGGTCAATTACAATAAAAAGACGCTGCGCAAAACGCCATGCATGACGACGGAGTTGGGAATATCGGAACTTGGGTTCGGGTTTCCAAGTTCCGGGAATTCGCGAACTTGAATTTCCGAGAACGTCGGAACTTGGGAACTTTGGAACTCACTCTCGTGTATCACAAAAAGAAGTCAAAAGGCTTAATAAAGTTATGAAGGAAAAAAAACGTGAAATGAAATTTGTTTTTATACCTGAAACTGAAAGATGGAAATGTGTTCCAACATAATATTTTTTGAACAGAGAATCTTCTGAATACAGGATCTTCTGAACACAGGACTTTCTCAAAATAGGACCTTCTAAACAAATATTTCCTAACACATAGGCCCCTATATGACCTTCTGAACATAGGACCTTCTGAATATAGGACCTTCTGAACAAACATTTTCTAAGCATTGGACCTTCTGAATATAGGAACTTTTGAACATTTGAGCAGTTACCTAAGGGAATGCGCAATGCCCTGATGCACTATTTTTCGAATACAGATTGAGGTACATTGGAGGCAGTGAATAGTCCTAGAAGACTTATCAAGAAGACTTATCAAATGCAAAGATACATCTGTGCATAAACATTATTTAAGTCCTCATCAATCTGCTAATAGCTTCATCCGTCTACTGCTGGGCTTACTCACAATATGAAAGGTGCTGCTTGAAGGTTCTTTGCTTTATGTCAAATTTATAGAAAAGGGTATACATGTATACATTTGGAACCCTTTTTTCTAATAAAATGTGATATTAAGTAGTCCGGATTCGAAGGAGTCTGGAGAGTGTATTTTATGACATAATAATGTAAGACATAATACTTGAGAACATAATAATCACAAGAAACATACATTGTGTTAATTTCTGTTATTTAATAATGCATCTACCAAACATATTTGATTCGTGTACTGCATCTTCCTGGAATTCTATACAAATTATCAAGTTAAACCCGTGTCTGACTTATCTTGCGGTCAGACGTACAATATATCTCGGACATAGTATCAGTTACACGCTTTATCCCGGGATAAGACATTTGCCCCACCTCCTGAGTAGGGGCGAAAATATCCGAAAATATCCCGTGTTACCTCATTTAACCCGAATCTGCCCCGCTTACCATGTGAACGATCCCGTGGTAAACCCGGGATATATTATTTATCCCGGATTCAATCCGCGTTAAAGTGCTCGTGTGACTGGGATATTGTACGAGAGCTGGTTAGGGGGTCACTATTCGTCTCCAAGGGGAAGGGGGGCTGGAGTATTTGTGAAGTACATATTTTAAGACTGTTTTTTTTTCATGAAATAAGTAATAATCTGTAGGACATGCTGTAAATAAATATTTAATGGCCATCAAAAAAAATTATAGCTGTGCTCGGTATCATTAAATTACTCTTTTATTCAATCTGTATAGTCTAGCCTTCTTAACCCCCACATCCAACTTTGTGGACCGGAAAAATAAATTTTAGAAAAGTGAAATTATTATTTAGGTTGAGGCAGTGTGTGAAATAAATAAAATATTGCAGACAAGAGGTGAAATAAGGTATTTCTCCAGGCCCTACAAATTGAATGGTGGCCCCTTAGTAGCAACATGCTGAAAAACATTAAGCATGATACATGACGACGCCGACAACGACGACGCCGAACTTCAATTGCAATAGCTAGCTTTAAAATAAAAGGCGGGCTAATAAAACCGCTCTTCTGCCTTCCATAAGTAATTCAAACGTTGTTTCTGGACTACATTTTAGTATGATTACTCGGAAAATATTCACATACAAATGACTACACTGTTGCGCGGAAAGACATGTGTATGTTTATAACTGTCTGACTAAAAGCTGATAAATGGCTTAAAAAAACTCCATATTGGATTTTATGAAAATGGCTGCCGTACTATTGGTAGAACTTCTTTGCTCCTCGCTGTAAAGTAAAGATATATCATAATATATACGGTTTCTTCTATGTCACTGATCTGTATATTCAGAAAAGTAGATTAAAGCATCATCCATTCATTCATTTGTCTAAAACCAACGTAATTACTCGGACTGTTTCAAATTATTACAGCAGTCCTACTAGTATATAACAGATTTGATCGGCATAATTATATCACTGATTTAATTTTTAAAGGATGTGTATTCTGAATAAATGTTTAATGTATGCACAGGGTGTACTGATTTATTCGTTCATTTTGTTTATTCTGGCGCTAATAAAGCAGCAAAAAATATGCTATGGTTGTTTTTATATTGTATGTCGCAACATTTTCATTACAAATAATTTAATCTTAAAACATTTTTATCTTCAGAAAGCACGGACTGTTTTGTATATAGCCTATTTCCACTAAAAACAAAAACAATCTGATATTTTACAAAAAATATTCTTTTTAGAAAAAAAATACATGTACGTCAGATATGATTTTAAATGATTTCAATAAAATATATGTATGTCTGTCCTACTAGTAACGCAAACATGTTCTGCATGTTAGGTCATCATTTATTTCGGGTTGGCCTATATTGGCATTAAAGGGTGCCTCGAATATATATGAAACAAAATTTGATTTTCAAAAACTATTAATATAGGTTAAACGTATGTTCTAGATGCAGAGTTCAGGTTTGCTGCATGCATATTATTTGAGACATGATGATCATAGCTGAAATTTATAACTACCGAAATATGCGATGTTGGTCCACAAAGGGTTATTTAAAAGTACAAAATATATCGTCAAAGGAATGTAGAAACATTACATCATGTAAATTAATAATTATATACATGCTATTGACTAGTATCTTTATGATGCTAACATTTTCACAATTTGCATAATATTACAAGTATTTTGTAGGTTAATTTGTTAGTATTTGTAGGGTAATCTGTTAAAGATAGCCCCGTAAATCTTGTCACAGGAATGCTAAAACATCACATGTAAATTTAACATTATAATACAGAAATCTTATTGACTAATATCCCTATGACCCAAAAATTGCCATTTTTAAGACATTATGTTTTTGTGCGTATTTTGGTGGGAAAGGGTGCCTAAAGTTCATGAACCCCAATTATTATTTTCATAGTATTATATATATCTATAATCATAGCATGAAAAAATAATGAAATATGTTGAAAGGGTACGCTTGAAATATCGAGATTACGGCTAGGGGGAAAAACGAGAACGAAAATGTATTATACTATATGTTTTTTGTATGGAAGTTTGACAACAAAATAACAGCTTTTTGGTCGGTGTTCTGTAGCAATATAATTATGGCTACAACTTTAGGCTCAGCCAAATTTTTTGCGGATGCCTATTGTCGTCACCAGGCGCGTCCTACGTCCGGTGTCCGTCCGTCTGTCCGCCACTTTTAGCACTATAACTTTCGCGTAACTGGAATGCACATTAAACTTCACATACAGGTTATTCATGACTAAAGCTTGACTAATTTCACATTTTCTGTGACTTTTATGACCACATCTCCATTTCAGTAATAGCTCGGATGAGCTCAAAATTGGGCAAGATTCGGACAGAAACTAGGTCATAGCGGCCAAAATGGCCGATTATCGGCCACTATTTTTTAATATGCTTGATATCTGGAAAACCGGACCCGATAACTAGACCATTACTATTGAACAAAATGTGCAGTTTCCGCTAGGGATATACCATGAAAATTTTCAACTTTATTAAATTCAAAATGGCCGACCTGCATCCACTTCTAATCGACAAATTTTCTCGTTAACGATCCACTCAACATGTTTTTATGTATTGCTCCAAAATGTATACCATATATCAATTTCACTAATAGCTCGAATGAGTTCAAAATTTGGCAAGATTTTGATAGAAACTAGGTCATGGCAGCCAAAAATGCCAGATTATCGGCCAATTTTGTTTTACGTGCATTATATCTGGAAACCGGACCAGATAGCTAGACCATTACTATCGAACAAAATGTCCAGTTTCAGGTAGGGATATACCATGAAAAAGTTCAACTTATTCAAATTCAAAATGGCCGACCTGTGGCCACTTTTGACTTTGCTATGCGTAATAACTGGAAAATCGTGCCAGATAGCTGGACCATTACCATTCAACAAATGTGCGGTTTCAGGTGGGGATATACCGTGGAAATGTCAGCTTGATCAGATTCAAAATGGCCGACATGCGGCCACTTTTGACCTGAATATAAGTAATAACTGGAAAAACCTTGCCAGAAAGCTTAACCATTACTATTGAACAAAATGTGCGGTTTCAAGTGGGGATATACCGTGAAAATTTCAACTTGATCGAATTCAAAATGGCTGACTTGCGGCCACTTTTGACTTTAATATGTTTATTAACTGAAAAATTGTGCCAGATCGCTAGACCATTACTATTGAACAGTAGGTGCGGTTTCAGGGAGGAATATGTCTTAAAAATGGAAACTCAATTGAATTAAAATTTGGCTGACATGCGGCGATTATCCACTTCAAAATGCGTAATATCTGGAAAACCGTACCCGATAGTTAGCCCATTACCATGGAATAAAATGTGCGTTTTCAGGGGGGAATGTGCCCTGAAAAATGGCACCTCGATAAAATTAAAAATGGCGGACTTGTGATCATTGTTGACTTTAATATGCGTAATATCTGGAAAACCGTACCAGATAGCTAGACCATTACTATTGAACAAATATTAGGTCTCTGAGATGTTTATACCCTGGACAATTTCATCAAAAGTACATTTTAAATGGCAGACTTGCGGTCATTTTTAGCCCACATTTTAATTTAAAAGGTTGGGCTGGTGCAATTGAGGTTCTTCGGCGTCGGCGTTAACATTTCCTTGTCGGCATGATAACTTGAAAAGTTTTTCATGTATCCTTCTCAAATTTATTCTTCATCTTGATAGTAACCAGGTCTTGGACAAGTTCAATAATGGCAGAAAAAAAAACATTTTAAATTTTTCACATTTTACGTTAATAATCTTGTTTTGTTGGCGCAATAACTTCAAAAGTTTTCCATGTATCCTGCTCAAATTTGTAAAATGCATGTTACTCATAACCAGTTGTCGGAAAAATTCAGAAGTGAATGAAAACAATTCAAAGTGGCAGATTTATTGTGATTTTTCACACTTTATGTCGATAATCTTACCTTGTGGGCGCGATTTACCTTCAAAAGTTTTTCTTGCATCCTGCTCAAATTTGTACTGAATGCCGCTAATAATATAAATTATGGTCTGGCTAGTCATTTGATCTGCGTAATATATATGTTTTTGCCTTGGTAGACTACATTACCTACCCCATCGTCACATATTTGATATGAATATAACGGCTCGTGCCTGTAAGGGGTTAGAAGCTATCTGGGCTTATATAGGGTGTGCTCTGTTGGGCGTTGGCGTGGTTAACGTCGCTAGCGGCACGTTCTGATCAACACCTGGTCGGTGACAAATCTCAAAAGTCGCCCTGCGGCTCCAATTGGGAGGTTTTACAATTAGGACACTTTTGTCAAAAAAAAAAATGAGGGGGGGGGGGTTCTATTGGAGATGCGGCTACAATTACAAATTTTGCGGTAGTGTGCCGCCTGAAAAAAATATTTGCATTTAGGCCTACATCAAAATTTCCACCCTAGGTTCTGAGGGTCAAAGAACACAATAAGATAATTTTAAATTGATCTTATGTGTATGAAAAATGCGAACTGCTTTTCCAAGATTTAAGCAATACTGCAACCATTTAATTTCTGTAAAATTAGGTTAGAATACATGATAAGTATGCCAACACCTATAGCCAGTGAACAGTTGGTTTTATATTATACTGTCATATATTATTTTATTATATAGTCCAGTTATTTTAGATAACAGACTAATCAGTTCAGAAATATCACAAACAGAAAAAATATACATGTATTACATATCCCCTATAATCCAATTGACGGAAGGATACCTAATAATGCTCATCAATTCAAGATGGCCCCTGTTCTATTTAAGAACAACAACATTTTGTCCCTGATGTATCTGCATTTCTTTGGTTTTCGATAAATTCATATAAACACTGCTTGGAATGATAAAGTTTTTTTTACATCACTAGGACTTCTATAATGAATATCAGACGGATAGCTAGCGAATAGCATTGCGCTAACCGAGAAATACAAGATGGCCGCCAAGATGGCCACAACCGCATGATAAAACCTAAGTTATGAACCATTTGACTTTGAATATCAAGTGATACTTTTGGTGATAATACATGTATAATGGTGCCACTGGCACCTATTTCTAGTGAGTTTGGTGATATGTTGTAGCGCCTGCATTCAGCACAGTACATGGGGCCTGGAAAAACCTACTTTTGGGCCTTGTAAGGCCTTGAAAAGGCCTTGAATTTTGTTCTGTCCAAGGTTTACGAACCCTGTTATCCATTTGTATAGCTGATGGGTTTTTCCAAAACTTAGGATCTAAATATTTTGTTTGTTCATGGTTGAATTGGGGACAACATAATAAATATGATATTCATCGCCAATGTCTTTGCGACAATTTTGACAGATACGCACGTCCCTCAGTACATTTCATGGCATCCGATCTCAATAGATAAACGGTGATTTCAGCACTTGAATTTTGTTAAAGATTTGCGCAACTCTTCGGGAAGTTCAATTCAATATTTCTCAAAGCCAAATATATTTTTTAAAATCCTATAGTTTGTACATTTTCGACTTAAAGACATACCTTTGTGCCCTTTTTGTATAAACTGATCTCTTAATCGTATTTTAAGATTATGACGCAGACAAACAACAGAAAAGGGTATATTCTGAGACAACCAGACAGAGAAACCAGAGTCATATATACAAAAATTGAGATGTCTAGAACAATATAATTAATGTAAAAAATGAAGTGATTATAAAATGAAACACCTATGAAGTCAATGGCAATATATATCCATTAAATTGGAGTAATTGAATAAAAATAAAGATTGTCAAGTCGAAATGTCCAAGTAAAGGTCGAACTGCATAATAATTCCTGCAGGAGTGTCTCTAAAGAGTTCAAACAGCAAGTTACGTAAACAATATTTCCTTCTAATGTGTGTATACTTTGCACACCTTAGAAGGACATGCCTTACAGTGAGAGGAGTATTGCAACACAGTAGCCGCAGTTTTCCGCTCTAAACACATGTGTGAAATAGCAAGAATATATTATATATTCTTGGAAATAGGCATGACCAATTCTGGCCCTGCATAAGACAACATCATCTCTTCTGCGTTCCATCGGTGTAAGATACCGCTTAATGGTTTGTTGTGCATCAAACAACTGTATGGTGACATTGATATTCCATTCATCTTCCCAAATATCGTCGAGGTATACAGAGATGTTGCACTTAATATCAGTATAAGGTATATAGCAAAACGTTTTGTCTTATGCGGGGCAGCAATGGCCAGAACATATTCGCAGTGTATCCCAATATGACTGGATACCCAGCAAATACAATGTCCTTGTGTCTATATAAGTAATGGTACATAGGCCTACTTTTATGTAAGGTGTTGGATACATAGGGGTTGTTGAACTTCTGACTTTTAAGAGCCTCCAATGATGAAAGCGAATCATTCCGTATTGCTATTTTCCTATATAATACTCTACAGCCGTTTCATTGGCTAGTAGCTCTGCTAATAGCGATTGAGGCCTCATGTGTGGTACGACAGCTAGATGTATGATATCACAGACAAAGGACATGCCTGTCTTATTGCCTTCCTTTGATCCGTCAGTATGCACCTTCCAGTGTTGCGTATATCTAGCTACTAAATAATTAGAAAATACAAGTTAAATGCTATGGAAGACAAGCGGACATGTGTTTCCCTTTCTGACATCCGATAGGTTGAAAAGTATATTTAACTGTTGAAAAAGCCATGGCGGGCATGCTGGTGGATGCACGACACTAATTCCATCGAGTTCCACCTCCATGTCTTCTATGTGAGGTATAAATTGGTAGTAGTAGTACATTTTAGCTTAATGTCACTTTTCGGCACAAATGATCTTTAAGTGACATTGTAATATGTGTGGTTGGAGTCTAATACCAAAACTAGGTATATAGTCCGAGATGTTAGGGTCTAAATAGAGCAAGTGTGTGCACTTTTGGAAGAAATTACCATTGTACATGCCCAGATGATCAGTAACATGTACTCTTTAGATCCTGATATAGCGCAGTTAATTCTGACACGATTAACACCTAATTAACATCTAATTAGTATCCATATTAATTATTAGCAAAATGTTGAGCAAATCCAGAGAAAATAATATCTCAAAAATAGGTAGATCGATTTTAATGATCTAGCGTTGTTATATTTATGTAGCATTCAGCCTACAAGATAAAAATATAACTGAGATGACGAGTGGTCAAAGTCACGTGATGCGGCGGGGTCAATATCAGATGTGAGCAAAGTTTAAAAATTTTGAACAAAAAAACTAATAATAATAATGTTTCAAAGTACTTATAATTATTTCATATTAAAAATTATGATACATCAATAGTAGATATTAATTTGATGGCATAATATTATTGTAATCTTTATTTATTTCTAAAACCGGGATCATCATGATCTAGACAAGTGATCTTCTCATGGGTTGTGTATAACAAACAATGTCTCATGCATGGATCGTTACGGAATACCTGGGGAATAATGCAGTCGATTTTAATTATTTTATTTTGCAACATTTCTAATGATGTTCTATATATCTAATGCACTATTTCATATCACATAAAGGTCAAGGTTAAGCAAACTTCAAGGTCAAAATTAAAGTAAAATTAGAAATAGATTTGAGACCAGATGATTTCCTTTTCGTCGTGCTACCGTCGGACACACAAACATTTAATCAATCGATCGGTCAATCTTAATTATATGACTGGATCAATGGCAATGCAAAAATGAAATTTAGTCTAAGTATACCAGCTGGGGCGCTGGAGTTTTTGAACTGGACAAATTATTCATTTCACTCCTGTCTGCAATATTTTATTTATTTCAGACTGTGCCTCGAGCAAAATATGTATTTCACTTTCTAAAATGTATTACATACTCGTAAAGGGAAGTTCAAACTCATAATAATAATATGAACACACAGCTTAAACTGAACACTGGCCTAAAAAAAAGTCAAAAATGATTTAAAATTCGTCTCACTTTGACTAAGTGCTTGAGGATATGTGTTCAGCCTGATACACTTTCTACAGAACCCTACGAACTGGATTGGACCAAGGACCGAGCACATTCATAACTAGGGTGGTGAACATAACATGTCGATGGCAAAAAACAAAGCCTCTCTCAATAAGTATTGTTTTGCATTCTTGAATGATTTCGGTGTCATCAATGGACACTGAGCCAAGTGTTAACTATGGGACTGCAGATGTATCTGGTGTGGTGAAATAAGCTGACCATTACTAATATGCTGACATTCTACCTATCCTGACAAGAAGGATGTGTTGTCATATCCCATATAATAACATGGAATTTTGAGAGAACACGCATCATGGGAGATATATAGAACAAGATAACTACCCAAAAAGGCTAGTTATGAATGTGCTCGGTCCTTGTAGTGGTCCAATCCAGTTCGTAGGGTTCTGTAGAAAGTGTATCAGGCTGAACACCTATCCTCAAGCAGTCCAGGTTGTGTGGCTGTGGTGTGAAATTCAGTTTGTGTAACCTGGATATTGGCACGAAAAATACTAAAAACTCCATTCACCAGTGGAAATTCTCTTTTGCTGATCTGATATCTCGATGTCATGTAATGCAATGTAGCGGAAATGATTCCTTCAAGCGCTACATGCATCTTGTCAGAGCTGACTACTGTTTTGTTTTCAAATATATGATTCGAGCTATGAAAGCTAATATTTCTATAAATTATGTCTTTCACTTGAGTGCTTTAGCTTTGGCACTTCACTCTTATTAAGTATCTCTAACAACACCATCACGCTTTATGGGAGAGAGGTGTCGCTCAACATAAGGATAATCGCAGTAATTGGTACATATTTATCAAAATTATATATATATATTGCATTTTGATGTTGCGTGAACCGTTGTAGCTCAATCAATCAATATAGCTTCCATTCGTTGAGGAATGTTTTGAGATCACATGCATTTGAGATCACATGCACCATCATTCAAACTGGCAACCAAGATGTATTTCTGTTCATCTAATGTCAGTCTTGAAAAGCTTACAAGTATGTATTTTCATACTTGAAAAGTTTATCGGCAGTGCTTTCATGAACCTGACAAGCAATGTACATATTTAATAGTAGGTTTAACTCATTGGGGTATCGCATGGCAGGGAACTTTCATCACGCCTTCTGGACATTGGTGTAGCTATTAAACATGTCAACCAGTATTGAACAATTGTGTAGTTTCACTGGGTGGTTGGATTAACATCACAGCGCTTAAACATGTTAATGTTTGCATACTTTCTTTCAATTGCATCAGCAATATAGACCCTTTCTCCTTTAGTATGCACAGTAAGGACGCGTTCTTGTAACAATGCTGCATAGTAGACAATTATCTTTCAAACTTATTTTGTTTGTGTAGATCGGTTATTATTAGTGAAATCTTGAGAATTAAAACAAAAATAACTGTCCTTCCTGGTCTGGATCAGAAATCAATAATATGAACCGAGCATTACTGAGCATAATGACAAAAATTATCAAGAATAAAACACAAAAGACAAATTCAAGTAGCATTTTCTTTCAGTTTTAGTGTTGTTTCCCAGAGCCTGCAGTAGCTGTCATATTTCCTTTTCAGTAGTGTATGAATATGCACAATATTAACAATCGAGATAATGTCACTTGCTTGAATAACCGAAGAATATTCTTCATCGATTGTATCTTTAAAAAATGACAAGTTCACCACGTGGGGTATTTTGCCATTCAAGTATGCCCTAGATGTCGAACCTACTTTTTCATTGCTTAGATCAAAAAAATACTTACACGTCAGAATTAACCTAATCATATAATTAAAATTGGCATTAAATGTGTTAATTCCATCTCAGACACGCCCATCACAAAAATAATACCAGGTTCCAAATATATTTCGAATTTGACCTTTGGTTCGACCTTGATGGTATTGATTAACCTTGACCTTTATGTGATATATAATAGTGCATAACATGTTGTACAACATTAAAATGCACAATGTAATGAAAATCATAACGTTGATCCATTTGCAAAAAAGATAACTTATGGGCGGACCATTTGTCCAAACATTTACGAACCCCGGTTTCTAGATAAATACTCTATTAAACCCTCGAATGAAAGGTTATAGATAAATATTTGTTCAATATATAAAATAATTTCAGAAAATTTGAAACATTTTAAATGCGCTATTTAAAGGAACCCCGTGGGATGAGACATTTTCAATTTTGTCATTTTTGAAAATGTAATTTATGTGAAGCTATATAGCCTACTGATCTTAGCTAAAAACACAAAAAAGTAAAAAAAAACAATTTTAAAGCACCGAAAAAGAGTAAAATAGTTATATTTCCGTGTCGTATATTGCCATGTAAACAAAACAAGTCAGCAATATACAGCACTTTACACCACATATTCCCACGTGTCAGGACATGGGGGGATACACCTGCAGCACTGATTGTCTGCCCAACGCTGGGCCAACGGCATCAACATGCGGTCCAATGCTGTAGGAACATTCAACCGTCCTTTAGCAAGTGTTTAGGTATACAAAAAGTTTGTTTGGGTTTTAAGCGGATTCATAGAAATGTTGATAAAAAATAGTTTAAAAACTTTAAAAATTATAAAAAATATTTTTTAAAATCTAAAAACCCAGAAAAAAAACTTAAAAAAAATAAAATCATGATCTGGGGGATACACTACTTCATTACAAAATTAAAAACGAAAATTAATGTCATCCTAAGGAGCTGCTTTAACCCTTTAACTGCCGGTGCCGCATATATTCGGGTTTTCATTTTTTATTAGAACATTAAATGCCACATTTAAAATATGTTATAGATAAAATGTGACATCAACCAGCAAGATTTGAAAAGAGTTGACCTCCATTTTGTCAAATCTGAATAATTTTCACTCACTTTAGGATCGCGTCAGCGAGACACAACTTCAAGCGGGTGAAAATTCAATTTGAATAATTTGGCGGACAAAGGGTTAATGTCCAAAATTGTCCAATTTTACTCGATTTTGACTTTGACCTCGACACATAATCTGACCTTGACAATCGAATGGATGTTTTAAAAAATATTTTTCTCGTGTCAATTATCCATCAAACAGATAACAAAAATTGAAATCAAATTGATCCACCGATTCTTTAGATATTATTTTCCTCGGACTTTTTTCCAGAATTTGCTAATTATAGATACTAATTACATGTTAATTAGGTGTTAATCGTGTCAGAATTTACTGCGCTATATCAGGATCAGAAGAGTACATAAATACTGATCATCTGGGCAAGAAATTGTAATTTCTTCCAAAAGTGCACAAAGAAACCCCCAACAGCCTGTACTAATATATGTGGACTAATATTTGTTAATAGAAAAAGCGGAGCGAGTTGCCTGGTCCACGGCTATCTCTCCTTCGAGATTCTAAACAATAGTAGGTATCTCGCAAGAAAGTATATAGGCAGCTAATTTAGGTCATGGTAAATATATAAACAAGGAACTTGGCCCGGGGTTAGCTAATGTTGATCCACAGTCTGTGACGCCGCCCAGCTTAAAAACAAAGTCGAGACAGCGTATACGCAGGTCTATTGTGTTTATATTACTGGGTACGCGCAACACCACTCATCGTACATAGCCATGGTCAACACTACATGGTTTGCGCGCACCTGTAGTGTCATACCCAGGTATAAGTGTACACACGTTAATCACTCTGTATTGTAGATATACAGTGTGTCAAACACTGCACAGGTATTGTGTATACGCATCGTATTCAGGTGTATACACAACAACATAATTGGAATTGGACTGAGATATATCGAAGGTGAGAATGCATTTTGACCATCATCATAATATAGGCACTCAAAATAGAATAGATAATTTAAAGAAAACAATATAATTATCTGGGCATAAGCCTAGCCGTGTTTCACGCTACGCTTACCCCCCTATATAAAGTAAATGAGAATACATCATCATATGCAAGTTTTAATACACTGTGCTTTCCTCAGGTTTAACTCGCTAAACGCTAACGTTACTTGCAATCTTGATTACAGTTTAGCAAAACGGTCATAGTAATAAAATAAGCAAATTATAGTCATGCAGGAATACGTTACATACCAAGCAGGTAACAGTAACCTGCTCACCATGCCCAGCAAACACGGGACAGTGAACCAATGCTGGGTGGATGTTGGCCCATTGTCTACGACGCTGGCCCAGCATCAACTCAACATTGGTTCAATGTCTCGTGTTTACTGGTTGGTTTTTATAGTAATTTGACCAATTTCCCCGCCCGATCAGATTCCCGTCATGTGATCTTTTCGCCGTCACCATGGCATGATTCATTGTCTCCCGTCCCGTGGATGTTTTCCAGCAAACATGAGGCGTTCACCTTATGTTGGTTCAATGTAGGACCAGCGTCGCAGACGGTGGGCCAACATTGAACCAACGTTGGGTTAATGTCTCGTGTTTGCTGGATTCGCTGTCCGCGTGGACGATTCCCCGTCGCCATGGATGTTTCCCCACCACTCTTTAACCCTCTAGCCGCAAAATTATTCAATTTGAATTTTCACCCACTTGAAGTTGTGTCTCGCTACACATCGATAATTAAAAATAATCTTAAAACACTTGGTCTTTAAAATTAACATGTCTAAACTACAATCCAGGATACAAAACTGCATATAAAAATCAGTATGAAATTCCTAAGATAGGTAGTCAAAATGACAAATTTAGCTCACCAAGAAACACAGATACATTTGCTACAGAGGGAGGGGGATACTTGAGTACAGTGAGTATAGTGATGACTCAAGGCAGAACTCATAGCCCAACATAGTGACGAAGCTTTATATTCAGCTCTACGATCCTGACGATACTAGCAGTGTTTCATCTAGCCATTTCTAACATGGCGCAGCGCCATGTTGCCTTTTGTGAGCGCCATGTTGCCCTTCATATGCGCCATGCTGCCCTTCTTGTGCGCCATGTTGCCCTTCAGGTGCGCCATGTTGCCCTTCTAATATTCAGACAGGGAAGTGCCTCATTGTTACGTCATATTTAATCAACCCAGGCCATTGTCACAGTGGGAAACAGCCCGATCACTGATGTCTCCCGCTCACACCTATGACACAATACCAAGCCCAACCGAGTCAACTGGGTGCCCGGCGGGCATGATAAGGTACCCCAATGATCGGTGGCGCCATGCCCCTTCTGAATCCTAGATGAAACACTGACTAGTTCACCGATATAAAAAAAAAAATCGACTTAGCATGTTTTCATTTTACTACTATGCATAATCATGTTTGACCATGAATAACACTCTTATAAATTACTAAAATATCTGTATGTGACACTAAAACTCCAATATTCTTGATCCGCCTCTTCAGCGTTGTTGGCGGTAGAACAGCGCTGAACCGCAAGTGGAACAAGCAATAACTGTACATTTCGTATTGCTTTTATGATTAGAATCCTAACATTACGTGGAGCTACTTTAAATTACAACAAATTGCGGCTCCACTTCACATCTCAAGGCAATGTAGAATGAGAGTACATAGCTGGGTAGGTTTGAACATAATTATGGTATTATCAGATTATTAGTGTGTGATTTAAATCACTTTTATGTCACTAAATATGTATTTAGACCAACTATAAGCATGATAAGCGATTAGCATTATGCCTTTTGATATTACTTTGTACAACGGGCAGGTAATACCGTATATTTCTTGTTACAGGTGCTACGAGATAATACAAATGATGTAGTCCCCGCTCATCAATGCGCCGTCTACATGGTGACTAGAAGAAAACATTGTTGGTTTTGACGGGAGAGTTTGCTGTAAACATATCAAATACCGGTGATGAACTGACTGGACACCTACGAATCAACCAATAATGGCACTAACACGTGCCACACAGGTTCTTACCTTGTCCAGTTGTGTGATGACCTTCATTGCCACTGTTCTGTTTGCAGTGTCTTTTGGTACACGCAGATGGCTAGAGTCGAAGAGTGACAGTCCTTTTGGTGCCCTTGGCCTACATGAAATTTGTCTTGATGATTGTCGGGTTCCGTATTGTCCAACTGGAGCTTTAGAGAAATTTTACTCTGGCTGTTGGTGGCTCTTTGACTATCATATACGGGAAATTAAAAACTGGATAATGGCTGGTAAGTGAATTAGGCCTATTATCATGATTATTGTAACATATGAGATTAGGAGGTTTTTTTTTACTATTTATCTTAAATGTGACTACGATAATATAAATAGACATTTTAACGTGCTTATAATTAATGCTGTTGCAATAAATTATAAGAGCTGCGATGCTTTCACATTATCGTTGCTAAGATTATAATCACTCGCATAGTTTATGCTAAGATGTTGTGTTTTTTGGCAATATGTATACTTGATACGTTCCATAAATTTATGCTTGACTAAACTAGATGGCCGCACGCGTACATCTAAACCAATCGGTACATTACCATGATTACAGAGGAGCTACATCTAATATAGCCTAATCATGAGGTAATAAAAGCATGTCTTATAACTGCTCGATGCGGATCATTGCTTCTGTTGTAAGATTATTTAGCAACCAGTAGCCTATCATCATCGCGTTGCCTGGAAAAATGAGGCTAATATTCATCTGTGATTATTTTGTAATTTATTTGTCTTATAGATTGGTTTGTGGAGTGCAGAATATATGGTATATTGGTGCTGCTCCTTATAACAGTTAGCATGATTCTACTTATCCTCAGCTCCATTGTGGTCATGCTAGATAGAGTGACGACAGAGAGTCACACGGGACGAGAGGTCGTCAATCTCTGTGTGCTCTGTATATCTGCTGCCTTGCTTTTAACAGCCAGTAAGTTTTATTTTATTTTTTTTACAATCTTTTCCCAGTTGGGTGCGTAGTAGACTCTCCCAGTAAACACAAAACATTTGTATAACATTTTTACAATGTTGTTCCAACGGCGAAGACGTTGTACAAATGTTATGCAAATGTTATGCACATGGTTTGTGTTTGCTGGGTAGGTAGGCTAATCGGTGTATGCACTAGAATGTTTTATATCGGCACAATTAAGGAAATTATATATTATTCGCAGGGGAAATGTTTCAGTATGCCATATATTTTATAGACTCACTGCATCATTTTAACTATTAACACTTTAGGTAACACTATAAGTACGACTATTATATTTTTTTAATCCCTTTTATTTGCCGATTACATGTAATTCACTTTTATTCGGAATGAAATTTGTGTGTGAACATCAAGATTTGCAAATGTTTGGTTTTAAATTAAGCAGGAGTATTTTTACACCCACCTAGCTATGAGTTGCGATAGCGAGACATAACTGTTGAATATTAGATATCTTCATAACACATTGCATTATATATACCTCTTATTTATTAATTAAGCCTACATGAGTACTTAAAATACTAATAAATAAGCTTACATCAACGTTGTAAAATAGTAGCGATTCGCTCGATCTCGCGTAAAATCTCGTCCATCTGAATTATCAATTTATTAAGAATAAAAAATGTTACGAAAAATTGTTACGTCCTTCCTCGTGTGACTGAAAAGTTATATTAATAATTGCCTTCGCTGCCATAAAAATACCTCGCCATGCCTTGTCATGCTAATGAGACACATTCACTTAATTAATTCAATAACCATAGACCAATGTTCGACTGCTGCTACCTAATGACATAATTACTCCTCGCTGGCCCGTGAATTTATACTACGTATGATGTGTAAAACGGTAGTGACTCTCAGAACGGTAGGCTAACCCGGCTAGTCCCAGCAAACACTAGAACCAAAGTTGCTTTCAATAGTGGCCAGTGTTACAGAAGGTGGACCAGCATTAAACCAGCATCTGATCAATGTGTCGTGTTTGTTGGGCTGTTCTGGGTGGATGGACACAATGCGATTACCATGCACAGATGCATCGCCGATAGGGTATACGGCATGCCGTATTTGTAAAATAGCCCTTTTAATTTGCTCATCAACAATATATATTTGCCTTGTATTTTATAAATGACAATTTATATTATAAATAGCTTCATTACTATATAAAATAAGGTCGGTATTTTACTGAACATTTTCTAAGCGAAATAGGCAATTATTCAGGGTGGCCACCAGGTCCGCGATATAATATGCTTTCACAGCAAGCCTTCCATTTTTGCCAAAGGAGGCCCTATCTTACAAAGTGTTTAGTTGGCCGCAAATAGTTTTTTCAGTGGCTTTTCTCAAACTTTGCCGACAACGTTTTACTGAACTCGCGGGGAATTATAAACTGATAAATATAGAGGTAGTTCTCAAATTGTAGTTGATTTTTACTTAATTTTACATATATTTATAATCACTGTAAAAATGATTTTTTTTAACAAACCTTTTATAAGAAATGCATCTAAGGTCAAACTTGTCTTGAGAACGATAATAATTAGAATTGGAATATTTGATGTATACGTTTTTGGATAGGCCACCAGGAATTTTGTCAACCCTGTTATCAAATTGCAAATATTAAGCACTAAATTTTAATAGAAACATTAAGTGGACGCTCAATTTTAATAACAAAAACATATATAGTATAGATTGAACTTGATACTTCTTCCATCAAAAAGTGTATACTTTTCAAATCAGATAATAAAATTGAATGAGATATCTCGATGAAATGGCAATACTGCCAGTATTTCCAATGTTGTATTAGCGTATATTTAGAGACACTATTACTGCAAAATAATCTACAATGGCTAATGTGATGTTAATATAATGTTGACATATCGGTAACAGTGTTTACAGTCGGGCAACCAAGTTATATGTAATATATATCACCTTGCAGTGCTTTAATAAAAACGTGCGCTCAAAATTTAAAAGAAACAGACATATAAAACAAGTAATTCTAATATCATGCAATCTAAAATTTCACTTAAGCCTGCTAATAAAAAAAATTGGTATTTTATCAAATATTGTCAATTCTAATACCAAATGTATTAATCCCATCACCAATATTCAATAAGATATCTGACTTTATTGATTTTTTTAAAATCTTATTTAAGTTGTTAGTATCATAGCAATCTTAATCACTTTAATTCGTAGTTGTCCAGGAAGATATAACATCTTATAATGTATTTAATAAATTATTCTTTTTTCACAATAACGCGGCCCTTGTCACCGAAACTTAGTAACATGGTTGACAGTAACATGGCTGATAAACTCTATATCGCCTACTCTATATCGTTTTAAACATGTTAAAGGCCCGTACTCAGGCAAATAGCATGTTTTCGTTTTAGCGCTGTTATATTTTTTTGAGTATTTTAATGCGTGAAGAAAACATTCCAATAGCTTACAACTTTTAGAAACATCCATTGGCAACGTAATCAGGTTTCGACGAATTATGACAAAATGTCGGTCATTACATTTTTTTCTTTTAGATCCACCCATTTTTGATGAGGTAGCCATGTTTCAATTATTTGACAGGAAAATGTTATCAAGTCAACGATTTGATTATTTCCTTCTAAAAATAGGTTTTTTTATAATTTACCAGCCGTAATCTATGACAAAAAGTTCCTAACTCGTATTAGGTTAGGTGTGTAAAGTTTCAGATGTATCACATCGTCAAAGACGATGCTAGTTAAATTACAATGTCATCGGAAAACCACATCTTAACAACGCTTTCCCTACGGGTCTCACATTTACAAAATTTGGAGGGTCTATACTCTAAACTCAGCCAATTGACATGTTTTACATCTTTGCGGGACATCGTGAACATCGCCAAAATACACAGGTGAAATTCATGGGATGTTCGTGGCTGGTGTAGTGACAAAAAAAGGGATTTTCTTCAGTGTTGATCCTTTCAAATCAACATTATACCCTTCATCTAGACCCTCAGCGGCTCGGTCAAAGCCATTGTAGTAAAGATATGGTTGTTATTAATTGTATGAGCATTCCGAAATACACACTTATCGGGTACATATGGCTTTCAAATGGAGGGTGGAGAAAGATAATATAGATTTACGATGATATAAGCCTATATAACAAAATTTTAAACTTTGAAACTTTTCAACCTGGGTATGGGCCTTTAAAGGAGAAACTACACCTAGATCTATATGTTAAAAGGATCGACTCTTGATTAAAAATTGATATTTTTTTCTTTATTATACCATTAAACACGGGTAGGCATACCGGTACCTTAACACATCTTGTTTCTGACACTTTGTATACATGTGATAGGCTACGTTTAATGCAATGTAATATTTTTCTCTTATTCTAGCTTTTCTCGGTGTTGCACTGCTAACAGAATTTGCTACAAATGCCTTTCGCTTGGACTGGATGCCAATGCCAGAGAAAAATGGGCTCGGTTGGTCTTACTGGCTGGGACTTACAGCCATTATATTGGCAGGAATAAGTGCAATATGTACTACAATAGCTGCCATTTTTAAAACTATGCGTATTAAAAATGATAAAGCCAACCAGTTCTCAGAAGATATGATGATGGGACGAAGATACTGATGAGTGCTGTTCATTTTTTTTCCATTGCTACTAGTAGAAATAGATAAGAGAGTCTTATCTATTTCTGCTACCAGTGATATTCCAGTTCAATGAGACATTTTGGGACATCATTAAGAACATCCCTTTGGCAAACAGGACCATGATCACAATAAAAATTGTGTTTTGGGTGTATGTAGTCCTATATGACTTTATAAAAATACATCGTCAGGAATTATATACATTATAGTATTTCAAATCTCTATCATAATATATTTTTATGTTTATTATCAGACAACATCTATAGTATTTTACAAGAGAGCTACTATCGTCAATGGCATTTCACTTCACGATAGTGAATGAATGGATAAATGAATGAATGAATGAATGAATGAATGAATGAATGAATGAATGAATGATTGGATAAATGAATTAATGATTACATGAAAGAATGAATGGATGAATGAAAAGAGCGGGAGTGAAAACCAGACAGTGGTTTAGTCCTTGACATTTACGGATAATTTTGGATTGCTGAATGTTTTATGTAATAATACTGTATTTTGTATTCTTATATTTAGGGTAGGACTACAGCTGTTATCGTAGACTGATTTTTGTATCGTAAAATCTTTTTATTTAATTCAATCCTAATAAAATGTCAAAACTTATCCGGAAGGGTCATCTTTAAGGCGATTGCAAATTGTAGTGGTGTACGTGTCGTTATGAAATTACATGTATCATGATTGATAACTATAATGATTATCATTTATTGTTAGCTCTTATGTGTTTTAATACTGCCAAAGCTGTGCTCTTGGCCAACTTGATAGCATTATGTCCAAGATGAGTCAAAATTAAATAATTAGCGTAAACTGCTCATCCATTTAAAGGATAAAAACACTAATTTTACAATAGTATTTCTAAAACTTGAATGATCGGCGTTTAAAAATAAATGTATAAATATTAAAAAATAGAAGGGAATTGTGACTTTTCAAGTAACAATAATGTTTGGACTTGGTTTTATGAGTCTTTTGTTGGCCACTGTTAATTTTGTTAGATTATTTTCGTTACGTCATTTTGCCTAAAGGATTTAGGCAGCCATTTTGAATTGGAATATCGGACTTGTTCAGACTTTTAGAGATCAGAAGTACCAACTGAGCTTTTGTACTTTTAAATAGATATATATGTGTTTGTTAAATGGAATTAGTCGTATTCAGAGTGCCCAGTACACACATTGACTTGTCTCTGATTTGACTTAGTGTCGTATCACTGTCTGCGACGCTAACCCAACATTAAAACAACATTGAGTCGACGTTTTGTGTTTGAATGGAATTGCGACTGTTAAAACATAACTGAATAAATGTATTTTTAATTATTATATGTAGGGATGCTCAAAGGGTGTCGGTATGGAGTCTTCTGTAACAAAAGGCCCATATTGACAATAAGAATCCAATGAATGGGGCTTCACTCGACCTGTACATCATTGAACCGACATCGACCCACATAGTAATCCAGAAAATCCTGCATAAATCCAGAAGAACAGCTGTGAATTCTTAGAAAAAAGTCATAGGATAACATTTTATTACCTTTTTGTGCCAAGGTTTGAAGTCGATTGAATAAAAAATCAAGGAGAAATAGCCCATCAAAATTTGACATTGATCCACATAGTGATCAAGAAAATCCTGAAGAACAACTCGGATTTTTTGCAAGAGATACAGAATGTAGCCTGACTTTCCGAGAAATACTGTGTTCAAATTGCAAGGAGAAATAACACCCGATTTTGGACATAGAAAACAGAAAAACGAAAAAGAACCAGGCAAAACTCAATATGCTTGGGCATAGCCCAGACATAATAACGTACTAAAACGGGTCAACCCCACAATGAACATGTTGAATTTTCCTACATATTGACTTCAAGTTGTAATTTATATCACACTTAACGTCAATTATTATTCTGATTCTTCTCAGTGTATGGTAGAAATTTTTACAGATACTGTTGTTAAAATTGAAATATGGGCGAAACAAAACAAGTGCGTGGAATTTATTTTCTCAATGCTCCATAACACGGTTGTAGTATATAGCCCATATAGTCAACTACATATATCTGTATATGGTTTGACTTTTTAAAAAGGCTACTATAGATTTATTGTAGTAATAAATATTATGCGTAGAAATCTGATCAATATCTAACAATGCAAAAACAAGCCCAGCCGATCTTTTGTATGGCATAACAAGCATTTTTCAACCACTCTGAGATATAGATTACACCAAGTCACATCACATTCGTGTGAATGGAAATGTGAAAATAGAATAAAAATCTTGTGGTCAGACTTGATTTGCATCAGTCCTGCCCTAGAAACTGTCATTGTCGTTCGTTCACATTGGAAGTTTGGAACTTAGGATATAAAATTGTTTCCCGGACCGTCCCCACTCACCATCTGACGATTTTTGAATAATATAATAATATATTTCTAATCAGCATTACATTAATTTTATGACAATTTGACTATAAATATGACAATATGATTTTAAAATCAAAGCTTATAAGGGACATCGATAGGCATACTCATCCTTAGCTAGCTCCTGCAAATTGAGTTATTAATTTTATAATGATGTAGTGTATCCCGCAGATCATAATTTCGATTTTTTCAAAAATTTTAAATTTTAAACAAGAATCTAGAAAAAAAACTATTTGTACACCTAAAGAATGGTTGAATGCTAGCACAGCATTGTGCCACATGTTGATGCCGTCGGTCCAGCGTACGTTGAGCAGACAATCGGTGCTGGAGGGGAATCGCCCTATCCCTTTCTTTCGCCCACCAGGTCACGTCGGTGCTTCTTGATCTCACGGTTTGAGATGTTTAAAATGGTATATCACACAATTCTGTAGTGTAGTTAGCTCTGAAAAAGTGACTCCGCAAAAACATTAAATATGAAGTCTGACATTGCATCATTTCGATAAAATGGCCATTGAATTTCAAAAGGCCATTTGTACATTTTTTGAAAAAAACACACAATTGAATTAAAATTGAATAAATAAAATGAATTATATATTATTTCTGACATGCGTGTCCAAAATAAGAAATACGGGATTCTCTCACTCATGCTGTTGGCTTTCACTACGAGACGTATGGTGAGATCAGCCCATCTCACACACTCCTATACGCTTTACTGCTCAGTTTGATTTTGCCGTTTTAGATAGATCTTCAGGGCCGTATCCAGACTAAGACAAATGGGGGGTTACAGGTCGACAATCCGGTAATTGGGGGGTCTGGGGGCACGCCCTCGGGAAATTTTTTTAAAAATGTGGAATTTTCGGGATATTCAAACACCCAAAAACCCCATCTGGATACGGCCCTGATCTTCGTACAAGAAAATACATACTGCATCGTTGGTACGGCGAGATAGGCTCATCTCAGCACACATCAAGCTCTCGCCTTTAGAAAGGCTCGGGCTTGATGTGGTGACTTGTGCTGAGATGAGCACATCTCGCCTCCCCAACAATGCCGAATGCATATAATATCATCTTTATATCTCTCTCAACTGATAAATGCGCACCACAAAAAATATAAAAACGTTTGCAGTTCTAGTATATGGACATGTTTACATCATATGATCATTGAGAAGCCCACACAAAAATACAGATTTTTTGCTGATTTTAGCCTGATTGTGTTGAGTTAATATAGGCCTGAAAAATGTATCACCCACATTGGATCTCACGCTTTTTTTTGCAAAATCAAGCATTACAGTTTTGTTAAATAATTAGAGGTGGTTAAAATAATTGCTGGGCGAAAAGCATCGTGATCTGGTCATGCGACTAACCCATTAGCAATGATTACAAGACAGGTTCCATATTATTATTTTTTTTTAATGGGTCATCATAGTGCTCACTGTTTAGACGCCATGTTTTCGCATTATTAGCTATTCTAAGAGTCTTCTATTTTTTCGTTTAGGTCTTCCATGTATAGCTGCTGTACCACATTGCAAACACATGTACGAATACATTATTATCCAATAAATCTAACCATTGTTTCACCTTCCTAAATATTGGCATCCAAATGTACGATATTCACAAAAGTATTTTTTTTTAAAGTGTCATGCTTTCTAACAAATTAATTTTGGGGATGTCTTGCTTTCCAAGAAAAATAACAGCAAGTTAGAAAGCAGGACACTTTCTCAATATACTTTATGGTAGATTTTTAGGATACTATATATATTTGAGGCGGCGAAATAACGATTTCATGTATTGGACAACAATTTCCACTAGGTGTGTCTATGGCGAAATCAATTCAATAGAACTGTGAATTTTCTTGCAATATTTCGTGAACAGCCATCGATTTCACATTGAGTAGGCCTACGTAGCATACTAGATCAATTTCAATAACTTCATGTGTTTTCAATGCGGTACAACAGCTATTTATAGAATATCTGAGCAAAGAATATAACACTTTTAGCATATAATAGTTAAATATGCGAAAGCTGTCAATTACTGGTCGTTATATTCACTTGCTGACGGCTCATTAGAAAGCAGGACGCCATGTTAAAAGAGTATCACGCATGACACCATGTTGGAAAGCGTAGGCCTATCTGCATGACAAGTCTACGGAGGGTGAAGTTTGGCTGAGAGCCCAATTTAGTCCGCCTGTCCTTAGATGTCTGTCTGTTCGCCACTGCTATGACTAAACCTCGTTTCGCATTACTGGAAGGCCACCCGGGGTAGGCCACTATGTAGGCCTACATTAAACTTCTTATCCAAGTATAGTAGACGTCCGCCAATGCGGAATAGTATGGTCTAAAATATTTGACTGTAATTGCGGTCTGACTGCATTATATGGGTAAAACCAAAAATTGGGGTAACTTTGTAGCATCAAAAATGGCAGTGAGGTGACCATCAAAGAGGAGGAAAACTACTTTATAGGTTTGGTGCACTGATCCCAATAGAGCATGAAAAAGCCACTGGCTGCGCTAGAAATTTTTTTTTTGCTTCAAAAAATCATTTTAAAAAAATTGCAGCATTCCACTTACTACTCCGTTACCAAATCCAAACCATTTAAAAAATTCTGTTACTTTGTTTAGCTTGACATCACACTTTTAAACGTGATATCCTTATTGAAGCATAAAACTAAACAATTGTACATCAAAACTGCTAAAAATTTAAAAAAAAATTGATGGGATGAACAAAAATCTTTATTTCAACTCCGTTACCAAGCCAAAAAATACTCAACTCCGTTACCAAATGTTTGGCTCGACATAAATATAAACTGTATATTTTCTTATCATAACATCGATCACAAATGGGTGCTCTATTAATATGGGGACAACGAGCCATGTTTTAAAAGACTATATCATCAATCATTATGACTGTAAAACCCATAAAATTTGACAATTCACCACTCCGTTCCCTTTTCTTGGTAACGGAGTAGAGTGGAACGGAGTAGTAAAATTAAAAGTATTCTAGGGATTAATGAAAAGATCTGGGCAATAATTCAAAAATATATCATACGGGTGGAAATAGTCCCCATAGCAACTGTTGTAGGCATACAATCATAAAACCCAACTCGTTTTTATACCCACAAGGCTAGGAACGGAGTAGTAAAAACAAAAGTATATTTTCTAACTTTTTGGTAATACCTGTTTCGAATAACTTGTCACTCAACAATATTAATTCTTTCAAAGTGAAAAACTCGTATAAGGCCCTTTAGTGTGTCAAACTACACTTGATATAATTTTAGTTCATGATTATTCACTTGATGGGGCATGCTACAATAATGGTAACGGAGTAGAGTGCAAATGTGGGGACATGTATATTCATCAAAATTATTTATATCGATATCAATTTTAAGTCAAATTTTGATCATTGATTAGTTAAAGTGAACAATGTCTAGCCATGAAATGTAATTGTTAGAATTATATTGTGATTTTGTATCCTACAGTGAAGTTTTAAATAGTGGAATTTTCTCTGGGGACATGCCATTTTCCACGTTTCCATGACATAGAGCTCTTATAAAACCATATATATATTTTTTTTTTTACAAATAATCTAAACATTATTAAGTAGTAATGCCTAAACGTAAAGTTGCACCATTTATTTTTAATATTATTATATTTAAATCAAAATGCGGACCTTTTAAGTCCTGGGGACACTAATTTTATGTAAAATTACCCCAATTTTTGGTTTTACCCATATAGGCCTAGTGATCGAGTAAAAAATAGCACATGGCCTCATGTAAATCATTTCGGTAATAATTCTTATATTATGATTATGCGAATCGAATCAACACTGACAATAATAACTTTTTTTCAACATTTTTTTCAAATTTTCTGAAAAACTAGGATTAGGCCCCTTTGTGTATTTATTTATTGCATAGTTCCATTTGTTGCAAGAAATTATAGTAGTAAAAACGTTTCACTGAATGAATGTCACAATTACACGACTTGCAAAGAACAGCTGATGAAGGTTTGCTGGTAAACACAATTTCTACATAACAACCTTGCACTTCACCCTTAATTTATTATGCTAAACATGCTTAAACATGAGCTTATCAGCTCACTCACCAAGTGACTCTAAAAATGTTTCGCCAATGCTAGCTAGCAAGAATAATATTTAATAAAAAATAAAAGACTTAAAAACACACCAGTTAACGTTATGATCCAACGTCCTTGACACATTGTATCGTTCACACTCTTTTCTTTTCCATTTATAAATGTGTTGACTGAGCCCAGTAGACTAATGTGTATTAACTAAGTGAACACGTATTTAGAGTACCGTATAGTATAACAGTGAACAAAGAGGCGTTTATAACAAGATAGTTAATTATAGCCAATTTTCACTAGCAAATGTATTGTATCGTTAAAGGGGCTTCATTGTCTTGATATTATGTTCTGGGGGTTAAAATTCTTTTTTTGTGTGTGTTTGTTGACTGATAACACCCCCCTAGTTATGTAGGCCTACTTATGGGATAAACAAATCTTATGGAGCTGTCACACTACAGCGTATGAGCCAGCGTATGCCAACGTATGAAGAAAATTTGTCAGAACGCTGGCATACGTCGAGAACGTTAGCCATACGTTAGAAGCACGTTATGAACACGTTACTACACGCTGTTACACGTTGTCATACGCCCGGCCGTCTAAAAATTTTGAACATGTTCAAAACTATCGGACGTATGAGCCGCGTATAAATATACGTTACTCACACGCTGGACGTAAGCAACAAGTACGTTACGCGATCGTTGAACACGTTGCACGTACGCCACACATACGTTCATATACGTTCCCTTCTAAATTCAATTAACGTAACGTATTGCGACGTGTAATATCAAGATGCCCAAGTTGTTCCCCATAGTAGTTGTGACATTATTTCGAGTAAAAATTGGTTTTAGTTGTTAAAGAGTTGCATTGAAGTGATGTCATTATTATGATTCGACTGATGCTAATTCCCAGCCATATTATGATCGGTTGACCTAAAGCTGTTTTCTGGTGGTTCGCCAGGTCATATACCAGCAAACCTCAGACGTTGAAACAATGTTGGATTGATGTTGGGCCGACGTCGTAAGCGATAGTCCAACATTATGTATGTCATTTCACTTATCTCCACCCTTGAAAAGTAACCCCTAGAAGCCAGAATATAGTCAATTATTCATGATAAAAACCTAAAATCTTGAAAGGGGTGAGTCTTAAATGTGCTTCATTATCAGGGTTATTTCATAGTTATTTCAAGCTAAAAGTCAAGGGCAAATGGTAGAAATGCCCACGTTGCGAATATATGTTTCATTCTCACAATCAAAGAAAATATAATCAGAGTATATTTTCTTTGCTGCAATAAATATAGCGAAAAGAATAAAATACAGAGTTTTCGTAAAATGAAAGCTCTTTTTATCGGACACAAAATAGATTATTAATCCTAGGCGAATCCCAAGCTATGTAATTCGTGGTTTGTTCGGATCTCGATTTGTTTGTAACAGTCTCTTTTAGCAATGAAATCTTGAGAGTGGTTCAAACCAAAAATTAATCCGAAAGAAATATAAATTTATATAGCAGATTCTATGTCTATCAAGAAAATATTGTATTTTAAATACGTTTCAATAGTTCTTTTATATGTTAGATATAGTTTCGCATTGTTTTTTAATATGTTCAACCATGTGTCAGTGGTTTTTTAGATTGACTTCGATTGATCATCGCCGACATCGGTCCAGTCACATGGTCAACTTCAAAAATTCTGATATTATCGCTCACGTTTAATTCGTGTTTTTGTTAACTTTTAAACTATTAATAATAGTATTATCCGTACGCGCTGTTAATTAAATGTCAAAGTTACTCGAGTCTATTTATAGTCTAATCTCGGCTTTAACTGTTACTCTTAACTGTTACTGTTAGTGTTAGTATACTCTATAGACTATACTCTATTTTTGCCATGGGCTCCTGGCCTAGCCGCAGTAGGCCAGGGCTAGGACTAGACTTTGGTCTAATTAATTTTAAGTCTAATAGTCTAATTCTAGACATTGCACATTAAAAAATTGTAGCTGTCTACAAAAACGTATATAGGCCTAGTCTAATCGCTTTTTGTTTCATTTCATGAAATCAAAAATTAAAATATTAAGATATACGATGTAGACTAGTCTACCATTAGACTGGTTGCAGCGTCATTATTAGTGTAATAGTCGGCAGCACTTCCAGTCTCTGACAGTGACATATTTTTGGAGTGACAAATTCATAATACAAAATTCATCTGGATTGAATTTGGTTTGGACTGTTCTTTCATGATTTCAATAAAATGTAGACTAAAAAATATACAATCTTAGGAATTTAAGCGCTAGTGTTAACTTTAAATTAAGTTAAAACACAATGACCATATGATTTTGATTTAATTTAAATCAATGAGAGTGGTGATAGTTGTTTTGAAATTTGTTTTAAAATAACAAGAATCGAACTTATTGGGGCGATAACCAATCGCACATTAAAAATTTTCAGCTGTCTATACTTTATTTTCTATGACTATATGATTCTATAAAGGAAATTTATGTTACAAATAATTTTAATAGTTTGTGTATATATTTGATAATAGCTTTGCGTGGTTATTATTGAATCTGTCTGACCAATTATTTGGATTATGACCCTTATCTTTGTCACATTGACATTGTTGTCTTTTCATGTGGTCTAGTCAGTCTCAAAACCTTACATTATCGTTCACTCATTCTTCGTTTCAATCGTTAATTTCCGTTGTTATTAAATTATCAAATTTAACAAATTGAGCATAAAACAAGAACTCTTATAACTGCAGAGTAACACTGGTCGGTTCCTCATTTATCAAACATTTGCGGAATGACATAACGAAAAAATCATTTGCATTTTTGCATCCAAATTTGGATAACTTTTAATATGTCAAGGGGGATGGAAAATGTTTCATCTTTGTCACATAAAAATTTTGGTTTCATTCAGTTGAAAAAGTACTATGTTAACTTGTTGTGATTCGCTGAGTAATCATTTGAGATGGCGTTCACTTTAATGCTATAGGCAATATTTATTTTATAAATCAACGATAATTGTGTCAGAAAATTTGTTTAACAAAGATTGATTAACTCTTGAGGCGATAACCACTTTGGCTGCTTTTATGCATTTATGCTAGTTTGTGGTTGACTCACTGATTCCTTTCAGGAACTGTTTTTCCTGTGGGCCATTCTCTGGCATTGCCACTGCGGCCTTATGGGGTTTCAGATAGGTCTTGTTGTCAGGAACATATGTTTTTGGCCTTTTTCCTCGTGGTTGGGAGTTTCATCTTTGTTACTTAAATTTTTTTGGGTACATTTTATCGTGTGATTTGCTTGGTCAACTTTATAAATTATCTTGTTAAGAAGATTAATTCTTGTTGTGATTCGCTGAGTAAACATTTGTGATGGCGCTCACTTTAATGCAATAGACAATATTAATTTTATAAATCAATGATAATTGTCTCAGAGAATTTGTTTAACAAAGATTGATTAACTCTGGAGGCGATAACCACTTTGGCTGCTTTTATGCATTTATGCCAATTTGTGGTTGACTCACTGATTCCTTTCAGGAACTGTTTTTCCTGTGGGCCATTCTTTGGCATTGCCACTGCGGCCTTATGGGGTTTCAGGTAGGTCTTGTTGTCAGGAACATATGTTTTTGGCTTTTTTCCTCATTTTTTGGAGTTTCATCTTTGTTACTTAAATTTTTTGGGTACATTTTATCGTGTGATTTGTAGGGCAAAAATTTACAAATAATATAAATAAATAAGAGGAGCAATTGTTGTTTCTAGGATTTGATTTAGCAAGAATTGATAAACTCTGGAGGCGATAATCACATTGGCTGATGCCAATTTGTGGTGGACCCACTGATTCCTGTCAGGATTTGTTTCCTGTGGGCTATTTTCTGGCCTCGCCAGTACAGCTTTCGGTTTCAGATAGGTCTTTGTCAAAACTATGTTTTTGGCACCTTTCCTCTTTGATTGGAGTTTTCTTTTTTGTTACTTTTGGTCAATGAAGCATACATACCAGCTACTCTTAATCTCAAATTAAAATATACAATATTAGTGCTCATAAGGATATTTGAAAATAATTCATGTTAGGAAGTTAAGATTTAACGTTCTCATCAGTAATGATTTAAATTAATGAGAAGAGATATAGTTGATAATCTCTTGATTTCATTTTATATAATTGATGCAATTATGCCAATTTGTGATGACTCTGGAATAATCCCAGGGGCTGGTTTTCCTGTAGGCCATTCTCTGGCTTTGCCAAAGTGACCTTAGGTTTCAAGTGGATCCTATGAAATTATGTTTTGGGTCACCTTTTTCTTTCTAAGTTTACTTCTTCGTTGCTTGTTTTGTAAAGCTTAGTGATCCAACTGCTTTGAAATTAAATAATAATAAAAAAAAAAAAAAAAAAAAAAAAAAAATGGCCACAAGAATTAAATCTTTCATCATTCTTACTTAGATATATATATATATATATAATAAATAATTTGTAAATTGAAATAATTCGGAAGAGTATCCAAGTGTAGGAGTGTAAGGTAAAAACAATATAATTATTCAAATAAACTACTGCAAGAACATATTATTAGTCGATAAATACAAGGTCAGTTACAACAAGACTTGGCCAGTTGTTACAGGCCGCAGTAATTATTGCATGCCTTATACGCCAACTACATGATGCTCTATGTCTAGCTTGATAATTCCAGCATCAGGACTTGCGCCAGCTGCTGAAATCAGTGCTAGTAATGATAGACAGGATGCATCCGGACTTGCGCCAGATGCAATGAACTTCATGAAGAACCAAACATATGATTATTCATTTGTTAGTTCGGCAGGACTTGCGCCAGCTGTTCTAACTATAGCAAACATGATGGGGAGTGATTTGCCAACTGGATTTGGGCCAGTTGGTTTTTGATACAATATCCACAAGCTCATTCTTACAGGTGGAATTAGTTTAATCTAGCATCAGGATTTGCGCCAGCTTCTGAAATCAGTGCTAGCAAGGATGGGCAGGATGCATCCGGACTTGCGCCAGATGCAATAAACTTTGTGAAGAACCAAACATATGATTTTCCATTTGTTAGTTCGGCAGGACTTGCGCCAGCTGTTCAAACAATGGAAAACACGATGGGGAGTGATTTGCCAACCCGATTTCGGCCAGTCGGGTTTTGATACAATATCCACAAGCTCATTCTTACAGGTGGAATTAGTTTATTCTAGCATCAGGATTTGCGCCAGCTGCTGAAATCAGTGCTAGCAAGGATGGGCAGGATGCATCCGGACTTGCGCCAGATGCAATAAACTTTGTGAAGAACCAAATATATGATTTTCCATTTGTTAGTTCGGCAGGACTTGCGCCAGCTGTTCTAACAATGGAAAACATGATGGGGAGTGATTTGCCAACCCGATTTCGGCCAGTCTGTTTTTGATACAATATCCACAAGCTCATTCTTACAGGTGGAATTACTTTGAATGTGAATGATTTATGTCCTTTTTCTTCTCCCGTAGAAGAGAAGAAAAAGCTGAAATTTTTGCTTTTTTGTCAATAACTGCGTGAGTAAGAAATTATTATTATTATTTTTATTTTATTTTATTTTTTTTTAGAATTCTTTAGATCTTGCTTTTGAATGTATATGTAAACAACATTTTTAGTGAATACAGCAATACTCAAGATGTGGACCATTTCCTCATGTTCCTAATTTGCTTAAAATCCTTCCAAATCTATGTTTTGTGGTATTCTTATGTTTTCAAAGTGTGTCTGCAATACCTAGGTCAGCTCAAAATGAGGTCTGTATACTTCTGGGTCAGATTTTACACTTACAGAAAATAAAATTCCACTGACATATAAATCCAGCCAGTCAAAACACTACTGAGACTTGCTTCAGGAATTATAAATACAGTAGATGTTATGATAATGTGTCCCTTATTATCTACATTTGTAAATTTTAATTATTTGGTTATCTATTCATTACATGTAAATTTCAAGTTTCACTTCTGTAGACATCCTAATTTCAATTTAAAAACTAAATTTCAGACTATATAGCACTTCACTATTTAGAATTAGTGTTGTTTCTGATGTCGCAAGTAATGGTGGATTAGACAGATGAGAGGTTGGAATTCATATGTGCTCTTACGATGCATTCGTAAGTTTGGGTTGTGGGGGTCAGACACTTTGTGTCTGTGTGCCGTTTTCATACCCTCCTCAACAACAGATAATCTTGTTTAATAATGTTATTGATAGATTTTGTCAATATTATGTAATTTGTATGTAATGATACAAGAGTCAATGTTCATTAATATATTAATGTGAACAATTAGTAGATTGTTATTGATAGGTTTGGTTTTGTGTGAACAATTACTAGATTGTTATTGATAGTTTGGTTGATATTATCTAATTTGTTTGTAATGATACAAGAGTCAAAGTTCACATTTAAATAGTAGATTAGATCAATCAGAGACATGTATAAATATTCATAGTAGATTAGATCAATCAGAGACATGTATAAATAGTCATAGTAGATTTGATCAATTTGAGACATGTATAAATATTCATAGTAGATTAGATCAATTAGAGACATGTATAAATATTCACTGGTTAATCCTGTTAACTGACCGTCAAGTAAATTTATACCTATTTTGGTCTTAGGGCTTCACTCTGTTACAACCACGTTTACATTAACAACATTTGAAGTGAAGCCCTTTTTACTTGTAGTCGTTTAATTTGATGTTTATTTTTAATAAACAAATTTTCCCCATTTTATGTGTCTGTTTTTTGTACGATAAATACAGAGTTTTCGTAAAATGAAAGCTCTTTTTATCGGACACAAAATAGATTATTAATCCTAGGCGAATCCCAAGCTATGTAATTCGTGGTTTGTTCGGATCTCGATTTGTTTGTAACAGTCTCTTTTAGCAATGAAATCTTGAGAGTGGTTCAAACCAAAAATTAATCCGAAAGAAATATAAATTTATATAGCAGATTCTATGTCTATCAAGAAAATCCCACCTCCTCCCGCTTCCATCCGCTGCAAGTTTTTTGTACATTTTTCTTCTGACCGTTTTCATACCCTCCTCAACAACAGATAATCTTGTTTAATAATGTTATTGATAGATTTTGTCAATATTATGTAATTTGTATGTAATGATACAAGAGTCAATGTTCATTAATATATTAATGTGAACAATTAGTATATTGTTATTGATAGGTTTGGTTTTGTGTGAACAATTACTAGATTGTTATTGATAGTTTGGTTGATATTATCTAATTTGTTTGTAATGATACAAGAGTCAAAGTTCACATTTAAATAGTAGATTAGATCAATCAGAGACATGTATAAATATTCATAGTAGATTAGATCAATCAGAGACATGTATAAATAGTCATAGTAGATTTGATCAATTTGAGACATGTATAAATATTCATAGTAGATTAGATCAATTAGAGACATGTATAAATATTCACTGGTTAATCCTGTTAACTGACCGTCAAGTAAATTTATACCTATTTTGGTATTAGGGCTTCACTCTGTTACAACCACGTTTACATTAACAACATTTGAAGTGAAGCCCTTTTTATTTGTAGTCGTTTAATTTGATGTTTATTTTTAATAAACAAATTTTCCCCATTTTATGTGTCTGTTTTTTGTACGATAAAAACAATCATCTGATTTTTTTAAGCACAGTATATTAGCGATAATCTGAACCATTTAATTAATCATCCCATAAGCCAATAATTAATGCATTAATCCTTTAAGCCCTCACGATGCATTAAAGCATCATTTTACATCACTGAAAACAGACTTAATTTTCCTACAACTAGGGGTTTTAGAACGAAAATTTCCATGACACTGTTTTACCAATACATGACGATTTTCCTTAATTTTTAAACCACATCAAGTCATCCTAATCCACTACAAGTCGAGAATTGCGACAGCAATTTGCGACTTGTAGTGGATGAAGATGATAATGGTAAATTCAGGCCTGAAAGGGTTAAATTGGTCAAAGAAGGTTGACCCAACTTTGTCTCAAAATAATGCCGGGGTTTATTGCGATCACCTTTTGTAGCAAGTATCGGACATGACCTATTGTTTCCATGATGATCAATCACAACAACTACTACACACGTTTTATTATCATACGTTAGAAGTACGTCTAGTACGCTATACTCGAACGCAACACTGACGCTAAGCAAACACTATGAATACGAATACGCTGGCCTCACGTTTGTCACATGTGGCATTGATTGAAAAAACTAAGATGACATGGTGCAATGAGGCCAACAGAAAGAACATCGTGAATTCTACGTCAACAGATTTACTAATATGACATATTATGGTAAGGTTGACTAGAACTGCAAAAGTTTTTTTTTATTTTTGTGCTGCGCATTCACCAGTTAGGCTAGATATAGAGACGAAATTCCTGATTTCTAATTATTTACAACCATGTCAAAAATTTGAAATACGGGAATTTCGTCTCTATATCTAGTCTAACTCATATTAAGAAGCCAAAATAAAAACACAGAGTTTTTGATGATTTTAGCCTGGGCCAGTCCCTTTGATTTCGCGCAGGGCCCGGCGCTGCTCGCTCCTCACAACATCATGTAGAGAGCGTTTTCACTGACTTTTGTCACTATTATTATATTGATACAGAATTAGCTAGAGGTTGAGTAATACCCATCGCCAGTGAACCAGCAGTGGTCCAATGTTTTGTTTAGACTGCCCAAATAAGCACAATCTACCACGCGCCCACCTCCCTTCCTTAATATTTATCAACTGCCAACGCTTACTTTACAAGTAAGCAGATACTGCCTATAGATTGGCTTTGCAGGGCAGTGTGGGTTCGCTAGGATCTCGGCGCAGCAGTCCCATGCGATGTTAGAACTATACTACATTAGGTCAGTTTATGGAGTCAGACCGTCATGTCACGCATCTCCCTTCCGTTGGACATCACAAGCAGATACAATCTTATGATAAGTCTGTAGTCGACTGATATCAAGATAAACAAAACACGATTTCCTCGAACAGATAGTGTGCCCATAGAGGCCAGGAAATGGTGCGGGAATTTACCGCACTTGTGATAACTGATGCGCGGGATCAAAGAGTTTGCGCACCCTAATTTGTGCCTTACTCGGGGTTAAAATGGTGAAGAAGGTGTGGTGTCAAGTTTCCCCTCCAATATTACGTCACGGCCGAACAAGTGGAATACGCACAGAGTGATCGATGCAACGATATGCGAAATGGATAATTTGAATGTGCATAGACCTATACATACATCATTTTGTTATATTTCCTATGGTGCTGATGATTTTATATCTCCAATTATAAAATGTCACTCATATAAAATGTGTTGCTTATTATTTTCACAATAAAATATTTTATGCCTAAAGTCATATCATTTTAAAGCGTTTTAAAAAAAGGAATTAGAAATTAGGAATTGGAATGAGAATTGGAATTATAAAAACTGAAAATAAAGGAGTTGGAATTAGACTCGGAATTAAAAAAAAGGAATTGGATCAGGAATTGGAATTAAAAAAATGGAATTGAACCCAGGTCTGTAGCAAACATTACAAGAAAACTTACAAAATTCAGTTTAACATTTTTAGGATTGAAGCAAATTACTATTTAATTTTAAATTTTGTTATAAATTCAACACATTTCAGTAAACACTACAATTTAACGTCCTTGAAACATGGTAGCCTGACGTTGGCACTCTCATCTTTTATATTTACTCTGTGTGTAGGCTATAGTAACTAAACCAATTTCTGTAGATCTGGTAATTTTCGCGTGTTTTGGGATTTTTCACGAATTTTAGAATTCGCGAATTTTAATTTTTCTTCAGTAGCTCTATTATAATGATTCTCCCTTCTTGCGAAATTCGTGAAAATTAAAACCTCGCGAATATTACCAGATCTACAGACGTATCATGTTTATATCAAGTGAATATTTAGGCCTATGTCAAGTGTAGTATAACTCGCATAGCCTCATCATGTAAAATGGTTACGTCCTTGACAGCATAACGTTCACCACTTCTTTTTCACAAAATTTACATTTTTTGGTGGTATAATTAAAATATATTTTTTTTAACTCTTCTACACATTAGGCCTACTTTTTTACACCCTGCGACTCACACAAAGCACACACCCGGGCACACACATCATCACTACTCGATCGGCTCGATAATAGGCTACTCTACAAACAGAGGAGTGAGCAGTAGACCTAAGCTAATATATAGGACCTACTGTGAAAAAGAATATATCTATAGTCCAGGAGTCAAACTTCCATTTTATGTCGTCAATACATCTTTGCATTAGGATGAATCATTTCTGTCGGATGTATTTTTTTTAAATTGTGGCATTTTCCATGACAATTTAACGGCCTTGAATTGGGTGACCTCAGATAGGCATATTTTAAAATGCATGTATAAATACTTGAATGTGTGTTATTGGTATAATATTGTTGATTTTTACATTACAAATAGGGGGAATAGCTATGGCTAATGTTTGTATTTTTCACAATATTCGATTTTAAATAAATATGATTTGATTTGATTTCAGTTGTTCAAGTATGGATGTCACACTGCTTGTCCTGTCATATCGTAGTCATTTAGTAGGCCTACTGCTCTTGCTGCTCTACGCTGCACTGCTTCCAGCTTATTACTGTTCCGCTGTGTATGCATATGTTGGTTCCACACTGAAGAGGAATATTCCAACAGGGGCCTTCTATTTTTCACAATATTCGATTTTAAATAAATATGATTTGATTTGATTTCAGTTGAAGGCCCCTGTTGGAATATTCCTCTTCAGTGTGGAACCAACATATGCATACACAGCGGAACAGTAATAAGCTGGAAGCAGTGCAGCGTAGAGCAGCAAGAGCAGTAGGCCTACTAAATGACTACGATATGACAGGACAAGCAGTGTGACATCCATACTTGAACAACTGAAATGGAATACGTTACTGGAGAGGAGGGATAATTAAGGCTCATACCACTTTATTTTACAAAATAATTATTGGCTTGGTGGCTATAGCTGTTCCATCTCAACCCTACCCCGTGCCTAATATACGTGACACGCACAAGAGGACATGGTGTTATAAGCAGGTACGGGTCCAGTCGCTTATTTACGGTCGCGGTGGCGCACTTTTGGCGAGTGCTCATAAACACCCGTGCGTTTATAAATGGGCGGACAATATATATATAAACAATATATATATATAACCAGATATTAATGTACAGTTTTGTTGTTTTTGTAAGGTTCATTATTGTATAACTCACCTAGGAAGTAAGATCAATTTCCGAAATCTGCGAGTTTAACTCTTGTTTTGTGCACTAAATCGTGTGTACAAAAAGATGCCACATAGAAAATACAAATTACGCATACAGTTTGACCATCAGTATATCCAACGTGACCACCTCATGCATGGTATTAGCAGAGTGTATCCCCAACTTATACATTTTTTGCAATGACACTTCAAGGAGGTGGGGGTCAGTGGTCAGAAAATCTATTTTTGCAAATTTTTACAAATTAAAGCATCATATTTCACAGTTTCTACTTCTCAAGTTCATTATACTAAGTAGGCCTAGTGATGTTGTGTCAATTTATACAATATATACCAAATCTGGTATAATTAAGAGAAAGTACCTGATATTATGGAATAAAATGTACAGTTAACCAGTCATATTGGCCGACCGTTTATAAATGCCTGGGTGTTTATAAACACTCGCCGGAAGTGTGTTGCAAGTGCTTTTAAACGCAAGGTGGTTTTTAAATGGGCGGCCATTTAAAAACGGCTGGACCCAGACCTGATAAGTAGGCCTACTACATCCTATACCAACCATTCATTCTCATTCATTCATTCCATTCGTTCTCTGGCTCTCAACCAGTGAACACCTACCAACCCGTGGGGGCTCTGGTAAATTCTGAGTTTTGACGGGCTGTCAAATACGAAATTGGCATAAAGCTATATATTGCATATATATATATATTGCATAATACGCAATCTGATCAGGGATTATAAATCAATCTCAGCGATTTCAAAACGGTGACGGCATACAGCATCAACACCCTACAGGGGCTCTGTTGTTGCTGTTTAAATCGCTAGATAGAGGCAATAATCGCTTTAAGTAGATCAGCATTACAAAATTATACACATTTTATATATTAATCTAAGCGTGCTACCTGTGTTGTACAGCTTGTCTGTACACAGGTACACTTTTCACACCTATTCGGTGAGCGACGCGTCATCACTCTCCTGAGTGTGACTGACAGCTTACACATCCCACTACATACTGCACAGTATAGTACAGTATACGGGACAATTAAATTGTCAAAAATTTTCTAAATTATTTTTAAGCCCTACCGCTAGCATGCCTAGTGGTAAGGTATCTGCTGGAGATGGGTCCCGCCCTTCTAAGGGCGTGCACGGCAACACTGTCTCTGACAGTGAGGTCGTGAAGAGACTTATGAGAGAGGTAGACGGGTTAACTCCTGATGCAAAGAAGGAGTTTTCCGCCTACTACATCGGTTGGGCTCTGTCTGAGGAAGAGAGGCTCAACAAAGAGGCTAAGAAGAAGGTAAGTGCCGCCAGTAAAGGTAAGAGTAAGGCTATAAGCAGTAAAGTAGGAAAGGCTGGAGTCAAAGACGGACTGAGCTATGCTGGAGCAGCAAAGGGTGATGCATCCCCACCCACAGGTAACAAAAGTAAGTATGCAAGCATACCAGGGACGCCAGTACAGGTGACTCCCGTGAAAACGCCAAGGAAGAGGTGTCGTCCATCAACCGCAGTGATGAGACCCCTTGATGGAGACAAGCTTAGCTTGAGATCCAGCAAGTTGACGGCGCTGTCTAAAACAGCGAATGAGTATTTCGAATTAGGTCTGGGAGGCTCCCCATCCAAGAAGCAGCGCACCAAGTCTCCAGAGAAGATCGACGAGACTGAGATGCCAGAAGAGATGATGGAGGCAGCAGCGTCTCCAGCAGAAGAAATTCTCGCTACCCCCCTGTCTGAAGAAGAAGAGATTCTGTCTGATGGCGAACGATCAGACTGGACGACGATTCCAACCAGCAGTGAGGAGAGAGCGAAGAAAGAAGAGAAGAAGCAAAAGAAAAAAGAAGAAAAGGCCGCAACATCAGGAAAAAACGAAGAAAAGAAGCCGAGGGTACAACCAATCATCGGCGTGAACCTGCCAAGATCAGTCTACTCGACGAACCATCTCACGTTCATCAAGTGGACTAGACAGATGAACATCAAGGTAAGTGAGACTAGAAGGACGATGGCAAAGGACCTGCTCATCTTCCCGGAAACAGAAGAGGACTCCAAGAAGATATACGAGTCCCTGAAGAGAGAAGATAGCGGCCTCGTAGGAACTTCGGCGATTTTCAGGCCACCAAAGAAGTCAGCCGAGGCCAAGGTCGAAGACTCCCTCAGCGTAGTTGTGAAGGACGTCGACATCAAGGCCGAAGAAGAAGATATAGAGGCAGCCATCATGGAGGAGCAAGGACTGAAGGTGAAGGTGGTGCGCTTCATCAACAGATCATCAGGACGTGGCATCCCGAAAGTGAAGGTCACGTTCGAGAAAAAAGAAGAGATGGAGGCAGCAACCAAGAACAGCCGTCTCCTCATCGGTACTCACTCCTACAGAACGGAGGAGTACAAGAAGAAGACCAGAATCCTGCAGTGTTACAGGTGCCAACGATTCGGCCATGCCCAGGACTCCTGCAAGGCACGAGACGTGAGATGCGGGAAGTGCGCCGGACCCCACAAAAGAGCTGAGTGTACAGCCAGAGCCAGTTACTGCGCCAACTGTACAGGAGATCACCTGGCGTCGGACGGAAGATGCCCTAGAGCAATAGAGGTGAAGAAGAAGATTGCTGAGAAAAGAGAAGGCCAGCGACATCGTGGCACTCAAGCAACCAACAAGAAACCTGCGCCAGCTCAACACCAGCGCCAGAGCGAACGTGCTGAGCAGCCAGAGCAGCCCAAGAAGGCCGCACGAGGTGAGTTACCCGATTTACCTCTTTTAAATCTGTCAGATAATGATTTAACTCGAGTAGCACTTTTTATTTCAGCCCACACGATCCTGTACGCCAGAGCCATGAACGCAGGAACGATGGAGCCAGATGACGTACCACACATAGCCAGCAAATCAGTCAACTGGGCCTTCAGAGCGAACGTCTCCCCACTGACCATCAGAGACTACTTACTCCACCTTCCAAAAGACTTGTGAGTACAACCTAAACCTAAAGTAGAAAAAGTAGGTCCGTTTTTACTAGGTCTAGTACAGTACAGTACTCACCAGTAAAAACCTAACTAAAGTAGGAAAAACTAAAGTAGGGCTAAGTACAGTACAGTACTTATAAAATATGGATAACAGTTTACCACCAACTAAAAACGTTCAAGTTATTCATGCTAACATTAACGGACTATATAAAAGAAGGACTGAACTAATTAACTATTTAAATGAATATAAACCACATTTTGTGACTTTAAATGAAACTAGACTTAGAGAGCAAACTAGAATCAGAATTCCAAATTATAACATTATCAGAAAAGATAGAAATGTAATTAATCCTAATGGGCGCCTGCAGCAAGCAGCAGGCGGTGTAGCTATTTTAATTAGAAAATATATCAAATTTAATGAAATAGATACTTCTGATTTTAACGAAGAATTTTTGGCAATAAACTTCAAATCACAAGGTAAGACAGTGGCATTAGCAACTATTTATAACCCGCCAGATATTAAACCAAACATAGAGAATTTCAGGCATATAACTAATTTATATCCACTTTCAATTCTTATCGGAGATTTCAATTGTAAGCATACTTTTTTCGGATGTAAAGTAGGAAATACTAACGGAGACATTATATTTAACATAATTGAAGAATTAGACTTACTAATAACTAACGACAGCACAGTAACTTATAGACCAGGGTCGTCCTCTGGCGGCGATCTACTAGATTTAGCGCTAGTTAGCCGCCAGATGGCGTCACGCATCCAATCATGTGATGTAGGCGATGACATTGGTTCAGATCATTTGCCAGTTCATTTAACTTTAGCTTCACCACAAATTCAAAAACAATTTCAGAGAGAAATTCTACAATATGAGAAAACAGATTAGAGAAGGTTTAATACAGAAATAATAAATAACTTAGATAGAATCGAACCTGAAACACCAGAGGAACTAGACTTAGCTAACGAAAAAATAAGCAATATAATTAAAGAAGGGCTAAATAAAGCGTGTCCTAAAGCAAAACGTAAAGATAAAGCACTTTTTATTTCAAATGAAACAATGAAATTAATTAAATTAAAGAGACAAATTAGACGCTTAGCTAGAAATACGCAAAAAGCAGAGGATAAAACTCTATATAATCAATTAAACAACTTAGTAAGTAAACAAGTAAACAAAGATAGAGAAGAATTTTGGAATCAGCAAACTAAAAAACTAGACGAAACTAAAGACTCTAAAGAATTTTGGAAAACTATCAATAGTATTAATGGTAAGAAATCAGGCGGCGCATCCAAGCCAATAATTAAAGAAAATGGTAATTTAACTCAAAACGACTTAGAAAAAGCAACCACGTTCGCTGAATCTTTAGGCAAAATTCATAATACTCACACAGGTGAAATTTTTGATGATGAATTTAAAGATTTAATAAATAACGCTATAAATGAAAAATCGCAGCTTTTTTCAACTCTAAAAGAAAATAAAGTAGAAGATGGCGACGATAGTATACTACTCAGGGATATCTCGATTCAAGAAATAAAACTACAATTAGATAGGACCAAAGGTAGGTCTGCTCCAGGAGCAGACGGAATTAAATACACTATAATTAAAAAATGTCCAGAAATAGTATTTGAGAATTTAAAAACTATGTACAATTAGTGCCTAAAAATAGGGTATTTTCCAAGTAAATGGAAGGAAGCTCAAGGAATTATGCTCCCAAAGCCTAAAAAAGACAATAAAATTCCAACTAACTATAGACCAATCAGTTTATTAAGATGCATAGGCAAACTTTTTGAAAAAATAATTGCTCATAGAATGCGCAGTAAATTAGAAGAAGAAAATTTCTTTAATAAATGGCAAATAGGCTATAGAAATAAAAGATGTGCTATGGAACACATTCTCAGACTAGCTGATGATGCGCACATAGCACATAGCCGTCACCATAAAGGAGCTGCAATCTTTATAGATGTAGAAAAAGCTTTTGATTCCGTATGGCACAACGGACTAAGATATAAATTAATGAATACAAATTTACCAGATAAAATAGTAAGATTAATGTCTTCATTTATAACTGACAGGAAAATTTCAGTCAAAATAAATAATGAGACTTCAGACAAAATTTCACTTAATGCCGGCACACCTCAGGGCTCGGTTCTCAGCCCACTTCTATTCCTAATCTATGTAAATGATATTCCAATAGATCCCTTCAGTAATACAGTAGGGGTCTCTCAGTTCGCAGACGACCTGGGATTTTGGACTTTTGCTAAAAGTGAAAAAACAATTAAATATAGGCTAGCCAAAGTTTTATCAGACCTAGAAGCATGGTGCTCCAAGTGGAGAATAAAACTAAATGCTAAGAAAACGCAGCTTATAATGCTTAAAACTAAGAAAAATATAGAACTAGAACTTTTTGGCGAAAAACTCACTGCAGTACAGCAAGCAAAATTGCTAGGAGTAACTTTAGATAAGAAACTGACTTTTAATGCTCATATAGATGAAAACGCTAAAAAAGGAAGGCAACGCCTTGGTCTGCTCAAACTCCTGAGCGGCTCAAAGTGGGGCTGTAAACCCAAAACACTAATGAGACTATATAAAAGTTATATACGTCCAGTACTAGAATACGGCGCTCCAGTAATTTTAGGAGCGTCAGAAGCGTATATCAAGAAACTTCAAATCATTCAAAATAAGGCCATCAGAATAACCTACAAATTGGATCCACTTTCGCACACTGAAGATATTCATAAAATTGCTAAGATCGATCTGATCAAAGATCGATTCCAAATTTTAACGTATAAATTCATAGATTCGCTCAAAGAGCATTCAGATCTTTTCAAACTTCAAAATGAATTAAGAGCTTCAAGAATTAAAAGAGGGCATAAAACACATTTGGACAAATTAATGTCAGAATATGCCGAAATTTATGATGAAAATTGAGACTGCTGTGTGAATGCGGCTAGAGTTGTGTCAATGCCGGTCCGGCGCCAACAGCGTTGGGCCGACATTGACGCAACACTGGCAGCGTTGGCAGCATGCGTGAGTGACAGAAACACCGAAGTGCTTTCACAGTGTGGCTACCGCGGTGCCAATGTCGGTCCAGCGCTAACAACGCTGAGCCGGCATTGGCGCGACGCTAGCGGCGCTGACAAGCACTCGTGAGTGTGATAACAGCGTTGACGCGTTAACGGGCCAACACCTACGGCGTTGGTCAGCCACCGCGTCACGGTAACAACAGACGTCACAGTCTGTTGTCACTCACCACATGTCATCGCAGGGCGTGATAATCAACATAATTGTCACCCCCCGCGAGGACTGTCATGGTGAGTGAAAGCAAGGGTTTAAATCCCCTGGTGGCTCTGAAAAGAGAACAAGCGAACTTTCTTAATTTCACAATTAAGATGACACGCTTCTAGGAATTTTCTATTTTTCAAATTATCAACTTTAGACACCTTTTAGACCACTCCACCCAAATTCAATGAAATTACATAACTCTGACGTTCTTTCTCAGGGTATGCGGGAGTATGGCGATGGCACACAGACAGTCAGGCAAACAACACGAGGTAAATTGATCACATTTGATCCAAAATTCAGAACGCAATTTTAAGTATGTCAAACATACTAAGGGAACTTAAGTGTACACGAGAGGCATAGGTTTAATAAAAGAAATGTCTCAAATGTTCATTTAAAGGATCTGTCAAAGCTAAAACTTTATCGGCCTTTTCCATCCAGATCTCAAGAGTTAAGACACGAGATATAGGGTAGCTACCGGCTGATTCAACACCTCATTTAGACCACCGCGACCCTCTGTTCGCCGAGGGCGCATCAAAATTAATTAAATTCTAAAATGCTTCTGTTTCCAGGTTCCTTGCCTCCCTTGCCAACCAGACATTTTCTAATGAGTATTATATACTAATGAAATATTTGGATAGGCTAAGAGAAAGCTTTCATACAAGCTTCGAATGCCTTAATCCCACTCTCAGCACCCTTCGGGTGCTAGGGTTCACTCAGCCTATACCAACGAGAACAGTAGTCTATCTGTACAGTTTCTTCCCAGCATCCATGAGACTGTGGAATGATTTACCCGCGGCAGTTGTTTCATCACCGTTTTCAGTAGTCTATGGGAACATAGGCTTGAACTTTGTTTCTAGCAGCACATAGCACTGCATGCATGAGCACCAAACGTTTTTATTTGCTTTCGGACAGTAAAACTAAATTTGTGTTTCCTGCACGCCTCGCACAACTCATTGCAACATTACTCACTTGTGAGATTTCAACACCTGGCTGTTTATATAGCAGCTGTTGTTAACTTACGCTCAACTAGGGCCCAGGGCCATTCATTTCTGTGCTTGGGACTACGTCTTCACGCGGATTGCAACAGATCACGTTACCACCCCTACTCGTGACATTCTTGCCACATAGATCCTAGTAAAACACTAAATATTTGTAAAAGCATTTATACAATGTTGGATCAGCACTGGGGCGGCGTTGTATAAATGTAATTACAAATGTTTTGTGTTTACTGGGATGTCGCTCAAATAAGATCACATTCGTTAAAATAGATGGCCCCAGGCCACACACCTGATAGGTGGATGGCCTCAGGCCACACATGTGATACGTGGATGGTCCCAGGCCACACACTTTAAATAGATGGCCCCAGGCCATATACTTCAACTTAGTAGCCTATATGCGGCCTGCAGCCACACATTTTAAAAGGTGATGGCCCCAGGCCACATACTTCAGGTTGATGGCCCCAGGCCATATACTTTAACTCATCATATGCGGCCTGCAGCCACACACTTTTTAAGTTGATGGCCCCAGGCCACACACTTTTGGTTGATGGCCCCAGGCCACACACTTTCAGTTGATGGCCCCAGGCCACACACTTTCAGTTGATGGCCCCAGGCCACACACTGTAGGTTGATAGCCCCAGGCCACACACTAGGTTGATAGCTCCAGGCCACACACTTTAAGTTGATGGCCTCAGGCCACACACTTCCAGTTGATGGCCCCAGGCCACACTTTAAATAGATGGCCCCAGGCCACACATTTTTAGTTGATGGCCCCACCCCATACACGCTTAGTTGATGGCCCTAGGCCACACACTTTATTAGATATGCTCCCAGACCACACAGTTTCAGTTGATGGCTCCAGACCACACACTTTAAATAGATGGCCCCAGGCCACACACTTTTAGTTGATGGTTCCATGACACACACTTCAAATGGATGGCCGCAGGCCACATACCGGTAGCCTACTTTAAGTAGGCCCAGATAACACCAAGTAGTCTATGTGGCCTGGGGCCATCAACTGATAGTGTGTGGCCTGGGGCCATCAAATTAAAGTCTGTGGCCTGGGGCCATCTATTTGAAGTATGTGGGCTTGTGGCCTGGGGCCATCAACTGATAATGTGTGGCCTGGAGCTATCAAGGTAAAGTGTGTGGCCTGGGGCCATCAACTTAAAGTGTGTGGCCTGGGGCCATTTATTTGAAGTGTGTGGCCTGGGGCCATCTACGTATCAGTTGTGTGGCCTGGGGCCATCTAAGCATGGTTTATTAAAGTTTAAGTACACCTAATTTGGATGGCCCTAGGCCACACACTTTAGGATTAGTGGCGTAGTAAAAGATCGATTTGAAAGTAGTTCTCAGGTTATAAGATGGCCCTGGGCCCTAGTTGAGAGTAGAAAAACAACGACTGCGTTTATATAAGCACTCGCCAGATGTGTGCTGCGAGTGCTCATTACACGCACGATCGTTTTAAAATGGGCGGCCATTTAAAACGGCTGGGACCGTTACCGTATTTTACACCCCACCTTTATTAAATCGTATTTCGCTGATGCAGCACTTTTTGTGCATTTTTAAATGCAGCCATGTTTTTTTCTGAGCGACATATAGATGTGTGGAGAATGTGAACTCCTTTGCCTCTACTTTGGATTTTTAGGCTGCTTGATAGATTGATGTTTAATTCATGCTGATCATGTGACCTATGAGCGATAATAGATGATATTATATGTTTGTGGGGGTGTGTCTTATTTTTCACTCTACTTCTCAATTTTTTCCACTTTGTGTGACATTTTTACGTCATAGGCCTAGGCTACCAGGGTGTGAGCTTCCTAAGGCTAAGATAGGTAGGCCTACGTCCGATGACGTCATTTTGGTGTTTTGTTTTGCTCGTGTTTTTTCTAGACAGAAATTCCGTCTCTACTCCTCTAGACTAGCGTCAGTGAAAAACCATGAGAGGACTGTTGCACAGGTTATGTTTTTTCTAGTTAGCAAAATCTCACTCTCCACATGTTACGGGTTAGCAAGCAATGCCTATCTGAACCGTAAGACCGAGCGTCATATGTGACACGCGATCGATTTAACCGCTATTACCGCTCTCGAAATATCTTTTAATTGACTTCACCTAACTTACTAACCTTTTATGAAGCCACTCAGTTTATTTTGAAACATTCGCTCAGTTATTTATCGTGTGAAAGCATTTTTAAAACACCTCCTGAAAAATAATTCGGCCATTTTAACCATATGCGACGATGTGAGTATCTTACGTTTCAGATACATGCTGCGTTCTAACCCAGAACGTAGTGGAGGTGAGATCCTTCTAACTAGTTTTTTCAGGATTTATTTTAACGTTAACTGTTAGGCTATGCCATGGCCATGGGAATTTGTGATACAACACTCTGAGTCAGTCTGACTGCAATAAAAGACATATTTTTCTTTTTTTGTTTGTTCTTTTTGCTCACTATTACTGGTATAAATGAAGCCATCATTGTAGAATTAAAAGAGTTATTTGTTTTGTTGAATGGCACTTTTATCACCTGTTCTGGGGGTTCCCATCATTAGATTTCTTGCAATTACGAAAAATGATGCCAGCTCTCGCCTTAAACACTGTTTAATTTCATGATAGCTGCAACAAATGCTTGAATATGTACGTGGAACAGGCATGCTGTGGCTAGTTAGCAAACGCCACCCTCCACAACGTGTTACGGGTTAGCAAGCATTGCATATCTGAATCGTAAGATGCAACACGCGATCAATTTAACCCCTATTAACGCCCTCGAAATACATTTTAATTGAGTTTACATAACTTAGTTAGTGACCATTTATGCGTCCACTCAGCTGATTTTGAAACATTCGATCAGTTATTTATCATGTGAGGGCATTTTTGAAATACCTCCCGAAAAATATTTCGGCCATTTTAGCCATATGTGACATTGTATCTTACATTTCGGATACATGATGCTTTCTAACCCGGAACATAGAGATTCTTCTAACTAGCTGTGGTCCCTTCTGATAATTTTTTTTACGCAGGTTCCCATTTTAAAATTTTTGTGAAAAAAATGCAAAAAATGAACATAGACTATGTCCACTGCCCTATGAGGAAGTTCTGGAGGACATCATTAAGACCGATTAGATAGAACAATGTGGAAATCTCAAAGAAATGAGATACCTGGGGAAGGCTGTACTAGTTTACCCAAGGTAAAACCTGGGTGAAGTTTTGTTTGCCTATACCCTGCACTTCCTTATGGGGCGCACCGATGGTAAAAATGGAAGTTTCATAGCTATAAGGATGAGAATCTATCAAAAATTATGTTCCTCCTTGACCCCCTCGATCAAAAAAAAAAAAAAAAAAACGGGGCCGGAGGCTATGCTGCTTCACCGATATTGAACTAAACTTATTCTAAGAGCAAGACGGGACCGAGCACTTGGCGATGTCAGCAATGTTTTAATAACTGCAAGCCTTTCATTCCATGGTAGCTGGTAAACGTTCATAGTCCATAGGTGTAGAGTCATTTAGTCCATAGTTTATATAGTCTTGTAAAGTTACATTATATTTATATAAAGAAGGAGTGGTTATCCATATCTACACCTACAGCAGTGTTATAATTGCATTTGCAGTCAATTACTTAATTAGATCTGGAAAGGGTCTCTAGACCTTCTCCAGGTCTAGCAGTCTGCTGGAGTATATACTTCATAGTCAGGTCCAGTAGTCAATGGGTAAACGAGGAGTTACATTAAGAATCACGTTATTCACGTACCATTAGATACTGCCTGTAATTATAAAGAATCATGTACGATTAGGCAGTGCCTTTTCAATATACTGATTGGCTATTCATACAGCAAAGAATAAAATGTAATAAAGCAAGTGTAACAGCTCCAATCCAAGATCTAGGCTGAACTGACTCGGGGCTTTTTCCAGAAAAAAAATAGAGAGGGGGGATTTTCTGGTAGAATCTGCAGCTAATTTCCGAAGTTCAGGCCTTTTTTTTGAGGCATTTTGTCAGCGCGGCGCTGGGATAAAACAGCGCGGCACAGCGCCGCTGATCCGTGCTTTGGGGAAAGCCCTGTGACTTACAAACTAGAAGAAAGAACTTCAAGCTGATGAGCAGGGCTCAAAATAGTGTCATTCCTCTAGTCCGGTACTGCCAAAAAATGTGCAGGCATTGGCAACATTTGCTATGACCCATTCCAATGAACTTGCAAATTCAAGAGTAATCCTAGTACAGAGGTCCTTTTTGGAGTGTCAGTTTTTACTCAGGAATAGCAGTTTTCTTGACTCGCCAGTCCTGTGGATTGGCAAGCCGTCAAGCTATAATTATGCCCCAGATAAGCCTGTACAAAATTTTGAACGTTGTACCTGTTAGTGACCTCTTAACCCATGCTGGCTAGGTTGTTAGGTTGCTGGTCACAGAGACGGCTGACCAGCTTTCTATTAAAAAAAACACTAGATGCACAGTTTGATGTTTGCCTGCCGGCATAGGACTGTTTAGTTTCAATTGGGGAGACTGAAAAAACTTGTGCTCCCAATTTTCCCATAAGATATCGGGCCGAAGTGCATGCCAGAATCCAGGGATACTGGTGTAAAAGTAGTAAATTTATGGGAAATTTCCATCATGTATGCATGCTTACATACATTGATGAGTGACGACGGCAATTTTAATCATGTATGGTAGAGAATGGGTTAGAAAATGTAAGCAATTCAAAATTAGAGTCGAGCTGGTATAAACCACAGGCACCTGAAATGGATAAGTGATGAATTTAATCTCACTCTAAGAATATATGGGAAGGCATGCCACACAACCAGTAATGGACGCTGCTAATGGCCAAGGTTTCTGACCCCCATGTCATGCAAACCCACATATAAAATCAGAATCTCACCTCTGCATTCTCAAAATATACTGCACATACTGTGGATATAGTAATATTTGTGAGGTTTTAATTTTCTCGAATTTCGCGGGGAGGACAAATTAGCGAATTTAACAATCTTGCAAAAAATAATATTATGAGCAGATTATTGCAAATTATCGATTTTGTTGATAGGTAGCACTCAATTATTGAGCGCTACCTATCATTATAATCAATAATTAGCAAATTCTCGACTTAGTTCAAAGTCCCAAAACCAAAAAACCTTAACATGCGAATATTACCAGATGTACAGTACAGTGTAACCTACTATGAGCAGCCACTCTTATGAGCAGCCAACCTCCTATGGGAGGCCACTTGGCCATGCCCAAAAATGGCATTTTGTATACAAATGAACCTCCTGTGTGCAGCCACCCGCATTAAAAGGCAACTTTTCCTGTGTCACAAGTGTGGCTGCTCATAGCAGGTTCTACTGTATTACTATTTTGTATTGTACTATATTTATCGCAGCTTGACATATTATAGATGATATGTATTGAAGGGGAATGTTGAAGATTTAGCTCCATGGACATAGTCAAAGTTACAACCACGTAAGTATCCGTGGCCACACTGTAAAGCGTGGGCCTTGGATTAGGTACTATGTTCTGAATCCTGGTTTTACCTGGAAGAATCAATGTTTATCAATATGGCGGTGCATGACTGAGAGTGAGAGCGATCTCCACTCCAAGCCTAGATGGGATTCCTGTCTGACACCAATGCTTTTCAAAAAGTAAACTGGATGTTGGAAAAAACATCAAAAAATTCAGACACAAACTAATTTTATTTTTGTATCTCATCTATTTTTGTTTTTTTTTTGTTTGCAGGCACATATGATATAAATCATGTAGTGGAAGGATATTTATCTGAAAAAAGTGTTTGAGAAAATATTAAAAATGGTGGATTTCCTGGCTGAAAATAATCTGTGTGGTCAGACTATATTACGCCTTGTGTCTAGAGGCAATGCTGTCATTGCTGAATTACTCCGACTTTCAGCTTTTATACCACCGGTGTTTAAGCTAGATGTTAAGGAGACAAACAAGTATTCTGAGTTGCTCTGTGATTTCAGCTATTTCCAAAATGCTGATTATTTTGAAAATAAAATTCTTCAAAAACCGGTGAGTTTTTACATTTCAATACAGTGATTATAAATAGCAACAATCTATTTAGAATTTAATTGATATAACCTTTTTTACACTGGTGAATGCCTCTTTTCTTCAGGGACTTGAAGATTTGGATGAAGAATTCAAAGAAAACAACCTGGAAATCTTGACAAGATTTTACTTAGCATTTGAAAGTGTCCATAAATATGTGACAGATTTGAATAGGTACTAAGTCTGCAAAAACCCACTATTTGAATAATAATAATTTTTATGTCTCCACAGTTGATAACATTTGTCCGATCTTCAAGAAAATTTCTTGAAAATTTGATAATTTACATTCTGTAGATCTGGTAGGCCTAATATTCGTGAGGTTTTAATTTTCATGAATTTCTATAGGAGGATGAATTTGCGAATTCAAGTTATTTTTATAATATAGCATTACCAAAAAAAAACGAAAATTCACAAATTTTAAGCTTTGTGAAGAGTCCCAAAATCATAAATTCGCTAAATTTAAACACCTGAAAATCACCAGATCTACAGTATATCCAATATTTATCAGACCTTGTGAAACTTCTTCTTCCACAACATTTCTCTCTCCAAGATGGCCTCAACAACACTTAATTCCTATTTGATGCAAACAATCAATACTCTGAAACCATTCTGTGATGGATCTCCACGATTAAGTTCAAAATTGTCTAGTTTGCATAACCCAGATCAGATGATTTATTTCTTTATTTTTGAGGTACTGTGACATGTATTGATGAAAAGTTATCAATATCAAGCTTTACGCAATGCACTGTAATTCAGGTTCTACTCTGCTTACCTGCTTCCAAAATTGTCAATAATACAACTTTCCTACAATCATATAACTTTCCATTACTATAGCGACTGAGTCAGTCACTAAGAAAAATTTCCATTGTCTTTTTAAATCAGTATATAATTTTGGCTGCTCAATGACAATGCAAAATATCTGGCCAATTAAAGTAGGCTAAATGTAACATCACGCAGAAGTATCAAATGTGGTCAATTTCATAGAAACAACATTTTTAATGTCTGAATGGTGTCCATATTGTCTTCATTATCTTTATTTCAGATCTTATATGCTGGCTAGAACATTAATACAAAGTAAAATGTTTGGTTTAACATTAAAGATAACCCATGAAAAAATTTGCAGATATAAAACCAAAAATAGTTCATTTGTGGCGACAACAAGCTGTAATTTTATTTATTTTTATTCCTGAAATTAAGTTACTGGTGGTTACTTTGGATTGTGCTCGCGATAGTGGTTATTGTTATTATTAGCGAGGGTCTCCCAGCCATGTCAATCAGTGAAATGAACTTTTTCTGTCTGTATGTCTGTCCATGTTTTCATAGGTTCTTAGAAGATTTAGAGGAGGGGGTGTATATTCAACAGACTCTTGAGTCAGTGATGCTAAATGAAGATGGGAAGCAGCTTATGGTTAGAATAATCTTTTTTCTTATGAAATAATCAGATGAATGACATATATATCATTTACCTCCTATTGGTGTACCTATTTTCTTTAGTCATTATTATAGATAGAAATATTTTTTTCAAGCGGAACATATTGCACATTTAGGGTGAAAATATAACATGTTATTATTATAATGCCACCCAAATCCAAAGGCAGTAATTGCTTACTTTTCAAGAAGACAGGTACTGCCTTTTCATTTTACAGATCAGTGCATGTACATACAATTGGACATTTCTCTTTATTGATCCTATATTTAATTTCTGTGTATATAATATTACTCATACATTTGAGCTGTACCAATCAATCAAAACATTTTGTATTGCATTTTATTTTATTTGTGTTGTAGTCAGAGGCTTTGTATCTATATGGAGTAATGCTGACTGTGATTGACATTAAAATTGAGGGTCCAGTCAGAGAGAAGATGCTTGTTTCATATTATAGATACAGGTTACCATTTACTTCAGTAGATTTACGACTGATCTTGACCCTTTAACCGCGTACCGATTTTATTAGTTTTTTACATTTTTTATTAGCATATTGCATATCAGTTTTTAAACAAGTAGAAAATATAAAGTGACATAAATCAGCAAGAATTTAAAAATAGTTAACCTGCATTTTGTGAAAACTGAATAATTTTCACTCACTTGAAGTTGCGGATCGCGTCAGCGAGACGCAACTTCAAGTGGGTGAAAATTCTAATTGAATAATTTGGCGGTTGGAGGGTTAAGCACCCTTTCGCTTTTGTAGACCACCATATTTTGAACAACAATATTATATTATACTTTGTGTTATTTTATAAGATCTGGTCATTTTTATTTGGTCCTAATGAGTCTCTAATCATCATGCCGTGTGTCCGTCCGTCTGGCTGTCTGTCATAACGTTTTCAGCTTGCAATTTTTATTAATCTAGAATGTACATTACTGGAATGTACATTAAACTTGTTATACAATTTGATTATGGCCAAGCCTTGTATGTTTTTTATATGCAGTGTCAAATTAAATTATGTACAGTAATTATCCGTTATAGCACGAATCGTTACTACACAAATAGGATATAACACGATGCAATCATGGATCCCAAAATCTTTTTTTGCCATTTTTCCAGAAAAATAGTGCTATAAATATTTTAACATTGATTAAGCATGACATTTTCAGCTAACTTCACACATTAATCCAGCGCTGATCGGCCTTACGACACGGTCGCCTGGCCCACTGCTGTTAATCGTGCTATAAATAGCGACAAACCTTCACGCTTGGCCCTCAGGCAACGTTGCCTGCCACGGGTAATGCACATGACGGCACCTTTTCAGAACAACAGTATTTTAATTCGTATCTGAGCACGAATTCAATTTAAATATCAGGGCCTATAATATTCAAACATGTTTTTTTCTAAATTGTGTAATAAAATAGATCAATGGCCAGAGGTGGTGATATGTTGATCGATTGACGATTGCTCCTTCTTCACAGCTCACAATTGTATCGCTGCTAGCGCTTTAACTGTCAAGCAGCGTTTTTGTTTATAACAAATTTAATATGAACTTGATCTCCTAGGACCTAAATGTTTATCGACCATTGGCGGGCGGTTATGCAATGCTTGGCACGCTGGTAAAACGAAAGCTGTGGCTAAATGAGCGTGTCAACTATTTCAAGCCTACAGGCTTAGTGGTTATTCTATGAATAATAGAACATCATTGGTATGATTACACGATTTAAAAAAACATCACAATCGTGTTGTAGCCTACTTTTTTTATTGCACGATATAAAAATTGCAAAGACATCGTGTTCGTGTTATAATGCTTTATTACGCGATTTAGAAACATATAATGGAATATCGTGTTTGTGTTGTGTTGTTTTATTTTCTGATTTAAAAACATCATAATTTTGTCTCAGAATGTTTTATTACACGATTATAATAAACATTTTGTTAAATAATTTATCATTTTTTCAGCATTATAGATTTAATGGTGTTGCTTAAATATATTTATATGCTGACACAGATCACCCTTAATCAGTTTACTGATATGGCTGATTGACAGGCGTGCTGGAACACTCATTGATCAACATCTCCCTCCCATCTCAGCGGCCAGTAGAGCTGTCAGTATGATTGACAGGTCTGACCGTCTCGTATGATCTCACGTTGAGAGTGATATTTCACGAGACTTTGACAAGCACACATCTACCCTCAAAATGATGACGTAATCAAACACTGCATATGACACGGTCTCGTTCACACGTTCTGGTGTCGTGAGTTCCGTATTCCCTGATTCAACTAATTTAACTTCTACTGTTTATATCAGACAAATTCAACCAATTCATATTTTTATTATTTACAAATAATAAATAATATTTCTCCTAAACTGCGATACTCTTCCAGTAGGCCCTAAAAACGTTACGCTATGATCGCTATGATGTATCCCGTGTAAGCCAATATCCCGCGTTTCTCCCGTCATATCCACCTATTACTAGCTCAAATCAAGCCATTTTGTATAGCACGATCGGCTTATAACACATTTAGTATTAACGGACCCCACCAATCGTGCTATTACGAATAACTACTGTAGATACATAATTTAGAACAATTAAACAGAGAAAGGTATATGATTAATTGGAAACAATTAAACAGAGAAAAGTACATGATTAATTGTAAACAATTAAACAGAGAAAAGTACATGATTAATTGGAAACAATTAAACAGAGAAAAGTACATGATTAATTGGAAACAATTAAACAGAGAAAAGTACATGTACATGATTAATTGGAATAATGTACCAAAAATAGATTTGAATGTTTAATCTTTTTCAAACTGTTCAGAAATTGTTATGTTTTGCTCTTTGATTTTTTCTGATAGTGCTGCCAAGACATCAATGGACTCAAACGTGGATGATGTGTGTAAACTATTGAGAAGTACTGGCTACTCTGCTGCTCCTGGTGGCAAACGTCCTGTTAATTATCCAGAGGCATTTTTTAGTCGAATACCAATCAGTAGAACTTATGTGTCTATGGTTATTGGACGACTGAGGTCAGATGACATTTACAATCAGGTAGTAACAACACCACCCTGCAAAGTCAAAAGGCAGTATCAGCTTACTTGAAAAGTAAGCAGATATGCCTCTTTGCTTTGTACCACAGTATAACTGAACATTTTTGTTCTTAATTCGTTGACAGCTAGTAAATAAACCGATGGTGTTTGACCATCAATTTGCTTTGTATAGCCTTTGTCAACACTGTCTTCATTATGTTTGCAAAAGATGGAGGTAAATTGTGCACTATAATTTAATATTTTATTCACACAAATTAAATTGAATCTTCTATAGCATATGCTGTCTTGAATTAGTTATGTCTTTATATATTTGAAAACATAATCTTCCCTAACTAATATAATGATGATGCTTACTTATTGTGATTTATCTTCAGGTATCTGCATATCCATTTCCAGAACACCGCAGTGTAGCCCTCGCGACACAAGCAGGAATGCTTTACATATTGTTATACTTCTCAGCGGACATGCTTCATACTAGTCAGGCAAAAATGAGAGAGATTGTTGACAAACATTTCCCTGATAACTGGGTAATTTATAAACGGAGACATATTTTTGTTATTATGCTCTGTATAATTTTACTTAACTTAAGTATAATTTTACTTTACTTAAGTATTATTTTCATATGCTTTAACCCTTACAGTGCGGGGATCGACTTTAGTCATCAGAATCTGACGTATGTAGACGTCAGATTCTGACGACTATAGTCGATCCCTGCACTGTAAGAGTAAAAATATTTCTAATGGTCGTAGACCCATAACATAGGTATTCAAATGAATCAGAAAGACCTAACTAAGACATTTATGATGATTTCAAATTGAAAAAAACCCATTTGGTTTGCGATGTTTTTTACAAATAGATTAAGTGCTTTAAGCTTCATCCCTTCTTCGCCTAAGTTCCCAATAATGTGCATTATCAGTAGCCCTCCAAGCTCCCAATAATATGATGTTCAAGCATTAAAAAATAGGCTTATTTCACCTTGAAATGACGTTGGTGTCATCTAACAATATGCCTCATAAGCCCTGAGGGTATAGTTTTTAACCCAGTTCTATTCTACTGTGTCTAGTGGTTGCTTATGATTATTTAATAGAAATTTTACATTGAAAAAAAAAACTTGGGTTTGAAAAATATATTTTGTGGGGAATTTTCCATGTGTGTTGCTATTTAGGGGTGTATCTAAGACTATGCTTCTATTCTTTGTATGTAAAATTGGAGCATAGAATTTCAAGTAGTGCACCACATGCACACAATTAACTTTGTATTGGTGTCTTAACAAAAGTTGCTTTGTAAATTGTATGATTTCTGTACATTTTGATGCAGTAATTTTTACTCATTTGGCCAATAGTGATCACTCGTCAATTTCACTGTGAATAAGCAGTGTACATCGCTGTGTGCACATTTTTTTTCCTACTTCAGTTCAAATTAGCGCACATCTGCCCTCAACACTGTCTTTTGCTTGTGCAGGTTATTATTTCGTATCATTTTTCTGCTTATTTGAAAATATCGTCCCCTTGGATATGAAAAGGTGTATCTGCCACTTTACAAAGTGGCAGATACATCCTTTCATATCCAAGGGGACGATATTTCAGATCCTGACCCGAATTTCCTTTAGCACTGGAACATATTTAGTATATAGGTCTACTGTTATTGTCATCTACCAGAGATATGTAGTTTTTTTGGTTCTAGGTGATCAGTATTTACATGGGAATAACTGTAAACCTGTTGGATGCCTGGGCACCCTACAAGGCAGCCATCACTGCTCTCAACAACACACTAGACCCAGCTAATATTAAAGAACAGGTTTGGTGTATAACCGATTCGGTTTTTATCTTTTTTATGACAAATTTAGATCTGAAATATTTCTTTGCTCTAATATATTGATTTATAAGCAATTGCCAATGATAGTGCCTCCTTTCTGTTTTAACTTGTATGTGCTGTACCTAGAAGTAAGAAAAAATTTATGTCAATGTTTCAAGAAGAATATTTTTGAAGAATATTTTGTTTCTCCTTAGCTATCAAGATCTATGCCTGTGCTACAATTTTAGTTTAATCGATTAGAAAAATGTTTTTTAAGTGATTGTTGAATTACATACTGTAGTTTAGTATAATTGTATGTCTCATGTTTGCGTTAGTATTATTAGATATTTTTTACAAATATGGCATGTTAGCTTTAGATAGATATTATCTATTTTAGGCAGTGAAGTATGAAGGAAAAATGAAATCTCTCATCCCAGGATTACAGCAGCAGTTGAAAGAGGGGGTCTTGCATGAAGATTATGTATTAAATAGTATTCCACGATTGTTAAATATTATGAGGGAAGCCAATGTAACATTACGCTGGATGATGCTCCACACCTCTGCTCTTTCACCAAGTGAGTTAAAATACTAGTTTTCACATTTCCGAATTGTCTTAATTACTGTTAAGTAACCCTTAGAGCACTAATGTCTATGGCAGTAGATATTCTGTGTCTTTATTAGCACCTGTATAACCGCTGATAACCAGATGTTGACAGCAAACTATGTCTTCAACTCTTGTTATATATTGCGACCTAAATTTCTTAAATAACATAAATTTGCAGTCACTTGAAGTTTTGTATCGCAGTAGCGAGACACAACTTCAAGTGAGAGAAAATTTAAATTGAATAGATCAGTGTTCTAAAGGTTAATAAATTAATTATCTTCCATCTCGTGGGAATATCGTCGTTTGATTCGTCTCTTTACGTTCTGTACAGATTGTTTTTGCTTTTCCGTATTGATACCTGCAGATATCAAGTTAAAAATATAGCCCACAGGCATCCTCTGTTGGTTGGTATAAAATTTAACTACCGTATTTATCCTAATAATTGCCTGGGGTGTTAATTAGAATACCCCAGAGGCTACAGGGAGGGGGGTGGGGCACAAAGTAGAATAGTTTTGAAAAAAAATTGGCATGTGAACTATTGGTATCATCGCGTCATTCGGTGTGCATGTCCCTAGACAGGATGTCACAATTAGAGACAGGCCATCTTGCAGTCAGTCCAAGCATGCTAAGCAGTCTACTTAAATAGGAAGTCAACAAAGCATATGTGCATCATGCTGCACGCGCATTTAAAATCTTGTGTCATAGCAAGAAGGCCATACATCAACCGAATTCGGTGGTGCTATCTATATAGGCTGGTGTGAGTAGGCCTACATGGGCCCAGCTAAAGATTTAAGATAATGATACAGCTTTGCAGCACTAGTGTCATCCAGACAGTTGATCCCACGGTAGTCTAATGAACACAATACATCTTTTCGCAATTGAGTTTGCACATCAAGACAAATACCATTGACCCTAGTTTTTTCACACGTATATGCCTCATTTTCTAGCTATAATTATGATTAACATAACAGTCATGGAGACTAACGATCCACAAAAAGCACCTGAAGAAAACTTTGGCCGAACTAAAACTGACCATTGAGTGCCTCGGAAGTTAGAGTAGGGTGGTTAATTTTTAGAGTGCTTTGAGATCCGCGATTTTGTCTTTAAATCAGGGGTGTGGGCAGTTATTGGAATATGGGCGTACATGCTAATTTTATTGTTATTATTATTTATTGTACTACCAATTTGTATTTAAATTTGTATTCAATTTGCCTTTATTATTTATTAAGTTCAAATAAGCTGCATTGAGAAAATATCGGTTATAAAGTGAATAACCCGTTGAAAAGGACAGCTGAATTATCTTTATCATTCCCACAATTATATCCGTATCGGAGAATTAGATATCCCTTCCCAGAATTTATATACTATTTTTAAATTCTTTTAGAATAAACAAAACACAAATGATCAAATTCAGAAATTGATGTTGGAAATATTTTCATTAGATCTGTATCACTATTTGATTTTACAAAGAGGTACATTTTAGTGTTTTTTGTTAAAAAATGATGACAAATATTGTTAATGTAGGCATATGAACATGATTATCATATTTCTGGCTGTACACGTAATGCCCAATAGCCCTACATGCACCTTGTATTGTGAATTACATAGTTTAATTACATAAATTTCTAATGGTCTATATTGACATAGGGCTAATCATTATTAACCTGGGCAGGAATGAGTCCCACAAACCATATTACATGGGGATTGTTAAAGCAAGCTGTTATTTTTATTTACACATAGTAGTAGTTATAACATTAGAAGATACCTGGAGCCAGGGAAGCATAGTCATATTGAAAAATTCATGAAACATTTTTCTTTATATAAATGATACAAATTTGTAAAATATATGTGATGCTTAACCAAATTTGAGAACAAACGTTTGCAATCTTGATTGGCTTATGAAACTAACTATAGTCATGCTTTTTTAACCCTTTAATCGCCGGTCCCGAATATATTCGGCTTTTAATTTTTTTTATTGCCACATTAATTACCACCTTTTGAACATCTTAAAGAACATCTAACATCTTATATGAATGATACAAATTTGTAAAATATATTTTGTAAACAAGCGTTTGCAATCTTGATTGGCTTATGAAACTAACTATAGTCGTGCTTAGCGCTTAAAGGGTTAACCCTTCAACCGCCAGTGCTGAATATATTCGGCTTTTTATTTTTTTTATTGCCACACCAATTACCACCTTTTGAACATCTTAAAGAGAAAATGTGATATCAATCAGCACAATTTGAAAATAGTAAACCTCTATTTAGTCAAATCTGAATAATTTTCACTCACTTGAAGTTGTGGATCGCGTCAGCCAGACGCAACTTCAAGAGGGTGAAAATTCGGATTGAATGATTTGGCGGTTAAAGGGTTAATATACTGAAGCTGAATACAAAATATTTATATAAAAGTTTAATTGTATCCAGCACTGCAATGTACTATGTGTATAATGTTTTAGGTGCGGAGAGTAATAAGCGTTGCAGGCAGCTGAGGGATCAAGTTCTACAGGACAGTCACTATGATCCAGAGCTTGTGTTCAGGCTCCTTCTCTACACGGCACAATTTGAACTAAAACTGAAAGAGGTATTGTGCATCTAATATCAGTGAAGCAAGAATTTGTCCTTTGGATATGAATTAATGGCAATGAATGTAAATACCATGTCAAGGCTACGCACTACCGCCCCCTCTATTCTCAGTTATACCTACTTTCTCAATTTGTCCATGATATCAGTTGAATGTTACATCATAGTCAAAATGTGTGAAAATTTTAAAGTTAACCATTGAGCTGCTAAATTGTTAGGTTCTAGTTCCCATTAATGTGAAGCTGGAATTGCTAACACCATTTCCAGCGGCAAATGATGACAAATATTTCTATTGATGAAAACTAGACTTCTCCTAATTTGAATTATTTGTTTAACCCTTTTAGCACAGGGACAGTCATTATATGTCAGAATCTGACATGTAGATGTCAGAATCTGACTTACAAAGTTCCCCACATTGAAAGAATTATAATATTTATAATTGCCGTAGACCCATAATTAACTATTTAAATGAATGAGGAAGATCTAACTAAGACATTTATGAGCATTTTAAATTGAAAAAACCCTTTGGTTTCCAAGGTTTATAGAAACATATTACAGCGTTGTATTAGGATTAACTAAGCATCTCCAACAAACTATTTTACTGATTTCAGTAGTATTTTATTTCGCTTGAAACTTGCTTAAATCTCTTTATAATATAGATACTCCTAGTAAACACAAAACATTTGTATAACATTTATATACTTGGCAGAAAAAAAAACACAACAAATTAAAAATGATAATATTTCGTGTAATTTAGTCAAAACCAGTCAATTTTTAAAAATAATATTGGTGTGTATGGTCCCTACCTGCATTTTGTGTTTTGACCTCAATAACGGACAAATGACCTTCAAATTGAAGAAAGTCACTTTTCAAAGTCATGGGCCAGCTGACCATGATCCCAATATGCGGGTCATCTGAAATTGAGCAATTATGCGGGCTGGGGTGCGGAATCAAAAAATCTTCCTTCAGATTACGTTTAAGTGCCTTTGTTCAAAAAGATGGGTTGATAAAAATGCCTCGTTGGACAATTGTACAGCGTGAGCCTGTTTCTCCATGTATTGCTATGGCGGAAGGTGGTCTGGCTATGGCTCAAATTTGCCAGAAAACAGGTTAGCAAACTGAAATTTAACACCAAATTTCAAGACAATGAATAACCTCTGATAGGCCACGAAAGGAAAGATTTCGACATATAATGCACTGAAGATCCCAGTGCAGTACAAAACACGTGACTTGTGTTTCTGCACAGACAATAACGTGAGGCATTAGGGCCAGGAGGCCACAAGTGAGTGACATCAGTCAATGGATGGATGACTGTGTGGGTCAACTCGTTCTGGCAGTGTACCATGCATAAATGGGTCATATGCACTACTGTGGGTGACCCATCTAAAAAAAACTGGCAGATACTCATCTTTAACCAAGTAAGAAGTGGTATATTTCAGTTTCTTGAAATATTTTGAACAGTATATCCATAAAGTGGTGTTGCACTTTTTTTTTGCTAAGTATACAAGGTTGGACCAACGTTAAAGATATTGGGCTGATGTACAAATGTTATACAAATGTTTTGTTTTAGCTGGGTATATATATATGGTCTAACATTGCAGGTGAGGTTTTATTTTGTCCATATGTCACTGAACTCATTTCTATTTTTGTCATTATTTTTTGTATATTTGTCCCTGAAAAATTACATGTTAACTGTTATTATTGAAACTTGTGTAACTGTGTATTTGAAGATGTTCAAAAAAATGTTGGAGTTAAAAAGGGAGAAGTGGGTAGAAAATCAAAAGGAGGGCACTGAAAGAATGCAGGAGCTGAGTGATGTATTCTCTGGAACTAAACCCCTTACCAGAGTGGAGAAAAATGGTACTGTCGTCATCGCCTCTTTTTATGCCAGTTTTTTTATTTTGTAAAAGCCACACAAAATAAAATTATCATTGCAATTGGATTGCACAATTATTTTTGAAAAAGATGGTGCCTGCTCTTGTACCTTATGTCTGTCAAGTAAATAGCAAGAGATTGTGATTTTATTTATTTATTTAGTGTAGAAAATTATATTTTGCTGAATTTACAAGCTGAAAATGGGTGCAACAAAGCAAAAATGAAACCAAGCACTAGTCATAGGGTCAATATGTTTGCTATGAATTACCATTGTCCAATTCGTTGTCTTATTTTCTTTTATAGTTGTGATGGTATTTGTTGGTTTATTTTTTTCTTTGATCTGAACTCACCCATATCTCACTCTTTCCAGATAATCTTCAAGCTTGGTTTTCTGAAATGGGAAAGCAGATCAACTCACTGAACTATGAAGATGCCACTGCAGCTGGTAGAAAAATTGTACAACTTATCCAAGCATTAGAGGAGGTTAGTTGTAGGAAAGCAATTTAAAATAATAACTTGTAGTTCAGATGTAAATAGTTGGAAGAACATGCTAAAGTAATGTTAACTTAACTCATTCCAGATGGAGCCCGAGATATCTCAGGTAACTCTGTCGACGGTACAAAACAGAGCCCAAGATAACTCTTGTTTCATGACGTCATAAAAAGTTCATTTAAAAAATGTCCCGTCCACAGAGATATATGTATGGACTGAGAGTGTCGTCTTGAAAGAGTTAATCAGTCATTCAATCTTTATATCACCACAGTTTGTATTTTGTAAAAATAAATTAGAGAAAATAAGGTAATCATTTGATTATTGTTTCAAAGTTTATATGTGGTGATTTCACAACTTTTCTTATAAATTGTAGGTACAGGAGTTCCATCAACTTGAAACTAATTTGCAAGTCAAGCAATTTCTCTCAGACACACGGCTTCATCTTTACAAGATGATACGTGTTATCAATATTAAAGATGAGGTCCTTATCACCATCCAGATTGTGGCAGATCTGTCCTATGCATGGGATATTATAGATAGGTCAGTAAAAAATACCTACATTTTAATATCCAAGAACCATAAAGGTTCATATTCCAGTGGACTAAATGTGATAAAAAAAATTGTAATGAGCTTACATACACAAAAAATATGGACCCCCGTTATGACTTTTTTTGTCATTTTACAGCTGTGATATTGTTGATCTGTTAACAGCTACACAGTGTTTATGCAGCAAGGCATAAAGAAAGATCCTTCACTGGTGACAAAACTGAGAGCAACATTCCTAAAATTAGCATCTGCCCTGGACTTACCTCTCCTTCGCATCAGCCAGGCAGCCAGCCCTGACTTGGTGTCTGTTTCTCAGTACTATTCTAGCGAGTTAGTGGGATATGTCAGGAAAGTTCTCCAAGTGAGTAGTTTTATCAATCCTGTGTACTATTCAGATATCTTCTACACATTCCATCAGCACATTTTGTTAAAAATATAAAAATTGATGTAATAGAATCTGAAGGCAATTTAATTCTTCTTGTTTCCATCATTTCAAATTTGTTAATAAAGATTTTGTTGCAGCTGATATTTTTAGCAATGTTAATCTAATTATAGTAATACATATATTACAGATTATACCAGAAACGATGTTTTCATTACTTGCTCGAATCATAAAATTACAAACAACTCAGGTGAAGGAGGTACCAACAAGGCTAGAGAAAGAGAAAATGAGGGATTATGCTCAACTAGAAGAAAGATATGAGGTAAGACTTCACTATAAAAATATGTGATTATCAATAATCCTGGATTATAAGTTTGAAATTACTATAACTATATATATTACTATTTTACAAATCTCCAAAAACAGCAAATTACTTTATGGTATTTTCTGAATGCACTATGGATGTCGTTTCCAAAAATATACTTTTTTAGACAAAATATAACCAGGTGTGACTAAGAACCGTATATTTTTTTTTTATGTCATACACCAATATCCCACCCTGCCTTTAAGATGGGTCACATTTGTTTGAAGAAATGTTTAGTTGCCATTATTCATATGTACCACCACCCCCCCCCCCCCCCTAAAAAAATACTTTTACAATTTAAATGAAAGATGTTCTCTGGTCTGTTTTAACATGTATTTTTACAGGTGGCCAGACTGACACATGCCATATCTGTGTTCACTGAGGGAATATTAATGATGAAAACCACACTTGTTGGAATCATCAAAGTAAGCAACATTTACAATGAGCATATTAGTAATGCCACCTTTTCTTTCATATCTGTTGTAGCCGCCGTCTCCGCCGCCGCCGCACGCACTCTTTTGGCTACTACACCAACATGGTGCAACAGATTGAATTCATAATTCATACAAACATTCAACCCCTCCAGGCACTTTTTTTACCCAAGGTCATAGGCCAAAGGTCAAGGTGAAGGATTTAAAAAAAAATTGTTAACGCAATAACTTGAAAAATAATTATTGGATCTCTCCAATTTTTTATGTGAAGTTACCCATGAGTATGGAGATGACCTGATTGCAATTTCAGCTTTCCACCGATAATAAAAATGGCTGCCACCTGGCGACTAATTTTTTTTTTCATAACTCCCTCGAACCCTGTATATATATATATAAGTTTTCGGGGTCTGCGAGTCTATTAGTATTGTCCGTTTTCATGTGAGACTGAAAACGAAGCTGCGGCGACCATTCTGGTTTTTCAATTTTAATAAATCGTTTTTATTTTCAATTATTTGCCTTGAAACCTGGCATATATTGAGTCACTGCATCAGCCAAGAGGTATTTGAGTGCTTGCATGATATTTTTTAATATATATAAATATAAAGTATCTTCTTTCACTTGGGAGGCGGGAATTGCTATATTATATTCATAATGTCAAATGAGAGAGGTATGCTGCAAAAATGTATTCCTCAATCATAGTACCTAGTAGACAATCTGGCAACAGGTTTACAATTATTGCAGAGCTGTACTGGGCCAACATCACAATCATTGGCACAGTGTTGGCACCACTTTGTAATGACCTGTTTCTTTAGGTATGCATTGCTCCCTCTCCCTATCAGCCTTTCGTCTAAGATTCAGACCGGGCATGGCACCATCTATAGTTTAGGGGCATCCAGTCATGTAAACCAGTCACTGCCATAACCCCAACCTCCACAATTAACCCTTCCACCGATAATCATTTTAATCTATTTTATTAGCAGGTCACAGTTATTGTGAAAGAAAGTTTTGATTGATTAAAGAACAAGATTTACAAATGTTTGGTTTCAAAATTAAACAAGTATGAGTAATTTTCAACAACTTAAAATTGTGGGTCGTGGCAACGAGACACAATTTTAAGTGGGTGAAAATTCAAAAGAGATTACTTAGCACGAAAAGAGTCAAAGGATACCCTAAAGTTTCAGTCAGATTTATATATAATGCTATTGGTGACTACTATTATGTAAATGTGGCACCAGTGAAGACACATTATCAAGAAATTTTAAATAGTTTTAATCTGTCACATAGCCCAGGCCAAAGAGAATAATAAGTTGTGGTGATACTCCCAAGGTGTGGTGACTTCTGGATATTCTCACCCAGCAAACACAAGATGTTTAGCCAATGTTGCTTTAATGATGGACCAACATTAAAGCAGCATTAACTAAGTGTCTCGTGTTTGCTGGAAAGTGCAGCATATGATATGACATGCAGCATGGCACATTACATTTTATCATCATTCTAGTAATCCATATGGCGGACTCACAGCTGATATGCCAGCATCACATTCTAATATTTAATCAGCATTTAAATTACTCTTGTGTTCACTTGGTTGATATTATTTGCTTCACACTACTGCCTTTCTTACAGTTGTACTGTTTTTTATGTAGAAACAACTTCTCTGTCCCCACATCAGCATTTTAAATATTCTTCTATTTGTTCACAATATCATTGTGGAATATTGATTATTTCTAACATTAAGCAAGCTGACATTTTATGTTCAGCATATGTCAACATTATTTTACAATAATAATTCATCACTATAAAATGTTATTTTTGCATTAGCGACAACATTAGTCTTCTGACAAATAATACAAATGCAATGTGAATTGTAGATTTGTTTTGAATACATAAAAGATTTTATTTGGTTGCCTGCAGATTGATCCTAAGCAGCTGCTAGAAGATGGCATAAGGAAAGAACTGGTTCAGCAAGTGGCTAAAGCTTTACACAAAGGACTCATTTTCAACACAAAAGCCAAGGTGATTAAGAGTAAACTTTGCCTATCAGCATTTATCTTTTTATCCCTTGCCCACGAAATAGGTTGAGGGATTTTGTCAACAGCATGTCCGGCTGTGTGTATGTGTTTCACTCTGGATGATATCTCGGAAACCATTAGGTGGATTGTTTACATAGTGCAAATACACATCGCTTAGGGGGTGTGCCTTTTGGGGGTTATGACCTTTGACCTAATTATTGACCTTCGACTTTGTAGCCATTATTGACTTTAATTAATAGCAGGGGATAGGTTTAATTTCCTGGCTAAATATATGAATCAGTTTGCTTGATTGTTTTCATATTGCACATACATGTTATAGGGGGTGTAGATGTGCTTTTTTTTGAAGTTATTACCCTTGACCCAACTTTTGACCTTCAACTTTGCCCATTATTGACTTTATTTATAGCGGTGATATCATTAGCGTCAGTGCTCCTGTTTAACCATGTTTTCCCATTTTAGTTGGCAATTGGGAAATTTACGTTATAGTGTTTTCCCACACCGCGATCCACAACTTAAAGTGACAAAAAATTTGTGTTATTTGTGAAATTAAGTCCCAACATATAGCGGTGTTTCAAAATTAAAAGCACATTTTACTTTTAACAACTGGTTATATAGTTGCCAATAAAGTCGCAAAATGTCTACTGTAGTCGACATCATTGTTCTAAGGGTTAACATTAAAAACTAATAATTATCATACTTCGGCTCATGTGTAGTTTTGTTTTACTGCCTGCAATATGTTTTTTTTTGTCTCGTCACATTCGAGATGATCCACTTGTCGAGGTAATACATTGTAACGGTTTGATATTGTAAAAAAGGTTTGTGTCACGCATAGCAAGGGTGGTTTGCTAAGGGTTAATTCTTAAACATTAAAGTTAATGGATAAAACTTTGGAATTAGGAAAAAATGTTTTAGAGACACTAGGTGGTTCATTTTGTGAGGTGGGCTGAAACTGAGGTTCTACTGTATAGATGTGTAGGCCTAAGTTTAATTGGTAAACATACCCAATTTCAAGCTTTTAATTGCCTTTAATTAATCAACTAGTATCTACATGTATTTGGCTCTCAGCTACTGCAATTTAAACCCACCATTTTGTAGGTTATTTTAGCATCTTGTAACCATCTCATTAGAATTTTAAATGTAAATGACCAAAATGTGATGCATGTTTGACCTGCCATACAAAAACAGATGCAGGGTAAACATTTTTAAATTTAACATTTTAGTATATATGACAGCTGTGTCTCTACTGTTTCATAAACAAAAAATATTTTTCACCATTACAATTTATACATCATAACTAATTATAATATTGCTGCCTAGAGATACCTTTTTGCTTGGCCAGTCACATATTATCATAATTTATCTATTTTTTGTTTTTTATTTATTTTTTATTAAACTACATGTACCAGTATTATTATGTCTAATATACAATATAACTGTTTCAGACTAGTGATCTAGTGGCTAAGCTGGACTCTCTAGGTGCAATCACAGATGGCTTTCGGAGATCTTTTGAATACATACAAGATTATGTGAACATTTACGGCCTTAAAATATGGCAGGAAGAAATGTCTCGTATTGTAAACTATAATGTGGAAATGGAGTGCAATAGTTTTCTACGTACAAAAGTAAGTTCACTTTGAATTATTGTTAATCAGATTGTCTTATCGTTTTAAAATGAACATATAATAGAAATAATTTCATGTATAGGAATATAAATTATTCATTAGATTTTTAAATATAAAAAGGTAAACGAAAAGCAGACCAAAATGACATTTGACGCATCTGTTCATTTCTAATTCGTAGCATTGTTTATCAATCTTCCAGAATGAAACAACACTTTGCACATGTAATACATGTGCCGGTTCACAGACCCAAATTATTTATAATACTGGACAATAAATATTTTTTTTTCAGGTGCAAGACTGGCAGAGTTGTTATCAGTCAACACATATTCCTATACCTAAGTTTACACCGGTGGACAATTCTGTCAACTTTATCGGCAGACTAGCTAGAGAAATCTTGAGGATAACAGATCCAAAGTTAGCATATTTTTTATAATCTGCCTTTTTTTCGCCAATTGTAATATAATGCTTTTATGTAATTAATGCACGGCCAAAGGTTTAAACCGGGTCCAATATTTGAATGTTTTTTAAAGCTGATTGGTTTAATTATGCCATGATTGTATATTATTCACTTGATTTCAGGGCTTGGCATTAATTGAGACTGAGCGCTCTGTAAATCTAATGATAATAATATGTTATTTTTTGCAGTGTACTGTTCTTATTAATTGTTCTTTAATTTCACGCAAGAGCGGTCTACGTAAACCAATATTCTCCGAACTCACCCTGGTTAATTAATTTTTCAGCGTGGTCTAATTTGCATATCAAAGTTGTCTGTCACACTACATGTACATGTGATTGATCAGTGCACAATTTTCTAAAATTTTCTTTGCACTTACTTGGATAGATTTTGAAAATTGCTATGGCTCCAGGTTTTCTGGTTCACTGTTTACTGTTATAGTTTGACACCATCCGCGCATTCTTCTTTGCAGAATAACATCCTATATAGAGCATTCCAGTGCATGGTATGATGCAAAAACAAAACAAGAAATTATTAATATAAAGGTGTTTGAGAAATTGGAGGTACGTCCTAATATGTATTTTTTTTAATTAAGGGTGTTGCCCAGGTGATGCAGGTGTACAGAAATTCATATTATTATTGTTTTAAACATTTGAATGGCAACAGGTACCCATTAAATTAAAATTACTTTATACCCAGCACAATAGATCTTGACAGATTATACTAGAACAAGCAGCTGTGTATCCCCCAGAAAAAAAGTATTTCCCGGTATATTGTGCATGTGCACATATTATGTAGAGAAGGCATAATTTGCCGAGATTGGTCGAGAATTCCTGAATCACAGCATGCATCATATACTGTATATCGATTGACACTGAAGTCACTGAGAACTGACTGTACAAGCAATATCGCTGTGTGTGTGCAGACTGCATTAGTTAATGGGGGTAAGATGGGTCAACACTTTTTCCATCGGCATCCAGTGTGCATAACTTAAGATCTTCCAAATGTGATATCAAGTGCTATCCACATATCTTAATCAAGTCTCTGGAACAGAAGATGGGAACATAAAATAATGTGAGGCTGGTGACAAATGCTTAATATAACAAAAATATTTCAAATAATTTATTCATGTTTTGTGAAGAATGCTATCCTGTACAACACCCTTAAAATAGTTTTTTCTACTACTATACATCACGTTTTGCCTGAGGATTAAAAGTTCATATCTGCCAGATGGGAAGTACTTTCAATCCACATACCTTGTTATCCCCACAGTACAACAAAACCTGAATTCCGAACGTTTGCGTGCCACACACAACTTGATAGTTGAAACTGATATTGAAAAACATTTCAACAAGTTTGTGTTTTCTGAAAGAATTCACTCAGTAATTCATTAAAGTTAATGTGGATGTGTTTATCTAAAATGATAACATTATCATTATTTGAAGTTAAGAATGATATTAGCAATTCCTGTTTCAATAGGTAAAATAGATCAATACAGAATTCTATATATGTAATAGTGGAAGGACTAAGGCGGGTATTTTCACTGCGTCTTGTGATACATGTACCAGCAAAATCTGAAAATGAAGATCCAATAACATTGAAAGACAATAAATGAAAATAAAGGTAGATGTCTTACTGTAAATGGACAAAAAATATGTCTGATGAGATGTCCCTTTATTTCAAGATTACAATGAATTAGTGAATCTGTTTATAATTATGTTTATATTTTTACTTTGTTATACAGAAGAGTGTGGGTACGTGGGGTCTGACCGGACTGGATCGTTTACTCTGCTTTATGATAGTACAGGAGCTCCAAACATTCACACACTTACTGTATAAATCTGTGCTGAAGGACAAGTCTTGGAATCAGTTCTTTATGAAGCTGGCTAAAGACCTCAGTCCTTTACAAAGTCTCATCAGTGAGTATCTGAACCTGTTCCCCAGCTGTTGTTTCTGTATCAAATTGTATGTATATAACCGTTTATGTTTGTATAAACTATTCGGAACATTCATTGCCGACCTAAGATGTCAAAAGGTGTTAAATTTCTATAATAACCCCTCTCTCTGATTTATCCTCAACACAACTGTCATGCGAGATATCTACTTTTGTACTAGTAGTACTATTCTGCACCTACACTGAGATGCTTACTTGGTGTTTGTGTAAAACTTATCATAACATAATTTGTGATACATTTAAGGGGATGCTATACTATGCACTGTCAATTAACTACTGAGCCAACATAATGGTTGTATAATGATGAACCTGTGCTGGGCCATAGCTGTAGTAGTTAAGAATTAGAATGGGCTTGAACTTTTAAGTGTGCTTTTTCTCTTTAAGTTGTATTTTTAGCATTGGTAATACTGTATAAGTATATCTTAAGGTAAGAGTTACATATACTTTTACCAGAATAACAAATAACTTGAGTATGTGTTGACCTCTTTTATGCTTCTTTTATGACCTCTTTTATCAAATGTATGTGTGTTCAACAGTTTGGTACATTTTTTTCATTTTTCAGGTCAGCCCCAGAAGTTTTATGGGCAAGCAGTATCCAAAACAAGTAAAATATGGCAACCTTTCCTTGACATGATCCTTAAGGTGATTATGTTTGTATAAAAACGTACACATGTTTCACATGTTTCGCATGTTCCATGCACACAGGCTTCAGCATTTTTCCCAGATAATTTGTTAATAGATTTTTAAGCATCCCAAATATATATGCTTTGGTTTTGGTTCTTTTGGTTCTATTCTGCTGTTAAGAGTTTGGCAAATTGATTTGGCTCTGTTTCTGGGTGGGTTTTTTTCCATGTAGGCCTATATATGAAAATTGTATAACCAATGTGCCTGGAAAATTCTTCCAATAAGCCTACATTTTTGGCCTGTGTTTGTGAATGAATATCTTCATTGGATGGCTTTCAAATTTGTTGTGACAGTTCACGAGATATTTCTCTGATTAACTGTTCGAATAATATATTCAAATATATTGGATGAAATTAATATGTTTGTAGCTGGAAGTAATTTTGCCTTACATTTTACCTTACTCTAGATTTTTTTTTTTAGGAGACATTAGTAGTGCACCACCACCTCAGTCATTTGATTTCTAAATACATGTACTGTATTTTCTACAATACTACAGTTGTGACGAACCCACCGCGTCCTAGAGCTAGGCCTATATATCAATGTAAAATCTGATATGTTTTAAATAGTACTGATGCCGACATTGTATATTATAATAAATTAATAATACATCATTAAAAACATTTTGGGTTATATATTAACGGCTGATTGTAAGCCAGGCTTGCGAGATAAAGATCTGCGCGTTAGTGTATATTACATGTAAGCTACACTGCCCGTCTGTCTAGGGACTATACACAGTGCTCTGTGTACATGTACGCGTGCCTCGCATCAAGAGTCAACACTTGTGTATTGTAGTTCTCCCGTCGTTGTATGAACACAATGCATTGCCTGTACACATACACCACACAAGACGATATAGGCCTAACACATTCGCTGAATGGCGCGCATGTCTGCCACATGCTTGTGACGTCATAGACCAGTCACCTCGTCACGTCTGTCGAAAGACATTCTGGGGCCTGAACGTTTAAAAATTTAGTCTATCATAGGAAATGAAATTGTTTGGTCTTTTCAATACCGGTACCCTATATTAATATCTTGCGACTTGTTTCTAATGCATGGCTTCCAATGTTTCTAAATACAAAGACCATTTTAGGCCTATATATATATGTGCTCACATAGGCTATTAAGAACCATCGAAAATGAAAATGATTAACCGCGGCCTGTGGCAGTAAAATGTCACACCTTCATTGATGCAATGTCTGAATTACCGAGTGGCGGCTCACTGTGAGTGTGGGGCATGTGTGTAGTGGCCATCCACCGCTAGTTTCACGTGGCCGAAAATGATAGTGAATTGGCTGAGTGCAGTGAAGTAGAAAAAACAAACGAATTAGACGCGATATAAGAAGACATTTAACCATGATTATAAAAAAATGTCCTCTTGCAATTTCGGACTTCAACAATGTATAGCCCGCATTCATTATATACCCCGCACCAGGCCTTCCAAGGAGTAAAAAGTAGCGGGTTATACACCGAAAAATACAGTAGCAACATAATCTGTGTTGTGTTGCACTAATAGCGACATGGTGGTAACAGAGGGTTACTTAACTCTTCCTAGTTTTATGTACAGGTTGGACAGATGCAGCTTCTACGTAGTCAGATCAGTAGTCAACTGAGAACATCATGCAAATTTGATTCTACCATTTTGTCAAGTGCCCTGGAAAATATGAACAAGTAAGATAATGTACAATCTTCACTTCTAGTGTAATTTTGGTGAAAGTGTTCAGTTGAATACAGACCAAAAATGTGAGAGAAAATTGAGAACTTGACAGACTGACATTATTATAATAAAAGCAGGTAGTTTTGTCAAATAAGTATAATCTTAAGTATAATTTTATAACCCAAAAAGCCCCAAGATGTTCACCCAATGTTGTTTTAATGTGGATCCAAAACAACACATATGGTGCACCAAGGGTTAACCCTTATCCTGCTAAGTTAATTTATTTAAATTTTTACCCACTTGAAGTTGTCTCACTACTGCTCACTGTCTCACACAACTTAAGAGGCTGAAAATTACTAATATTTGTTTAATTTCAGCACAAATATATGCAAATCTTGATGTTTGAACACACATTTCATTCCCAATAACAGTGATTTGGTCGACTAATAAAGCAGATTAAAAACAACAATAGTCGTGATCAGCAGGATACGGGTTAAACCTCTAAGTTAAAGAGTTTTTATTTTCGCCCACTTGAAATTGTCTCGGTAATGAGACCCACAACTTCCAAGTGTTGTTTAATTTGCGATCAAACATTTGCAAATCTTGATGCTTAAAAAGACCATTTCTTTCCCAATAACAGCTAACAGAATAAAATCCACTACAGTTGTGCTTAGCACTTTACGGTTAAATTACTGTTGGGTTTATATCTTGTGTTTGCTGGGAAGTTTGTTATTGGGAATGAACTTTCAGAGTTAATTTATATATATATGTTTTATTTTCAGGGCTCTACTCGCAGATATACAACGACATTATCAGGATCCAGAGAATTACCCTTATCCTAAAGATGACAACCCGCTGATGTATGAGCTCACCTCATACCTGGAAAATGCTGGTATCAACAACCCTTATAACAAGGTGAATTAAAACTACCATAATGAGATATCTGTAGACAGTTTATATTACCACTTTGAGTGATGAATTAGTTTGAGATGGCATAATATTAGGTCAATGGCTGATCGCCGGCACATTCACTTTGTCCTTGAGTGTTGAACTATAATATTTTAGCACTGGAACAACATAGCCTTTCAAGCTGATGGTGATGATTATCATGTCAGACTAGTTGCCCAGTATATTCTAGTCCGTATCAACTTACTTGAAAAGTGTTGTTCAGGACGGTTAATTCCAGGCTGAGTGTGTATTGGGTGTACAGCGAGTTTTCAGGGAGATTGTATATGCCCAGCCCCACCTTGTATCACTCTCTACTTTGCAAGTACTACTTTATCCACCATTCTTTATATATCTTTGATTGTTGGATATAAACGCTAGTGATTTGGAGGTGAGCTTCCCCACTCGTCCTCTGGGGAGTGGATGTTGAAGTAAATGAAAGATTCTCATGAAGATCAAACGGTGGTAGTGCTAACCATTACGACAGGCCTGTGTCCTGACCTTATTTAGCATTGCAGAGTTTAGGAAAGCACAGTACATATTGAAGTGTTACAGTTTTGATTTGTTACACATTCTCATTTCTTAGTACATACTATCAAAACATTTTGTATTATGTTGCTTTTAAATTTTAAGAGCAGTTTCTCTGTCTTTTTTGATTGAGAGCAATTTCTTTGTATTTATTGATTGATTTTTATGTTGCTCAAATGTAGTCTAGTATCTCTTGATATACGTACATAAATTACAGTTTTGCCGTACTGAAGATTGTGTGTAATGCTGCGCAACAATTACATTTATAAAAAAACTTATGTTATTTACAGATATACATCACTGCGCAGCGACTGCCCTACATGGCCATGGTCACCTTCCTCCTAGTCATTTCACAGCTACCTCGACTGGTCTACCTCAAATCTGTTGGTCAGTTCGAAATAGTTTATATACAAGTTGGTTTCAAAAATTTATATATTATCCCTTATGTATCTGATGGACATGAGGTTGAAGCATGCATATACACATTTTTTTATACTTATTTCTTAAGATTAGAATTCATTTATCATTTTACATAGTTTGTAAGTAAAAGTGATATATAAAATTATTGTATCTCCCCCTCTGTACACAGAGGTCGGAGACATATTGCTTCACCTCTGTCTGCTCAGTGTGTTTGTCCAGTTTGTTCGTCTATCCAACAGTTTCTATTGTGCAGGCAGGGACCGCTCCAGCAAACAAGAGAGATTGACCCAATGCTGAGCTAATGTTGGCCCAACATCTAGGACGCTGCCCAACTTGGCGCCACGCTGAATGTGGCCCAGCGTCGCAGACACATTAATCCAGGCTTGATTCGAGGCATTGTGCTGGTTTAGTCTATGCTACGCAAGCCCACCAATGACCCGGCAATGTGTCTGTGTAACGTACATTAATCCGATGCCGGGCCATTGTGTACATTGTGTACGACACTGGCCAACATTTAAACAGCACTGGGGCGGTGTATACTGTGTGCACGCATTCCAGCCAGCATAAAGTACTGACTAGGGCTGAATGGATACTGGCCAGCCCCGGTGACTCTGGCCCAACATTTAACAGACCAGCGTGCTATTGAATGCATTCCAGCAAACATAAGGCATTGAACCAGTGCTGGTTTGATGCTAGGCCAGCGTCGCAGACATCGGACCAGCATTGGGTCAACGTCTCCTGTTTGCTTGGAGTGTTGACAAGCCACATTGTGTTTCGCACATCCAGCGTGGTTCCAAAACAGAATAATAAATTCCCCTTAATACAGAATCTTCGGCCAGTTAGGGTAGTGGATGATAGTTGTTGTAAGGTGACATTTCAGTGTGAAGATTTTAAACTGTTGCCCAACTGATGAGCCTAAAGACGACTTAGTTACTGTAGATATGAAAAAGGGTTCCACCACATCAAAATACATAGTCTCTACTGTCCATAGGAGCCATTTAATAACCTTAATTACAAAAGCTATTGACACTACATCTATTAGATATCAACCTTTTTGGTTATGCTGCTGGAGGGGATGCATCTCCAGTTTTTTGTGAACAAAAAACTGTGACCCTTCTAGTTATTATCTCTTAACTAAGCAGCCATGATCAAAAACACTAAATGCTTGTGTTCAATGAATTTCGAGACTCACTGCATATATCTTGATGATGTGGGTTGTACTTGCTAAATTAGAAACACACAGACTTTGCTGTACCCTTCTCACATAATATTTTGATTTAATGTTTGTTTAATGTTAGGCCAGCATCTCAGATGGTGGATCAACAAAAAATTACCAGTGGTTCAGCGAGTCATTTTGGTGGGTTGACTATTAAGAAATAGTACTTGCTTGTTAGATTACTTGAGGAATTTTTTTCCAATCCTTCTTTATTCAATTTGAAACACATGCTCAGAAATGTCAGGCAATAACTTACCGTATTTATTCCTAATTTTGCTCATAACTCATACCTTGCATGATTGGTACAGTATTAGTACCAAATAAACTGTCCTGTATTGCATAATGGGTGTTACACAATGATAACCCATAAGATAATGTGAATACATCTGGCGGTAGTTTATTTCTGAACAACTCTTTCCAGTTTTGTCAATAATTATTGGCAAATGCAATTTTACACAAAAAAGATTGCTTTGCAAACTTTTGCTCCATGGGAGAAAAGAATTAGTTGTGTTTTAGGAAATTGTAATAGAATTCAAATTCCTATATTATAAAAATGTTTTACTCTCAGAATATGGAAAATTTTACCAATTGAACAAAATGTACAAACAACTTATTTTTAAGTATAATTGTCAGACATAGGTATGATCCATATGCGTCACAAAACACATATCTTAGTTTCATAGAATTGAAATGTGATGGCTCTGCAACACTCTACACTAAAAAAACAGATTTTTTTTACAGTATTTGCTTAGGTAGTCTACATGCAACTGTCTGAGTTTTCTTTATTAAATTTTTTGATCAGGGGAGCTTGTATGCAGAAAGCCTACAGAACAGATGGATGGGGCGCCTTTCATCGCTGGATGCTCATCTTTACTCAAACAGTTCCATACTGACATTCATCATCAGTTTGTAGGTCTGCTTGGCCAGTATGTACGCTCTCTAGTAGAATCCACACAAGGGTAAGAACAAATTCACTGCTCTGATTTCCAATCCTACAATAAGTTCAATTAAAATATATAAAAAGTTAGCAGCCACATACAACATAGATCTGTGTCTTCTTCTTCTATTTAATCTTGTCAATGTATTTTTATGTTAGTTATTCGTATACTGCCATGCAAAGCCAAAAGGCATAATCTTCTTACTTTACAACATTTTGGCTTTGTACTGCAGTATACATACATATATATATATATATATATAATTATAATTTCATATATACGGGTATTGGCTGTTGTATGGTGTTGCAGTACTAAAACGACTGATTTACCACAAGATGTTGTTCATGTCCTAGTCTACTTAGAAGATTTTCTACACTACAGCTCCTTACCAAGAAAGGTTGGTAATATATTATAATATAACATGAACATTTTAAAGGGCGATAATTTAAAAAAAAGAAAACTTAATGTTTGAATAGAATTACTTATCTCACTGAAGTCTAATCAATGAGCGGTCCTGGAATATACTAATGGCTTGATTTGTGTGGTTGTCATCTATGAAACCACAATTTATAACACATGTGCATACAATCTCATATTTTGGGATCTTCAGTGTTTGTACTCTTATTGAAATGTAATACAATCTTACCCACCATTATTCAATGTTGGATGTTTTTATTATCTAAGGCGTCAGTTAATTTTTGTCATCCAGATAAATTAGCTAGTTAAGAAATAACTTAATTTAAAAGTTAATTAGTGTGATACTGGCAGGTGAAGTCACAATACTGCTGTATTATTTGTGTATATTAAGGCATTTAGTAATCTTATATAACATCGAAATACCTATCATGGTCTAGCGTTCAATATTTCAAACCTGCAGCACACACAGTTTTTTCTCACCAGCTTTTAAAAAAATTATTTCCTTTATTTTTCAAGTTATCGTATTGTGCTTTTGGTAGAGCAGTTTTAATTTTGTCATATAGGCATATATATATATACATGTTACAAAGTTAATATGTTTGACATACCCGGTATACATGTAAAGCACAAAATGTAAAACTTTGTGTCTTCAAATGTAATTTATATTATTTTCTTATCTGAATATAATTTGTTTGTAGCAGCATTTTTTTAGGTAATGTCAAATGGGTCATTTTATAATGTGGTGATATTAGATTTCATATTCGCCCCCTCAAAATAATATATATAGTGTATTTCTCTTGGTGTTACAGGTAGTAGATGCTCACATTCCAACCTATATTTTCGACCAATTCAAAGGCCACTCTACTCAGTAGCTGTCACACTGTTCACGTTGTGGAGCCCGCTACATGTTAAGTTGCTTGCAGAGAGGCTAACCTGGTCTGAGCCACACTTCTACACTTAGGCAATTCCTGATTTCCAATACTGATCCATAAGTCACTTGTGGTTTACAAATATAATTAATTAGCCTGTATGAGTTGCACATCAATCCATTTGATAGTGTTTTCCTAATATTACCAGTTCACTGAAATTACACAATACATGTACATGTAGTAGGCTAGTGCTTCTTAGATCATTTTACAGTTTCCTAAACTGTTCAGAATATGGAAAATTTTACTAATTGAACAAAATGCCTGGAGTGTTTCCTACCTATGATACTTTGCACAATAACTCCCCCCTAAAGTCGTCTGATAAGAGTAGAGCATAGTCCCCATCTCGGGCTTCCTCCTGTCGTGGTATTGCCACAATGTGCAGGATTTGATTTAAAGTAATATTCACTCACTCACTTCTTTGATTCTTGATTGCTTTGTTCACAATGAGAAAAACGTGCATGGCTAGTTGAACATTATTGTTTCTTTTGCTTGGGCAGTAGCAAAAAATATTCTCTAAATACCCAGTGTAAGATAACATCGTAAATAAATGTGCTATGGTGTTTTGTTTTTTTCTAAGCAGACATGATCAGATGATATACTATAGATATAAAATATTTGTTATTTCTTGTTACGGTGACTCTGAGCCTTAAATATCTTGTACAAAGCAATCATCCACATATTATCATGGTAGATGTTGTTTTCTGTTATGTAGGTTTTAATCCATGAATAACAATGCTACCTTGTGATATAACTTTGTTACTGATTGTTAAAAGATGTAGATTTATATTGCATGTATATCTGTGGAAATATATTTATATATATATGTGAACACTGTGTTATCCATTTTGTCTTCAAATTGACGATGCACATTTTTATTCTTTCGAATTTATTTCACAGCCCCCAAATTCAGGTCATTGGAAGATTTGAGATAATATTTTTTAAACCCGTTCAGTGTGTCTGACGATTTAAACTCTTTCAGCACGCGGATCAACTTTAGGCGGCATATCGTCGCCTCGGAGCTAAAGGATCCTATCTGCCACTCTGACGAGTGTCAGATAGGATCCTTTAGCTCCGAGGCGACGATATTCTAAAGTCGATCCACGCACTGGAAGAGTTAAAATATTTATAATGGCCGTAGACCCATAACATACATGATAGGTATTGCAATGATGCAGAAGGAGATAACTAAGACATATATGATAATTTTAGAAAAAACATTTGTTACCTTGGTTTATAAATGTTGAACTGGCAAGTGGCGGTTTAGCGTTAATAGTCCAGGAGCATCAGCCTGAAAACAGCTGAAAGTAACCAGGTCAAAATTCATAACAAGCTGATTTTTTCAGTAAACGTCCGCAGAGGTATCTAGATTTAGATATTAAAATCCTCTGAAAATCCAAATGGAGCCTTCCGAGAAATTTAGGATGGCCATTCATTCCTTATGACAATACATCGGCGGCCATCTTGGACACCATCTTGGATTAGAAAAGCGTTAAATATTCATCAATATTGTTGAAATTGTATATTACAAAAGAAAATTGACTGATTTACATAATTTCCTAGATATGATAATATGGCAGTGGGCATCTTGGACGCCATCTTGAATTCTCGAAAAGCTGCAAGTGGATTTCCTGGGACTTTTAATATATTAATATATATATTTCCCGGGGACCTCTTTAGAAAGAATATCAGTAGAAACGTAGAAAAAAATGAGATACAGAGTTCGCCGCTGGCTGACAACAAGTAGTTTATTATTCTGATGGTCTTCTTTAGTAGGAGACAAGACAGAGTTGCCAGGAAGGCGTTAACACATGATACAATATATACAAGGTCATTTCTAAATTTTACAATTTCTTTTTTTGCAAAAATAGACAACTATTTAAACTTTTCGCCTTTTACCTGTTTAAAAAGTTCTTAAAGGTAAATAGTTTAAGGTCTTATATAATATTTGCCTCTACATATTTTCTACGATCTTCTTTAAAATGAACACAGCGAAGTAAATTGTGAAATTCATCTCCTATATATGTTTTACCAAATTGATTTTGGCATCTAAACTTGGTGAAATATTTTCTCAAGAGATCTGGTAGATCATTTGAATAATTTTCAACGCCAAACGTGTTTTTTTTAATGATACGTTGTTTTAATGATACAAGTACATTTTCCTCCTTGTGATATTGATTTCTGCAATTTTTGTATACACTGATCCTTTAATCTCAGCTTAACTGACTGTTTGAATGCTTCAATAGAACATGGAAGTGTTTGATTTAACCAAAATCCAGAAAACCCACAATAGTTCTGTGTTGTTTTTACAGTTTGTATCCATTCAGACCTGAATAAAAAAAATTTCATCTAATGTATATAATAATGAATAAATGGTATTAGATATCTTGTGTTTATCTCCTAAACACAACCTTGTCCAATATGTCAACATACGTAATTTAATATCAACATCTAAGAGAACAGCGCCCAGCTCTCCTTAACCATCATAGAAGTTAACTTATTAACATAAAACATATTTTAAAAATCTAAGCTGAAGTCTTTGAGTATGTCACAGTTTTCGCTATCCCATACTTCAGCTCCGTACAACACTACTGGTTTAACAATTACAAGTTAACATTATATCTAGTGATTGCTGACTTTTTTTTAGAAGAGCAGAGTAGGCCACCCTATGCAAACGATGCTGCTAACAACTTCATTTATTTTAGCCACTGTGTCTGGACGGCTATAAATATACTGATGAATTTAATGCTATTGTCGGCCCGATGTTGCTCGTTCCTTTGTAAGCGCGTGCTTTTATCTGCCCCGATGTGTTCACCATACAAGCCCAGTGAATTTCGAAAATGACCGAATCAGACATCAAAATGGCCATTGAGCGGACATAACTACAACGTTTTTTCGTATGCCCACAATTCACAGGAAATGCTTCTCCTCCCTCAATTATTAGCCGATTTTTTTTTTTCGAAAGAGCTCTTGCCTGTGCATAGAACTTCTTCGCGGATTTCTGAAATACTAATTCGTAATCAACTTATGACCTAGGTAATTAAGACCTGATTAGGACACTCAGTTCACAATTCACAAAAAATGTTTTTCCCTCAATTCTAAGCCGATTTCAATGTTGTTTGAAAGAGCTCGTGCCTGTGCATAGAACTTCCTCACGGACTTTTAATTCCTAGTTAACTTATGACCTGATTAGGGCACTGTTCACAATGCTTCTCCGTTAATTTGTAGCCGATTTCAATTTTGTTTAAAAGAACTTGTGCCTGTGCTCACGGATTTCAGAATTTGGATTTTGACTCTTAATTAACTTAAACCCTAATTAAGACCTAATTAGGACCATTCACAATAAATGTCCGCATTTCGTTTCCGGAGCAGATCTCGGAAACCCACAGGGGATGTCTTTTCATATTGCGCACAAACATCCCTTAGGGTGTGCATTATAATTAAGTGCCTTGTTGTGTGTATGACTTTTCACCTACTTAAATGACCGATCCTCGGCCATAATTACTCTTTAATATGCCGATATCAGGAAAACGGTGCCAGATAGTAAGGTCATTACTATAAAACAAAATGTACAGTCTCAGGGAGTGATATATGGCCTGAAAAAAAATCAACTCGATCAAATTTAAAATGGCTGACTAACGGTCATGATTAACTTTAATATGCCTGATATCAGGTAAGCCGTTCCAGATATGTCAGGTTTCAATGCACTTAACTGAAAATTAGAACGATTTATTAAAATTGCTAAGATCAAGATGACCACCATAGCCTCGTTTTTGATCTCGCATGAAAACGGGCAATGCCAATCGACTTGCAGACCTCTACAACTTATACATGTAGGCTTATATGCCAGGTTTCAGGGCACTTAACTAAAAATAACAACAGTTTATTAAAATTAATAAAAACAAGATGACCGCCATAGCCTTGTTTTCGGTTGCGCATGAAAATGGACACTATTTCAATAGACTCCCAGACCCCAAAAACCTATGCAGGGTTGCCACTGGTCAGGGATTTCAAGGCAAGGGAAATGGCATATCAGGGAATTTGGAAATTGGTCAGGGAAATTTGGAAATTGTTGAAAAGTCAGGAATATTCAGAGGAATTGCACTCAGGTCGGGAAATACGTCCTTTTGCTTGATAAGTTGAAAATTAAATATGAGAATGTTAACGCAACATTATGTAAATTAATTGTTCATAGACTTTAACCTTTTTCAGAATAGCATCAGTTGTTCTGCAAATGCCATCAATTTATTATAGTATAATAGGCTACAGCAGTGGCTCGGCATAATTAAGACCCTTTCAATTTGTGGAGACTCGCTTCGCTGGGCTCTTTAACCATCAATACTAAGGCTAGTTTCGGATAAAACTTTGTGGACAGGATTTTTTTAAAGTGAAATAAATATTTTGCTTGAGGCCGAGTGTAAAAAAATAAAGTTCTGTAGATAGGAGGTGAAACAAATAATTTGTTCAAATAAAAAAACTACAGCTCCCCCCCCCCCAGTAATTTAATGGTGGCTCCTTTACTACCGGTAGCTGGTATATTTGACTAAAAATGTTGGCTTTTATGTCCTGGAAGTCCTGGAAAACTTACATCTAGTCCTTGAAAGTCCTTGAATTCATTTGCCAAATTTTTGTGGGAACCCTGCAACTTCAAAGCCAAAATATTTTTAAGGCTATGAAATGAGTAACAGTAGTACCATTTACATAGCATATCTCTCCAATCATCTTGGTTATGACCGCCGGCCTATCGCCTCTTCTTTATCTTTGTTTAAATACTATTACTGGGCCTGATACATTAGGCCTATTAGGCTAAAGAGGAAATTAAAGATGAAGCTACAATACCTAAACCTCGTAGCCACCGTTATTTGTTTTCATTTACCTTGACATGTGAATTGCTGCCGTAATTCTTACCTCAATGTGAATGAAAACAATTTTTTTATCAAAATAATACCCACGTTTAACATTTTACATGGAAACTCATGTTATCCGATTACACGATTTGAATGCAATTTATTCAAATTAGGCGCCGTCTTTATACTTCAGAATCTGATGTTAAAAGACGGTCCCTGCACTGAATGAATGAAATTAGTTATAGTGGCCATAGACCCATTACATAGGTATTCAAATCAAGAGGAAAAAGCTAAATAAGACATTTATGATGATTTCAAATTGAAATACCTTTTGGTCTCCATGGTTTATACAAAAATATTTCAGCTTTGTAAGGGTTAAAGTGTTAAAAAATTATTTTGATATCCTGATTGATCAAATATTGTAAACTCAAAGGTAAATTTCAGCACTTTTTAATCTGTATCAATTCATTTACAAATTGTATTTATGCCAGTGATATAGGGCTTAGGCCTACTATCTGTGTATTTTGGCAACAGTAGGCCTAGGCCTAGAGGAAAAATACGACACAATTATGTGCATGCTGTGGGTCTATTAGCATGCGGCACTATTCGGTGGGGAGAGGCCGCGGTTGGCTCGTTTTCACACACGCATCCATTATTCGTGTAAAACATTTTTCTAAGCGTGGACCATATGGTTGAACCGCCCAACGTAACAACCAGACGATCGATCTGTTTGAAGTAACAGTACTGACTCATTCATGTAGCTATAAGACCAACAACAGTTGACCGAAATATTAGCCGTCTGATTGGTCAATAGACAGAGATCCTGGCGAATCAGACGGCTATAATCACCCGGTTTTAATCATTGTAGATCACTGTCGTGTCTGTGTCGGACTGTTTACTATATATATCTTGAAGAGAGGGGATAACCCTACAACCCTTTCCTCATCACGGGGTACTACTTTTATATTAATACTATTGGTACATCATTATAACAACGAATGACATTATACGCATAGGCCTATACCTTGGTAGTTAAAATATAAGGGCCTTTGAAATCAAATGTTTATCCCAGGTTATCAATCACATTAATTCTGGAAATGATTGTAAGACATCGCTGTCAAATACGCCTCTTAAGAGAACTCGGGACGTAATGTGTGGGGACATTTCTGCCCAGCTATGCCAGCCCGGCAAACAGGACGTTAGCCCAACGCTGGCTCACTGTTGGCCCAGCGTCTACGACGCTGGCCAACAGTAAGCCAACGTTGGACCAACGTCTCATGTTTGCTGGGTGCTCCGTCGTCTCGTGGCAGAAGCGTGTGGACAGATCCTGGCTCTGTGAGTGTCCGGATTGGACTGAGCCATCAGGTGAAGAGCCTGCTGAGCGACACCCTCTCAAGACCTGCTTATCAACAGCTACCTGATGTGTCAATGTTAGCCGATATTATTCTGATCACCTTGAAGATATCAGTGGTGTTAGTGTGACGACGTTCTGGTCTCTAAGGAGTTCTGCTGATCTTTCATTCTGTTTGTATGGCTGCGTCTGTGGGAAGAATGGTGCCGCCCCTGGCGTTGGGTGCAGTCAGAGTTACCAGATCATGGCCAGCTTTTACAGGTAATTGTCAAATGTCAGCACCATAAAAAAAAATTGCGTGTAGTCTGACGTCGCATACGTTGGCCCAACATTTAAACATAACATTAAAACACAATTTCGACTACGTGTCGTAGTTTTCGGGTTATTAAAATCACTAAAGGTCTAATTGTGTAAAATATACATTATATTATGCTGAGTAATGTAAAACCACAGTTTTATAGGCCTATAACAATAACTCTGCTTAGTAAGCCCACGAAATTAAAAAAAAAAATCATAAAAATGTTGTCATAAATAGATATTATAATTGAATGTAGTACGATATAATCAACAGCATGTAGGGTAAGATGGGGTAATATGAGCATAGATAGGCAATATATGAGCACTGGCTCTAATATTCACAAAAACAACGGGAATTGGGTTAAATGTGTTTTGTAATGAAGTCATGACACGGACATGAATTCTTTCAGTTTTTAGAAATGTTTTTGAAAAAGTAATCCAATTATGACCAAATGAAGCTTTTGGGCTGTTTAATTAAAAAAAATACAATTACATTTGATTCCATAACTGTCCTTAGCAAGACAATGGGCGATATTAAAAAGATATAGCATGTTCTGGACCTCATTGGACTGGTTACCACCCCCTTCTACTGGAGTAATAGGGGCATTCCAGGGGCGGATCCAGGATTTGAAAAAGGAGGGGGCGCATCTTGGGGCATTCTGTTTCAATCTATTTTGAGCATGGTGCTCATAATACCCCCATTACAATATATATGGAAAAAATAGTATGCTCATAATACCTTAAACTTATTATACAGTGAAATGAGAGGACACCATTCCAATCACTTATATTTAATGAAACAACATTATCTCTGACCTCAATGGCATTTGGGTAATATCAAGGTAAATGAGTGCCACTTTTATTTAGTATATTACTCATAAAATAAACATTTTAGAAAATGTCCTTTTTTATGGCATAGTGCTCATATTACCCTATTGTCAAATGATAATAATTACGAATGCTCATATTCCCACACAACACATGCTCATATTTGCCACACACATTTGTAATATGAGCACGTTTTCAAAATTAAATGTTTTTTTAATTAAATACTGAATTATAATTGAATATATTTATTTAATATTATAAATTACAGCATGATTGCATTTGATCAAATTAAATTTGATTTTTTTTACTTCATTTATTTGCCCAAAAAAGGTAATTAAAATTAGTTGCTCATAATACCCCTCTTTACCCTATTCATTGTGTGATTTTTTATACACGAAATAACAAAAATAAAATTGATGCCAATTATTTGATATCACCTGAAAACGGTGTCTTACCAATTATTATCTGAGAAATTCCATTAGGCTGTTTTCGCAAACAGTTTGATAAGGCATACCTGTGTCACTGTGTTAGGCCTGATGTACAATAATCTGCACCCTTTGACACGTGGTCAATATTTACTGTAGGAATATACAGGAGTAATCAGTCAAGCATAATATAGATACCATATGCAGAACGGTAAATAGAGAAACCTGTATTACTAGCCTCTTATGGAGTCATATAACCATTCTTACAGCAGCTAATGGACTAATGGATTTGTTCGGGCTAAAATTATACGTGTGGAGGCATACTTGCAGAGAGTTGACCATTTAAAAACAGACAATCTTTATGGGGTGGGTTATGGGGTTCAACTCTCAGTCGATTTAATATAACAATAGGGGCTGAATAATACTGCAAAGGGTTGAATAAGTCGCCTTCTGGCCCAGACCTGGACCCACTCATGATTCTGTGAAATTCGTGAGAAACTAATGAACTTATAATATTATCAATCTAACTATATTATCATGATTATTAATCTGCCGTTAGATCCGAGTCTAAAACATCATGAGAATCCAGCTCGAACTGTAGGCCTAGGCTATAAACCCGGCTATAAAAAATAATTTTAAATATATACCAATTATCAAGCTGTTGAGATAATTTGAGAATAAATTACACTACTACAATTACATTCATACAATTTGATCCTGAGAAACAGTATATTATAACTGACATTCTTTGGTGCAATTGCTACCATTTATAATCTTCACCACACTGTGGACACGTTGGTCCAACATGACCGAAATAAAACGGATTTAAGGATTGTGTGCACGAAGAGCTCAATCAAAGTTAACAGTTTCAGTTCTACAATCATTTATACAGTAGCGTTATAACAACAGCTGTGAATTCATCCACTTTCTCTAATATAGGACTCGGGACTGAGTTAATGAGAAACCACCCGTCTACATATTACACAATGGATATACTAGGATTATCATACGCGCCATGCTTAAACCCTTGATCGCTAATCACGAATAGAGGATCTAACAGTTTAAACTTTTTCATTTGAACAGTACATTTTCAAGGTACAAAACGTGTCTTCATTCAATTCCTTTTTAATTCCTCGGCGCGTTGGGCCCGAAGGGGTATTGTCGTCCCCTTCGTGCGCCGCACACACTCTTTTGGCTACTACACCAACATGGTGCAACAGATTAATTTCATAATTCATACAAACATTCAACCCCTCCTTGCACTTTTTTTTACCCAAGGTCAAGGTCAAAGGTCAAGGTCAAAGATTAAAAAAAATCTTGATAACGCGATAACTTGAAACATAATTATAGGATCTCTCCAATTTTTTACGTGAAGTTACCCATGAGTATGGAGATCACCTGATTAGATTTTCAGCTTTCCACCAATAATCAAAATGACCGCCACCTGGCGACTAATTTTCTTTTTCGACTTAATTTGTTTTTATATATATCCCTTGAAACCTGGTATATATAGGTTTTAAGGGTCTGCGAATCTGTTGGCATTGTCCGTTTTTGCGTGCAACCAAAAACGAGGCTATGGCGGCCATCTTTATTTTTTAATTACAAAATTCCTTGTTAACGCGATAACTTGATAAATAATTATTGGATCTCTCCAATTTTTTATGTGAAGTTACCCATGAATATGGAGATGACCTGATTAGAATTTCAGCTTTCCACCGATAATCAAAATAGCCGCCACCTGGCGACTAATTTTTTTTTCAGGATTCCCTCGAAACCTGGTATATATATAGGTTTTCGGGGTCTGCGAGTCTATTAGTATTGTATGTTTTCATGTGAGACTGAAAAACAGGCTGCGGCGGCCATTTTGGTTTTATCAATTTTAATAAATCGTTCTTATTTTCAATTAATTGCCTTGAAACCTGGCATATATAGAGTCACTGCATGAGCCGAGGGGTATTTGAGTGCTTGCACGGTATTTTTAAAAGACTCTTATCTCGCCAAATAGGCCTATGAATATTTTACCAACCTTAGGTTGTGGCTCGCTTCAGCGAGACACAACTTAAAGTGGGTGAAAAATTGGCGATTGAAGTGGAATAGGCCTACTAGTAAACCTTGATATGGATGTGGCGTATATATAATACATTACATGTAACGTTATAGTCTATGTACTAAAGCTGCTGTGTTCCGTTGAATCACACCCCTATAAGTATATGAACACATAATTGGTCGATGTGTCAGCTGTTATTTTTAACAGATTTTATCACCATATTTGAAAACAAACCTCGTCATGCTCAGTTTTGTTTTCAAATATGGTGATAAAATCAAATTCATCAATTTAGCAGAAAACGAGACTCAACACATTGAACTAGAAATAAAATATGTCCCAGATTTATGTAGTCTTATACGACGCGGTAAACATGCGACCAAGACGCTAATGCAATGTTTGGCTCATTGTTAACTCGTATAACAGATAACTCCCCGGCGTTACGGAGTCCAGTGAATTAACTAACTTACAACAACTGGGTTCACTTTAAATAACACGCATTTTTTATATCCCATGAGTGGTAAGTGTCCCGACTTACACTCACTCACCTCACGACATGCTATTTAGTTAGAATTGGACTATAATCCTGCTGATGTTCACCCTTTTAGTCCGCGGTCAATACTCAACAACTCAGGACACGGACATTTGATCCTCCGTTTATCGGACTACTGCTCGCACAATGACAGCACACCTTGCCAACAAATGGTACGTCAAATACCGGTCATATAATTATACTTACATATCACGTGAATGAGCTATAACTGGCCCAATGTTGACGCGGTGTTGGGCCAACGTTGGCCCAACATCGCGTAAAAATTTGTGGAGAGCGCCGCGTTTGTCGGGATTGGGGATCCGTGTCCTGATCAGCATTATATTGCACTAGTAATGTCATATCTTGAGTGGAATCACCGCAGTCCTTTATTACAAGAGCCAGGTGTGTACGGAACAGATTTACGATAAGTGTACGTGTACATGGATATACCTGATTTTTAACACTATTTAATACGGATCCTTGGCAGCCAGGACACGGACACGGACGTCTTGAGATCACGACAGCTTTACAGAAGTGTTAGGATTTATTTGGAATGGTCCTGAATAACTTATATAGTAGAGGGATGATACCAGTCGTGTCACTCTGAATCTGACGGGTTTAACAGGACATCAATCTGGATAGCCGGACTACTCCTCTGCCGGCGATCGGACTGGCGCGCACGTCCGGCCATGTGCAGACAAAACATGTGGCATGCGGTCACTCCGCGAGGGTGGTCAGTGGTGAGAACACATTCTTGATGATCAATGATTGATATGCAAAGAAGCTTTAAACTTTTTGTATTTAAAATGAACTCTTCTTCAAAGTTAGTCTATCCAACATGTTCATTCTTGCCAAGTAGGCCTACTCTAGTCCATGAACATTGTGGGTCACAAATAAAGCAGAATCCTTTTCACCCCTCAGCAATTAAGGCTGTGGGGTATAGTGATCACCAGAGGTGGACGGTCGGGCGGGCGGGTGGGCGGGCGGTCAGAAGTTAAGCTCTCACTAAAAAGTTAACTGATGAATTTAGTTTATTTTTTACAGACATGACCTATGTGCCTGGGCAATTCACCTCATAACTTATGAACCGTTGGTTGGATTGCGTTCAAATTTGGTATGGTTGTTCTCTAAGTATTTCAGATGATCTGATTAACTTCTGGGATGAATCCATTAAAAAACAAATAGCTGCCGCAGCCATTTAAAAAAAATTGACATGGTGGTAGTGGGGGTCATTTTTTTTCATTATTTCTTGATATTGATGGACAGAGCCTACGACTGAGGGGTCCTGTCATCAATTGATGGCTATTTTTTACCTTGATGGTAACATATATAATGCTAATCAGAGCTATTGTCCTACAATTGAAAAGTGGGCTTCTATCAAATTAAAGAAAATATCTTCTCATTTTAATGTATTTGGGCCTAATAATTATAATATCAATCGTATTTAATATTCCATAATTAGACCTATCACGTTATCCGAAACATCCAGTTATTTTATTTCTGTACACTGATAATAAGTATAATATTGTTTGAGAAGGTAAAGGAACGAGCGATTGCTAACGTATTATACAGTAGGGCCTAGTTTGATTGAAACATGAAATTAAAATATTGAATTTATTTTTTCTCCACAACATTATGCAATAGGCCTACAAAGATAAATGAATGATAGATTACCGAGGTATTATATAGTAGTTTGATTTAAGACATGAAAATTAATTTTAAATATTGAATTTATTTTTTGACACAACTTTATGCCGTAGGCCTAGAACTGAAAAATATGCATTGAATGGCATCATAAATTTTTTATGAACCAATTTATACCTAGGTTTATGGACAAGTATGCGTTAGCATTTTTATTTATTTATTTATGGGTGTATCATCGGTGTACATACCTATCAAGTTGGCCAATATCATGAATATTTTATAATAATAAAACTAATAAATATAGTCCCGTCAATATGTGACCTGCAACAAATTGCCACATAAAATTTTTTCTGTTACCAATTTTCGTGTTATTTATCATTATTATCATTAATTCCCTTTTTGTAACATTTGGGCGCGCGCTGCTCAGTAATATTAGTATACGGTGAAAATCTAAAAAGGCCGATGCAAAATAGCCTATTTATGTTACAAAAACTATTATATTTTTTTACATATACTTATTAGTTTTATTAAACTTATTTTAATAATATACATGAAAGATCTATCAGCTTTAAAAGTTTTTTTATGAATAGTATTTAGAGAACACGTGGGTTTGAAAGCTTTGGTTGCCAATCACATTTACGAAGGGATAGTGGAAAATTATTTACAGCCGTGGGGCTGCATGGGAGAATATCCTGCTTTCATATTCATATACAATGTACTTGGTCAACGACTGGAGTTCAACAATTAACATTTTTATTCAGATCGTGCAGATCGAATTGGTTGCTATATATGGTCAATATTGAGGAGCATTTGAATGTGAGCATGAGTATCTTGTAGTCAATTTTGTTAATTTTTTAAGTATATAATGGTGTTACATCGTCTTTATCATGTTTATTAGAACGCATCATGGTTTGGGCACATACATTTTGGACATGGTGGTATCCAGTGTAACATCCTTTTTGGGATGTGCAATGATGGCTCAATTGAGTTATCTCCGATCTGCATCGAATTTTTGGTAGAGCGGTGTATCCAGGAGGGTTGATAATCGGCATATATTTATCATCATTGAGTATTTCAATGGGAGCGCATCCATTGTATATGTCTTTGTCGGCACTGCAATGCTCCATCTTCTTTATGTCATATAGACAAATGATGTTGCGTTTGTCAGGGTAAATTCATACATGCACTAGTGTGTCGACACTCGTCAGCATATTTAAGTACTATGATACGAACTTTCACAATTGGCTTCAAAGGGATATATAGAATATAAAAAGGGGCCTATTGGCAGGGCGCCCTGTAGAAATAAAACCCATATGTTTAAATATGGTTTGTCTGCAGGAAAAAATCTCTAAAGATGGCGACACGCTGTTGCCACTATCTGATCCACGCGAAATAATCTCCTGTTACACGCCAATAACATTCTCCAAGGTGTGTCTATACTCAGCATACACTGATGTTGGGCCGGCGTCGTAGACGATGGGCCAACATCATTTTTTTGCAATTTTACTGTATCTAATCACTGTGGGTAAGGATTCTCGAAATGTTATGTAATTCAGTGGTCATTTCTCGTAATTGGAGTGACTATTGACATAAAAAAGTAAGTATCGTCTGTGAACCATCTTGCTGGTGGGCATCTTATTGATTTGAACCAACAGCCCTTTAGCTGAGCACATGCACAATTTATAGGGGATGCTAGTAACTAAATTCGTCTCCTCCGTGGCCCATCCTGCTCTCAACCCTTTGGGCAAAACGGGCCATGCTGTTTGCACTTTATTGATTTCAGCCAACAGCAGAAAGCTGAGCACTTCTTTTCATTTGTCATTTTTATCTGGAACTCCTCTGCCTTTCATAGTTATTTCATAGTGTTATGTCGCCATATCGTCCAAATGCAAAAGTTATAACATCAAAGGCCAGTCTAGCCCACCGACCCGTCTTGCCGTCCTTCCTGTATATGTGTCTGTCCGGAATAAAGTTGAGGTCTCCAGACTTTTGGTGGATGATCTGTCCAGGGTGAACGTGTGGCTATGTGCCAATGGGCTGCTAAGCCTTCGAGTTGGAAAGACTCCCTGCATGCTTGTCACCACACAACTAAGCGCAAACATCAGATCATACCAGACCTAAGCCAAAAAAACAATATCTGCGTATATTACTTGTAGTTTGCACGACAGCAGCCCTGTCACCAGGAGGGGGAGGGGTGGGCGTGTCGGCCGAACGCCCTTTTTGGTGATTTTTTTTAAATTTGGACATGTTATTTTTTAAATGGCAGTTCATTCACATTTTCAAAAGTCTGGTGACGGGCCTGGACAGAATAGCCTTATAGACTTAGTGGAATTTTTATCATAATTATATTAGATAGGCATTTCAATTCCAATGACCCAATCAATAACATCTGTAAAAAACAGTTATGTATCTTGGCGCCCCTAAAAGATCTACCCGGTACCTGACAAATTCCTCCAGAAACAAGCAATTAATTGATGTCAACAGTTTAACACAATACTTCTTCCAACCCTGGTGAACAAACAAGTATTTACATTGTAGAAGTGGAGAACTAGAAGCAATTATTGTAGAAGTGGTGACGCTTCAACAACAAATTTCACGTTTCTAAGGTGAATTTCTCAACCAATAATGCAGCGATTTCCACGCTTTTTTTCCATAAGGTGCGGAATTTTCTTAGGTATATTTCTGTGCAGAGTCAGATTTTAAACTTTTGTCGTTTAGCCCAGGTAGACGATATTTTGACGAAACTGCTGGTATCGACCGTCAAAAACGGTGTTTGAGATTTGATTTTACCCCATATAACTGCTATTAAATCAATTTTGATGTTAAACAATTTAGAGTAAATTGACGTGTCCCACAGCAGTACATTATTTCTATGAAGTAGGAAAACTGCACTGTACGCACAAATAATGTGAAGTGCTATTACCAATAAGGTCATGTGTTGCAATGAGCTTATATCTTGCTGGCCGTCTGCTTCTTGGGGGGGGGGGGGGGTCATATGTCTTTTAATGTAGTGTTTGACCAGTTGGCGCGATACGGACTGCGGAAAAACAGCCTGCTAGGAGCTTTTCCTGATTGCACAATGCCTGCTGAAAACTAAGGACACAACAGTGCTACCTGAACATAATTTAGATCAAGAATTAGATAACTCTTTTAACTAGTTCTTTTCAAATAAGATCTTAAAAATAAAAAGCTCCATTGGCGTTGGCCCAACAGTAGAAGATATCTCACTACCTGACAGAACAATTGTTCTCTCAAACAGTTTGCACCCACATCGGAGCAAGAGCTTGCCAAGATACTGTCAGGGATGGCAACCCCTAGCTGTGAGCTAGATACCAAGCCAACGAGTTTTGTTAAAGAAACCCAGGAAAGCATTCTACCAACATTAACATCAATAGTCTGCAGATAGGCACTTGTTCATCAGAGCCGAATTAAAATTGATAACCCACATCTTGTGGGTTAGAAGAATATTATACACAACAGGACCTTGCCACGTGGACCTGATTTGCATTTAATAACATGACGCCGGAATAATTCTAATAATATCTGCGGATGAAGTTATTATGTATGTTATACTGCAAGCCCTTGAACAGTTTAAAACGGTGCATGCGAGGCGTAGGCCTACCTATTCAATTTCTTTAATGATGACGACAATACCAATACCATCGAAACATATGAACTTGTTTCTCCAGAGCAAACTAGAAGCTCATAGTAAATTGACTAATTGTTTTGTTTATTATATTCCATTAGATTATTATGTTTTATAGAATGGTTAGAACATACGGGTCGTTGCGAGAGGCACTCCGGACGATTCACTCAGACGGAGGGTTTCCAGATGACCAGTGACCATTTTCCTCTCTCCACGTGGCGTGGTTTACATGTCTTGCGATAAATGTACGGGTGCATTGAAGTAGTTGACAATGTGTCTTTAGACAGCAAACACGTGAAGCTAAACCAAGGCTATTCTGTGAAATGCAATGACCTCGGCCTCCTCTGTTTTCACCAAGCTAGCTAATACAATAAAGTATGGGTGAGGGGCTCTTATATAACATTATTTTCACCGAGTTGCCATTCAAAACGGTTCCCGGTGACGTCAGTGCGTTTCCCAGATTCTCAAAGAACACCGGCCCAACACCTCATGTGTGTATGGGATGACATCAGGTGTGTTCCAGATATTTTCTTTGTAAAACCCTTGCAAGTACTGATGTGGTAGAAAACTAAAATGCCATAACCATTCTGCTGCTGAGGCCGCATATATATACGTTTTCAAGCAAAGTTCAGACAAAATAAGTTATCACTAAAATTTTGTGGTACGGTATATGCTCAGTTAATCAAATAATTCAATTTGGGACATTGCGTTAGCAAATCCGGCTTTAAATGAATGAAAAATACTCTCAAACAATTCAGCAGTACAAGGGTTAATATTTTCCATAATATTGGCCTTGTTGCTGATACCACATTACATTAGTTGTACGTACAGTGCATGTTTGTTCTACTTTATAAAAATAATATAGGGCCTACTGTCGTGGGACACGGAAATGTTTAACATCAAAATGTATTTAATAGCAGTTATCTGGGTTAAAATAAAAGTCCAAACAATGTTTATGAAAAAACGTGTGGAAATCGCTGCGATATTGATTAAGAAATTCACCCGGGGAAATTCACCTTAGAAACGTGAAATTTGTTGTAGAAGCGGCACCACTTCTACATTAATTTCTTACAGTTCTCCACTTCTACATGCTAGATTATTGCTGTACTATACGTACCGTCTGGGAGTCAACCGGTCAGACATAACAAAATTACTAATATCGTGGCATGCGCATATATATACATGTAGTTTTAACCCGTTGCCCCAGGACACTTATCTGACATGCTTTCAAAATAAAAATGTAATGGTTAGGTTTAAATTTAGTCATGGTTTTCAAAATAAACAAATCGGCAACCCCAAAATACATTTCTTACTGGTTCACTAACCACCAAACTCACCAATACGGTACTATACATGGGCACTCTATGTGAGTCGAGCTAGCACATATTTTACGCTAACATCACTGACATTTAGTAAATATGACTGCATGCAGACCCGATATGCCCTACAGTGCTGCTCCATGTTACAGGCCCAAAAGTATATATAGATCAAATATTGCACCAATGCATTTCAATGAACATAAATAATCTAACACATCCAACCCCTTTTCTAAAAGGCATGAGCGGATCAAGGGAGGGGGGGGGGGTCACAGGAGAGCGTGACCCCCTCTTCAATTTATAAGTGCCCCTTTTTGAAATCTAGATAATCCATGTAGGCCTTATAATAATTTTATTAGATGACGTGATTTGATTGATGAGTCATTTTCCCTTTTGTTATTCCTCAGATACCTAGGAATGGTGTATTTGGTACCCAGCAAACACGACACATGGGTCTAATGTTGGACCAATGTTGGGCCAACGTCGTAGACGGTGGGCCAACATTGGTTAAACATTGGATCGATGTGTTGTGTTTGCTGGGTATTTTATTACTAAAAAATCCATCACGCCTTCGGCGCTCGCCTTTGATTTTTTATGTATGCAATTATCATCTTTCGGTGACCCTGCCCTTTTTCCACCCGGGATCCGCCCCTGAGAAGTTGGATCCACCCTTTACATAGCCCACAGTGCCCCATATAATAGTGAAGGAGGTGATATAAGTATTATTTATTTTTTATATGGGTATCCCCTAAACTCCTTGACAATAGTTAATAAATGTAGTGTTACTATGGTTACGTACTGTGTAGTGAAGGTCTATCATAATAACGAACATATAATCAGATAATTAATAGCATATCGTGTTTTAAATAATAGCTCATATTTACGTCTTATCGCAAAGTTGAAAACAGTCCAATTTTAGGCCTACTTGTGATATAAATTGAATCTCTGGGTACGTAGGCCTATGAGAATTTGTCTGCTGAATCAAGAAAAATCCATTATGATTCTAACGTTATTTTTCCTGGATGCAGCGACGTGGATGCCACGTGGAAATCACGCTCTGTGCCCACTGGGAAGGAAGGTGCATTGAAGTTCTTGGGTGCACCAAGGACAGCGCATGTATGAGTGCATATACTGGCGCCTATATATATATATGTTACCTGTATGCATACAAACACTGAGCTTTACGCCACTTGCTCGCTATCAGTGTACGATTTACAATACACTAGTCAACTACTATCACAAACACATGGCTAAGTGTACGGCGAGGAACATATAAGGAATACGTAGCCGCCATAATAACGGAAGTGAGCAATTACATTTAACTTATTTAAGGAACATTAGCTGGCCAACATCAACATTAGCATCAGGTAACTTTACTGACAAGGTATGTTTTTCATTTTTGCTAACGCACTCAGTTCTGCTCAGTTTTGTTTAACATGTTTACCAGTGTTAACCAAACATTGATCACCCACATCATATTATCTGATTATTACTATCAGCTATCAGTTACATTATAAATATGAAGTAACTTCTCTAAAGTGAAAATTGTATGATTTTTTAAATAATCATACTTTAATATTTCAGTGTTTTTTTTAATATATAGGGGCTATACCATGTAGGCCCCTATACCTAGTGTGTAAATTAAACCACGGTGCTCGACTAGCTTACCACTCCTTACAGATAAGATAAAAGTTTTCGCTTGATAACAATTAAATAGATTACTAGGCTGATGCTAATTTTTAAATTTCTCATTCTTAGTGTGTTGAATGGTTAACTTTACACCTTTGTACCTGTATCTTTGCATGCATGCTCTCCAAGGTGGAGGGTAATAAATACATACATACATACATAGGCCTACTAGGCCCTATTTAATTCCAGCAATATCCATCCAAAAATAATGCCCTAAATCGGCACATTTAATATTTTCATAGATATAATAGGGTCTATAATATTCCTACCATGGATAGTGATCCAAATGGGAGAAAACTATAATTATGATATAAATTAGCGATTCCAGAACGAAACCGTTCAGCGCTTTTTATACGGAATTATCACAGTAGAATAATGTTGACCAAATACATTGACTAAAAGAAAATAACAGAATAAAATAATAATACAAACCGAATCACCCATTTACCTATTTACAGAAAACTATTTTAATGGCTCAGGCTTACAAGGAATACATTTACTGTCCAAGAAATAGTAGCCTACATCTGTAGGCCTACATGTAACACTCAATTATTGGAATTAATATTTAACTTTATAATTATGGTTACACATCAAATTTATCATCTTTAAAGGCAGTAAAAAACAAGAAGGAATGTGGAACTTGTTTGCAAATCGTTACACAACATTTTCAATACTAATTGAACCCTGACCAATTCTGGGAAAACGTTACAGGCGTGTGCCCAGCATCGGGACAATGTTGGACATGAAGGAAGTCAAGTGAAATACATACAATTACGCACTGCTTAACAATGGCACTGATCATTATCGATTGATCACATCTACTTGGAATAAGTGCCAGTTATTACCACTGATTACGATCACCATTAATTTTCATCTCTGTAATACGTATTATTTACATAAATGAATGCAGAAAAGAACACAAAACATGTGTATAACATTTGTACAAAGTTGGACCAACGTCGACGTTGTACAAATGTTATGCAAATGTTTTGTGTTTATTGAGTATTGTGTACATACAGGCTTTAGCTGCGTCAGTAGATCCTCCTGAGGATGGTGAGATGAATAGGCCTACGGTAGACATTAATTAGATACTGCCCTCCAGACACAGCCTTTGAAATTCTAGCCCTGGCAGTATGAGGCGGAGAACGCTACTTCTCGCTACCTCGCTACCTCTCGCAGGCTCATCACAATACCTAATCTTCTGAGTGGCTGAGGAATAATTTTTGGGAAAAAAAACTTTGAAATCTAAAAACCGGAGTGACGGACAAACCCACCAGCTTCGGCGTGAAAGGCATTAGGGTCCCCATAGCTTTATTTTTTCTAAATATATGGTTGTGTTTTATGTATTTATGAGCAGAAATTCTCTCAGCATAAAGAATAAACATTTTATAAAAATGAAGAAAAATTGAAAGAGTGACTCTGATGCAGTTGAAAAGAAATATGCATAAAAAAAGGAAATAATTATTCGTCATTTAATTGGCTGGTGCGTAATTATAGCCTATCAATGGTGTGACAACGGTCACCACACCTGTTAACTTGTGGGTGTCACGCAGGTGTGCGGTCACAAGTACACGCGCCGCTGTCTCCGGATACCCGCGAAACGGTTGCCAGGCAACAGAACTGCTGTAGGGATCAATTTACAAGTCAGTGCTGTGCCGTGTTCACAGATGCTAATTCTGCCTCCCGCGGCACTTACCTGCTGCTGATGCTGGTACTGGTACATGTGATGTCACCAATGACGATAGACCTGGTGTTTTTCACCACATTCCTCATGCATAAAGCTAACTGCATGCATATCATTGAATTTGTCTGGCTTGTTGACTAGGACTACTGGGATAGGTTGAACTGGATAGACGTGCCCACGTTCGGGAGGACTGCCGTATAATACACTTTGCGTTTTAGCTTCGAAAAGGTATTACTTTCCTCAAATTGTCGAAATTTTAAAATGATACAAAGCGATTATTTAGTTGCATGCAACATCCATTTTCATATTGTATGCAATAGACATAAAACGGATTAATTAGGTTAATTAGGTATAGATATGATTTTACATGTACTATCCTATTTCATAACTTTGAATGGTATAATATTGTCTGTATGTGTATACATTGATATTAAATCGATTTTTAAATATCACATTTTTAGTTGTATTCCAATTATATGAGGATATCACTGCAGATAAAATGCATATCACAAAAAAAATATGATTACGTAAGGATAAACCGCAAGTAAATTATAGATACTGACCGCTTCTGATCTACCTTTTTAAAATATAGTTACATATAATATAAATGTTAAAAGTTGACATGATATATTATTTTTAGATTTAAAACAATAATATTTAATTCAAAAGTCCAACTAGATTATATACTACAGCAATTCTCCGTTTCTTTGCGGCATCATAACGTGCATCGGAATTGAACAGATGGTCGTCTCACTAATACATGCATCATGTATGCAGCCAGACTTGATTAACAGATGCTTTGCAGCACGACAGGTCTACATGTGGACGACTACTGTATCTTTCCTACATACAACCGGAAGGGCAAAAAATTGAATTCATAACAACAACAAATTGAATAACTTCTAACCAGATAATAATTACAATATTGCACGCAACTAGACATTTACACAGTAGTATAGTCGCAGGTGTATATTTGAACAACTAATTGTGTTTTTTAACTAAACAAATATTCCACTCCGGTCCTGCCCCGGGAAAAGGTCGATGGTAAAGCAGATATGAGTGATGACTGGTAATATAAATGTCTTGATGCATACAGGCTAATGTGTGACTTTCCGCACGGCACATTTTTTATATTGCAAACAACCCACAATGGCTCTCATCCGGTTCGGCAGTGGCTTGTAGCCTAAGTGTAGCGAGCTCGAATCCCGGACGGACCGCATGATTAATCGTGACTGTGCATATACATGTAGTGCACAGCTCTATACTGAAGTTTATGTTTATTTGCTTATTTGACTTCCAGTTAAAAACATGCAAAAATGTTACAATATCATTATTATTAATTGCGGATTTTTTTTTAACATGTTAGCTATTATCTTTGGTTGACGGGATCATGTCGAGACTACCTTTAAAATGCCTGCAAACCATGAAGTGTGCTGCAGGCCTACTGCCTATAAAGTCGTTCAATAAGAGTAGGGATTCATTCTGATATTGATAATATGTACAGAAAGCGACGTAAATAATATTTACTCACTAACGTTACCCTTTATATCTCCCGTTGATCGAAATGGAGCCAAAAATACCATGTATATATGATTATGACAATGTACATATCAACATGGAAACTTCAGAAACACTTCTGGTTGTATCTTGCACTTTGCATAACTGAAAGACATTTTGGAACGTTTTTCAGATATTTTATTTCACGTATTTTATTTTGTGTTGTCTATGACGATTAGAAGTGTTCCATCTGCAAATGATTTACTACTTAGAGTTCATCGTACAACGTGTACAACGTATGTTGCTCACTTCTCATACAAAACTTCAATGGTGATAGATAAGACAAAGAAAACTATCAAAATCGACATAAATATTTAAAGCGTGAGCTCCGTGCGAATTTAAAAGCTAGACAATTTCACTCAACCGGTACGTCGTGTTATTCAAAAATCCCGAGCAAATCTTGCTACATAATGAAAAAATCGGAATGGATAATGTTTCCCAAATTGATCAGGACTTTTGAGCCATATGATTGCCCGACACTTTTCTTATTTTGCGCTTCGAACGCAATGTAGACTATATCCTCCACTGTTGAGACGTCTGAATGGCCTCCAGACGAATAAACATTACCGTACAACGCCAAACAAACACGACACATTTACTCAATGTTTGACAAAAGTTGGGCCAACATCTTAGTTGTTTGCTAGGCTGACTGAGAATGAGAGCGTCTTGTTCCCATGGCACCGACGGCGTCCTAATGTAACATATGGCCTATCCTGAACTATTCATGCATCCAGGGCAGCCGAATAGACTGTCCTATCACAACTAGAAACACAAGAGTGGGCGAGTTCAGTTTTGCTACTCTTGTCATGCAAAGCAGTGATTCACTAAAAATGCATTTACCATTGTTATCTTCATCCACTACACGCCCGAATTGCTTTCGCAGTGGATGAAGATGCTTTGATGTGGTTTAAAAAATTAAAGAAAATTGGAATATATTGGTAAACCAGTTTCATGGAAATTTTCGTTCTAAAACCCTTAGTTGTCGGAAAATTAGGTCTGTTTTCAGGGATGTAAAATGATGTTTTATTGCATCGTGATGACTTAAAGCTCTGAATTAATTTGTAAATATAACATCGCAACCAGAGGGTTTTTCATCTTGAAATCATCATAAATGTCTTAGTTATCTCTTTCCGATTCATTTGTATACCTATGTTATGGGTATACATACGGCCATTAGAAATATTTCTACTCTTACAGTGCGAGGATCTACTTTAGTCGTCAGAATATGACGAAGACGTCAGATTCTGACGACTAAAGTCGATCTCGGCGCTGTAAGGGTTAAGCGCTTAGCACGGCCACAGTCGTTTCTAATCCGTTTTATTAGTCAACCAAATCACTCTTATTGAGAATGAAATGAGTGTTTAACCAGCAAAATTTACAAACATTAAGTGTCAAATTCAACAGAGTAATTTTCACCCAATTGAAGTGATGTGGGTCGCGTAATAGCGAGACAACTTGACACAACTTGGGTGAAAATTACAGTACTATTATAGCGAGATCATTAAAAAAAAAGGTGGAGGTATAAGGATTGCGGCATCTTGCAAAAGGTTGAATATATTTTAGCTAATGTTTCTTTGTAGGCTACTTAACTTTTTTATATATTTTTTCATTTCATTTTATTTGCTGTGATTCAAGCAATACATTGTAGATTGCCCAAAGTGAAATAAATATTGAAGATAATTTTGGTGGGATTATGATAATTATTCTATACATAAAAAGTATATTTTACATCATGACAGTATACAATTAGTAGTATTAATGAGTTATGTTAAAGCAATGACGAGTCATTGTTTAACCTCGTGTGACCTATAACAAAATAAGCTAAATATAAAACAAGGACACAATAGTGTCTGAAGTATTCATAAATGGCGTGTATGCGCGCCATTCAAAAAGGTCGTAGTATAGTAGTTTGTGAAATATTAATCACAGCGCCGTTCCAGACAGACGGAAGCGTGGCTCCATTTCTAAAAATAATATTGCGGTCGTAGCTATTTGTACAGGCTTGTAATAATAATATTTATTTATATTTTCTCGGCATTGAGGATGTTCAGGAAAAAACAATAGTCAATTATAACTTTCAATGAATACCAGTAATCTCAGCTTGCAGTAATCCCTTCCGATTTTTATTATTATTGCCGTCTCAAAAGTTCTCGCACTTAAAAAATTTAGCATTGTTTCAGACATGATAAAGCTCGACATTTTCTCTAAAAGTAATGAGACATTTTTGTTGACGCGACAAAGATGCCTCCTCCAAAACACAACCACGATAAATCATTTATAATGTTTTATTTAAAAAATGATACTGATCCCACTTTGGGACTTTACAGCACACAAAATATAAATATATAACAAAATAACATAGGCAAATGAAAAAATCAGCTGACATGGATTTGTTTATTTTGCGAAACGTAGTGATGTACTACTCAACCATACGAAATGCCATAGTATTGCTGAAGCTTGTAAACTTATGCGACAGCCCCTTACGTAGAACGTTATTATGTTGTTTAATTTCAAAGAAAACTTGAATCAGAGGTCAAGTACATGTATAATAGTAAATGTCTATGTTTGATCATGTAGATGAAATAAATAATATACTGTGTACCAACTTCAAGTTATCCTCATATCATCAAATATTTTGTTATATTTAAAAAAAAAAACAATGTGATTGTGGACCAGTCTGTCATTGACATACGTCATTTTCTTATGTTGACAGCGGCCAGTCTGGCCTCTGCCGGCACGGGAGTGGCGGTTCAGGAGCCAACCACCCCCCGTGGCGCCATGTCGCGGGCAGAGCTTCAAATGATGTGTCACAACCTAGAGGCGTGTTTACAGAGAAAGGAGGACGAAATACAGCGTAACAACCAGTGAGTTTACATAGCTCTGACCAGTGGTCAGTGCATTATGCAGCTCAAATCTAAATCAGTGTATGGGGAAGTATAAAAACAACCAGCTTTAAATTTGCTAAGTAATATTGCTAGACCTCATGTTTGCTTTATTGATGATTTGGAATAAGAATGCACATTGTTTTTATCATACACGAATATATGCTTGGGTCATTATTGTATTTAGTCGATGCATTTAACTGCCTGTTTACATTATGCATAATTTTACCACCACTTTCACTCCTACAGTGCAAGGATGCAATCGTACAAATTGATGTTGCTGTATAGAAAATAGTTCATTTTTTGTGTTTTTTAACTCTGGCAATAAAGGGACTTTAAATTTGGCTCATGGTTGGGAAAAAAATTGCCAGGCGTAATAAAAGTTGATTTTTTTTTAATATTAATAAACTGAAGCACAAGAGCATAACTGTTTATGCCCCTGGTAAGGAGTGATTTAGTGACAATCGTGACTAATACAATGTGGTGGGCTACTTCCTCTAATACTATATTTTGTCTATTATTACAGACATATGGACTACATTATGACTTTGTATTATGAAATGGAAGAGAAGTTGGCACAGAAAACCAGGGAGGTACTGGCTTACAGGACTCACGCGTTGTCCCAGCAGTTAGCTGAACAAAGACGTGCTGAGCAGGAGACGTCTGTCGTGGAACAAGGTGAAAAACATGACAACATGAAGAATCTGCCACATGGTGATGAGATCGTACCTCAAAACAATCCGATCAGTGGCAGTAATGCAGAAAACAGTTCAAAGAAAGTTGACTCTGTTGTGGGTGTTGATAATGACGGGAAACAAGTGGAAGTTGAACACGAGGAAGATGACGAAGATAATGAGGCAGAAGAGGAAGATGAGGGATCTGATAGCGATGATGATGAAACATTAGAATCAGAGTCCAGCTCAGCTAGTATTTCTCTCTCATGTAGTGATGAGAGCTCAGATAGTTCAGAATATGAAGAAGATGATGAGGACGATACAACTTTGGTGCAAGATTCTCTGGAGACTGTTGTGAAACCTTCCCAGGTGGGAGCTGGAGTAGAGGACTTGTCCAAGGACCCCCCGTCCTTCCCTGGTGTCAGTACAGGGCCTTCACCACAGCTACTGGCTGCCTATGAGGCGATTGTTGAGGGGTCAACCACACGGAATGAGCCCCAGTCCAGCGCATCATCTAAGCGTTCACAACGCCGCAAGCAGAAGAAGGGTGATGTGCTTTCCAGGAGTCTGCAGCCCACATTGTACAGAAAAACTCTCAGTGATGAATACACAAAGGACAAATCCCTCCTTCGGCGGTCTCTTCCTGATAGTGAAGATGGTGGGCTTGAAACAGATGTGAAGCTGTTCGAAACATCCAAGGTAGAAAAACATAACATTGCTACAAAAAAATCAGAGGCCAAGCCAGAATTTGCTGTGCAATCTCCGGTGTATACACCCCTCTCACCAAGACCTTCTAGTCGTCACTCCATCAGCAGAGCTCATGGTGTACCACCCATGGAGTCTACAGAAAGGAACGGGCACCGGTCCACCACCCCTGCAGAAGCTCGACTACCTCCACGTCCACGCCCCAGAACCGTCTCTAACAAGACCACAGAAATGTTTATAGAATCTCGCTCACATACTTCAGCATCAGACAGGTCGACACAGAAAGACTCGAGTAACATTCCCAAGCATGACAGCCTTGTTAGGCATACCTTGTCTTTTCCAGGAGACAGAGACAGTCAAGTGAAAGCTCTTCACGGATCGGAGCTTTTGCAGCTCTCCACCTCGGTGGCTGAAGAGGTGCGAGGTTCAATTGTGAACGTTGGTATCGAGAGAGCAGCGCCATTGTACAGACCTCGAAGTAGTAACACGTCTCCTGCCAGACGTGTGAAACCGTCCGCAGGTGCAGCAGACACGACAGTCTCAAAGGGACAGAACACACCCAAAGCTCCACAGTCATCTAAAAACGGCAATTACACAGATAAAGTTGTGATTAGTAGAGTCCCATCACCTGCTGCAGTGACTAAAACAAATGTAGAAGTGTTCTCATCTGATTCTCATCAAATACCTCAGAATCACAACAGTATTGTAGACAAAACAACATCTGACACACACTGAGGTGTTATTGTTAGTTGGTATAATCACTATGAGCATTTCAATCGCCAGATTCGTCACCTGCATAGAAAAGTCACCACTAAGTATACTGTGGTGATATTGTGGTAACTTTAGAGGTGCACGTATGTGCAACACTATAGTCAATATGTACATTAAACAGCTGAAAGGGATGTACTACTCGTACAGTTTATCGGACCGATAAATGTGGACCACCACACAATAAACAGCCTGATTGTCAATATATTTTTGTTTTGGCTGCCAGCTACGAGTGGTGAATCCATCTGTATCGGGATCGATCGCTCTTACAGAAGATTAACAGCAAAGAGTCTTTGAATTTAAACTTCCTTGATTTGAAGTTGGCAATTGCCACAAATCAATGGAAACGTTAAGTCAGTGCTAAGTCATCATTGTGATCTCGACCAATCTGAGTCAACGTATTTTATAAATACCGAATACAACATTTCCATGACATAATGAATGCTGCCATTAAATATTACCTCTTTCAGCGCGGGGACTGAATCTGATGTCTGTAGACGTCAGATTCTGACGTCTGAAGACGGTCCCCGCACTGAAGAATTGAAATATTTATAATGGCCATAGACCCACGAGATATGTATACAAATGTAGCGGGAAAAGGTAACTAAGACATTTATGATGATTTCAAATGGAAATAAACCTCCATGGTTTATACAAACATATTTCAGCGGGGGACTTTTATTGCATTTCTTGCTCGTTAATTCAACAAAAATCCATCCATGTGCCGCGTTATTTCCGTAACGTATTTTATACTCCATGTTGTCGTTTGGAAAATTAGCTTTTTGCCCGCGTTCTTTGCCATAGAACTGCTTAGCATTCATAATAGACATGGAATGGGCCTATTCTGTACGCAATCGCATTTATGTTATTCCCGGTGTGTTCTGGATGTATTACTGTACAAACATTATTTGAAATAGTTACATGGGATTTGTGCTCACTAAATGTACATAGCGCTTATTCCTGTTCCACGTTTGGTCGGGTCGTGAATTGCAGTGTCATGTGGTGCTGGATAAACATTTGCAAAATCAAAAGGATTTGATCTTATCTTAAAGTCGAAGCATTTTTCCTTTATTTTTCAATCATCAACTGCGTTAAAATAAAAATGCATACACCTTTTTAAATTCAATTTGGTTATATTTAGATTTTAAATCAATCAATCAGATTTCATCTAGAAAATACCAGAAGCTCACCTAGTCATTATTTAGATACTATTGATCAAAATATTTACTAAAGTGCTGTTAGTCATGTTATTATCAGAATTCACTGGTTTGTTGTGTGTTTTAAACACTCACTTGCAGCGCATCGCCAGCGTTCATATTAGGCATGTTAAGACCACAGCAGAGAATCTAAATAAACTCCCTGATTTTAGAATTAATGATCTTTATCAGGAGTTTTGTAACATCTTGCATTCCATCAATTTGTTTACAGCAACAAGAATCTCTCAATCAAAAAGCGAAACGTAATTAATTAGGCATTTCTTACACACTGTCTAGCGGGAGCAGGAGCTATGTAGAACATATGTCACGCAAATTTAAAACTGGAGACATTGAATTTCTATTGAAAATTGTCTTTATTTATAAAACTATTTGTTTATTTTATGTGATCAAAAATTCCACTTTATGCCAGAACTTGTCCAACAGTTTGACAAACTGTTTAATTTACTTTGTAAAATTTGTTAAGAAAAATAAATTGTAAACATTATTTTATTAGTCGAAGAAGTGCGTGCGTGCGTGCGTGTGTGCGCGCGTGCGTGCGCGCGTGCGTGCGTGCGTGCATAGTGTGTATGTGGCCATTGTAAAATTGTAATAAAAACACGGCACTGGCTATTACGCTGCCAAATCGACATGATGATGGGGTAGGCTACCTATGACGAAAGAGGAACACACCTGATGTGAATTGAACTTATAGATAACAGTAAAAAAACGTATGGGTTGGCGTGAAACTATTAGTACTGTTTCTGTAGAGATACAATCACCACTATTAGGCACAAAACACACCAACACGAGCGCGATTAGGCACGCGACAGACGCAAAAATCGTCAGATTGTAGTGGTGACGCGAAAACCGGCGTGACGCGCGATAAAGCATTAAAGGGACTGGCCCAGGCTAAAATCATAAAAAAATCGGTGATTTTATTTTGGCTTCTTAATATGACCATATGATGTAAACATGTCCATAGACTAGAACTGCAAAAGTTTTTTATTTTTTCTGCTGCGCCTTCACCAGTTAGACTAGGTATAGGGTCGAAATTTCCTGATATCTAATTATTGACAACCATGTCAAAAATTAGAAATACGGGAATTTCGTCTCTATATCTTTTCATCATATGGTCATATTAAGAAGCCAAAATAAAATCACCGATTTTTTATGATTTCAGCCTGGACCAGTCCCTTTAACAGTTTTTAAATTTATCAGGTTGCCCATCGCGCTTGCCTACGCCGTCGCGCTGGTATGTTTTGGAAATGATCAAATAGTGTGTTTGATAAACCAACGCGACGTCCCGCGCGACGTCGCGTGTTTTGCACTTTAGGTCTACTGAAAAAGTGTAGGAGCCGAAATAAAGATTTACTTTAGTAAAATGATAATCCACTCACTACGATCGTATATTTACACATGATAGGCCTAAACATGTTTAAATACTATAATTTTTACAACAATAAATAAAAAATATATATATAGTTAATCTCAAATGCATCAGCTGCCAGTGTCAACTCACAATCCGCCACGCAGCTAAAGCACACTACATTAACATTTATTTGATATAGTAAATGAATAGATAATTATTTTTTGACACGGATTGTTATCAATCACGACATAGATATTACCACATAATTATATAATATTCACACCTGGGATGAAAAAATCACGGTTCTCAAACATTCAGTAAGTTGACAAAGCAGACAATTGTATTAAAGTGAAATATCTTCAAATAAACTGGCTTCTATTGTAGAGAGTGTAGGGCTACAAACACACCAACACGAGCGCGATTAGGCACGCGACAGACGCAAAAATCGTCAGATTGTAGTAGTGACGCGAAAACCGGCGTGACGCGCGATAAAGCATTAAAGGGACTGGCCCAGGCTAAAATCATAAAAAAATCGGTGATTTTATTTTGGCTTCTTAATATGACCATATGATGTAAACATGTCCATAGACTAGAACTGCAAAAGTTTTTTATTTTTTCTGCTGCGCATTCACCAGTTAGACTAGGTATAGAGACGAAATTTCCTGATATCTAATTATTGACAACCATGTCAAAAATTAGAAATACGGGAATTTCGTCTCTATATCTTTTCATCATATGGTCATATTAAGAAGCCAAAATAAAATCACCGATTTTTTATGATTTCAGCCTGGACCAGTCCCTTTAACAGTTTTTAAATTTATCAGGTTGCCCATCGCGCTTGCCTACGCCGTCGCGCTGGTATGTTTTGGAAATGATCAAATAGTGTGTTTGATAAACCAACGCGACGTCCCGCGCGACGTCGCGTGTTTTGCACTTTAGGTCTACTGAAAAAGTGTAGGAGCCGAAATAAAGATTTACTTGAGTAAAATGATAATCCACTCACTACGATCGTATATTTACACATGATAGGCCTAAACATGTTTAAATACTATAATTTTTACAACAATAAATAAAATATATATATATAGGTAATCTCAAATGCATCAGCTGCCAGTGTCAACTCACAATCCGCCACGCAGCTAAAGCACACTACATTAACATTTATTTGATATAGTAAATGAATAGATAATTATTTTTTGACACGGATTGTTATCAATCACGACTTAGATATTACCACATAATTATATAATATTCACACCTGGGATGAAAAAATCACGGTTCTCAAACATTCAGTAAGTTGACAAAGCAGGCAATTGTATTAAAGTGAAATATCTTCAAATAAACTGGCTTATATTGTAGAGAGTGAGGGCTACATAGGTTTAACCTACAGTTTGACGATCAATTGACGTCAAACCATTGCATTGACATCAAAATGGCGGACATACAGGCGCGCCTACAGCACTGATTTCTCGTGTAACACGTTATAATAAGATGTCTGTGCCTATAGGCATACGCAAGGTACGCACATGCGTACCTCCGAATTATCAAAGCATGTATTTTTAGGCCTGTATTTATAACTTCCCTTTCATGACTGCAAAGAAAACATTACATTGGTCACCGGCTGCAATGACTGCTAATTAGTCGTAGGTGTAGAGATCACATACACTATCAGCTAGTGACTATGGCGCGATGGTAACCTATATATGTCCAGCTGAAACCCTATTTTACAAGTTATGGGAGAGTGATCGATGGGTAAGGTGGGTGGCGAGGCAAGATGGGCCACCCTTTCTGTAGCCAACTCTGATTACCAAGTGTGATGTTTAGTGCCACCTAGTGAATATAAATTGCTTTATTTAGAGAATTGTTTTCAAAGATGCAAGATGAACTAGAAGTCTACTACAGATAACAGGATTAAAAAGATTTTTATGTAGTTTTGTAAATGTAGGCCCAAGTTCTTCATGTGCGTATCATACTCATTATTTTTCAATACTTGGAAGACATAATTTACCGTGAGACAATTTTGCCACATAGACTATATATATAGACCACCCCTTGTTGTAGTATATATGTTTTGACTAATAGGTTAAATTGAGGCCATAACTCTAAAGATGGAGAATAAATTGATTGATGCAAATAGCGCAGTTGCATGAGGCAAGGTAAGAGCCACTTTAAGTCATTTAAGGGGTAAGTTGAACATACCAACTTGCCAAGCTTTAAAGCAGCCCCTTGGGATGACATCAATTTTTGTTTTTAATTCCGCACTGAAGTAGTGTATCCCACGGATCATGTTTTTATTTTTTTCAGAATTTTCCTATTTTTACAAATATTTTTAATCAACATTTCTATGAAACCAGAAGTAACCCAAACAAACTATTTGTATACCTGAATGACGATTGCATGTTTCCACAGCATTGGGCCACATGCTGGTGGCATCGGCCCAGCGTTGGGTAGACAATCAGTGCTGCAGGTGTGTCCTCCAGTGTCCTGACTATGAGACACCAATTAGCGGCGACTGATCTGATCTTACCGTCTGATACGTGGGAATATGTGATGTAAAGGGTTACAGCTCTATGTTCAGAAGGTCCTTTGTTCAGAAGGTCCTATGTTCAGAAGGTTCTATGTTCAGAAGGTTCTATATTCAGAAGGTTCTATGCTCAGAAGGTTCTATGTTCAGAAGGTTCTACGTTCAGAAATATTTGTTCAGAAGGTCCTATGTTTAGAAAGTACGGGTGACTATTTGTCAGTTCCAATTGGGCACACGACGTTGGATCAACGTCAATGACGTTGATTTATTGTCGCAAAAAACGTTGTGTGCCCAGTGGGTTTCCGAGCGTAAAATTAATGACGTTAGATCAATTTGGAGGACTCATTAAATTGTTGATATTGCAGTTATAATTACTTTCCATATGAGGTACGTTGTTCGAAATACCATATAAAAAACGAGTGATATAGATGTATAAATATCAAGTATTTTATCTTATGTGGTCTATGGCATTATTCTCTGTTGAATGTAAAGTGCATGGTCTGTGGTAGTAGGTAAATATGCATTATATCACAACCTTCACAAGTAAATATATCGGGTGGTAATGATGCACGCTGGTAATGAGAAACATATTATTTAATCAATTATTCGGAACCCGTCTATATCTAAAATAAAAAATAGGCCTACGTCTTTTAAATAGAATAAATTTATGGTCGTCGTGACCAGTGAACTACTCATATGGTATACATATAGATGTCTGAGTCATGTAATTGTAAATTGCTGCTGTACGTCCCTTTTTGACAGTAGACTAACAGTCATTTAAGTGACATTTCAATACGATAAAAATAGTGCAGGTAATTGATGAGATGAATAATATACAGATGCTGATGTGAGCGTGGAGTGATAGGGCATGGTGGATTATTGAGAGTATTTTCATTGAAAAATATTGTATATATCGCCCTTTATAAACGCATTAGCTTCGTCTCATAATTTCATTACATCAAAGGGTCTAACTTCTTACATTGTAGTCGCCCCATGGCTGATAAATTGTCTGTGCAAAATGTCATGAAAACTGGTTCAAATTGACTGAGAAATCCGCGAAATTTATTCACCCTGGGAATCTGACTATAGAGAAATTACTCCCAGACGGTCTACTTGGGTTTTGCTATGCAATGTAATGCTGAAACACCATGGCGTTTCACAAAATCGTGGGACGGACATATCTAAGAAAATAGGTTTTTTTCGAGTCAGTAACATTTTAGCTACGATGGCGCATGCTCAGCACATTTTCCACACAGTCAATAAAACGTTGTGAACATTTTTCAGCCCTTGGGGTCGAGATCGCTCTCAGTCACCGCCATGTTGAAAAACGTTGATTTTTTCCGGGTGAAACGAATCAATCCAGGGCTAACTCCATCCCACGCTATACATTAAGACAGAACTAACCAGTAGCGCATGTTTTTCGTTAATTACTCCGTTAATTATCAAGCGATTTTCATGAATTTTGGTAAATGTCAAATTATATGCATTCTGGAATTCTATTACATGTCGAGTGGTCTAACTAAACTGTTACCGGTGTTAGGATTTGACTTGAAAATGAACTGTGCAAAATTTCAAATAAATCGGGTCAAAATCGTTGAGAAATCGACGTAAAACATGTGCTACAGATTTGCCAAACTAATTGTGGCCCATGGTAGGCCTATAGGTAAAACAAGGCTCTAATTGGTCAAGCCAACAATACAACGCATTTCGGGGATATGCAGTGGGTTACAAACACCCCCCCCCCCCTGGAATAGACTAAAATGAAGAAACAAAAAATGAAAGAAAGAAAAGTGTCAATGGCGCCGTATATAGCTCATCTTTGTAATTGCAGGTGTTTTTTGTTTGAACTTTCTACAAGTTCAAACTAGCACCGGATTTAGGTGGATTTGAATTCAGATATAATGTAGATCTGGTAATATTCGCGTGGTTTTTAATTTTCGCGAGGAGAAGAAATTCGCGAATTCCAGAATCTCGCGAAAATTACTATTATAATATCACTACTAAACAAAAATGAAAATTCGCGAAATCTAAACTTCGTGAAAAGTCCCAAAATCAGAAATTCGCGAATATTTGAACATGCGAAAATTACCAGATATACAGTAGTGTCATATTCCTGAATTGCGGGGACTATCCTTCTGTGATCACTCCTGGTTTGTGGCTCTTCACTATGTTGATTGAAGTCCCAATAGCGATTTTGGCAAATTGTGGACGGACAGACGACGGACAACGCGCCATGACAAAAGCTCATCTGACCGAATGAGCTCAAATGAGAGCCTGTGATTTGTTATCTTGCATTGTAATTTACAGGTCGAAACTGAAAGACGTATGTTTTTTCCTACATAAAACAAAGAATTTTCTGAATATAGGACCTTCTGAATATATCTGAATATAGGACCTTCTGAACATAGAACCTTCTGAATATAGGACCTTTTGAACATTTTTTTCTGAACATAGGACCTTCTGAACATAGGACCTTCTGAATATAGGACCTTCTGAACATAGAACCTTCTGAACATAGGACCTTCTGAATATAGAACCTTCTGAACATAGAACCTTTTGAACAAATATTTTCTGAACATAGAACCTTCTGAACATAGAACCTTCTGAACATAGGGCAGTCACCGATGTAAAGTGCTGAATATTGCTGACTTGTTTTGTTTACATGGCAATATACGACCTGGAAATACAACTATTTCGCTCTTTTTCGGTGCTTTAAAATTGTTTTTTGTCTTTTTCGTATTTTTAGTTAAGATCAGTAGGCTATATAGCTTCATATAAATTAAATTTTCAAAATTGACCACATTGAAAATGTCTTATCCCAAGGGGTCCCTTTAAGCTTAGACTTGCTTTTTTGGCCCAACGTGCCCTAAATAAAAAATACTAAAATAATGAAGAAAACAAAAGGGCTCATTTTTTAAATAGGTGCCATTTTTTACGACAGCTAGGTAAGTGCCTACGTAAAAAATCACAAAACACAAACCATTTGTATAACATTTGTGCAACGTCGGCCAAACGTCTTCGACGTTGATCCAACATTGTACAAATGTTATACACATGTTTTGCGTTTACTAAAGGGGGGGGGGTTTCGCGCCGAAAATGTTAGGCTGTCCACAATCTGGGAGAAATATCTACCAAAGAGTCTACCAAAATTGAGAAAATGTTTAAAAATTACAAACCTTATTGGAACAATACTTTAAATATATAATTGAAGAATATGCACATCAAAATAAAATCCCACAGCATTTTGGGACAAAATAAATTAAACATAAGTGGGAGCAGGAGTTTAAAGCTTTATTTAGCCCGATTAATATAGTTATTAGTAGTAATTCTAAAGATTTTTTGATACATACTAAAAGACACAAGGATAGCTTAGAAGTAGATATGAATTAGCCAGGGTAGTGATATACAAATTAATGCAAACTTGATAGTAACAAATTTGTGGGTAAAGATTTTATTCCTTTGGAATGAAGCACCAAAAACGCGATTGCTGGCTCTCTCTTGACAAAATATTTTAATCTTGCAATTGTGGTAAATACAGGTTGTTTGCCTACTCTGTGGCTGAGATTTATCATCAATCTCATACCAAAAGGTGCGAGAAAAGACCATCTGTACATACCTATGAATTATAGGGGAATATCATTAATAGCATCTGTTGCCAAACTTCATTCCGCTGTGTTGATATATATGAATAATCGGCTTACGCTAGTTGAGTACGGTATCTGGAAGAGTTGAATCTCATGACCGATGAATTTCTTCGTCGGTTATTGTATTAAGTTGGACCTATCAAGTGCGTGCAAAATTATAATAAAACAAATTTTCAAAAAATCTTAAAGGGACCCCTTGGGATGAGACATTTTCAATGTTGTCAATTTTGAAAATTTAACTTATATGAAGCCATATAGCCTACTGATCTTAACTGAAAATACAAAAAAGTCAAAAAACAATTTTAAAGCACCGAAAAAAAGTGAAATAGTTATATTTCCGGGTCGTATATTGCCATGTAAACAAAACAAGTCAGCAATATGCAGCACTTCATACCACATATTCCCACGCCTTGGCCGAGGAGATCAAAGCAATCGCCGCTAATTGGTGTCTGATTGGTGTCTTATAGTCAGGAAATGAGGTGATACACATGCAACACTTATTGTCTGCCCAACGCTGGGCCGACGGCATCAACATGTGGCCCAGTGCTGTAGGAACATTCAATCGTCCTTCAGCATGTGTTTAGGTATACAAAAAGTTTGTTTGGGTTTTAAGCGGTTTCATGGAAATATTAATAATAAATATTTATAAAAATCTAAAAACTCTGAAAAAAAATAAAATCATGATCTGGGGAATACACTACTTTATCACAAAACTAAAAACGAAAATTGATGTCATCCCAAGGGGCTGCTTTAATATTATATTGGACATCAAATTGACATTTAAATGAATTTAATGAAATCTGAAACTCATTATCGACGTCAAATTGATAAATCAAATGCCCGCTGGGTAGCCTATTATTGGCAAATGTAAACTAGCCTATTAATATAGGCCCCTATCTAGAACTACTATTTTTTAACCCATTAGCCGCCAACCCAAGTTATTTAATTGGAATTTTCAGCCACTTAAAGTTGTGTCTCGCTAACGCGATCCACAACTTGATATGGTTGAAAATTATTCAGATTGATAAGATGGAGGTCAACGATTTTTGAAATCTTGCTGATATGTCACATTTTATCTTTAACATATCCAAGAGGGTTTTTTTCAATGTGCTAATAAGAAAAATGAAAAAAACGAATATAATTGGGACCGGTGGTTAAAGGTTTTAATAGGCCTACACTTGACTATGGCTACTTGAAGGCATATTTGTGTAGGCTATAGTAGGCGTATAGGCCCTATAATATTATAGGTATTTAAAGAATAAATGCGGACGAAACGCCAAACAAACAACTTTAAGATTTGATATTGTGTGTTAACGCTGTGCAGTTCAGGATTTTATTTGTTTACCGTAGCATCAGCGTAGACTTATTTAATTGTATACCCTGCCTATAATCATAATTATCTACACTGTTACTGTAACTAGTATGTTTTTAATTGTATATGATAATCTATGCAACAGTTCTTCCAAGATCCGTCTATGTGACCACTAGTGACAGTGTTTAATATTTGCGTCATAAGTTAATTTTAAATTCCACCCATTGTGACGTCACATAATAGTTTCATGGTGCCCACTGATATCATAACATTTAATATAATGAGGAGCAGTTTCTATGAAAATATGTAGATTCTACAGTTCTGAATTATATGGCTTAAATGTAGCATGGAGATTCGCTCGCCCAGAGCCGTTGGTTACTCTGCTAACATGTATCGTTAGGGTAACAATATCAACAATGAGAATGAGGTCTTGTCATGCGTGGACCCTTGTGAAGTCTCTATGAGGCTTATACTACCCATGAGGCCTATTTCAATTTGACGCAAACAATACTAAAATCTCATATGCCTATACGCAGGTCTCAGACCCAGACAAGATAAATAGGCCCTTCCACGTTGGTCCGACATTGTACAAATGTTATAGACCTACAAATGTTTTAGGGCCTATGTTTACGTGGCAATGCAAAATAATTAAAAATTTAATGACAAATAGAAGAAGAAACCACAGGAGTAGAAAATGACTGACTTTACAGTTGGATCGTTATGTTTCACTGAACTATATTTAGGACCTACATTTCGGCAGACCCGAAGACCTGGGGCCGTTGACCATGTTGTATTGTGCGTCCACGTACATTGTGTACTCAGCGAATCATGACGATCCACCTACTTTAAATGGTTGTCATGGTAATGATTAATAAAAGAGGGCAAATACGCCGGATCTGGATTTCATTATTCCAATGTGAATGAATTTCGCTGAATTTTTAGTTAATTCTCCACTAGTTTTCATGAAATTTGACACACACTATTTTATATTCATGCGGCGACTAGGCTACTAATTTTGGCGTTTTAGTAGGTAGCCTATTTCAAAAGTTAGACAATTTGACTTGATTTAAATGCAATTCTGAGACGAAGGTAATGGGTTTGTAGAGAGCGACATTCTCAACCTGCGGGCCATGGGCTGGTTGTAAATAAGATTGGTTAGGTTATAAAACGCGGGGCCATGGGCTGGTTGTAAATAAGATTGGTTAGGTTATAAAACCATGCTGTCACCAGCGACTCACCCACGAGACCGTAGGTCGAGCGAAAGGAAGGGATTGCTCTGGTCACAGAATGGTTATAAACAAAGTTCACATAAATTCTACAATTGGGCATACTGCTGGGCGGAGCTCGGTAAGCTCTGTGGGTAGGTTACGGGTAACTTAGATAACCTCCCACCCTTAAGAAATCAACTGTCCACGTATAAAGTGTCCTATACACTCTGGATCGCATGGGCTTCACCCCTCAAGTCTACGTTTAACCAGTAATCTGACCGGACAAATGTAACGTTACATGCCAGTGGTTTCATCACTCTCATAATATGAGTGTAGTAGTGTAGTACGAAGGTTTAGCGGTTTGTTTTTAAAGAGCAATAATGGTAAAGACTTCAACATTTTTACAAAAAGTTTGCATTATTTGAAGATTCTTTTCTTAATTAGACACAGACATGTATGTATTTTAAAATCTAGACAAGCATTCAAGTTTTTTTTATTTGATATAATATGCTTGATTTATCTTCACCGTGATCGCGGTGTCCAAAATGGATTTACGTTGTTTTTAATCGTGGTAATGTCATATTGCGTTATTGCAGGTCGTGCCAACTGACCTTATTTCTAAAATATATTTGCTTAATTATAAAATAAAACATGTATCACCAGTTATTCAATATCAACCCGAGTTTTTTTAATGTAAATGTCTTTACCGTTAACAAGAGCACATACAGCATGTTATTTTTGCAAGTATTCACCAGACGGCTGTAGCACAAAAATTCTCAGATGTAGTCAACTATTTTTTTTAAGTGAAGACGATTTTGTTTATTGACAAAGCTTACTTCAATATAAGTATAAGATAAGATGTCACAAATAGAATGTCACAACAATGGGATGCCTTTACCATGTTTACTGTGTGTCTGATAAACTTGGTTGCAAAATAAAATAAAATAGTTCTTGTAGATTATTGTTGTCATTAAAGCGCCACAATCAGGCCAGAATCATAATTTTGATTTTGGTTAGCTAGCTTCATGTTTATCAGGTAATATGCCTGTAGACATTGATTTACAACTAATGCCAGAGGTTTATAAATATTATTTGATATAGATTTTAATATTTTTGTTGGGATTCTTGCACCAGCCAGTAGCCTCGTCTCAACTGCGATATGCACTCCCTTTTCAAAACTAAACTATGAACAGCCATCCCTCTCAGTTTTCCAGCATATGTAGCATAAAATATCAACTTACTAGAATAGATCTAGCTGAAATGACAAATGAATAGACCTCTGCTATCGCTACTATCGTGATTCAAGAGTCGTCTAACATATAGTGACACATTCCATCAATCACATAATGCATGACATAGAACATATATACTCACGTACTATTTTTAAGTTTAATACAACACATATAAAGCTATATCATAAAGGTTAAGGGCTAGGTGGATTGTCACTAGGTGGATTGTCAAAAAAAAAAAGGATTAATAATTATTGTCTACACCTATATTTTTTGGCGAATTAAATTTGTTTTGTGAATTCGTTTGATCCTGCTAGGCTGCTAGTTTAGATGAAAACAAATGATTGATATCCCCTTTGTATATAATAATAATAAATAATAATAATAATAAAGCATTTATACCGCGCCATGTATCCAACAGTCAAGTCGTTCAAAGGCGCCCAACAATAATTGCTAATTTTCAAGGTTAAAAAATATTTATAACGTAATAATGACGATTAATTAAATGCTTTTGTGAACAAATAAGTTTTTATACGATTTTTAAAAACGGAAGTATTTGTACAGCTCTTGATTAAGGGGAATACTGTTCCAAAGTCTAGGTGCGGCAACAGCGAACGACCGGTCCGCATAACCACAGCGCGCACGGGGCACATGAAGAAGTTGAAGTTCATTAGAGCGCAGTGTTCGTGTAGATTGATATGGCTGTAACATCTCGCTCAAGTAAGATGGTGCACTCCCATGTAGGGCCTTGTAGGTGGTAACAAGCAGTTTGTACTGAATTCGCTGTTTGACCGGCAGCCAATGCAGTATGCAGAGGATGGGTGTAATGTGATCCGATCGTGGACCTTGCAGCGGAATTCTGCAACAAGCAACCTGGCGCCCCATACAGCAAGATGTTCCCATAGTCGATTCGCGAGAACATCAGAGCACAGACGAGGCGAAAGGTTGCCTCTGTCGTGAGAGATTGCCTGACTTCTCTAATGTTCCCAAGCTGGTACCATGCAGATCGACACATGGTAGTGATCTGGGTTATCATGCTCATGTTAGCATCAAACATCACCCCAATGGTGCGAGCTGATTCAGATGGTGTCACATCAGAATTTCCCAATTGAATTGTTGTTAGTGATATTTTATTATGGCTTCTTCGAGTTCCACGTCATTGCAAACTGAAAAAGTACAAAAAAGCTGGGTATCAGCCGCATATAGGTGGTAAAAGACTTCATGGCAGCGACATATTTCACCTAGAAGGATTGTGTAAAGAGTAAAAAGTACGGGACCAAGGACTGAACCTTGGGGAACCCCGAATTTCAGGAAGGTAGCATCTGAGCATGCGTTCATCACCCGCACCCTCTGTGATCTTGGTGAGAGGTAAGATTTAAACCAATTCCATACAGTTCCAGAAATACCAAATTCAGATAGACGGCCAAGCAGCATATTATGATCAACTGTATCAAATGCCGCTGATAGATCAAGAAGCACTAGTACTGCAGCTTCATTTTTATCCAATGCAGTAAGGATGTCATTCTGCACTCGTACTAAGGCTGTCTAAGTACTGTGGTTCTTCCTGTAAGCTGATTGAAACGGCTCATGAAGGTTGAATTGCGTCAAATAATCTTGAATTTGTTTTGTGACAACACGTTCTACGACTTTTGACAAAAATGATAAATTTGAAACCGGCCAGTAATTTTTCAAAATTTCATGATCCAGTGTGCTTTTTTTCAGAAGTGGTGTAATGTCAGCTGTCTTAAAAGACATGGGGAAAGTACCAGACGAAAGCGAGTGATTTACAATGTCAGTTATAATGGGCACAAAAATGTTCAGTTGTTCCTTTAATAACCAGGTTGGTAGTGGATCCTGGCTGCATGACTTAGTAGGGCATTGTTTAATGAGTTTGGCAATTTTCTCAACCGTAACTGGGAGAAAGGTATGAAATGTTTCTGTATGTTTGATTGTATTAGAGGGAGGGCTATAATTCGGTGACGTGTCCTCAAGTATGCCCACTCGGATATTCTCAATTTTGTTGTGAAAAAATTAAGCAAATTTGTTGGCAAGATCCTGGGAAGATGAGGAGGACGGCAACAAAGGCTCAGGTTTACGCTTCATAAGTGTGTCGATGATTTTGAATAAAGATTTACAATCGCTCCCAGATACGATTATTTTGTCTTCAAAATATTTTGATTTGCTGTGTCTGATCAGTTTATTTTTAAAGCATAATCTACCAGGAAATTTCAATGTTATTACTTCGGGCATACTTCAGCACAATGGTAGATTGATGTCTTGGGTATGACCCTGTAAATCTATAAAAATTAACTTGCCAAAATCCACCAAAAATCGTTTAGTCAATTCAGTCATCCAAAAAAAGGCCATCTTTATGTCATGATGAAACAGAGTTATTCATGTTATTAATTATTCTGCTTGAAAAATAGGTATATAAATAATTTTTGATTGACAAATGACGTTTTCCTTAAAATTATGATATATCTATATATACATATTATCGAGTAGATTTTAGGTTGTAATTTAAAAATATGCATCAATACATACTGACATGAATACTGAATAATCGAACCCCCTTGTACATTTTGTAACGTAGTGGCCACAGTATCGTCACATACAGCGGTTATAACATGTAACAATTATGATATCATGCACTGACGACGAGGCCATTGTCAAATTATAATTCATTATATTTTCAGTTATGATTCATGAAGCGATCTGATCAGAGCAGCGTGGCTGTATCTGCGCTGTGTCAACAACTTAGATCGTCTGCAAACTGTTTGTTTTTCATCTGACAAAACATTTGACAGTAAAACCGTGCTCGACGCGGAGCCACAACGAGCGCAGCAAATATCTTGTTCCATATTATTATTGGCTGAAAGTTCTCTAGCAACGCAATCAAGTTACTGATTCAGAGGCTCAAATTGAGACGCTAAATGTTACCGCTCCTCTAAACTGTGCATGGATTATCTCCAAACTGTTCTCTCACACGAGAGGACGTAGAAAATATTAAAGCGGGTGCAATATGTGCAATGTCAATAACATAATATTATGGCCTCATTTTGTTTTTTAAAACAAATATAATATCCCACGTACCTGGGGGTCAAACGTTACACAGTAGTACTCTGGCATCTGTTATAATAGATTATAATCTGTTGCTATATATCATGTACATGGGTCTACTTTGTCTTGTACCAGCGATACATTAAAGTAGTTTAATTAAAGGTATAGTCAACTGTCAAAATACGCGGGACATGGGGTCCCCAGAATGCAACAGTGGCCCCTGGACATTCCGCAATGACATATCACCCCACATCCACAGTTATCAGCCAAGATAATAATACTATATGCGTTTCATACCCATGGCCGCATTAAGAGCAAGTTCCCAAATCATATAAAGTCTATATACGTGAGGGGCATCTATGAGTAAATAATTAACCATTTCTCTCATGTGGGTTTTGTCTTGAAACACAAATGGTTGTGTTACCATGGTGGTCTAGAAACAGTTGATCCTCACGCATATTGACAATGAGAGCTTTCCCAGCAAACACGACACACTCACCAATGTTGGTTTAATGTTGGCCAACGTCACAAACGTTGGCCTAACATTAACACGACATCAGATCAATGTCTCGTTGGAGTAGTATCTTGTAATCAGTTCAGTCTCTGATATTAATGCCGTCAACCTGTACTCAATAGGCTACTGTTGGCCTACACTTGACCGTCCTACCCATGCTCATTTCGCTGTTGGATGATTCTTTAACACAAAATGTTCATGGAAATTCTAGGAAATATGAACTGATGTAGAACACATATCACCTTGTATAAGGGCAGGGGCCCTAGGGTAGTGGTTAGCACCGCTGCCTTTCACGCTAGAGTCCGGGGCTCGGTTCCCAGTCTCGGCGGTTTGAAAGAAACAAAAATGTTTCTTCCCCATCCACGTGTGAAACTCAGTATTGTGGGGAGCCTCCATGACCGAGAGGTAGCGTGCTCGGCCTCAGACCGCCAGGGCTCGAATTTCGAATCCTGTGTCTGGAGGACAGTGTCATCTCATTAATCTCACCATCCTCAGGAGGTTCTCCTGGCCAAGTTTAGCCTATATGTGCACAAAGGTGGCCTAAAGCCCGATTCATTTCATTTCATTTTCATTTATCACCTTGTATAAAGCGATCACTTCGAGTTGAATATGAAACATACAAAACAACATTAAGAGTAGGGTCGTAAAGGCTGTAGTTCAAACTACATGCTTCTAAGAATGCCAAATATATCACATAGATCTCAAGATAGTTCCGTGATAGGAACGCGAGCATCCCCAACAAATACGATATATATATACGTTAAACCAATGTTGCTTCGGACAGACAGACAGACAGACAGACAGAATGTTTTATTCGCCACAAAAATTATAAACATGATGATTAATAATGAAACAGTGAAAAGGCAGGAGATCCCCATTAAGATTGAAACAATCGCTGACATGGAGACCACTTTGTAAAGTACATTGTTACATATTGTTACATAAAAAAAACATATTACAGGCAAAATCAACAACAATGACAAAAATAAAGTTTACATAGAAAACATGTATCAATGAATAGATGTATTTTAAATTATATTGTGGATTAATTTATAAAAACATAAAAATAACACTTATTATAAATGATAACTACTTTTGTAAATATAGTAAAGGCGTTATATTATACTATTGCCTCCCACAGCTATAACAGTTTTCCAGATGACAATCGTTGGGGTACATTTTCAACATATGGATTTTCATATATAAAATTAATCCGTTAAAACTGTGTTTGTACACTTTTACAAGAATATTTGGTAGAGTATTGTTTGCAATTTTGGCAATTTCATAATAAAGGCATTTCCTGCGAAATTCATGCCTGAATTGAATATGTCTATAATTATTTCTAAAGTAAAAAGTAAAAAAAAGTATTATAATTATGAGTTTGTGCTCCAGTAACTGTGTTTAAATGTAGAAAGTAATCTGGAAGGTTGTTATTCATAAGTTTATAGTAAAATTTTAAATTATTTAACTCAAACAGATCTTTGAATTTAAGAGTATATTTTTAAATAGAGGATCGGTGTGTGAAGAATATCTTGCCATATGAATTATTCTAATAGCTTTTTTCTGTAATTTAGTGATGCGTTTATGTTCATAACCCCATGCTAGTGTACAATAATTAGGGTGTGATAAAATTAATGAATTATAGAGATTCACCAGTATATTCTGGGGTACAACAAATTTTAGTCTATTTATAACTCCAATAGCTTTTGATAATTTTCCTGCTGTTTTATCTACATGAGGTTTCCAGTTTAAATTTTTATTTAATAATAGACCTAAAAAATTAAAGGTGTCAACACTGGTTATCTCAGAATTATCTATTTTGCTGACGGGAATCGGTACCCTTTTAGGAGGCTTGTAATATAGCATGAATTTTGACTTATGGATGTTAAGAGAAAGACGATTTGTTTTCAGCCAGATGTTAATTTTATTTATTTATGAATTTATTTTATTTTATAAGTCTTTTCTTGTTTTAGCAGAAAAATCTTTTAAATTAGCAGTCGAAGTGGTGTCGTCGGCATAAATTATAGCATGAAGAATAGAGCTGGCCTTATAAATATCGTTGACATATATAACAAATAGTGATGGGCCCAGAATCGAGCCCTGTGGAACACCTGTTTTAATTTCGCAGATTTCAGATTTTACATTATTCAATTCTACATACTGCTTTCTGTTGCTTAAGTAATTTTTCAACAATTTCAGGGCACAGCCTTTAATACCGTAATGTTTTAGTTTTTGGGTGAGAATAGTGTGGTCGAGAGTATCAAAGGCTTTGGAGAGGTCTAAAAATATGGAAAATGGTATTTTACCGTTATCAAGATTATTGGAAATGTGGTCTATCAGCTCAAGGGCTGCATATTCAGTCGAGTGATTCTCACGGAAGCCATATTGACTTTTATAAAGCAAGTTGTGTTCCTCTAGATATTGTTTTATTTGGATGAGCAATACTTTTTCAAATATTTTTGATAAACGCAAAAGAAGAGATATTGGGCGATAATTTTCAGCTAATAAGGTTCACCTTTTTTATATATGGGAATTACTTTGGCAATTTTGAGTCTATCTGGAAATATTCCAGTGCTTAATGTCTGATTAACAATGTTGGTTAATGGTGAAATTAAATCTGGTTTAACAACTTTTAAAAGTTTGGTGGTAATACCATCAGGTCCACTACTATTCCTAGCTGATATATATATCATTGATAATTTTACCAATGACAGATTTAGAAACTAAAAAAAACTTAAAGCGAGAATTGGTTGACTTGTCTAAAAAATCTGAGTACGACACATTGGAGTTGTAATTAGCAGTAATTTGTTGAGATAATATATGACCTATGTTTGCGAAATAATTGTTGAAATGGTCTGCTAATTTTTTTTATCTTAAATTTTATCTCCATTTATATTTAGACCATCAGGCGATGCACTAGTATTATTTTTCCTAATATATCCTTGATAGTTCCCCAAGTTTTCTTAATATTAAACTTATATTGATTAAAAACGTTAATATAGTACACTTTCTTCGCTGCTAAATGCTCCGTTTTAATATCCTGTTAAACGTATTGGTCTACCATCTGCGACGCTGGACCAACATTGAAACAACATTGGCTCCACGGCTCGTGTTTATAGACAAAAAGACAAAGGAAGGTGTATGTTGTGTGACGGTCGCTTGACATACATATACTCAATAGTCACAATATCTAATTAAATGTGAAACGTGTGGGGCCAGCATACACCCCTGTTACCTCCCCCTGTTATAATTATCATCTGATACATTATGCCTACCACCATGAGCCCATTCGTGTATACTATGATAAATACTACAATGTATTTTTTGTGACACGATCATCATTTCTTGTTTGTGCTTCCATTTCTCATCATAAATGTAAAAAAATACGTGATATGCTATTTGCTAATACGATAGGTATGCAGTGTATTACCTTTTAGTCCAGTTGTCAAATGGCATTTTTTACTCAAGCGTGTTTCGCGGTATGGACGATGTTTTATGATTGATTCTGGTTCTAAGGGATGTCCTGAGCAGGAATCAGCCGGGTGCCACTTTGGCACCCTTGGGCGGAATTTTTTAAGGGCAAAAACAAAATGGCCGCCAAATATTTCAAGGTCAAATATGATTTTTCAACAAATGAAGCCAGGAACAAGTGTAATACCTCGTTTTCATGTGATTTTGACTGGGCAATCCATTTCTTGTATTATTTTGATGTCTCAAGGTATCTTCAAGGTCAAAAAGACAATTTTAAGGTCAAAGAAGCAAAAATACCATTTTTAACAGATAAAGATAGGAACATGTGTAATTCCTCTTTTACAATGGATTTTATCTGAAAATGAATGTATGGTATTATTTTGTTGATCCAAGGTTAGCTTCAAGGTCGAAAGTCCTTTCCAAGGTCAAAAACAAAACGGTTGCCAAATCTTTCAAGGTCAAATATGTTTTTTAACAAATGAAGCTAGGAACAAATGTAATACCTCATTTTCATGTGATTTTGACCGGGCAATTTATTTCTTGTATTATTTGCATGATTCAAGGTCATCTTCAAGGTCAAAAGGTCAAATAACAAGGTCAATTAAGCAGAATTACCGTTTTTAATAAATGAAGCTACAAACATGTGTAATACCTCTTTTGTCATGCAATTTCGACTGGGCATTCCATATCTGATATTATTTTGATTATTCAAGGTCATCTTCAAGGTCGAAGGGGTCAATTTCAAGGTGAAGTAAGAGAAAATATCATTTTTAACAAATAAAGCTAGGAATGTGTGTGATACCTCTTTTTATGGGATTTTGACTGACAAATCCAATTATAGTATTATTTGAGTGATTAAAGGTTATCTTCAAGGCCAATTTCAATTCAACGTCATCAAAATTCAATTCACAAACATAAATAGCAAAAAGTGTTGTACGTCTTTTTAGTGTAATTTTGAAAAATAATCCATTTCTGCTACCATTTTTATGATTAAAGGTCATTTTCAAGGTCAGTGTGTCAATTTCAGGGTCAGGTAAGCGAAATATGATTTTCAACAAATAAAGCTAGGACATCTTTCTGGTATGATGCTGGTTATTTGAGGTGATCCTCTAGGTCAAATGTAAATATCAAGGTCAAATATTATTTTAACGTAGTATTCTACATATTGGAGCACACATAATAAATTGTCTTGGTGTATCTTTAACTGAATAATCTAATTCTAGTTGGGTTTTAATAAATAAACATCATTAGAGTGAAATTATCAGACTACTAGAAGGCATCAAAGGGTCACGGAGAGGCATCAAATAGCGACGAAAAAGCATAAAAGATCAATGGAGAGGCGGTAAAAGGTGACAGAGAGGCGGTAAAAGACAATGGGGAGGCAATAAAGGATGTCGACGAGTTGCTAAAAGGCGCCCCAGAGGCGCTAAAGAGCGAGTAAGAAGGGTTAAAAGAAAATGAGTAGTCATTAAAGGGCAATGAGGAGGCATTGAAAGGCAATGAGGAGGTGGTGAATGGCAACGAAGAGGCGTTAAGGGGCAAAAATGGGGCGTTAAAGAGCGACAAGATGCATTAAAAGGTGGCGGGGTGGCATTAAAGGGCTATGGAACAGTGACAAGGAAGTACGTTAACGGGTGATGGGGCGATGCTAATGGTTGATGGATAGGTGTCTTAAGTGCAATGAGAAGGCATTGAAAATGACAGAGAATCGTTGAAGGGCAATGGAGAAACGTTAAATGGTGACGGAGAGACGTCAAAGAGTGATGGAAAGGCGTTAAAGGCCGAAAAGGTGTTAAAAGTGATGTAGATGCATTAAAGATGGAGAGGCGCTAATAGGCGCTGCCGATGCGTTAAATGGCGAGGCGAATGTTTTAAAGGGCGATGGTGAGGCATTAAATGGTGATGGGAAAGTGTTAAATGGTGATGGGAAGGTGGTAAATGGTGATGAGGAGTCGTTAAAGGGCGACCATGAAACGTTAAACGACTATGGAAAAGCGCTGAAGGGCAAATGGGAGGAGTTGAAGTGTGCTGGATAAGCGTGTGAGGGTGAGTAGAAAGTGTTAAAAACAACGGAGCCTTGCTAAAGGGCGACAGAGAAGCGTTAAATGGTGACTGAGACGTCAAAGGGCAATGGAAAAGTAATAAAGGTTGATGGAGATGCATTAAAGGGTGATGGGGAGACGCTAACAGGCGCTGCAGATGCGTTAAATGGCGATGGGAAGGCGTTAATGGGCAATGAGGAGGCGTTGAAGGACAACGAAGAGGCGCTAAGGGTGACTGGATGTGTTGGTGAGTGGCATGAAAGTGATATTGAACGGCGTTGGAGGTTGACGAGGAAGCATTAAATGACAGGTGATGCGTTGGTGCTGCAGGGTGATGGATATGTATTTTAGGGTGATAAGAAGGCGTTAAAGATGACGGGAAATCGCTAAAGGGCAACTGAGAAAAATTAACTTATGTAGAGACATGAAAGTGTGACGGAAAGGCGTTAAGAACCAAGAAAAAGTGTTAAAGGTTGATGGAGATGCACTAAAAGGTTAATGGGAAGGCGTTAAAAAGGTGCTGCAGATGCGTTAAATGGTGATGGTAAAGGGTTAAAGGGCGATGAAGAGGCGGTAAATGGTGATGGAAAGGCATTAAATGGCGATGGGAAGCCAGTAAAGGGCGATAAAGAGGCGTTAAATTTCACCGAAGAAGCGTTCAAGGGTGACGGAAAGGCGTTAAAGGACGAAGAAAAAATATAAAGGTAGACCCAAAAGCATTGAAGGGCAATATGAGACGATAAATGGCGATGGGGAGGCGTCGAAGGACCATGGGGAGGCATTAAAGATTTATGGTAAAGCGTTAAAATGTGACGGTGAGTTAAATTAAAGAGCCATGGAGAAGCGTTCAGTGTGAAGAAGAGGCATTAAAGGGCGACAGAAAGGCCTTCAATTGCAATAAAAAGGCGTTAAGCTAAAAGGACGTTCAGGGCGAAGAAGAGGCGTTAAATGGCAAAAGAGAGGCCTTCAATTGCAAAGAAGATGCATTAAACTAAAAGCTACGAAGACGCATTATTGTCTCCCTTTAGCGCCTCTCCATAGCCCCATAATGCCTCTCTCTCATCTCTCATCTGTAACGCCTCTTGTGGCCTATTAACGCCTCGTCATTTCTCTTTAATATGCCTCCTTATTGCCCTTTATTGCCTTTTCATTGTCCTTTATCGCCTTCTCATTGCCCTTTAATACCTTCTCATCGACCGTTAGAACGTTTCCATTACTCTTTAACACATCTCTGTTAATTGCCATTCACCTTGAGCATGTTTGATCATTTAAATCCAACACAATTAGATTATCCAGTCAAAATAAAACCAAACACAGGGTAATATACGTGTTCCAATTTCCAGCTTATACGCTGAAACATATATTTGACCTTGAGGATGACTTTAAATCACCAAAGTAATAGGAAAAATAGATTTTTCGCTCAAAATCCCACGAAAAAAAAGTTTTTTACACATGTTCTAGCTGTATTTGTTGAAAATCATATTCTCTTTTACTTGACCGTGAAATTGACATTTTGATCTTAAAAATGACGTTTTATCATCAAAATATAATCAAGAATAGATTATTCAGTCAAAAATCACGTCAAAAAGACGTATTACACTTCTTCCTATTTTGTTTCGAAAAGATCATATTTTCACATTTTGACCTTTGAAATGACCTTTTGACCTTGAAAATAACCTTGGATCAACAAAATAATACCATAAATGTATTTTTTAGACAAAATCACATGAAAATGAGGTATTACACATGTTCCTAGCTTGATTTGTTAAAAATGATAATTTTGCTTATTTGACCTTAAAATTGACTTTTTGATCTTGAAAATGACCTTGAGTCATGAAAATAATACAAGAAATGGATTGCCCGGTCAAAATCACACGAAAATGAGGTATTACACTTGTTCCTGGCTCCATTTGTTGAACAATCATAGTTGACCTTGAGATATCTGGCGGCCATTTTATTTTTGACCTTGGCAATGCCCTTTCGGCCTTGAAGATGACCTTGGATCACCAAAATAATACCATTAATGGATTTTTCAGACAAAATCCAACGAAAAAGAGGTATTACATATGTTCCCAGCTTTATTTGTTAAAAAAGGTATTTTTGCTTATTTGACCTTGAAATTGACGTTTTGACCTTGAAGATGACCTTATATCATAAAAATAATACAATAAATGGATTGCCCAGTCAAAATCACATGAAAATGAGGTATTACACTTGTTCCTGGCTTAATTTGTTGAAAAAAACATATTTGACCTTGAAATATCTGGCGGCCATTTTGTTTTTGCCCATTAAAAATTCCGCCCAAGGGTGCCAAAGTGGCACCCGGCTGATTGCTGCTCGGGACACCCTATAGTATCAGAATCAGTCATAAAACATCGTCCATACTGCGAAACACGCTTTAGTCAAAATCCACTGGACTATTTATGCGGGCATACATGTTGTATGCATGAAATGTAAGGTAAAGTTATATGCACCAGGGCGTGTAGAAACAATACCTGCAGCTATATGCATTGTAAGCGAGCCTGGTTTTTGACAAAGGCACAACCAAGTAACACCAAAGTTAACTGTTCGTAATCCTAAAAACGTACAATAATGGATTATTTTTTAAACCTTACACATTGTAGCAGTTACAAAGAGACAGCAATACAAATGTTAAATAACATTCTAAAAGTGGTATAAAACAAATGTGAAAAAAATGACCTGGTGTAATTTGGTCTTCATTAAAAATAATGTGAAGTTTCAATTAATTTCTGCAGCGTTTTTTTCACCTTATTTTTTGCTGAATTATTTATACGCATATAATAAATTACTATAGGCACAAAATTTCATCCGTTTTTTTACTTTTGTTGTATAATGCACATATTAATGTCATATTGAATGATTTAAAAGTGTAGGCTACTATTGCTTGAGAATGTTGAATATTCCGTTAGTTAGTTCTCAATGACATATCATTTATTTATTCCCATATGCACCCAATCATGCTTACAGCCCGCAATCTATACATTATAAAAATACAAATATACATGATACAGGCATATATGTACTGGTTTAAAGTAAATATAATGAGCTATATGATCCAAGCACACAAATTCAAAGTGAAGATTATTTAACTTGATTTAGACATCGGAAAATGTTCTAGTAGATTCATTTTGTGCAATGTTCAAGTACATTTACAACAATACAGCCTTCCTTTGTCCAACCATGTAGTTTGTTTTGAATAGAACTCTGAGTTTGTTCTGTTCACCTAGGCGCTATATATGAGGTCATGCGATGAGGCTACGCGCGTCACTGACGCTGGGTCGATAGGACAGATACCTCCTATCAACGCAGCACATATAAACTTGACATTGGCCCAATGGTGATGCACGGTGTGAACATTTCAGGAAGTTGCCCACCATGGGTTTAACGTCAGGCCAGTTGGTCAAAACAGCTGTGCCTAGCGACCTCAATGGGCTGTCTGAATCACCGAGAAAATTAAATCAATGCTCAATGTATCATTCATTAGTTTATAGATCGGTTCAACCCGTATCAAGTGGGATACAAATTCAACAATTAGCCTAACAATCTACTATCCACATTACCTATTATGACCAGTTCTGTCTATATATCATTATATGATAACTAAAATACAATATTACTATCTTTTCGGTTGTTCGACTGTATATAAATCAAACAATCTAACTATATTTTTTTATTTTTAAACACGTTATATTCGAATTTGGGGCTTGTGCTCACATAAAAAGAGTGATAGCGTTGACATGCCCTCCGGTTTCAGTGAGTTGATGGCGAAATGATGTGTCTTGGTGCTTAGTGGTAGTCAGTGAATATATCATGCCTATTGACCGCCCCGCTGGCTGCCATCATTTTATTCCCAAAGAATTATACGTGTGTAGTTATGTTTGAAACTTGGTTATCAGGCTTACAGAGTTGTATGCTTTTATTGACACGTAAAAACTGTCTGCACCAGTCGATGAGCCACGAGGGGATATTTGTTGATCAATACAGACACGAGGACTGACTACAGCAACACCGGTGTTGATCAAGGGTTGGCCCAGTGATAGGACAGCGTCACAGCCGATGGACCATCATTGGCCTAACGCTTAACTACGTATTTAGCTAGCTAAGTGACTGGCTGAGTTTGGTGGTGCGGAAAAGGGATGTTCACTATTGACGGTGCCCCCCCCCCTTCATATACCCTCGCTTGCATGATCGTGAAGAGAAGGGCGTCCAAGGATACGGTTGGGTGCACGTGGCACATACAACACACATTGACAACACCTCACCCTTTACACAGACCAGGAAAGAACTACAGTATATATGTGGCTGAGCGTAGACGGACGGGTCATCTAGAAATTAAAGTTATGATCATTTACTGCATTTGAGGCGATTCTTGAGGTCTGTCGATGTCAATGTACTCTGGAATAGCATCGTTTGATCTGTAGTGGTGGATTCAGCAGCTGGTGATATTCATACGTGTCATGATGACACACCTACCTCAGCAATCCTTGTTATCGATGGTCAAGTGGTCAGATCAATCAGTAACTCTGAAGGATTTCAGCAGCAAAAGTCCAGTACCAAATCTGATCCGGATCACAAAAGGTCAGTACCGGACTATTGGTGTGGCCAAAAATGTATACAGAGAGCTATACTTACATTCCATTAAAAACAGTAAGAGAGTGATGGCTCAGAGTGTTAAAGTCAAAAAGGAAGGGAAGAAAGCTGTGATTTCCAACCAGAAATACTCATTGCCGGTTACATACCAGGGATGGTTTGAGGTGATGTCTGCAGATGGTAAGTCGATTCGGGCAATCAATTCCATCCAGGAACTGTCGAGGTTATTCCCTCATAAGTGTTTGGTGCGAGATAACATCAAAGCGTACATCACACGTGAGAGCGGCGAGTTACTACTGGACCGTATGAGAGTGATACACAATGGAGAACAGCTGACCTTGGTCGGGGAGATGAACATTCCATTGGGAACGGGCAAGAACGTTACCAGTAGACGTCTGCTCCGATGTCTGGATGATGCCGGAGAAAGTGTTTATTTTAATATGGAGCAAAAAGGCCTGTTCAGCCCCATGGCAGGACACAATAATATATCTGGAGTTCACAACATTAGAGGCTTGCTGGAGAAATTCAGGTTACCAATCATGGTCCGATTGGTGCATGGGATTATTCCAACTAAACTTGAGAAGAGTTTTAATGGCGTGTTTCGTCTCACTTCCTTGTACAGTGACGAAACAGCTTATATTATTCCTTTGAGAAAAGACACTAAAATGCTGCCAATATCCACTAGAGAACCTCTCAAGGTGGCTGTGGCTGAAAATTTTGAAGAGATAAAAGAATTAGAAGAATGCCAGAATCATCAGCAACGATGTGATTTAATGATTTCTAATTATTTGAACAGTATACACTTATTATACAGTGCGCCAGATCCTGATGCAATATCGGCAGCAAAAGATGAAATGAAGAGACTTAAAATAGGCCCCGGAGCCGACCAAGAGTCGACTTTGCCAGTTGCCACAGCGCTAAAACCCGTCGAGGAAGATATATTGTTTGAGGAAGTGGAAGATATATATCGCTATGTGAGAGAAGGAGGGGAACCTCCTGCTCCCAGGACAAGACCCCAAGAAAAGAAGTTAGCGCATTCCTCTATTGCTTCGTCAAAGAAAAGCGGCAGCAATGGAAAGACATCATTAATGAAAATATTCACCCCCGAGAAGGATAGCAGTTCAGCAAAGTCAGAATCAACAAACGTGAAAAAAATTCCGGAAGCGAATCAACATGTGGCAGACACAAAGTTGATTCTGTCAACAGGAATTGACGCCCAGTCAAAAGAGAAAGACCTCGATCAAACATATTGGGAGGAACCTATCTACGAACCACTGGATAAAATACGACAGAAAAAGAAAGACGATGCAGAAAGTCTTGCCATCACTGATGCACAAAGTAGAGCTATATTGGATCATCCCGTAGACAATTTACGCCAGGTTTTGAAGCTCCAGACACAAGCGGTTGAATCTGGTGTCAGTCCTGACGACAAAGCCCTCACAGTGAAGACCGATAGCCAAGAAGAAATATTTCCTCTGGACACGGACGAGGAGGAAGAAGTTGAAGAAGAAGATACGCCACCACCAGTTCCTCCAAAACAGTTCTACTTCGGCGAACACGAAAATCCCCTCAACGAAAGAGACACTAATCCACTCGGAGGTGAATTTAAGATACCACCTGCACCGAACGAGTCGTCTCAACCGGTAAATAGCACATCCGCTCAAAGTTTGACAGATTTGAGTCCCGTACAGACTGCTAAACATCCTAACGGAACAGCGTCGGCCATTGTGCTGGCCAAAGACACTGCAATTATGTCAGCCACGGCGTCAGTTGTGGCAAAACAACCCGATCTATCCAGCCAGAACAATTTATACAGAGGCATTGATTCTAATCATAACCTGTCTCATACCCGTGTCAGTGTGGCAAGGCCAAAATCGTACAATGCTGCGGTTAGAAATTTAAGCACAGGTTCTTTCAGCGAGCTGCCTCCTTACGTTGCAGTGGCACATGTTGGGGACCATAGCAGCAGTGGCAGTAGTGGCAGCCCACCTCTGGGAAACAGGGACGTGATTAGGAGTAACAGTGGAAAAATCAAGAATATATATAGGTAGAAAAATACAAGCTCACTGAGACTTTGGACAAAGTTTTAATCTTGGATTGTGGTAAGACGATATGTTGGTTTCGTAAATCAATTACTTTTATATTTCAGAGAAAAATGACAATGATTTTATGTACCCTTTTCAATAGAGAATGTTATAACATTATCAAGATTTTTTTGGACATACATGTGAGCTTTGCGTATAACATAGGTTGCTACAGCCATCACGTCAGAAGCTCTAGCTCTCAATAAGTGCTTCAGTATTTTACGTGCTAGCGAAATTTTATTTGTAGATGGCCAAAAGTTGTATGAGGAAATATATTTCACTTCAATATCACTCCGTTCATAGTAGAATTAATTGATACGCATTCATTTGGGAGAATAATTCTTATGATTATTACAAAGTAAAGTTCAACAACTTGCACTTTAAACGTATATACGCACAATTAGATGCAAATGTCATACAAAGCGACGACATTAGGTTATATTGATCGTCTCTCTGTACAAGTTAAATATTTATTAATGAGTGCCAATTGTGATAATTTGCCGATCGAACGCTTTAATCTTTTTAATGCATTGGAATTGTATATTTACAGATGCTGCCAAATATTTTGGCATTGCACTATATTTAACATTCATATCACATATTTAGAGACTGTCGGGTCCGATTTATTCACAATCTGTTTTTTATTTGTTGGAAATGAGAAAACATAACTGAGGCTTAGTCCGAACAATTTCAAATTATTTCGGATTTGTATTTATATAAGCAGCAGGTATTATAAAATATGCAACGATTGAATGGCCAAGAACACGTCACATAGTTTATGTTTCTGATACAAATTATGTTATATGTATAATGATACTTCATTCGTTGATATCGTATTAAAAATGTTATATCTATAGTGTTTGTATCATTATTTCGTTTATTTGTCCGTTTTCATCATGTTCATGCGTCAGCATGAAATAACTAGCCTATATTTATTTCCAATCATTTGCCGCTTTTTGTCACCAAAGCCTATACATAATATGCTCACAACTCGTACACATGTACGTGTATTACCTTTCATCTGGTGATCGCCGCCTCTGGCAGAAAGAATAATCACAAATGTTTTATTTTGGTTAAAATTAATAATATTATACTGGTATATCAGAATAATTATATGATAATGTTTTTTAGATTGATAACAAATTCATTTAAATATATTTAAAAAGGCACTGTCAAATTTTTAATTATTTTAGCCCATTTTAATCATGAAAATAAGGTCAACCAGCAAACACAGCACATCGACCCCATGTTGGACCAATGTTGGCCCACCGTCTCCGACGACGGCCCAACATTGGCCCAACAATGGGTCGATGTTTCGTGTTTGCTGGGAATATGTCCATATCTGTCGGATGATGTTCATTGGCTATTCTGTCACGACACCTATAATCACATATATCCTTCTATCTATTATAATCTGTACAAACAGATCAGTAAACATACATATGCCTATTGAAAATACTGATACATGTATTTGTTTGCTGGCATCAAGATGAATGATTTTGAGCATAATAACTGACATAGGGTCTACGCCTACGATCTACCAACGTTTCCAGCCGATTGCTGTCCTCTCCATAGCTGTCATGGTCAACGCCTGTGACAAATATGTAAGCAAATAGAATGCAGGCTCAGACATATGCATATTTATGAGGCTGTCGTGTGTAACACTTTCAATACTAAAGCTCTATAGTTATGCCTATTACTATAATATAATGTTACCAATTTCCACTGTCACGTACAATTTATGGTGGTTGTAAATGTATGGTAATTTATGATAAATAAATCGCAAGGTATCATAATTAATTTTATTAAAATTAAGTGTGTTTTGCCAGTTATCCGTTTTTCCATATGGTAGACGTTACTTTATACATCTATTCGTGAAGGAAGACTTAACCCGCTTTAAATATCTAAAATATAATAATCTTAGAATATAATCCTTTAATTCTATAGCTTGATGTTTTTAGCTATCTAAATGTATATCTATGTAGGACTATTATATATAGGGTTTACATGGTAATTTTTAAAACTTTGTAACAACCCTTCACGATGCATCCAAGCATCATTTTGCATCTCTAAAGAACGATTGAACTTCCTAGGGATCTTAGAACGAAAACTTTCAAGCAACTGTTTCAATAAAATTTTCTTTTTTATTTGCCACCCACTTCAAGTTATCTTCATCAACTACAAGTCGAGAATTGTAATTATACATTCAGGCTTGAAAGCGTTAACCCCCATTTTTTCATTGGCACATCAAAAACCTCTTTTTAACATGTTACAAATTAAACGTAATGCCAAACAAAAAGATTTCAAAATCGTTGACCTCAATTTAGTCAAATCTGAAAAATTTACAATTACTTGAAGTTGTTCATTGCGTCAGAATTTTAATTGGATGAAAATTCCAATTAAATAATTTTTTGGTTAAAGGGTTGAGTCGTACAGTTATGTAATCTAAATTTTCTTCCACTTGAGGTTGTGTCTCTCTGCCGCGACCCACAACTTCAGGTGGGTGAAAATTGATCGTATTTGTTTAATTGGACACCAAACATTTGCAAATCATTTATGTCATGGTAAATGTGCATAGAAGATAAGACCAAGTCAGTAATCATGGTAATACTCAAACTATTATTGTATTCATCATATTACAATTGGCTTTTGGGGAGTTCTCCAGTATCAAGGAGGATGTAATTCTCTGAGTCATAAGGGAGCATTAGTGTTATGTCTCATGAGTGAGGCTACCCTGCCCCGTAATATGATGCTGCTGAGGTTGCTTGAGAGCACGATTGGGGGCCAATATGGCAATCGACTGCCCACTTATTTTGCTGAAGAAGCTCCCTATATAACTTGAATATTTTAGTATAACATAAGAAGAAAAGATGGATGAGGGAGGAGGAGGGTTAAAAAGTATAAAAATATCTGCACCCTAAGCAGCTCAGGGCTGGCAAACAAAGGACAGATTTGGAAATCCAGCTAAGACTACATCAATGGATTCAGGAGCTCTCTGACTGGTCATATAAGAGAGTACTCTTATGCAGCTAATCATAAAACAGCTGCTCTATGATTGGGCAACTAAACTTACTATGTGATTGGATAATATTGGATCCCTGTTTTGCACAGGAAAACAGCCGAGACTATTGTGGAAAGTTTTAGTCAACAGCTTATAGAGTTAAATGATAAAACAGCAGCCTAATCATATACAGTCAGTGAACAAAAACCTGTTGCATTTTGTCTGCACTGACTGCAATGAGAAGCTAAGGGAATGACACTGGAAATACAGCCACAAAAACATAAAAACCGACTATATGAATCTTAATCCCAATAGGTAACATTTCTTTTCCACTAACAGTGATTTGATTGGTCGACTGATAAAACAGATAAAAAGCGACTATAGTCGTCAAAGGGTTAAATTTAGGAAATAGCTTTCGTGGAATAAAATTTGAGTGAGCAATTTGAAATTTGATTTAGCAAGAATTGCAAATATTTGGTCTCAAATTAGGCATAAATTATGTAAGTTGGCGATCCAGAGTATAATTAAAAAATGGTGAAGAGTTAGACGGTTTAACTATATCATTTGTGTGATTAAAACCGGTCAAAAGAACACAGAAAATCCAGTGCCTGTGATAATCAATTCTTCATATATGCCTTTAAATAACAGCGAATCCATCAGTTTTGGGGGAGTTTTAGTGGGACCTTAAGTACAATTAGACAGCTTTTCAGATTTATATTATCAGCATGGTCATAAATTGTCTAAACGACGCTTCACCGTTAGATTTGCCAAAAATGATGGCAATTTCAACAATAAAATGTCAGATGTAATGCTGATCACTGCCGATCTACATACACTTAGTGTCCTAGAAAACGTTCACGTTTAAAATAGTGATATTTAAAACTTTAATTCACGCTCAGAATATTAGTTTATATGTGTTATGTTTGTGTTGTGCCACTGGTGTTTAGTCGCACTTGGAAGTTGTTGCCTTTATTACGGATCAACGCTCACAAATAGATTCTACTGTCTATATGTAAAGACAGACAGGGGCATTGTAATATACTCAAGTAGATTTATCCTCTTTTTTTATCGCGTGTTCTAAGCAGTGTCGTATGGTGATATTGAATACTTAGCACTGACATATTACACCTGTCCGTTATGTATATCAAAGCTGAATACAAATATCTTGGAGAAAAACAAACAAGCATTATAAGTGTTATATGCTAGCTTAGTGTACACAGACAAGGTAAACTTGATCATAGTGTTGAAAGTTTTCTTTTGGTTCTAATGCAAATATTATCAAAAAATGCAGAGAAGCCACGGACACGCAGCGTACGACTTCCTGATGTTGGAGATTATTACGGTACTTATATCTATGCTATTTTACCCTCAAACAAACAATATTGTAGTGAATAGAAAATATAAATAATACGCAACGGAGATAATCCTGGTTTTAAGATATCTGTTATGTTTGCTTCTTGGAAAATATAATACTTATGTGAAGACACGGAACTGCTAAATGGGGCGGCTTTGACTTTCTTTTAATTCTTTATTTGAGTGTTTTCTTTTTTATTGAATCTAGAAACAAGAGCACACTCGACAATAGCCCGCCGCCATTATTGAACTTGAAGTCATTATTGTGGCCAAACTTGCTCAAGAACTTTTTATAAACACATACATACATTAGTAACATGCATAACAGATTTGAAGATGATACATGAAAAACTTTTCAAGTTATCGCGCCCACAAGGTCAAATTATTGACGTAAAATGCGAAAAATAGCAATAAATCGGCCATTTTAATTTTTTTCCAGCCAATATTGAACTTGTCCATGAACTACTTATTAGTAACATACATAATAAATTTGAAGAGGATACGTGAAAAACTTTTCAAGTTATCGCGCCCACAAGTCAAATTATTGACGTAAAATGCGAAAAATCGCAATAAATCGGCCATTTTGAATTTTTTTTATGCCATTATTGAACTTGTCCAAGAACTACTTATTAGTAACATGCATAACAAATTTGAAGAGGATACGGGAAAAACTTTTCAAGTTTTCGTGCCCACAAGGTCAAATTATTGATGTAAAATGCGAAAAATCGCAATAAATCAGCCATTTTAATTTTTTTTTAGGGCATTATTAAACTTATCCAAGAACTACTTATTAGTAACATGCATAACAAATTTGAAGATGATACGTGAGAAACTTTTCAAGTTATCGCGCCCACAAGGTCAAATTATTGACGTAAAAGGCGAAAAATCGCAATAAGTCGGCCATTTTTAATTTTTTTTCGGCCATTATTGAACTTGTCCAAGAACTACTTATTAGTAACATGCATAACAAATTTGAAGAGGATACGTGAGAAACTTTTCAAGTTATCGCGCCCACAAGGTCAAATTATTGACGTAAAAGGCGAAAAATCGCAATAAGTCTTGAATTTTTTCGGCCATTATTGAACTTGTCCGAGAACTGGTCATTAGTGACATGCATAACAAATTTTGTCATCAAAGTGATAAAAAATGTCGATTCTATTATAGCTTTTAGTGCAAAACACAAGAACGCGACGTCGCGTTGATTTATCAAACATTTGATCATTGCCAAAACATATCGCGATGGGCAACGCGATAAATTTCAAAACTGTTACATTTTTGACGCGCGTCGCGCCGGTTGTCGCGTCAGTTATACCAGAATCTGACCTTGTGACAGAGGAAAACGCCTCACATTTCGCGTCTGTCGTGGTGTGTTTTGTTTTTTAGCGCCAAATTATCAGATTCATTTTTTTACACGTCTAAGTTATGGATCGTGTGAAAATTATTTTCATTTAATCGGTTGAAAATTATAAATCGTCCTTACTACCAAAGACACATTCCCAACCTGAAAAAATGTTATTTAGAGTTCTGATATTATAGTCGTAATTTGCACTTAAAGAGCTAGATGTTATAAGCGAGGACAAGTTTAGTTACAGAGTTTAATCTAACAAGAGACCTGAAGTCATATCATCCCCCGCCATAGATTAGGTTAGAGTTTTTGCGGTCACAAATATTCAAAAAGTCGACTTGTGGTGGCCATTTTAAATTTCAGTAAAATCACCTGCACATTTCCAGATGGTGGGTTTTGTGATTGTAAAATTTGACTTATTTCTGATTTCAATTTATGAGTTTTTGCGCCCACAAAAATTATGAAGTTCATCCATGGCGGCAATTTTAAAATTAGTTAAACCTTAAGAAAATCACCTGCACATCCCCATCTCGTGGAGAATAAGATATTAAAATTTGAATAATTTCTGATTTTGAGTTTTTGATCCGTGGAGGCCTTTTTGAATTTCAGTAAAACCTTGAAAAAGTTACCTGCACATCTCCATATCGCGGAAATTTGAATTATTGATTTGAAATTTGAATAATTTAACCCTAACCCTGAACATGTCCATACACTAGAATTCCGTACGTTTTTTATTTTTCGTGTTGCGTATTTACCAGATCGGGAAATAAGGACGGAATTTCCGTATTACTCATTTCGGAAATGCATGTCCAAAATATTAAGAAATACGGGAATAACTGATAAATGGGGCTTTCGGCACACTTGCTACGTTGCCACAGGAACCCAAAATTTAAAAGACTTCCGCAATTCTAGTCTATGGACATGTTCACATCATATGGTCATATTAAGAAGCCAAAATAAAAATACATATTTTTTATGATTTAAGCCTGATTGTGCCGTTTTAGGTTTTAGAGTTTTTGCACCCACAAACAAATTTGGAGTTGACGGTTAATTTGTATTTTGCTAACATCTTTAGAAAATCACTTGCACATCCCCATTTGCTATGAATGTGATTTTAAAATTTAAAAAAATATTGACTGCTAGTTTTTGCGCCCACAGAACAAACGTGAGGACTGACGCCTGACGGAATTCTGGCGCGACCAAACCCCTTCCCCTATCGCATACGGGCTGGGGATAAAAAAACAATACATTGACCCAGTGTTCGATTGATGCTGGGCCGACGTCGCGGACATTGGTCCAACGTCTCGTGTTTGCGGTGTCTAACACCCAGTGCCTTATATCTCAATATACAACTAGACATGAATTGTGACTCTTCAAGTAACAATAATATTTGGGCTAGGTTTTATGAGTTTTTGTGGCGACCATTTTGAATTTTGTTGGGTTATTTTTATTATGACAGGTTGATTGGAATTTCGCCTCACATTTCGCGTCTGTCGTGGTGTGTTTTGTTTTTTAGCGCCAAATTATCAGATTCATTTTTTTACACGTCTAAGTTATGGATCGTGTGAAAATTATTTTCATTTAATCGGTTGAAAATTATAAATCGTCCTTACTACCAAAGACACATTCCCAACCTGAAAAAATGTTATTTAGAGTTCTGATATTATAGTCGTAATTTGCACTTAAAGAGTTAGATGTTATAAGCGAGGACAAGTTTAGTTACAGAGTTTAATCTAACAAGAGGCCTGAAGTCATATCATCCCCCGCCATAGATTAGGTTAGAGTTTTTGCGGTCACAAATATTCAGAAAGTCGACTTGTGGTGGCCATTTTAAATTTCAGTAAAATCACCTGCACATTTCCAGATGGTGGGTTTTGTGATTGTAAAATTTGACTTATTTCTGATTTCAATTTATGAGTTTTTGCGCCCACAAAAATTATGAAGTTCATCCATGGCGGCAATTTTAAAATTAGTTAAACCTTAAGAAAATCACCTGCACATCCCCATCTTGTGGAGAATAAGATATTAAAATTTGAATAATTTCTGATTTTGAGTTTTTGATCCGTGGAGGCCTTTTTGATTTCAGTAAAACCTTGAAAAAGTTACCTGCACATCTCCATATCGCGGAAATTTGAATTATTGATTTGAAATTTGAATAATTTAACCCTAACCCTGAACATGTCCATACACTAGAATTCCGTACGTTTTTTATTTTTCGTGTTGCGTATTTACCAGATCGGGAAATAAGGACGGAATTTCCGTATTACTTATTTCGGAAATGCATGTCCAAAATATTAAGAAATACGGGAATAACTGATAAATGGGGCTTTCGGCACACTTGCTACGTTGCCACAGGAACCCAAAATTTAAAAGACTTCCGCAATTCTAGTCTATGGACATGTTCACATCATATGGTCATATTAAGAAGCCAAAATAAAAATACATATTTTTTATGATTTAAGCCTGATTGTGCCGTTTTAGGTTTTAGAGTTTTTGCACCCACAAACAAATTTGGAGTTGACGGTTAATTTGTATTTTGCTAACATCTTTAGAAAATCACTTGCACATCCCCATTTGCTATGAATGTGATTTTAAAATTAAAAAAAATATTGACTGCTAGTTTTTGCGCCCACAGAACAAACGTGAGGACTGACGCCTGACGGAATTCTGGCGCGACCAAACCCCTTCCCCTATCGCATACGGGCTGGGGATAAAAAAACAATACATTGACCCAGTGTTCGATTGATGCTGGGCCGACGTCGCGGACATTGGTCCAACGTCTCGTGTTTGCGGTGTCTAACACCCAGTGCCTTATATCTCAATATACAACTAGACATGAATTGTGACTTTTCAAGTAACAATAATATTTGGGCTAGGTTTTATGAGTTTTTGTGGCGACCATTTTGAATTTTGTTGGGTTATTTTTATTATGACAGGTTGATTGGAATTTCGCGTTTTTTGGCAGCCATTATAAACTGGACTTGAAATTTCAGAAGTCCCCACTGAGTTTTGCACTTTTAAGTAAATATATATTTGTTTGTCAACTGGAATCGCATTCAGAGTGCCCACTGCCCGGTACACACATGGACTTCTCTATTTTGACTTAATGTTGTATCACTATTCCCGACGCTAGCCCAACATTAAAACAACATTGACTCAACGTTTTGTGTTTGAATAGAATTGCAACTGTTATTTTAAGGTTTCAACTGTTCATACCTAATACACAATATCGGTTTAATACTGGGCCACCGTCTGGGACGCTGGCCCGGAATTGAAACATTGGATAAATGTATTTTTATTATAAAAATCTAGAGACTAAGAGCTGGAGTAGGTCTGGACATAGGGGCACCCTAATCACCCTCCTGGCAATGAATGCAGAAACTGCCTTTTGCCATTCAAGAGTATAGAGATCTAGAAAATCCTGGATTAATCCGGAAGAACACGATGGATGTCTTAGAAAAGTCATAGCATCCCTCCTGACTACGCTGGGAATGTTGTGTCAAATTTTCAACTTGATTAGATAAAAACTTAGGGAGAAATAGCGTCTTACAAAAACGTGCCAATAATAATAAGTTTAAACTTCCGTTGAAAACTCAATATATTTGGGCCATCTATGTCCTGCCATGATATCATTATAATATGGACTAAGAATCGAGTCATTTGACGTGTAGACCTTGTCCTATATACGTACGTGTACATTGTGTTCAATAATACATAGGCCTAGTAAAACTTTTACTTTTAGCGGTTTTGTTGGTATTATCTAGATATGAAGATCAGATCTCGAGTATCCTGATATGTTAAGCATAAGTAAATGTTGGTCTACTGTTGGGGCGGACAGTGTCCCAGACACTGGACATATATGAAATCAGCAATCTCATGATTGGGTCAACGTCTGACTACATGGTGACTACGGTATTAGGGGACATGCCCAGGTCTAAAATCAGCAAAAAATCGGTGATTTTATTTTAGCCTAATAATATGACCATATGATATAAACATAGACTAGAACAGCAAAAGTTTTTTTTATTTTTGTGCTGCGCATTCACCAGTTAGGCTAGATAGAGAGACGAAATTCCTGATTTCTAATTATTGACAACCATGTCAAAAATAAGAAATACGAGAATTTCGTCTCTATTTCTAGCCTAACTGGTAAGTGAGCAGCACAAAAAAAAACCTTGCAGTTCTAGTGTATGCACATAATGCTGCTCTCACACATCTAGCAAATATGCTAGCGAATATATAGCGAATATGAATCTTTGAAATTCGCAGTGAATTCGTTTAAAAATTGTGAATAGATAGCGAATATTTTCACCTCGGACTTCCCTCGACCTTTTCTTACGAGTAGCCTACATTGTGAATGCACTGAGAATGCTTGTCAACGCTTGCCAATGCCTTACGATTTGCTAACAATCGGGGGGAATGGTGCAAATGGGCCGTATAATATCAAATAAATGCTGCGACTGCCTTGCGAATGTTATTAATGTTTGCGAATGCTTACAAATAGGCTTTCAAACGTTACAAACGTGCTTATGAATGATGCGAATGTCTTACCAACGTTGCGATTGCCATGCCATTTTCTTACGAACTATGCGAATATTTGATGACGAGGCTGCGATTGGTATAAATACGGAGTGAATATGACGCTGGGCTTATTGTTTTCTTGAATTTAAATAGATGAACAACACTGGTAAGACATTCGCAAGGAATGGAGCGGCGAACGTTACAAACGCCTTGCAAATGCTTTACTAACGTTGCAAATGCTTCCGAATGCCTTACCGACGTTACCGATGTTTTACGAATGCTTACAAAAATTGACGGCGAATGACAGAATTCGCTGAAATTTAGGACACACTCCCTAAATTGGTCGATATTCGTAAGCAGATGGATAATGACTCGCGAACATTCCGAATTCGTTACCAACGCATACATATAGGCTACGCGGCGTAGCGACTTTTGAGAGAATGTCAAATATTTTTACATTCGTAAGCATATTCGCAATACATGTGTGAGAGCAGCATAACTTAACTGCATTTACCAGTCATTCATAGTTTAATATCCGAGTATAACAGTAATAGAAAAAATAAATTCTAACAGTTACACTTTATAGAGGCATACGGATTAATATAAATTGGAGTTATACACCCGTCGCCCTACAAGATCTACATTAAGATCGAATGTACCACAAACATGAAATGTTTTCGTGTTTGAGCGTAGAATGATATACAAGTTTATTTTCAGTGATTTCCGGCTGAACAGAACAAGATAAAAACAACATTAAAACAATGCGATTCATATCTGTCAAACTTTTCAAATGGTTTAGATACGTTGACATTCGCCCACAGAATACAATAGGCCTAACTGTTATAAAAGAGGTAGATTGTATGAAGTATTCTCACAAATCATGACCTTGGTATTAAATGATCGTTTCTTTAAAAAGTGACAGATATGATCTTTAAATACCAAGGTAACCAAATAATTGCTGTAATTGTCAAGAATTACCCATAGAGTCACTCACCCTCTTAACCACACATTTATAGACAGGGATATATCCTAACCAATCTAATAAACATGTCTGTCAAACTTTTCTCAACGGTTTCTATTGTATTTTTCCCCGTAGATTTCAAATCTGCCAGATACCATTCGAGATTTTGCATATTTAATTAGCTAATTTGCATATTTCCAAAATGGCCGCCGAAAAAAAAATCGGCTATCAATACATGCAGTTCCGGCAATCCTAGAAATGTTTTTTTGGCCCTAAGTTCGGCTTTTGAGAACCCATAATGCAATTTTGACAACAATATTAATTTTGGGGTCATTGGAAGGTCATAGGTCACGTGACCATTGAAATACAATATCCAACATTCACGTTTTAGCAAAAAGTCCACAACTTGACCTTTTTTAGATAAAATGATTATTTGAATGCCTGATAATATATATTTAATTTCAGAAAGTTACATCTTATACACAACACTATATTTATTAATACAAGATGGCCGCCATAATTTAAAATGGCCGCCAGCCGAATCCAAAATCAAGATATCTTAGTTTCTGGATATCATATCTAAGTGATCTTAGTGGCTTGATTAAGGTTTTTGGACCAAGGAATACAATGCCAAACATCATTATATTGTCAAATGATTTCTTAGAGGTTTTTGAAGTGTTTTTGATCTCTATAGTTTGATATTTTGGCAAAATTGTGTGATCCATCTACGCCACCATAGTTATATTTGAATGACTTCCTCCCAGAATGAGTTTATCATCCGCACACTGTTCTGAATTCACATACTAACATGATATAAAGTTAAACCATATAAATTACATGTGTATGACAGCGACAAAATTGGTAAATAAACATCATTTACATTATAATACGGCACTGTTATGTTGTAGAGTATGTAAAACTACTACCCAGGGGGTTACCATCATATTTTCTGGAAAACTGACAGTCTGACACGGCGTGTTGTAAAAGGTTGGGCACCTGAAATGATATCTACATATATTTAGGATGACGACCTAGGTGCACAACCTTGCAAATCGACCACTGGAAATTGACAGGAGGGCAATAATGGCGGCCATTACCGAGAAACCTTAATTTGTCAATATCTCGGTCAATATTTAAGATAATTTGCTTTTAAAGTTGTCTAAACCTATCTTTTTAGGGTCAAGCCAGCCCTGAAGTGATTTTATGTCTTCTTAACAAGATAGTACACAAAGCCATGCATTTTATAGTGTGAAATTAATGTTTTGCGCTAGATATTATTAATCTCGTTTGATAAAAAAACATTTGATGTGATAACAATGGTAAGTTTATTAAATATGAGCTAACATAAGTATTAATCCTTGTTGTGTTACATCACTTGTTACAATAATCACTTCAAAACATAATTAGCCTAATGTTACATGAAAAAAAATTAAGGAACTAATGAAGGAACTAGTGTTTGCAGGAAGCAACATGCACACAACTACATTGTATATCGATTATAAGATTATTGAAAGTGAGTGTGCTTAAAAAGTATATGATGCAGTTATGTTATTTAATTATAAGGATTATATGTTGTGTTGTGCAAAGCTGCATTTGCTTGGGGATCACCGACAGTCACATCATAATTAGCAGGGATTTCCCTTTTCTCACACTAGCAGTTCTTGTTGCAGCCCTTCTTGCAGGGATAAAATTTTGTGAATCATATGTGGTGGCGACGGTGGGTTTGTACATGTAGACTGAATAGGAATCAGCTTGCCATTTTCTACAACCCATCCATAGTCCTAAGGCTTGAGGATGGCTTAGCTGCATGCTTTATATGCTGTTGGAAAGCATTTTCATTGGGTGGCAACAACTTCAGCAGTGTTGACCTTTTAATATTATTTAAGAACGTTTTGTCTCTGAACGTATCTATATCACAGCCTTCTCTTGTTGAAATATGAGTTCACAAAAAGCTGCTGTGACTGGTCACACACATATATCGTGATTTTAATGGGAGCACCATCATCAACAAAGTCTTCCAGTGTAGTTATATCATTCAGCCAACTTCAACATGCCAGTAGAGAATAAATAGCCGATGGTTATCTCGTCCGTTGATAATGTGAATAAATGACAGTGCCCTAAAGTTTGCATGACCCATTGCAGCGGCAAAACTCGTGAATGGATAGCCGTCTTGAGATGAACGACCAATCACCAAATATACAAGGCAATGTATGTGAATTAGTACACTCTGTTTTATCAACCACCTAAGTGAAATTTAGTTGAACAAATGGAAGGATCACTTTGTTCCTCCTGGTACCATGTTTGACATAGAAAAGCAAGAAAGCGAGTCTTGTTGGAAAAACTCTTGAAAACCACTCGGATCGCTCCCTGTTAGCTATTTTGCTATGTTCAACAGAGCTTCTGGTCTTGATGTGAAAGAAATGGTGTCCAAAGCTGCCATTACTTTGAAGATCATAATTATAGGAAGCTCTTGTCACCCGTGAATGACTAGACTCAGAACCAGAAACCAAAATATTATATAAGCGAAATTGATTCGTCTGACAAGAGTAATGACATCTCTACTCTTCGGCAAATAACACACAAAAAGTAAGTGGTGGAGACATTAACATTAATAACTTTATTGGTGATCATGAATGTAGCAATATGTCTCCATCATTGTTCGCAGAAAACGGAAATAGCATGATAGCTGATGATGCCATGGTGCTCACATTAAAATAACGGTAGATGTGTATGACCAGGCAAAGTGAACACATAATCCAACTTCGAAGGCTGTGATATAGCTATGTATACTCCGATTCATCAAGTTTTATAATAACAAATCACTGCTGAAATTACTGCCACCCTCTTGCTTGAAAACATCATTTAAAGCGGGCAGCATTGGCAACAGCACTTGACAAGTCAGCTTACATCGCCAAGCTTACCTGCAAGCCTGAGGACTATGGACGGGTTGTATAAAATGATAAACTGATCCCAGATAAATATACAAACCCACCAAGGCCACCATATATGACACACACAATGACACGTGGCTGCAAGAAGGGTTGCAAAAAAACTGCTCGAGTAAGAGAAGAAAAAATCCCCTGCTATGTAGAAGACTGTCAGAGATTTCTAAGCAAAGGTTTGAGACCTTGATGACGTGAGCGTGGGGTGATTGGGCATGGTGGGTTACTGTCCGATGTTCTGGGCATGTCTAGGGGGTTTACCCTCAGACATGCCCAGACGATCAAAGACTTAGGTTTGGATATGCAACTTAATGCTGAAACACGAGGCCTTTAGCACAGCTCCGCTATCCTCTGGTCGGATAGTCCTCAAGAGTCACAATAGTTGAGGGTAACTCCATTCATCCCACATGAGAGACCTAATGTCAAACACTATTGCCTGTAGTTTAGGCTCTAGCATGACTAACATCAGTGCCTGTACTGATGCTGCAGCTGCATTGGCACCACTATTGAGTGGAGGAAAAGGCTACCCCGCTGGCAATCCACCACAATATTATAGCCAGCCACGTGTAGGCTGCAGCTTCCCCAACATGCAACAGACGGGACAGATCCCAAATGACCCTCCCCAGGTGGGTGCGAAAAGTACTACTACTAGCAATCATCCCAGTACCCCTTGGACTGACTATGTTATGAAGTGATTATAATACCAAATGCTATATTTGCTATAGGGCTAATACTTATTCTATTATCAAGTTTTTGCTTAATAAACATTATCATTGTTATGACATCGAACGCTCATGATGTTTTCTTATCAAAAGTGATTATTAATATACAGTGTGAAACATTATTTCCACAACATAAAAAACAGAGTTGTGTGTATATAGGCCTACTGGCATACATATTTACAAGACATCACATCACATCAGAACTGGTTTTATATTGATCTTTGACCCTGAAAATATTGGTCTAGACAACTTTAAAAGCAAATTATCTTAAATATTGACCGAGATATTGACAAATTCAAGTTTTTCGGTAATGGCCGCCATTATTGGCTTCGCCAATTCCCAAAAGTTGATTTGCAAGGTTGTGCACCGAGGTTGTGATCATAAATATATGTAGATATCATTTCAGGTGCCCAAACTTTTACAACACGCCGTGTCAGTTTTCCAGAAAATATGATGTTTACCCCTTGGGTAGTAGTTCTGGGTAGTAGTTCTACATACGCTACAAAATAACAGTGCCATATTATAATGTAAATGTCTATTTATCCCTTTTATCGCTGTAATATACATATGATGTATATGGTTTTACTTTAGATCATGTTAGCATGTGAATTCAGAACAGTGTGCGGATGATAACCTCATTCTGGGAGGAAGTTATTCAAATTTAACTATGATATAACACAATTTTGCCAAAATATCAAACTATAGAGATCAAAAAGACATCAAAAATTATTTGAAAGTATAATGATGTCTGACATTGTATTCCTTGATCCACAAAACCCCATATTTAGACACTAAGATGGCTTAAATATGATATCTAGAAGCTCAGATATCTTGATTTTAGGTTCGGTTGGCGGCCATTTTGAATTATGGCGGCCATCTTGTATTATTAAATATAGTCTTGTGTATGAGATGTAACTCTCTGAAATTAAATATATAATATCAGATATTCTAATCATCATTATATCCCCAAAAAGTCCATTTGTGCACTTTTTGCTAAAACGTAAAGGTCACATTTATATGATTGCCGTGACTGTATTCATAGCCGATTATTATTTTTTTTGTAGCTATTTTGCAATATGCAAATTAGCTAATTAAATATGCAAAATCTCGAATGGTATCTGGCAGATTTGAAATCTACGGGAAAAAACACAATAGAAACCGTTGAGAAAAGTTTGACAGACATGTTTATTAGATTGGTTAGGATATATCCCTGTCTTTTAGGACCCAGTACGTGATACTGAACCAATAAACATAGAGACAAAAATAAGGCTATTACCTATTCACCTGCCTGAACTCACCAACAGACTACGTTGTTTTATTTATATGTGTTTTATTTATATATAGTGTTTTTACTCGGAATATCTTATTTGTATTATGATTTCAAGTAGGCTATGACAATAAAATTTAAACAATTTATTAAGTGGCCGCTAAAATAGCTTATAGTGTGAGCAATATATAACCTGTTAACTATTAGGCCTATTTCGGATAGAGGCTATCATGAAGGCATTACAAATCAAGTATTAACCTATTAGGAAACTCTTGAGACTATTTTGTGAAGAAAACGCCACCAGCAATTTATAACTGCTTACTTGAAAAGTAAGACTGCTGTTTGCCTATGTGCGGCAGTATTTCCCCAGAAAACACGACAACTTGACCCAATACCGGGTTAATGTTGGTCCAGCGTTGCAGACGCTGGCCCAACATTGACCCAGCATTGGGTCAAGGTGTCGCGTTTGCTGGGATACCAATTAAACTATTAAGAGTCGACCACGACTGACAAAAAATTAATCGGGCTTTAGGCCACCTTTGTGCACATATAGGCTAAACTGGGACCTCCTGAGGATGGTGGGATGATTGAGAAGACACTGTCCTCCAGACACAGGATTCGAAATTCGAGCCCTGGCGGTCTGAGGCCGAGCACGCTACCTCTCGGTCACGGAGGCTCCCCCGACCACGACTGACATCGATACGCTTTCTTTGGACGTGTTTCTTGACACACAATACACTTTTTGTGTGCACATGTATACATAATGATGAATGACGTCACGGTGTATAACGGCCACGTCTGAGTGCCCGCGTGGGCGTGCCCCAAATTATACCGTACTCAATGATACGGCGTTTTCATGGTCGATGTTATGTTAACCTTTTCACCGCTGATCACGACCATAGTCGTTTTTTGTATTCATGGTAACAGGGCGGTTTTATCCACCTCCCCTTTTTCCTGCATAATATTTTTAATAAACAGTCATATTTAAAAGTTGTACAATGTAGGAGTTACACAAGTGTGATAGTTCATCACTCATATTCTGTGCATCATGCGCATGCTTATTTTATATGTTTGTATGTTTTTACTCTCACAAATAATTGTTTGTTAACATACTGCTCATGATGCTTTCTGATTTTTATGTTTTTATGTCATTGTCAATAAATGACCTTTTCTGTCACACTTATTTTATATTCACATTATAAATTACGGTAAAAGCGAGCTGCAAGCGAGTTAGATTTATTGTATATAAGTAAAATTTTGTTGGTAATCATAAATACGTTTTATTTACCCGATTAAATTATTGTTCTTGGGAACGAAATGTGTGTTTAAACAACATCAGGACTTGTAAATATGTGGTCTCAAATTAAACAAATGTGGGTTGTCACCCACTTCAAGTGGGTGTAAAAATTTAAATCAGATAACTAAGCGGGTAAAGGGTTAACCCTTTAACCGCCGATCCCGATTATATTCGGGTTTTACATTTTATCATTAGCACATTACATATCAGCGTTTAAACATGGTAAATTTAAAAACGTGACATCAAACAGCTATATTTCAAAAACGTTTACCTCCATTTGGATCACTTTGTAAAATCCGAATAATTTTCACTCACTTGAAGTTGTGGATCGATTCAGCGAGACTCAACTTCAAGTGAGTGAAAATCCGAATTAAATAATTTTGCGGTTAAAGGGTTAAGTTCCTAATTTTTTTACATCCCATTTACAAAAAAGATATATAAATAGAAGGTAATTATAAGATCTATCTATATTTTTTTAAAGCGGGTCAGTCGTTTAGTATAGGCATACACATATTTTATTAACAATTGAAGCAAATACAAATGTAAACGAAGTCTGTCGTTTCGCTTCACTGAATCAAAATATACTTACTGACGGACCCACCCCTTGGAACGTTGACAATGATGCGCATGCTAGTGGGTTTACAGCCTGTCAGCAAATCGCACCTAGGCCTACTTTAACCCTTTCAAGCCTGAATTTACCATTGTCATCTTCATCCACTACAAGCCGCGAATTGCTGTCGCAATTCTCGGCTTGTAGTGGATGAAGATGACTTATAATAAATGAAAAATTAAACAAAATTGCCATGTATTGGTAAACCAGTATCATGGAAAGTTTCATTGTAAAACCCTTAGTTGTGGGAAAATTGAATCTATTCACAGGAATTTAAAATGATGCTTTAATGCATCGTGAGGGCTTAAAGGGTTAAGACGTGCACTGTTTTAAGATAACAGTAATTATCATCAATATGAAGCTGGGAACTGCGCTATATTATTAGCAATTTCAGCTTCAAGCGGGTAGAACGGCAGAACGGCAGAACTCCACCCACTTCTGGGCCACAGTATACAGGTATAATAATACCAGCTACCCGCACCTGTAATATAGGCTAATATCGCAAATCATACAAATCAATATAATCTTATGCTTCTAATAGAAGCTTTCTATTGAATGCGAAAATAGTAGCCTACCTTTATGAAAATCACAATACTAAAGGCCTTGTACCTCTTTCAAGTAGATGTGTCGTCATGATTCGCTGGGCACACGATGTGGGCCGCACACGCATGCGCAACATGGTCAACGTTTTAAAGAGTGGGGTCCGTCAGACGTAAATATTTTGAATTAGTGAAGCGACATGACTGACCTGCTTTAAAATAGGTTGGTCGTTATAATTCGCTGAGCACAGGTTTTGGGCCCACCCGTATGCGCAGCATGGTCAACGTACTAAGAAGCCAAGTTCGTAGGAACTAAATATTTTGAATCAGTGAAGAGAACCGACTGGCCTTCTTTAAGTGATATATCATTGAACACAGACCTGGTAGATGAACATCAGCTGACGTGAAAGTACCAATAATGGTATTTTTGATGCTTGACAACAAAGTAATTTAATGTTTATGTTCAACTGAATAATTTTCAATGGGCCTAATCAATGCAGCTTAGAGCTATATGTCTACAATTCTATGCAGTGATGCCAACAAAAAAATCGTTTGAAGGAATTATATTCATTTAGAATAATTAGAACAATAAAAAAAAATACCGTGCAAGCACTCAAATACCCCTCGGCTCATGCAGTGACCCTATATATGCCAGGTTTCACGACAATTAATTAAAAATAAGAACGATTATTAAAATTGATAAAACCAAAATGGCCGCCACAGCCTCGTTTTAAGTCTCACATGACAACAAACAATACTAATAGACTCGCAGAACCCGAAAAACTATATATATACCAGGTTTCGAGGGAATTCTAAAAAAAAGTTTTAAAAAAAATTAGTCGCCAGGTGGCGGCCATTTTGATTATCGGTGGAAAGGTCAAATTCTAATCAGGTCATCTCCATACTCATGGGTAACTTCACATAAAAAATCGGAGAGATCCAATAATTATTTTTTAAGTTATCGCGTTAACAAGGAATTATTAAATTAAAAAATCAAGATGGCCGCCATAGCCTCGTTTTCAGTCGCACACTAAAACGGACAATGCCAATAGACTCGCAGACCCCGAAGACCTATATATACCAGGTTTCGAGGAAAATCTGAAGAAAAAAGGAAAAAAAAAATTTTGATCGCCAGGTGGCGGCAATTTTGATTTTCGGTTGAAAGCTGAAAATCTAATCAGGTCATCTCCATACTCCATTTCACGGACTATGAACTTGATGAACCTGATGATATTATTTTGAAATTATGGATAACATACGCACAAACGGACAATTAAAAGTGATCACTCTTAATACAAGAGGATTACGAGACAGCCAAAAAAGAAAGACAGTACTGAACTAGTTAAAAAATAACAAAGCAGATGTTGTATTACTGCAAGAAACTTACTTCACACCGAAGTTAATTAAGAATATTCTGGATAGAGAATGGGGAGAACATCATTATCATTCTTACACAGACTCCTGTCACAGCAGAGGTGTGTCTATATTATTATCAAATAAAATGGACCATGTCAATATTAAAAGATGTAGCGAAGGTAGAAAACTGTTGTTAAACCTAAGTATAAACAATGTGTACTATACGATTGTGAGCTTATATGCGCCCAATAATATTGAGAACAGAATACAATTCTTAAAGCAGGCATCCCAATGGATAATTAAAAATTGTCAGCATGATAGTCATGTCATTGTAGCAGGAGATATGAACTGTGTATACGATATTAATGATAGATCCTCGGGTAAAATAGACAAAAGTAGTAAATATTTTCCACAGCTTCAATCAGATATAAAAATATGTGACCTGTGGCGAACGGTAAACCCACAAGGGAAGGCATACACCTACATACCTCCAGGCGATAGAAATGTAGGAAGTAGAATAGATTATATAATGTCAACCGACGCATTAAAGAAAATTTTATCTTCAGTTGATATAATAACTGCTCCTGTACCAGACCATAAGGCAGTAGTAGCAACATTCACTCTAACACCAGGAGAGGTAAAGGTTACTGGAAAATCAACAACTCTATATTAAATAGTAAAGCTTACATAGAATCTATTGAAAATATATTTCATAATACAATAAACGAATATCATATGTGCCCTAAACGAGATGTATGGGATCTATGTAAGATTCGGTTCAAAGAATATAGCATAAGACATTGTACAGAATTAAATCTAGAAAGGAAAAATGAAATATCTGAAATAAAACAAAAGATTGAAAACTTAGATAAAATACTAATACATGACAGGAATAACACAAACATAAAAAAGACACGGGATATTTTAAAAAGCAGATTTGACACGCTAACAATAAATAAAGCAGATGGAGCACAGATAAGATCAAGAGCAAAATGGGTAGAACAGGGTGAGAGGAGTACCTCTTATTTCTTGGGTCTGGAGAAATCAAGACAGGTAAACAATACTATTAATTGTCTATTATCAGATTCCAATGCGGTCTGTGACACAGATCAAGACATACTTAAACAATGTACCGATTTCTATGACTCCCTGTATACTAGCAGAAATCCATCAGATGAAGAAATAAATAAGTTCTATAGGAAGCTAGGCGAAATAAGTAGCTTAGATGATACAACTAAAATAAAGTGCGAGTGGCACATATCTGCTCTAGAAAGTGAGGAAGCGGTTAAAAAATTATCTTTAAACAAATCTCCAGACCTAGACGGCCTCTCAGCTGAATTTTATAAGAAGTTATGGCCAGTTGTAGGCGAATACGTCACGCAAGTTTTCAATGAAGGTTTTGAAAATGGATGTCTGTCTAATACACAGCGGGAATCGGTTTTAACCTTGTTATATAAAAAGGGAGACTCAAAACGATAAAAAAATTATAGACCGATTAGTATCACAAATATAGATTACAAAATATTAGCATTAGCTCTCGCCGATAGAATACAACAAGTACTTCCGGATATTGTAAGCGCAGATCAAACAGCGTACGTAAAAGGTAGAAATATTACTCAAAACATCCGAATTGTACAAGACGCTAAAGAATATACCAAGCAAAAAAAATGCAAAAAATATTATTATTTCCAGACTTTGAAAAAGCGTTTGACTCTGTAGAGCAGTATTTCATTTTTAAAACCATTGGAAAATTTAATTTCGGCCCAGATATAATCCGCTGGATAAAAACAATTTATACATCTTGTACCGCAAGGGTTAAAAACAACTGTCACATATCACCGCCAATCTCGATAGCCCGAAGGATTAAACAAGGGTGCCCAGTATCAGCCCTGCTTTTCATTCTTGTTGTAGAGACACTGGCCCTCACCATAAAAAAAAAGAAAGATTACAAGGACTAAAAATTAACGTTAAAACAGTAGAGTGTCATTTTAAAATAGCGCAGTATGCAGACGACTGCACAGTTTGTATTAGCTCATTTGATCAAATACCAATACTTTTCGAGAAAATCTCACAATTCTCCGATGTTGCTGGACTCAAACTAAATATAGATAAAACAGAAGGGATGGGAATAGGACCTTATAAAGATACAGAGGGCACTATCCATGGAGTCAATTTTAAGACAACCCCCGTTAAATTTTTAGGAATATATGTAGGAAATGATCCTGAAAAATGTAAAGAAAAAAACTGGGATGAAAAAATCAAAAAAATCAAAACAACTCTATTATTATGGAAACGGCGAGATTTAACTATTTTCGGAAAAATTACAATTATTAAATCATTCGTATTACCTATTATAACATTTACTTCACAAAGCACATGTATACCCCCAGATGCTGTTAAACACATAAATAGAATATTCTTTGATTTTATATGGGGCAAGCGAGATCGTATAAAACGTAATATTATGTATCAGGACATCCTACGGGGTGGAGTAAATATGATAGACATGGATGCTTTTTTTATTTCAATCAAAGCTGCATGGCTACCCAAAATTTTATATGAATGTGATACCTGGAGCTGTATTGCCCAGATGCATGTTTTATCTATTGCAGATACTCCTTCAATAACCAATTTCCACTTTGAGAAAGATAACTGTCTAGATAAAATAAATGCATTGCCTACTTTCTACAAAGACGTTAGACTTAGTTATGCGAAGGCAAATAAATACCCTAAGCCAGTTACCAAACAGCAGAGCCTTGAACTACCACTGTGGGGAAATAAACATATAAGTATTTACAATAAAACTACCAAAGGAACAACGACCTTATTATTTAATGAATAGGCTGTTAAAGGTATACATTATATTAGAGATTTAAAATTTATAGATGGAAAGTTAGACCAGGCCTTCATTGAAAATATCATTACAAATAAGAGAGATATATGGAGGCAGACGACATTGACGAAAAAAGCCCTTAAGCCCTTAATACCACTCATAGGAGACCATACGCCTCACATAACTAATATCAATGACATTAATGTTACTAAATTAACAGTAAAGAGCTTCTATAAGACATTAACAGAGCACAGTGATAGAAAAAAATATTCTCCTTTTCAGGTTTGGGAAAATAAAATAGGCCAATCATGCGATTGTAAGGCAGCATTGAAGCAAAAAATTTACAATGTAAAAGATTTCAAATTAAAGGAGTTCAATTTTAAGGTAATCCATAGGATTTTGTCATGTGAAATAAATTTGAAAAAATGGAAATTGCAAGACCATGATAAATGTATTGAATGTGTTAACCAACACTCTATCTTACATCTACTTTATGAATGCCCTAATTCGGGTATTTTATGGAGACTTGTAGAGGAATGCTTTGGCTACTCTTTATCACCTTATAAGATAATTTTCGGCGACAGTGAGGAAACATATATCAATTTTATAATATCTCTAATTTGTTATTTACTTTATAATATTGGTTACTAAGGAAAAATGAACATATCACCTTGTCTTTAAAATATTTCATAGTCAGTGAGCTAGAATACAGAAATCAAGTGTATAGAATACTTAATTGGGCAGAAATACAGGTAAATATAAACAAATTAAAACATTACATTATGCTCTTTATATAAGATTATAATAATGTATGAGCTATAGGAAAAAAAAACCCTATGTTCAAGCCCGTATTATAATATGTATAAATATTATTGAGTAACTCCTAGAAGGATTGTTTCAGAGATGGAATAACGTCTATGACGTCTTTCCGGCTTTCCACTGATATATTGGTTTCAGTGTGTTTATATTGAGAGTGCTTGGTATACTTCCGGGTCTAATCTTTCAGCATTGTTAGTACGTAAACGTAATTTTAAAGGATCATTTAAATCATCTAATCTAATTTCTTTAATTAACACAAGATAATGTAAATTATATCAAATTATTACAGCATCTAAACCCAATTACAGTTATTGCACTTATGCATTAATCCATTTTCGTGATTTTTACAAATGTAATTAAATCATCCCTTTTTCGCAAGGAGGAGTGATAAGTAAGATATCTGTCTGCAGCTATAACTATATATTCCAACACACATGCATGCCGTGATCAGGTGAAATACTTGATCTTGGCTCTCGAGACCAGAGAGGCATACACGACTGAACCCTATTATATTTGAAATATGTAATAACAATATTTTACAAGCATAATATTTAGCGTTACAATAATAAATAATATACTGGTGGCACGGCATCCACAGGACTCGAGCCCTTTGTTGGATCGGTGTTTGGCCAGCGCTGCAAACGCTGGCCCAGCACTGACCCCGCATCCTTATTTGGCGTGTTGTGTATGCTGGGCAAAACGCACGACCATGTCCTGATTTGGTGTCTGGATATCTTTCCGGCAGTGGCCAGACATTATACCAACAGCAGGCGCAGGGTGTTGAATAGGTGTTACTGTAGCGTTGGTTCAGCGTCGTCGATTGTGGACCAGCGCTGAACCAACAGCAGAATTATCTTCTTTCCCTAGCAGGCGCAGGGTGTTGAAGCGGTGTCGCTTCGGCGCTGGTTCGGTGTCGTCGATAGTGGACCGGCATTGCTTTCACCGTACGTCTTGTGTCTGGTGGGTCATGTATTGTCAACTGTGATATCATACCACATAGCTAGAAAACGGGACGCTGGCATGGTGTTACTTCGGTGCCGGGTCAGCGTTTATGGCCCAACATTGATCTAGTATTGTGACAGTGTCTCGCGTTCACTGAGTAATAGCTTTTTTCTGTGAACATGACTGTGTCAGTAACTTGCATTGGGCCGATGTCGATTCTTTGTTCCTTTACAATTAGTCGGCAACGGCTTCAATGAATGTGCTTTTAAATGAACAATTTATTTACTGATAATACATAATTTGTATTTGTATTGTACATTTTATTCAAAAAAAAAAAAAAAAAAATCTCCATACTCATGGGCAGCATCACATAAAAAATTGGAGATATCCAATAATTATTTTGTAAGTTATCGTGTTAACAAGGAATTTTGTAATTAAAAAATAAAGATGGCCGCCATAGCCTCGTTTTCGGTGGCACGCGAAAACGGATAATGCCAACAGACTCGCAGACCCAGGCTGAAAACCTATATAAACCAGGTTTCAAGGGAATTATCAACAAGAAAAAAATTAAATCGAAAAAAAAACAAGATGCCCAGGGGCCTTGAAACTTGTCAACAGCATTTGGCGGTTAAAGGGTTAATGAGTTTGCATATTCGAAGACTTTTCCCCTTCTTCATTACTTCCGAGACTAAGTAATTCAAGTAGTAATCAATTATCTGTTATTTTATCGCAATATCCAGTGTTTTACTATGGCAATGCTCTTTAACATGATTTTAACTCTGTATGTGATACCATGTAAATTGTCGTGTGATTTTAGCAAATTAACCATATTGTATATACATGTACATTATATTCTATCATTTTTATGACAAATAAGTCAGTAATGACTTTTCTTTATGTCAATAAATATCTATCTTTATCTCTGTAATTATCTGTTATAGAACTAGCTCGTATAATACAAATATAAACACATTAATTTGTACCAGTGTAGGCCTATATCTCGATCAGGTCGTGGTTAAAACGTTAACGAACTTGCATTCCCTTGACCTATTACCATATTGAAAATATATCTTCTATAATTGGCTCGCGATCGCCGTTGCATCCTGCGGGCTACCCCCCTCCATAGCCTATGGAGAAGGATGGAGTGGTCAGTGGCTCTGTGCCGGACCCCACCCCGCTAACACCTATGCCCCCCTGCGCCCACGCGCTCACGCCTGTACTGGTAGCCACTGGCCGTGCCGATCCGTAAGGAAAGTGCCTCGTGCCCTAAAGGTAGGCCTACATTTCGAGAGGGTCATGCACCATTCAATCTGCGGGGGGGGGGGGGGGTATTTTAAAATCAGACCCCGGACAGGCCCTTTATGAAATAAATAATATATTTCAAGACCTGGACTCGCTGGCCTAATCATTTTTCTCCACGCGTCACCGAGCCCTACGTGCTGAAATTTTGCGGGGATAAATAATCCAGCCCCCCCCTCCCCCCCCCCCGGTGATTGAATAGTGCCCCATTAACAGTTTTGTTGACAACAATTATATAATTGATTTAACTGCCTGCAGTGGGTCTCATATGCATGGAGACTTGAAGTTCTCGGAACGTGGGAACTTCTTGATATATATATTAGGCCTACTTGAAGTATAAATATTTGGTTACTAGCCTGTCTGACACTTCGTTTCCATTTTCGGGCGGTGACGACCTTGCCAGCTATTTGGTTACCATCTAATGGGATAAAAAATATGGTGTTGTGGGTAAAGGGGGGTTGTGGGTCGAGGGACTTGTTGGTCGAGGATTGTGGGTGATGGTTCGAGGGGATCGAGAGGGTTATGAATGTTAAACCCAATATCGGCCAGCTGTACGAGGAGTACAAGTGAACCTGAGTCGCCGAACCACATCGACGCTGCGCCCCCAGACGCCGAAAGGAACAATTTTATAGTTTTTTTTGTTGATAGTTTAAAGACTATATCTGCACGAGCCAACCGAACTCCGCATTTCATATCACCTACGGACTTTTTTATAGAGTGATAGACCCGCTCGCATCAGAGCGGCACCACCAGTATAAATCAGATAGAGCTCGCCGTCCACAAGCCGACTGTTCATGCAGACTACGACGCCTGGGGGTGTCCGCGACTGCGGAGCGGCGGAGAACCAAGACTCCGCCTCTCCGCGGTCGCGGTCGCGCCTTGCCCATAATGTTTTTTCCAAAATAATTTTTTTTTTAAAAATGTTGATGATTATAGTAGTCATATAACTGAAATATGTCATATATAAACACACTGACTCAAATCTAAACCCAAAAAGGGTTGTTTTGAAATACTATGTTTATTCAAGAATATTTGCTGACCCACTCATGCCTGCCATAATAAAGCATTTTGTTATAAACTGTGATACATTCCAGCTAATCACCGCGGCCCCATCCGCCGCCGGCGCGGCGGAGTGTGCGGATTGAATATGTCTTCAATCCAAGCACCCCGCGGCGTGGGCGGTGGTTGGGACTGCGGTGTGTTCAAGGCTTCCTCCGCCCGTCGCGGAATTCATTGTATTTCTGACGGATTCTGTTTTTTTCCGCACGACTCCGCACCTCCGCCTAACAGGCTCTGTATAAATATAAAGAATGGTTCTATATTAGTAAAAAATAACATCATGATATACTCCATAAATGGATAGGGTTTTTTGAACAATATTTTGATTCTATAAAATAATAACAAAATTTTAACACATGTATCACTTACCCGATGTGACGTCATACATTTTAACTTCAACTGTTCACTGTCTCTTTGATTCTGTCAAGTTGCCTAGCAACCCCTGTGATATCATAGTATCTTTAGGCACTATATAAACAAATGTTCCATGCTAACCTCATTACTATCCCTGATGAAGCTGAAATATGCGAAACATGTTGGAATAAAGACCTGAACTAAAAATACAAAATGTATTGTCTTTTTTGTTCATAATATCTACCAAGAGAACAGCACCTGGTGGACAACTGTCCCAGTCAACACAAAACATTTGTATAATACTTAAACAACGTCGGCCCAACGTCTTAGACGCTGGGGTAGTAGTATAACGTTTTACAAAGCCAAAAGGCAGAAACTACAAGTGATCACAAGTGAACAGTTAATGCCTATTATCTTTCCCAGGCACCATCGCCGCCCTTCGCTTTGTGTTACAGCTCCAATTAGACTGTTATGACGACGATCTCAGCCCTATGGACAATAACAATACCGTGATAGGCCTATTTCTATTATATGTGATGTTTAAAATCATCTACCATCGTGAAATTTCATGAACATTTAGAACTAATTATTTCTGCTTTTAGCCGACAAGGATGTTTCAATTTACATGATTTACATTAGTTAAATTTGCTTGCATATAGTCCATGTTATTATTATTCACATTGGACGCAGATGGTTAATTGACTTCATAGCTAAGCGTCAAAGCTCACACGAACGCAGGTGACGATAGGCCAACCATGTCTGTCACTTGGTTGCCAGACCCCGCAAACACTCTGTATTTTCACCGGAAATCGTCATGGCTCACACAGAATGTCTTGTTATAAACCGCACCTGTCGATTTTTTAGCCATTTTACCAAATATATTTTCAGTGATAAACGGCGGTTACTAGCCGGCAATATAAGGTAGAGCTACGAGAACATCCTGTGATGACATCAACAGGACTGAGTGCGTCGTCCCCACTCGCAAAAACGCCAGGCACTCCACAATGTATATTTAATATTGTCCTGACGTCTATTACATTGGCCCAACATTAAACGAACATTGGCTGAACGACTTCTCTCGCTGGAGAAGCAGATCATGGTCTTGATCAGAGCACAAACTGCAATTACAATTCGGCAAACAGCAGTAACAGTATACTTTCGTAGCACGCAGTTACTGCCGTTTGCTTTTGCACGACAGCGTATTGGCGCTGATAACTAAATGATGTATGAACGGGCATTGCAAAAAAGACGTTATTCAGTCGTATTACACACTAGTGCAAAAAATACGTTATTCAGTCGTATTACACACTAGAAATGTATAAATTAAATGAATTTACAATGCCTTTAACTGCCAAGGCCAAATATTTACTTTTAATAATACAAAATGTGATATTATTGAAGATAGATATCTTAGCAAAGACCTAACTTCTATATTGCATAACACTAGACGTCAGTTGTGGGAGAGAGTGTGGGTGGGGGCTACCCCTCCACCACAGACTGCCGGTGTCACGCCATATTAGGCATCCCCTAGATATTAGGCTTCCCTTCCGGCTCTGCGCAAGAAGGCCCTTAATATGGTCATAGTGAGATAGCTGTGTGTCTCATGGTAAATGATCAGCAGATGTATATATTATATATTTAATTGCTAGTTGAACAAAATGCCTACATGACTTCTGCAAATGCAATATTGCAATCAATGTTAAATTGGATACAAATGTATTATCAAATATGTAATACACACACTTGTTGAAATTCAGCAGGCATAATCATACTAATATTACAGCAATATTAATAAATTATACACAAATTCATTTTAATACATAATACATACTATTTAGTAAATTGGAATGGAAATGTCATTCATCATTGTTTAACACATCTTCACTTGTGAATATTACCAATATTTATCAGAAAATTAATATTGATAGTCTTAAGTAAAACATACCACGTTATTATATTACACTACTGTAATTTAAACATACTATGTGTTATTTATATTATAAGGCCTTGGCGACAAGAAATATAATAAAAGTATATAATTATTATATGTTATAATAAATATAAGATATAGTTAGATTAGGCATCCCTTCGCCATAGTGTAACGTGTTCAGTGAGAGTGCATACAGAGGGGTGCTTAATTTTGCTGACAAGTACAAGCACGCCAACACCCTGGCAAGACCTTGGCAAGCCGTTGTCAAATTAAACATCCCCTTAGTCACAGTGTGGTGACAGTCCTGGTTAGGGGAGCTTAATATCGCTGGCTTGGCAAGTCTTTTCTAAATTTAACATCGCATAGAATAACAAATTGTAACTGAAACTATTAGCAAATATAAAAACACAAAATTATTAAAATACAGCGAGCGTAATTATACAAATATTTCAGCAATATATCATGATTTGAACGAAGCATACGTCTACATAGAATCAATAAATATCTATCTACCCATATTTGACATTCCAAATAGAGAGATCGCATTGTTACAGCAATATAGTGCACTAATGTGATCCAAACATATCACATGTTAATAATGTTATCATGGCTTGACACTAAGCAGATAAATGAAATAAGATAATTAACGCGTATTTGTGTGTTTTAAGCATCATAATCAGCGTTGTTTCTTATGGTTATACATGTATTTTAGGCCAGTTTCATTTGTGATTTTATTTTTTGAAAAAAAACAACTATTTAATAACATGTTTAGTCCCCGACATCACAAGGGTTTGCTGTTGTTAGTCACCCCCCCCCCCCCCTCCCAGCTCACGAGGTATTGTTTGTACTGTAACGTGTGATGGCATTGCCAAAGAACAAAGAGGTGACAGCGGCGTCTATGCAACAAAGCATTATAATGTCCTTATCTGAACGATTAACCCTAGGCGACCAAGCGGATGAAAATGTATGACCACAAAATCAAGTGCTAATATATTACATCACCGCATAAATGAATGATCGGAACCAATAATGACATGGAAATATTTATTTACACATGTATTTACAGGTATCATACAATTATCCCAACAGTATTAACCTAATTATTATTTATTATTTTATTGCAGTACATTTCAGAGAGTAAATAACATTTATAAATATGATTTCACAGCTAATATATAATATATTCACACTCATAGTAGCATATTATACTGCCAGCACAACAACATTAAGTATATTATTTACTTTCATATATAAAAAAACAAATTTCACAATATACATTAAGGTGTAAGGCAGTACTAATTATAACAGTAATCAGTATGTGATCTGGCGGATAACAAGTATTGTATACAAATATACAAAACAAATATAATATTTATATATATCTTGACAATATTTTCTATAGGTATCCATTGATATGTAAATGTATCTGACTATCCACAGGCAAATCATTAATTATAAGGTGCAATAAACATGAGTGAGTACGATTTAAGGCAATTTAATCATTCTATTGTTATTATTGCATAACACCTTACTGTATTGATATCCACACAATTTGTTTAAATAGTTGCGGGAAAGGGCATTCACTCTGGAAAAGCGTAGTAAAGTACCATAGTTAAAAGTGCACCATATATTAGACAAATGGGTATGATTTTCCTATTAACCTCTTCAGTCCGGGAACCCGAAATTTCGGGTTTTATTTCCGCCGTTCTAGGGATCACGTGACAGCATTGCAACGGTGATCATGTGACCGAACATAAACAAGTAAACCGCGAAGATGATTTGAAATTTTGTTTATTTATTCACATGATGTCGCGAAAAGCCTTTAAAATCAGAGGTATAGATGATTTTGAGCGTGCGTTAGAAGCCATTGCGTACAGTTCCGGCAAAGAAGATGATACTTCTGATGAAAGTTCTGACAGTGACACTGACAGTCATTTGAACTTTGAAATTATATCCAGCAGCACCTCCAATTTGGAGTATCAGGCTGGAGGGGGGAAAGGGCTGGTGGATTTAGTCAACCAGTTGACTCTTGAACGCTGCCACAGTTTTTGATTCTATGGCAGCTGCCGGAAGAGAATTCCAATCAGGGATAGTTCGATGCCAAAAAGAATTTTGTCCCAGTGTGGTGTTAGCTCTAAGATGTTTATAGGCCTGATTGTGCCCACCACGTGTTCTTCTGTCCGCTGGGATTAAACGGTCATTGATAGGAATTTCGACTAGCTCATTTAAAATTTTGAACATGCTTACAAGTCTAGAATTTTTACGTCTTGTTTTCAAATCAGTCCAGCCCAGGTTCTGAATGAGAGATGTCACACTGGCTGTTTGTCTATAATTTTGGGTGACAAATCTTGCTGCTGATCTTTGAATTTTTTCTAATTTATCAATATCTTTTTGTCTAAAGGGGTCCCAAACTGCTGAAGAGTATTCTAAAGACGATCTGACCAGGGAGAAATAGGCAGTCTCCCTTAGTTTAGGGGGACATGCCTTCAGGCGATGCCGATGACGTTGATCTGGATGTTTACCCGGGACCGGCAGTGCCAGTGGATGACTTTAATGGCAGTGAAAGTGATCAAGATGATGCCAATGAAGGACCAGGTAAATAAAATAGTTAACTGAGATAATATTTTTGTAGTTTTTTTCATAAAAAAGTTCATCTGTGTAACACAAATAAATCGCATGTGAGGTGAGCGATAATATGTATGACAGTCACTCATTCACAGTCTGAAACCAGTCTACTGTCATCAATGTCACTCATTGTCAGTGGGGGGACTAGCCAAGTAACGTTAGTATAGTTAGCACATCGCAGAAAAAAAAAAAATTGGCAATATCGAAAATAAATTAGATCTAGACCTAGGTATAGTCTAGATAGGCCTACTCTAAAAAAAAGCGTTGATAATGATATGTTATTGAAAATTTATAAAAAGTGTGAGAAGTGGCCGGAGGCTATGCCCAAATTTATGATTGTTGCGTACAATTCCGGCGAAGAGGAGAGTTCTGACAGTGACGTCAATATTCCGGTGATGCCGATGACGTCGATCAAGGTCTGGATGTTTACCCGGCATTGCCAGTGGGTGACTTCAAAGTTCAATGACAGTGAAAATGATAAAAATAATGCCAACAAAAGGATCAGGTGAATAACATAGTTAACTGTGATAATATTTTTGTAGTTTTTTCACAAAAAAAGTTCATCTGTGTACCACAAATAAATCACATGTAAGGTGAGCGATAATATGTATGACAGTCAATCATTCACTGTCTGAACCAGTCTACTGTCTATGTCGTTTGTCAATCATCAATGTCAGTGGGGGGACTAGCCAAGTAACGTTAGTCTAGTTAGCACATCACAGACACCACCTAGGCCTAGGGCCTAGACCTACACTAAATCAGTGTGAAAATGAAAGGTAATTTACTAAAACTGGCAATATCAAAATAAATTAGATCTAGTCTACTCTAACAAAAACGCATTGATAATGATATATTATTGGAAAATTTATAAAAAGTGTAATCAGTGGCCGGAGGCTATGCCCAAATGATTGTTACACGCCTGTATGATATCAGGATATTTCATCCGTCAATGTATTGCTGACAATTTCTTGGAATTGTTTTGGTCTTTGACTAGTCAGTCCCGCATCGCTATATTATCAGAAAATTTATAAAAAAGTGTAAGAAGTGGCCGGAGGCTATGCCCAAATTTATGATTATTATGCGCCTATATATGATATGTACAATATTTCCTCCTTCAATGGTTAGCCGACAATTTCTTGAGTTGTTTTGGTCTTTGCCTATAGTCAGCCCCGCATCGATATATATTATCAAAAAATTTATAAAAAGTGTACGAAGTGGCCGGAGGCTATGCCCAAATTATGATTGTTTTGCACCTGTATAATATGTAGGATATCTCCGTCAATGTATTGCTGACAATTTCTTGGAATTGTTTTGGACTTTGCCTATAGTCAGCCTCGCATTGATATATTATCGAAAATTTTATAAAAAGTGTAAGAAGTGGCCGGAGGCTATGCCCAAATTTAGGATTGTTATGCGCCTATATATGATATATATGTATGATATTTCCTCTGTCAACTCAATGTATTGCTGGCAATTTCTTGGAACTGTTTCAAACTTCGACTATACTGATATATTATCAGAAAATTTATAAAAAGTGGCCGGAGGCTATGTCCAAATTTATGATATTCATGTGCCTATATGTTATGCAGGATATTTCCTCCGTCAATGTATTGCTTATAATGTTTTGAATTGTTTTGGACTTTTGACTAGTGGCCTCGCATTTAAATATTTTATTGGAAAATTTATAAAAAGCTTAAGAAGTGGCCAGATGTTATGCTCAAATTTATGATTGTTATGTGCCTATATTAGGGATCGATACTAACATTGGCCCGAGGGGAGTATAAATCACTAAGGGCCAGTAAATCACCTGAAATACTGGCCCTGGGGGTCAACGAAAAAAAATCCACTCCCCTTGTAGTCTTTCCCAATGACGTCAAACCGATATGTTCTGTAAACACAGGGGCTGTATTCTTGTACAAGTTACTCTATATGCTAGGCTTCTGATTGGTTGAGATGGCCATCTCGGACAATCAGAAGTCTATGATATATTGTAACTTGTACAAGAATACATGCAGACCCTGCTAGGTTTGTCAGTTTTTCTTATAACAAAGTAAATAATCTGTCATTTATCACCTACTCTCTGGTTGTTTTTTCTTTGTCTGGTCGAAGTTTCAAGTTTACGGGACCTACTGCCTGATTTTTTGACAATATATCTTTACTTCTGCTAAATCCCATCATCTCTGATAAATGGGACCATGCCCGTTTTGAATTTTAGATGAAGCACTTTATACACAACAATAAGAAACAAGAATTATTTCATTTGAATATCATGCAGATTACATGTACATTGGCTTATAATTATTTCTCCACTCATGGATACATAATGTTTTTGCTGTCGTCATGCGTCACCATCGTTGAAGAAGTAAAATTTTTACTAAAATTTTAAATAGGTGGTCTAGACTTCTAAACATTTTGAAGGCATTTTTTTAAGGGTTGGGAGGGCAATATTAAAAATATTTTTCATCTAATAGTATTAGATTAGACTCTCTAGCTTTTAAAAATGTCTTTTTTGAGAAGTCGGGGAGGGGGGGGGGCTTGAATGTAGTTATTTTCTTATTTAATCTAATTGTTTACTTATAATTTATCTTTTAGACTCTAGCTTGATTTATAAGTTTATAACATTAATACGGTCCAGAACATATATCAGTGAATATTGTATTGCAATGTCAATGATTTTTTTTCTGTTTTTAGGTACTGTGGAGCAAAGCAGTGCAAGTGTTCAGCCAGGTGCTCGAGCAGTCCATGTCCAACAATTTTACAGAGACTGTGGCCCTGTTGTAGGAGGACACCTTCAAACTCGAGCTTCTTCGTCAGATGATGAGGTTCATTTCAACTTTGCCAGAGGCCGTGCTCGTCAGGGTCGTGAAGTAGATAGGCCTCGAATGCATGGACGTGCTCGTGGTAATGGAAGATGTGTGCAAGGACGAGGTCAGCGACCTGAAGATGACATGGTAGACTCCTCAGAAGACTCTTCCGCAGCATCTTCTGAAGATTCTGATTGGAAAAAAGAGGATATTGCAAGGTCCATCCCACCGTTTGGAGGAACGCAGGGTCCCAGGGTCCGCATGTCACCTGAACATACTGCCAAAGATTTTTTTGAACTTTTTTTTGACTCTACGATCATGGACATGTTGGTAAAGCAAACCAATTTAAATGCGGAAAGGAAGAGAGCTGGTGGACAGCATAGAGGTAAATGGCATGACGTCACTGTGATGGAACTAAAGGCATTTATTGGCCTCAGTTTCATTACTGGTATTTTGAGACTACCGACACTGAGCATGTACTGGCAAAAACACCAATCCTTAATAGATGTGCCTGCATTTAATGAGGTTATGCCCAGAGACCGTTTTTTTCAAATAAATAGGTATTTGCATGTGTGTGATGAGGAAGAGAAAGACCCTAATGACAAACTGTACAAGATCAGGCCCCTATTGAAACTTATCAATGAGAATTATGCAGCTAAATATGATATGGGGAAAGAGATCTCCATAGACGAATCTTTGATTCCATATAAGGGCCGGCTCTCTTTTCGACAATTCATACCATCAAAACGGGCGAGGTTTGGTATCAAAACCTGGGTCAAAGCAGATGCCAGTAATGGATATGTTTCACAATTTGTAGTATATACAGGCCGCGATGCTTCTGCTGACACTAAAATTCCCTTGGCTACCAGAGTAGTTCAGAAATTGATGGAGCCAAACCTACATATGAATCACCATCTCTATGTAGATAATTTCTACTCTTCACCAGATCTTTTTTTGTGGTTGAATGACCGTGGGGTCCAAGCCTGTGGGACTGTTCGAAAAAATCGATTAGGTTTTCCTCATGAGCTATACTTTGGTTGTGGTCGCCATCAACGCGGATCATCAAATTTCTTGACTAAGCCACCATTATTAGCGCAAAGTTGGTATGACAGCAAGGAAGTATATTTTCTCAGCACTATTCATGAAGGGAAGTATCCAGCAACTGTACCAGCTGATCAACAATCAGTCATCAGAAAAGGACCAAATGGGCCAATGAATGTTGTTTGTCCGCCACTTCTACATGACTATAACAAATACATGGGTGGTGTTGATCTGGTCGACAACGTGCTGAAGCACTACAGCTGCTGGCGCAAAACTAGACGTTGATATCGTCGAATTCTTTTCTACATTGTGGAGGTCTCTGCAAATAATGCATATGTGCTTGAAAATTTTGTAAGTCCACACATAGTGCAAGGGAAGGAGAAACGTGGGATCTTGCAATTCAGATTGGACTTAGCTCAACAGCTGATTGCTCCCTTTCAACAGGTCAACATTCCTCGTAGTGTTGGGCGACCAAGAGTTGCAGAAGAAGAGAGGCTCATAAATACTGGGGCCCACCATCCAGCATTGACTCCTGGAGCAGCAAACAACAAAAACTGTCAGGTATGCTCCCATCGTGTTAGAGAAGAGCTCAGAATTCAATACCCCCATCTGAAGGCAAGTGAGAGACCTCGACAACACATACGGAGGTCAAATGTATGGTGCACAAAGTGTAAAGTTCATCTGTGTCTTGGCAACTGGGACTCTAAGACTGACAGACCTGAACCTGGAAACTGTTGGTACTTATGGCATCATATTGTGGAATATTGGAAATGAAATATCTATAATACTTAAAAACATTTTCTAATTTTAAGATGCAGAAAATGAATGTAATAACAAAACAATAATAATTATAATTTAACGTATTATGTAAAATGACAACATTTTTGGTCTGATGGGAACCTTAAGAAAGTTATTTTGTAGTCTTAAGGCTAAATAGTTTGTCTCAGACATCCGGAATGTTCTAATTTTATGCCCTGACTTGTACAATACATCTCACAACTGGTACATAAGTGTACTTCCTGGTTTTAGGATATCAACCAATATGATGTCGAGTGAACACCTATTCTGTTGTAATTTGCATGCAAATTTTAGCAAAAATTTCAATTTATTTGTACCTTACTAATTAGACATCAAGTTGTGTTTTGTGTAATTTGTAAGATTTACAATGGCTCTCCCGAGTGTGAAATTTGCATGTTTCTGCTGTATTGTTGACCATTTTAATTAATTACGTATTTAATGGAAGTTAGCGAAGTTAGACCCATCTACTACTATATAAGTTTTTGATTTAAAAAACTGATCATAGATCATCCATGACTACCTTTGTATGCATTAATTTTCTGCTGTACATTCCTTTTTTTCATCAACAGATAAATTGGAGCTTGAGAGATCACTGATTTCTTGTGGATTTAGCTGTTTCGAGTAACCAAAATTATATAATAAATGCATGGGACATTCACCTTCTATGCTCCACATAAATGTCAATATAGCTTCCAATTATGTTACAGTTTGCAATAAATTTTAGGAAAAATAACAATACCCATATAGATTACTTATTTGACCTCAAGTGATATATTAAATATATTTTGGGCTTTACTATTGCTCTCAAAGTGTGGAATTTTCATGGTTTTTGCTGTATTGCCGGCCATTCTGAATAATTTTATGCAAATTAGCATCCTAAAATGTTTTGAAATATAATCATATTATAAAATGTCATATCTTCAGTTTATTCGTTCTTATAAACAGATAAATTGAAGCTGTAGAGATCACTGATTTCTTGTAGATTTTGCTGTGTCCGGCAACCAACATTATATGCTAAATGTATGGGATATTGACTTTCTATGCTCCACATAAATGTCAATATCTCTTCTAATAATGTAACAATTTGGTTGAAATTTTAGGAAAAGTCACAATGCCTATGTATATTACTAATTTGGACTTGAGCTATTTATTATCTAACTTGTGAGATTAACTATGGCTGTCCAAGTGTTAAATTTTCATGTTTTTTGCTGAATTGGTGGCCATTTTAAATAATTAATTAGGTATTTTATGCAAATTAGCATCCTAAATTATTTTTAAACATAATCATAGATCTTCTATGATTATGTTTGTGGGCATTTCTGCAGTCCATTCCTTTCTTATAAACAGTAAATTGAAGCTGTAGAGATCACTAATTTTGTGTAGATTTTGCTGTATCCAGTAACTAACATTATATGATAAATGTATGGGACATTGACATTCTATGCTCCACATAGATGTCAATATCTCTTCCAATAATGTTACAATTTGTTTGAAATTTCAGGAAAAGTCACAATGCCTATGTATATTACTAAATTGGTCTCCAGCTATATATTATCTAATTTGTGAGATTAACTATGGCTGTCCAAGTGTGAAATTTTCATGTTTTTTGCTGAATTGGCGGCCATTTTGAATAATTAATTAGGTATTTTATGCAAATTAGCATCCTAAAATATTTTGAGATATAATCATAGATCTCCCATGATTATGTTTGTATGCATAAAATGTCATATCTTCAGTCTATTCTTTCTTATAAGCAGATAAATTAAAGCTGTAGAGATCACTGATTTCTTGTAGATTCCGCTGTATCCGGTAACCAACATTATATGATAAATGTATGGGATATTGACCTTCTATGCTCCAGATAAATGTCAATATCTCTTCCAATAATGTAACAATTTGGTTGAAATTTTCGGAAAAATCACAATGCCTATGTATATTACTAATTTGGACTTGAGCTATTTATTATCTAAGTTGTGAGATTAACTATGGCTGTCCAAGTGTGAAATTTTCATGTTTTTTGCTGAATTGGCGGCCATTTTGAATAATTAATTAGGTAATTTATGCAAATTAGCATCCTAAAATATTTTGAAACATAATCATAGATCTTCTATGATTATGTTTGTATGCATTTCTGCAGTCCATTCCTTTCTTATAAACAGTTAATTGAAGCTGTAGAGATCACTGATTTTTTTTAGATTTTGCTGTATCCAGTAACTAACATTATATGATAAATGTATGGGACATTGACATTCTATGCTCCACATAGATGTCAATATCTCTTCCAATAATGTTACAATTTGGTTGAAATTTTAGGACAAGTCACAATGCCTATGTATATTACTAATTTGGCCTTCAGCTATATATTATCTAGCTTGTGAGATTAACTTTGGCTGTCCAAGTGTTAAATTTTCATGTTTTTTGCTGAATTGGCGGCCATTTTGAATAATTAATTAGGTAATTTATGCAAATTAGCATCCTAAAATATTTTGAAATATAATCATAAATCTACTATGATTATGTTTGTATGCATTGAAGTAATCTATTCCTTTCTTATGGACAGATAAAATGAAGGTTGTGAGATCACTATGTTTTTTTTAGATTTTGCTGCTTTTAGTAACCAAAATTATATGACAAATGTATGGGACATTGACCTTTTATGCTTCATAAAATTTCAAATATCTCTTTCAATTTCGATGCAATTGCCATAAAATTCAAGAGAGAAATAGATTACTTTTGTAGATTACTGATTTTACCTTGACTGACATTAAATGTGACTTTTGAGATTCACAGTGGCTCTTGAAATGTGAAAGTTGACTTTTTGATGCTGTCATTGGCGGCCATTTTGAATAAATAATTAGGTCATGTGACCAAATGGATTTTTTTTTTTTTTTTTTTTTTTAAACTACATCTGTTGTGAACAATATGGAATCTAACTTGAATCATGCAAAAAACAATTCCTTCCTCTGCTGATCTAACAAAAAAAATCAATTTTTGAGGCCAAATAAACTCAGGGTGCAAGAGGTTAATAAATTATTGAGTATAGCATGTGCATAGGCCTAATATTAGCTATCATCAGACATTTTGTCAAATTACATTGACATGATCCCAGGTGTTTAATCTGCTTGCATTATTAAAGTGATGGCATTTTCAGAGTTGTCAGTCATGGCACCTTCGGTGGAAACAATCGCACTTGCGAACCGTTGACATCTCACATATGTGGCTATTATATCTGGCACTCACCAGCCGTTGACATCTCACATGTCGCTGTTACGCTTCATTGTCGTATATGTGCACGCACGTATGCTGACAATTATTTTCACGCACTAATAATCAATTATATGTCGTAACAAAAAGATAATTCTACTTTTTCAAACCCATAAAATATTGCATAATAGCAATTGTGTACTTGTTGGCCTTATATGGTTAATTTTCTAAAATCGAATCAACATATACTTGACATATAACATAATAGCATGACATATAATAGCATTACATGGCTTCACCATGATAAATATTTTTAATAATATATTTTAAATTATACTTCCAAAGTTCATGTATGCCAGCCGCCCTAATGAATATATTTTACTTTTAAACATTTGCAAAGTCAACATGCAATTTGATATGGCATCAATCTATGGTATGTATTTAATACATTTGTAAAGCTTTAAAGTTTATTAAAACTAAAAAGAATAAGAAAATGTATTATCCACTCCGTAATAAATTGCAAAATAAAGCACTAAATCTACTTCAAACATAACACTCCTATGACGCAATGCTCACACCTTTGGCTTCCACAGCCACTGCACCCTCTCATGTTGATCAGACAAAGAAAGAGGTGTGATAACACCCCGCCTTAATGAAACCCCCGCCGCAATTAACACTTGTGAGCCCATGACTGACGCGTATTGTCAATAATGTATTCACGTGTACCATGGGTACAGCGGATAACAGTAATTAAATACGGGAATACATTTAATTATCTGAAAACTACAAATATTTTACAACATGATATTGATATAGAATTTTATAATTGCAAATATGAAGAGTTTTTTTGTGTCTAATTTATTTATTGGTCATGGCAACCAAAGGGTGACTCAACGTGGTCCTCGGCGTTTTATGATATGTATGATCAGTTAACGGTATGTATCTCAAATAGGAACTTTATTTATTAAGAGAATTATGCCTAGGTATTATAACCCATCAAACACGATGTCGTAGACGTTGGGCCAACATTTATCCTGGAAGAACATATCATTGCGTAATGATGACGGTTGAATATAATTTTTTAATCAGAAAAAAGACGATGACAAAATATTTTTTATATTACTTTTCCTTCTGAAATAATAACTAATTTTAATTTATATCTATCGCAACCTTAGTAGCAATTTTTATTTTGACAATCGATAATGAAGTAGTGGGTATTGGTTTGTTCATACAAGCCAGCTTGCACGGGACGAGGGGGATGTCTAATTTGGCAACGACTTGCAAAGTCTTGCCTCTCCTGGCCCAGTTTAGCCTGTATGGGCACAAAGGTGGCCTAAAGCCCGATTCTTTCCATTTTCCAAGGTCTTGCCAGGGTGTCGGCGTGCTTGTACTTGCCAGCAAAATTAAGCACCCCTCTGCATGCGCTCTTACTGAATGGCCAACTCTACACTGTGGCGAAGGGGATGCCTAATTTAACTATGTCTCATATGTATTAACCTTGTAAAGCATTCCCTGTATAAAGATCGTTAACATATAATCTAATATATAAATATATGTCAATGTGAAAATTATCGTTGTTATTCTAATAGGCCAGAAAACATGGCGGGGAAATCTAATTTCCCACCATCTGTCCTGTTCTTCTTATTGGAATATTAAGCATCCCCTCATTTGTCTAGAAATGGATAGTATTATAGTGACCACCAGCTGGGATATGGATTATACTTTGTAACCCATTGGTTAACATAATTCACTTCAAGTGAGTGCAAAACTATGTTTGTTACTAAAAACTAAGTATTAAAACTAAGTCATTTTAAAAGAGAATTATATGTAAGTGTGGTGGATTGATTAAGACACCCTTGTGTGACTTCCGCTGCGTAGTCACTCTCTGCGCATGCCCACACAGTCACGTGACTTTTTGGCTCTAGAGGAGCGCGCAGCGCGAGGGCTGACGCGAGATTATGCACTAGTTCTGGTATAAACCTTATAGTGCCTCTCTCTTTTCACCTGGTGAGGTAGGTGATTGTACAAGCAATGGCAAGAAGAAGTCCAGGAGACAAGGAACCAGGGAAGAGGCGACCAGCCACCAGAGTAAGGGCAAGGACTGACCCTTTGAAATGTGCTCTGCTTTCTGAGCAGTGTGTTTGAAACCACCATCATGAACCGTCATCGTTAGCCAACCATCCGTGTCGACTTTTTGGCTTGTCAGGGATGCCTAATATATGGGGATGCTTAATATTCGTTGACACCGGCCACGTGAATCAGCCTCTCTGGTGTCACCTGGTCACAGCCACACAGCAAACACGAGACATTGACACAATGTTAGCCTAATGGTGGCCAACCGTTTACAACACTGGGCCAGCATTGGCCTACCAGTAGAATGGCCTGCGCACGATATATGTTAACACAATGCTAGTTTAATGCTGGCCCATCATCTACAACCCTGGCTCAACAGTAAAACAGCATTGGCTGAACATCTCATTTTCGCGGGATGCACAGGCAACTTGATACACTGACACAATGTTACTTTAATGTTGGAACAGTGTTATAAATGATGGCACAACATTTAACCAGCATTGGGTCAGTGTATAATGTTGTCCGCCTAGAACAAGCATGACATAGAACGCTTCTGCTCACAGCAAAACCAAGTATCTGCTTATTTCAAAAGTGTGCAGATACTGTCTATTGAACATGCTTTACTAACAAGAAGGAGGCAGTGACATCAGCGTAAAGAAAGTATTACTTAATTTACAAGTTAGCAAATACGACCTTTTGGTAGCGCCATGGCACAAGAGGAGCCAGTTAAGAAGCAGTAAATGCCTAGTTTACCAGGGAGCAGATAATGCCTTTTGACTTTGCACAGACAGAACAGATGTAAAGCGGAAGTTAACGACATACGTTTCTCTTGAAACTCAAACTAAAAACTTGGTGTAGTAGCCAAAAGAGTGTGTGCGGCGGCGCAGGAACCACAATACCACTTCGGGCCGAGGGGTAAAAACTGAATACAAAATTAGAATAATTGAAACAAATTCATGTGTAATTTTGATTTTATTACATAAAACGATTCTAAAATAATAACATACATGTACAATGACATCGATCATCTGTAATATATAAATACATGTATGTATCACCAAAAAGTGCAAAATTGTACATAATTATATATACACTTCAACTGTGTTCTGCAGCGAGCACCCACTTTAGTGGATGAAAAATAATTATATCTGTATACTTAATCCTTTTGTTCTGAGTAATTATTTTTTATTCTGATTAAATTTTGATAAATACATGTATGATCAATTTATAACATAATACTGCATTATTATAAGCCCTCAAAAAGATTTGAAACTTAATTAATAGAAATATACTCTTAGCAGCCAGAGCTTTGTATATGTCACTGAAATGAGTGGCACGTTATGACACTCTGTTTGCTAGGGGTCAAAATTATTATTTACATTTTAAGGGTTGATGTTGCACTAACGCTACTTTTTTAAAACGACTCCACTGAATGTAGACTATGTATAAATTTATACATACAATATACATACAATATTTATACATATATAGTAATAGTGACATAATAATTAAACAGGCACATCCGTCACATGGTATAGTGGCTAATGATATCTTTTTAACCCTTCAACTGCTATGCATGACTATAATCAGTTTTAATCCATTTTATTAGCAGAATAATTCACTGTTATTGGAAATAAAATGTGTGTATCAACATTTTCAATTTTTTGGTCTTAAATTAAACAAAGATGAGTCATTTTCATCCGCTTGGAAGTTGTGGGTCGTGCTATAGAGACACAACTTTTAGTGGGTGAAACTTTAAATAAGATAACATAGCAGGTAAAGGGTTAATCCTTATTTGACGATATTGTGAGTATATACATGCATGTGGTGTCCAAGTAAATACAAGCCAGAATTGTTTCAATGTTGGATCAATGTCACTGATGTTGAATAAACATTGAAACAACTCTGGGATACCTAAGTGTAAGTACTCTGGATTTATTAAATAGCTTCTGATGAGTAATGATTATATACTGGAAGTGTAATTGTTCAAGTTAGGCATTATGTAACACCCTATTAAATGCTCCATAGGCAGATTCTAGGTCAAATAGGAGCTGACGTACTTGGGACTCTGACAGTTCATCAGACGCCTGCATCTGTCCTAGGATCTGTAACCTAAAATGAAAAATGGGTTTAATGCAAATTACATGTATATACAGCTCATTTATGCCAACAATAATTTCCAAAAAGTAGTCAACATTTACAGGCGAACATCGTTATAACACGATCGTTGGGGTCCAATAACTCAAATCGTGTTGTAAGTGAATCGTATTATACACTGATACAGGAATGAATCAATCGTATGACGATCAAACATTATCATAGTGGTCATATTTGCATGTTTCTAAGACATATTGATTAATTATTTATAGTATCCCTTTGTTAAAATACTGGTAATAAAAATAACTTATAAAACACAAGGGTAACAGTTATTCATTACTTAACAAGACAAACGTGTGTGTTTATAATAACAGCTGCGTTATGACCGCACTACGACGTTGGCCTTGTGGAAGTGTGAATATACAAACACGCGGGGACGGCTCATGAGGCAGGGTATAGTACGGGCCGATGCTGCAATAAGATCTGCGACATCGTTCACAACTTTTCAAGGGTAAATGCGGCAATCCCTAGCAAATTGATGACCTCTACTCAATGCTGTTTTAATGTTGGCCCATCGTCTTCGACGCTGGCGCAATGTTAAAGGGACTGGCCCAGGCTTAAATCATCAAAAAATCGGTGATTTTATTTCGGGTTCTTAATATGACCATATGATGTAAACATGTACATAGACTAGAACTGCAATTTTTTTATAATTTTTGTGCTGCACATTCACCAGTTAGGTTAGATATAGAGACGAAATTCCCACATTTCCTATTTATGACATGGTTGTCAATAATTAGAAATCAGGAATTTCGTCTCTATATCTAGCCTAACTGGTGAATGCGCAACACAAAAATTACAAAAATTTGCAGTTCTAGTCTATGTACATGTTTACATCATATGGTCATATTAAGAATCCGAAATAAAATCACCGATTTTTTGATGATTTCAGCCTGGGCCAGTCCCTTTAAGACAACACTGGATCAATGCTTCGTGTGTGCCCGAGAGCTGATAATGGCATGAGCACAGCAAATGCACAACATTAAGCACGTGTCAGGTGGCTTGCCGACGTCGAAGCTAGTGGGCCAACATTGAATCAGTATAGCACGAACCTTGGGGATTAGCCGGGCAGGTGTCTGTCTGGAGACTGTGCCATGTCTGGCAACCCCGTGGATGCTAGTCGACAATTATATAATTATATATTTGAGCGATGTATTATCAGGCAGAATCATAAATACATGATATATGTATCAGTAGGCCTACTTTTCATGCCTGGTTGTATTAAACCGCATCTAAATTAAAAAAATATGACATTTCAGTAGTTATATTTCCACTCAATAACCTAAAATAAGACAGTAGTCGAATTACGGCCTGCTGATCAGGCAATGTCGGGGCGACGCCACAAGGGTACTTGTAATGACAGATATTCCTTTCTTTGTTTATCTCGCACCATGCATACTTGTTTTTAAAACTATTTTCATTTATTTTAAAATTTTGCTGACCAGGGCTTAGGCCCAATTTCGATGACTATGCCTCCGTTGTAAAGGCTATCACCCCCCCTTCCTGCCTTACCCTCCCTTTTCGAAAAAATGTATTCCTAACGGAGGTTATAGACAAAAAAATTAATTTGTCTTGCCCCCCCCCCTACTTTTTTGTTCCAATTTGTTTTGAACCCCCCCCCCCCGCAAAAAAAATAACAAAAATTGGCCTTGACCCCCCTACCCCCCGGTCTGACTAGCCCCGCTCATAAAGAAATGTAATCCAGAGAGGCTACTGCGTTAAATGAAAAACGACCCTAAAAATAAATATTTGCTAAAAACCTCCATGTGCCCACCCTGCCTGAATTTTTTAATTGGATCATCCCCCCCTCCGGCCTTACCCTCCCGTTTGAAAAAAAGTAATCCGGACGAAGGTTATAGAAAAAAGAAAATTATTTGCTTTGACCCCCTACTTTTTTGTTCAAATTTGTTTTGAACCCCCCACAGCCCCCCTGCCTGGCAAAAAAAATCAAATTGGCCTTGACCCCCACCACCCCCTGCCTGACCCTCCCCGCCTGTAAATAAAAGTAACCCACAGAGGCTACTGCGTTAAATGAAAAAAAGACCATAAAAATATATTTGTTAAAACCCCCATGTGCCCACCCTGCCTGAATTTTTTAATTGGCCTGGATCATCCCCCCTTCCAGCCTTCCCCTCACATTTGATAAAAAAAAGCAATCGGGACTGAGGTTATAGAGAAAAAAAATATATGCCTTGACCTCCCTATTTTTTGTTCAAATTTGTTTCGCACCCCCCCTCCCCCCTCCACAGCCCCCTGGCAACAAAAATCAAATTGGTCTTAACCCCCCCCCCCTCGGACTTCCCCTTCCCGCCCATAAAGAAATGTTATCCGTAGAGATTACTGCGTTAAATGAAAAAAAAGACGATATAAATGGACAGACGGACAACCCGACTACATAATGCCTCCGGCCGCAGGCTCGCCGAGGCATAAAAATAATATACATGTGATGTAGATAATATAATACAAACACATAGTCAACCCACGAATTCTGTGCATAATTTACAATTTTTTACTTAACTCTTATGATGCTGAAATGAAGGGTTGTTTCAATTTGATACATAAATGTATTAGAACGCTATTTCCGCTTCATTTGAATACCTATGTTATGAGTCTATGGCCATTTAAAATACTTCAATTCTTCCAGTGCGGGGACAGACTTTAGAATTCAAAATCTGACATCTACAGATGTCAGATTCTGACATCTAAAGACGTTCCCCGCGCTGTATGGGTTAATATATTCATAATATTTTTATCAGTGTACTTGGATAATACTGCCATTTAACTGCCCAGATGGATATCAAAGTACCATTATATTCCTAATACTTACCATTCGCTGACTTTAATTCTTCCCTCAAAGTCTGCCGTGAGTAAATCGAGTGAAATTAGAGTCTCATATAATTCTTTCATATCTGGGCAAATCTAAAAATAGTAAAATGCCTAATTTGAAAAACCTTTCTTTCCTCTTTTCATTTGAACTGACAGGGTAACACAAACTTCTTATATAACATATATGTACATATATAAATTGTGCTTCTCCTGTTCTTGAACTTTAGATTTATTATATCACACAAATAATTATATTATTAAAACAATTATATCGGAGCAACATATGCTTACCTCATCCATAGCTTTTACGTCTAATCTTAATTTATCCATGATGGTAATGAAAAGCTGTAAGAAAAAGTAAATTGATAAAATACAACAGTTACATTCAGTAAATCTCTGATAGTTACTAGTTATTTTTAGATCACCTCAAGTACAAGGAAATATCTCAAAGATTATATAATGTGTTATCTCATGTCAACATGGTGTGTTTGGTCACATAATATTTACGGTAGTAATTTATAAAAGAAAATAAATAGATATCTAATGTTGATTTTGTAACATACTCACAGAAACTATCTCTGCAATACATTTATTGGTGTTGTCTGTAACATTGTGAGTTGGAATTGGACGATCCTCTCTGATGCGCTCAAGTGCCAGTGGGCAATCTAGCTGTAATAGTCATCATAATTTATTTAAAATTTGTTTTTCAAATATTGTACTCATGACTTTATAAACTTTAAAACTTTTAATAATAGTATAAATTATGTCTACGAAAAATCATTAGGAAACTAAAAGTACAGTAGACAAGGTGATGATTGCAGTATGCATCAGTAGGATTTATAATAAAGTGTGAAAGTGTGGTTGTCTGCTGGACAATCACATTCATACCATGTGGTCATCAACAATATTTTCTAGGTGTCTGTTCATTTAAATACACAATAACAGAAAGAATGCAGCAAATTTGTCTCGTCACTAGGAATGTTGGTGGTCCAGACAAACAGCCAAAGCATTGCGAAGATTCGCACAATTTTGGAATATCCAAAACGCGGTACTTCTGTTTTTTTTGGAAACCTGGACACTTGGGATTATGAACCTTGATCAATGTGTACATTGTGTAATGTTATTGATTTGAAAAAAATATGTTCAAGTATATTTAAACATAACTCACCCTGCACTTTTTGACAAATATTTCCACGGTTTGGTATTCCTCACTCTGTACCTGTTTGAAAGCTGCTGTATACTGCTTCAGTAGTTTTGAACATGCTGCACTGTATCTAGGTGAGAAATTTTGCAAAGTTTGAACCACAGAAATGTTAGTAGAACTACATTGAAATATACAATTCTCTGTTTTTTCACTCCATAGCAATGTAGGAGAAGCATCGCATCATCTTGGAAAATGCAGTACTGCCACTCTGGATTTCAAGAAAAAAGTATCAAGCCCGTCGAAAAAAAGTATCATTTTACTTTCAATAAAAGTATAAAAACAAGTATAAAACTGATGGGAAAATACCTTAATCTGCAAAAACAGACGATTCTGCCTACATTAGCTCTCGTTCCAGCATGCAAATCCCCCCTCCCCCAGAAAGCAAGTGATCATGGCCATAGAAAGGCCAAATTTGCATGCAAATAATTTTTTCACTCATTTTCTTTCAAAATCGGGCATAATATTTGGCACTAGCATGTTTAATTAGAAAATTTGCATTCTCTAATCTCTTTGCGAGTTTAAATACAGCATCCCTTTAACAGTTTAAGGCTCATTTAAAACAGATATTTGCCACAGTCTTTGATACTCACTCTTTTGGAGACACAGCATCTTTGATATAAGCTTTGTCCAGACACTGTAGACTGTTGATTACAGAGAAAAGATCTGCCATGTTGTCATACCTGTCAAAGATGAGCCAGAAAATCTGTATAGCAGTAGTAAATACAAGAAAAAGGTCCATGCTATTAAGAATGAATCATATTTTCAAATAACCTGATTATTTACAAAATTAACATGATTAACCTTCTTGTATATATAAATATTTATTGCAAGTAAGTCACAAATGACTTTTAATAATGTCTGGTAGTTTGATCAAAGAACTTATTGCTGATAGGATAACATTGATGATAAAATACACTTGGGCCCACTACTGAATATATCTGGCATGATGAACAGATAAAGATTAAATGATTTTGACATAATTTATCATTTAATGCACAATGTTGATTTGGACAATAAAATTTAAATCATGCCATGCCCCGAGGAAAAATGTTAATATCTTTGGGATTGATTATTGATTGATTATTTTATTTTGACATCTAGAATATAACTATTCCAATATTTGCTTCAACTGGCACAATTAGGTGTTGCTTCTTTAAGTTCTTTACTTTTCTCTTTCTCTTGCAGTCTTGAAAAGTTTCACTTCCTGCAATACAATTTGATTCAATCAAACAAATAGTTAGACAAATAACAAAACAAGTAGTGTATGTAAAAGAGTAGAAGCTGAGCTTTATGAGTAGCCACACTTGAGACACAGGGAAAGTTGCCCGTCAAGACAGCGGCATGTCAATAGGAGGTTCATTTGTATAGAAAAAGCCAGTGTGGATAAGATGTTGATAAGAATGGCTGCTCACAGCAGGTTATAATGTATCAGAATATTATAATACAAGGTATGAATACTAATGATCAAAATGCAAAACTAAAAAACACCTTAATTTTAATTAATTGCTGTTTAATTGTGTTTATTCGCATTTGACAAAAAAATGAGACATAAAACTCAAAAAAACAAAGGAATGCATTAAACTGGTCAAGTTGAACCATGTAAATGAATCCTTCTCAGTGAGGTATCATTTATAGTAGTATAAAAATGCTGCTGTTGGGCATCTATTCTGCATTGGCCCACACACCTTCTGAGTTTTCACAATTTGGGGCTAAAAACAGTGGGTTTATATCAGATATAGTGTGTTATTATAAACTGAGAAATATTTGGTGTGTTAAAGTGCCTGTATAATTTTCAAGCACATGTAATTATTCAACTGAATGAGAGTAGCTTTATTCAACAAAAAAATCACTTTGATAATAACACAACAGTCTACCATGTCTACTCATCAGCTATAAGGTTTAAATTATTTAACCCTCTTAAAAAAACATCACATCACAATAGATTTCTAAAACAAATAATACCTATACGTATTGTAAATGGTGGGTCGCCTGTCACTACAAAAAAGCAAAAGCAAATCACTCCCTTAAACTGTTTTTTTTTTTAAATTATTTAAGTGGAAATAACTGACTAAATTAAAGCTGCTTCTCCCCTAGTTTTTTGTAATATTTTTTATTGGGAATATTATCAGATAAAAATAAATACAGTTGATTCTCTATACATGTTTTACTAGTTCTCAAAATACTCACCTCAAATAACTCAGGTCTGTTTTCTAGAAACAAAAAATACAAATATTAAGCATGTAGAGAGCGGCTATTAATATTGTCACATCTTTTCAATGAATTAAAATATTATCAAATTTACTTAATGAAAATAATGTGCTTTGATTTTCATTTTAGACAAAATGTAATGGAAGAATTATTCAAAATATGTTTTTAAATTGTTTGCAAGCAGCATATTACTGCCCAAGTATGTAGGCATACGCACAACGATGATAACAAACAATTTGCCAAACTATCATTCGTCCACTGCAGATTTCAAGTGTACAGCCGAACTGATTTGGCTACAGCTGAAGACAATATTGTATGATAAATAGATATACAGAATATTGTGGCCTGTGAAAATAAGAGTGCTGATGCTCAAAACATCTCCCACCTATCTATCTAATACAGCCAGTCATATGAAAAAGTACCTAAATCACAAAATGCATGGTTAAACATGGTTGAAAATCCGACTAACCAGCGATAATACCCAGTGTTGAGTCAAACTGTCAGCTAATCCTATTTCAAACATGTTCAACCATGCGTTTCTGGTTTTAGACATACCAGAGACCCGGATGACTGTACAAACAACAAGGCGCCATGAACAGATCAGATTTTAACAAATGCTGTAGCACATTTATTTGATAATTATTTCTTTGTTTTGTCTTGGATGTATCTTAAAACGGGTGAGCGAGGTAGGGCTGGATGTAATGAGTTAAATGATAACCATTTGAAGGTGGTCAGTGAGCGGCCAGTAATAATGCGTGGTTTCTATGAGAGCGTTCATATGCCTTGTTTGCTGCGCAAACATCGAAGCATATTCAATAGGCTACAGTAAAAATAGTTATATAACCGGACAGTATTTTTCAGCCACTATAAACTGATATGCATCCCAACAATGTGACTAGAATATTGAAGTTGTTATACATTTAGTCAGACGAAAACATCAAAAAGTCATATCTTGTCAGTGCAGGGCCGGCAGACACCTGCAGACGTGACACACTCACAGTGACAGTCACACACAGTCTGTAAATAATTGCAAACAGCTAATTTTGAAAAGTTGTATCTTTATGCAAAAACGAAAACGACCGACACACGAAAACGACAACCGTGTGTCAGCACAACGATAATGAAGCCTGCCTAAACTAAACTTAAAAGTCTTAAGGTCTCACCACCCTAAATGAGCTGAAATCCAAGGGGGGTGGCTACTGACTGGATAATCCCTACCCAAATTAGTGCTTTAAATGGTTGTTTCCGCTTCTGGTGAATTAAAAAAAATACAGGAATGTTGTAATTATGTGAATAAATTGTAAGCTCACGCTGTTTTCGCTATCTGTGATATGATTATGAGGTATAACTGTTATGTGAGATTTTCGGATGGGGACATGGGGTGAGAAGGATTTGTGTCTTTTCTGGGAATGAGCGCAAGAATATTTTGAGAGATCTGGGCAAAACCGACCTTTTTACCAACATGGGAGTGTAACTCAAAAGAAAACGCAGGAAGTTAGCATACCATTTTCGAAGCTGTTTTTGAAAAAGGATAGTTTAGGCTTTATTATGGTGTGTCACATGGGGGGGCAGTTAGGGACGAAAGTGGTGATATCGGCCCTTGGAATGTTGGCATTATACATGCGTTTCACCACCCTAAATCAGGCGAAATCCGGCAACTTCCGGCAAGGTGTCTACTAATAAAGGAATCATAACACAAAATATTTTTAATGCTTCTGTTCTAAACCCTGTTAAATTAAAAAAATATATAAACAGGCTATAATTTTGTGAATATTTAATAAACACATGTTGTTTCCATCATGCAGGATATCAGATATAACTGTTTCATGATCATCTCGCAGGGCAACGGGGGGTTAAAAGGATGTGTGTCTGGTCTGTAACAGAGGGGAGGAATTATAACTAAATTTGAGCTGTTCTGACGTTTATACACGTTATGGTAGCTCAAAATCTGTCTGGTTACCAAACATATATCGAACCTGTTTTTGAAAAAGGACAGATCAGGTTTTGTCATGATATGCGACACTATATGTGGATATTGTCGAAAAGGGGTAAAATCGGCCCATGGAGTTGAGGCAGTTTACATGTATTTCAATGGGAGCGGCATTTGGGGTGGTGAGACCTTAGCCTTAAACTAAGTCTAAGTAAGAGTAAGACTAGTCTAAGTGAAGGCTAAAGCGTGGGCGATAATGTGTGATAAGTGTATGACACTACGATTTGTCACTTTAAGTTATGCATTTTATATTTATTACCTTGCTGGGTAGACGGTTTAGAAACACCTGCAAACATTTTTAATAAAATACGTAATTTACTATGAGAGAAAACAACGTTGCGTGGCAATTTGTCTGTCAAAAAGGGAATATTATTCTGCAAAGAAATGACAGCTGTTGCGCTTCCGGTTTCATAGTGATAATATAATGCGGTATAGTAAATCTTCAGATTCGCGCTGAATGAGAGCCGAGTCTTTTTCTCCTTCGTTTTCTTGATCACACCTGAATTGGAGTATTAAAAAAGGGGGTGTGGTGATCTCAGCCCTCGACAATCTCGGCCCTGGAAACCTCGGACAGTGAGCGTAGATCTCGGCCCTCGCCGGCGATTTCGCCCGGTAATCTCGGCCCTTGGATGTTCTTCCCACTTCTCTCCTCCATCAGAGCCTATTCACAACAGTCCGCCGGGCGACCTTGCGTGGCGATCTCGCCCGGTGATCTCGCCTGGTGATCTCGGACAGTGCTAATCTATAACAGGCATCAATACACCTAACGTTACACATATGTATTCTGTCTTTAGCACTATTTTGGACAAAGACGCTCCTGTAAGTATAAAGACTATGCCCACAAAACCACGAACTCCACAGATGACTACGAAAATAATGAAGGCTAAAACCCTTCGCCACAATCTCGAACAAACATGGCGCAGATCTCGCACACATCTACATCGTTTTCGTTACAAACACCTATGCCACCTGTGTGATAGAATGATGACAACAGCTAAATCAAAACATTTAGCTGAGGTTACTTCAGCAAATTCGGACAATCCCCGTCGTCTATGGAACTCAATAAATAACATTCTGCATAGAATTCCAGCGTCAGCTCTGCCAGAATTCACATCAGTAAAATCGCTCTGTGATCATTTCTCCAAGTATTTTGTGGATAAAATTGAAAATATTCGCTCCAAATTTCCAGATAAAATACAGAATACTCCACCAGTGCAAAAAAACTGAAATTAGATCCAGAATGAACGTTTTTGAAAGTGCGTCAGAAGATGAAATTAAAAAGCTTATTTTGAGCCCATCGTCAAAATCATGTAATCTGGACCCCATTCCTACAAGCGTGTTGAAAAATTGTCTTGATATATTAATAACTCCCATGACTGACATAATTAACATTTCAATGGACACTAGTACATTTCCTTAAAATTTTAAAAAAGCTCATGTAAGACCACAACTTAAAAAAACATCTCTTCCTATAAACGAACTGGAAAATTACAGGCCTATATACAACTTGAGTTTCATTTCCAAAATCTTAGAAAAGGTAGTAGCCAATCGGCTGCAAACTCATATAAAAAACAACCATCTACCTAATTCTTTACTATCAACCTACAAGAAACATCATTCTACAGAATCTTCTCTGCTGAAAGTACATAGCAATATCATTATTAGTATGGACAAGGGTAAAGTCACGGCTCTGACCTTGCTTGACTTGTCGGCTGCATCCGACACCATTGACCATGCTACATTAACAGATAGAGTTCCTGATTGGTATGAGATATCTGGCCAGGTTCATATTTGGTTTTATTCTTATTTGCAAAATAGGCACCAATCAGTAAAAATTAAAGCCACTCTGTCAGATAAAGTCACACTCTCATATGGAGTTCCACAGGGATCTGTGCTGGGTCCAGTGCTTTTTACCTTATGTACTACACCACTCAGTGCTATTATATCTAGTTTTGACATAAACCACATTCTTTATGCCGATGATACTCAAATGTACATGTCTCTATCAGTTTCAAACGCTAAGGAATCTCTTTGAAAAGTTGCAACAGTGTTTAATGGGTGTGCCGGCCTGGATGACAGGGTCTAAGCTGAAGCTTAATCCTAGCAAGACAGAATTTCTTCTTATTCGGACCAAACTTCTGCGAGAAAAATTCCTGCATAATTTCCCATGCTTAATTTTAGGTCAGGACACAAATACATCTGCATCAGCCAAAACTTTTGGTGTAGTATTTGACAGTAGCCTCAATTTCAGAAAACACATATCCCAAACATGTAGCACGTGCTTCTATCATATCCGTGACCACGGTGACCTGCGTCAAATTCGAAAAAAATCTGTCCTTAGATCTTGCCAAGCAAATTGCAGTGGCAATTGTCAGTGGCAAGTTAGATTATTGCAACTCAATTTTTCACAATATGCCAGAAAAGGATATTGCTAGATTACAACGCGATCAGAACTGTCTTGCAAGAGTGGTAATTAACCAAGGCCCCAGGAGATTTATTCGTCCCGTTACTATTCTAAAACGAATACATTGGCTTCCTGGCCAGTTTCACATTCATTTTAAAATATGCGCAATAGGTTTCCGAACCCTGAAAGACAACCAATTAACTGGCATATCTGGCAGACTTACACGTTTCAGCAGAAATGCTCAAAATATCTACGCTCCACAAATTCATATAGATTTGTTGTCCCTAGTATAAAAACTAAGACTGGTTCAAGACCTTTCTCTATATCTGGCCCAGCCTTATGGAAAGCCCCGCCTGTGCCAATACGTGATACCGAAACAATTTTAACATGCAGGAAATTACTTAGATCTCACCTATTTGATCTGGCTTTCCCACTCTATCTCCTCAGTAGTCCGGCTCCCTGTTGACAAACCTACTTTGGACTCGACTACGACACGAGATCACGCTAAGGATTTGTGTGCCTCTGAGGTCGGTCCGCTGAGGATATAAGCACTATAGAATTTTTTTTGATTGATTGATTGATTGATTGATTGATTGATTGATTGATTGATTGATTGATTGATTGATTGATTGATTGATTGATTGATTGATTGATTGATTGATTGATTGATTGATTGATTGATTGATTGATTGATTGATTGATTGATTGATTGATTGATTGATTGATTGATTGATTGATTGATTGATTGATTGATTGATTGATTGATTGATTGATTGATTGATTGATTGATTGATATGATAGGTGTACAAGTTTTATGATTGGGGATTTCATGCTATGAAATAAATATTATTCTTTTTAGTTTATAGTCCGTACAATTTTATTATTGCAGACTGACTCAACAATAACCTTTTCAAGCTTTGATGGAAGGGAGAAGTGCAAAGGCCAGTCAGGACCAGCCGAGATCATCGGGCGAGATCACCAGACAAGATTGCCAGGCGAGGGCCGGGATCTCTGCTCACCGTCTGAGAGCTCTAGGGCCGAGATCGTCGAAGGCCGAGATCTAACTATTGCCCAGGTGCATTGACATGCATAACATCTACAATTATGGAACATATTCTCTTGAAATTCACAACATACTATTTCCTTTTCAGCATTGTTTTCATCGAAATCATTCTCGCAAATCACAGCTTTTTTCTCTCTTCCAGGACCTAGCCAGTAGTACAACTCGAACAAACATGTTCACTATGAACCTTAGAAAAGCCTCTGACTACGTTCCGCACAAACACCGAAATTACAAACTGAACCTGTAAGTTGTACCTGTATGGATGCATGCAATTGTATAAAACAGGATCAAGCCATGGATCAGAGCAAAGTTGAGCAAAGCTAAGCTAAAATATAATCACCGATTTTTTTATGATTTTAGACCTGGGCATGTCCCTTTAACGAAGTAATTAAATATTTTACCATTATAGAGAATATAGGCCCAGCCTACAAATTACAAGTACAACCATACACCCCATTCGGTTGATAGTCTTAGAATCCATAGACATTCATTGGTTCTAAAACCCGGCCATAGCCAATATATCATTTTAAGAACTAGAAATTAGGCTAGATTAGATAAATATGTGTAAGTCTATTATCTAGGCCTAAAGCCTCTATGTTTTTTTCTATGTTTTAGATGATTGCGCGCATTAGATTTAGGCAGCACATTACCCAAAAAAAAAATTTGCCCAGCGCACAGAAAACAATTAATTTCGGGAGATAAAAAAACAGCTAGTTTTTTTCGTCACCCTTAAAAACTTTTTTTTATTTTGATCAAAAGTTTTTAAATTTGTCCCTCTCATTAACTTTTCTATGAATTTATCCAATGTTTTTTTATTTGGTGTTCATTAACTTTTCCAAAAATAGGTTCAAGGTTTTTTTTTTACGGTTTTTTTCGCCTCAGCTCCCTCATTAAATTTTGGATTTTTTTCTGATCTAAAACAGATAAATTTAAAAAAGGCTACTATGTTTTTTTCTGTTTAAAATGAGGATACGCATTCGATTCAGGCCGCTCTTTAACAAAAAAACATGTATTTTTTTGCCCAACTTTGAAAAAAACACATTTAATTTGATACAAGCCGAGCCAAAGGCGAGTGCCTGTATCGGAGACAAGTATCAATCTCAGCTTTTATCGACCAAAAAGCAGTGCCATATGCATTTTATCACATGACCACATGTCAATCTCGTGGTCGATACCCGGACAGCAACGTAATGTGTGGGCCACCGGTGGCCCACCACCCAATGCCATCGGTTGCCAGTGGTGGCCCACCACACGGATGTCCAGCTGATAGCGGGTGGCCTACTTGCTACATTGTTTGCCGCCTGTGTGCCACTGGTGGTCCATCAGTGGCTTTTCTGCCGCTCATAGCCACTGGACGACCACTAGAGTGATGTTGTTTGTGTAACACCTGTGGGAGTACGATAATACATATGTAGCCTAAGTGTATGGGAGGGGTAGGCCTATTATGTGTGGTGAGACGTTAACTTTTCCTGAAATTTGTCCAATGTTTTTTTTCTTTGGTCGCCCTCATTAATTTTTCCAATTAACGTTATAGGTTCAATGTTTTTTTTGAAAGGGATGTTGACAGTAGTGACATCTAGATGTATCTTGAAGAATGGTTTTCAGTGTCGCGCAGAATTAGCTGATCAGTTGCAGTATTCTAATTTGCTTGGAAGTCACGACGCAACCATCAAACAAATTTCTTCGTCACGTAGACTTACAGTTTACATTTCATAAACGTTCTGTTGAATCTCTCAGTTACACTATTTTCTCAGTTATTATTTAGCAAAATTACACAATATGGGAGGTTCACAAAGTGCTTTCACTGAGAAAGAGCTGGAAGATTACCAGGTGAGTTTTCGTGACCGGCGTGACGCCGTGAGCACTGCCACAGTGCCAGTCGCCCAGCCACTGGCACTGACCACTGCCACTGGTGAGGTCTGACTCTGAGGACTGGTGACGCCTGACGCCAGTGACCAGGTGACGGGGCTGCTCACTCAGTCAGTGACTCACTCACTCGTCTCAGTCAATGCCACTCACTGACTCAGTGCCAGTGCCACTCACCCACTGCCAGTGGGTGAGTGGCAGTGCCACGCCCACGGGTGACTGGGTCTTACTCTTAGTCTTATAGTGGCATTCACATTAAAAATCGCATTTTAGGGGGATCATATGGTGTTACTGATTCGCTATTCATGTGGAAAGTACTCACAAAATTTACCTACAACTTTGAGTCAGTATAAAACATATGTTCTACCATAACACAACTTATTTTCATTTGATTAGTTTGAATAATGCCACAGATGGAAAGGGTTAAAATATTACTTGATATAGTTACGGTCCGCCACTCAACCAAATAAAGATAAGATAAGATAAGATAAATTTTATTTTCAATCGGCATGGTACAGTTAAACCATAAAACATTAGCCTGAGGCTATTCGACCGATCCGTGGTACTAAAATTCAACAATGAATAACATTAACAATATCACATAGTATGCAACACATAGGCCTATTCAAAACAATATATTAGGTTTTACTAGTCCTGTATTAAAAATATCACCTTCTCAATAATATTTTACTACTAATACTATATTATAGTCAAATTATCAAATACTATATTATTGTATATACTTATATATGTAAAGTACAGGAAATTGACTTTATCACAGAGTTAAGATTATGAATAAAATATCACGGTTACACTATGTAAAAAGTAAATTAAATTAATGACGTCCTGCATCAATGTATAATTATGATTAAAAGCAAAGATGGATTAAATACTTATCAGAGAATATTTTAAGATCTTTGACATAGTTTAAAATAGCATGATAAAAAAAAAAAAAAAAAAAAAAAAAAATAATACTAATATATTATAGTCAAAATGATCAATTACTATATAATTATATATACTTATATATACATAAATTATAGCACAATGGTTTTATCGCAGAGCTAAGATTATGAATAAAAATATCACAGTTACGGTATATATTAATTAAATTAATGACGTCCTGCATCTATGTTTATATATAATTAAAAGCAAAGATGGATTAAATAATTATCCTAGAATATTTTAAGATCCTAGACATAGTTTAAAATAACATGATAAAAAAATAAATAATAATAAAAGAGCTATGTTATTTGATGCAATTTGCACATTTGTGTTGGCTTCTGTGTATACCTGACCACTTATTTATTCGCGACTTGAAGTTTTGCAGAGATGTAGCATTGCGTGTGCATTCAGGTAGAGTGTTCCAAATCCTAGGGGCCATATAAGCAAATGAATTTAGACCATGCCTTGTTGATTTAAACAAAGGCAGGTGAAATTTTGAATTTTGTATTGGTGTTATTAGTTCTTTCAAATATCTAGGAGCCAGATTGTTTTTAATTTTGTATGTTTGAATCGCAATGTTTCTTTCCCTCCCAAATTTTAAGCTCGGCATTTTGGATTTGCAAAGAAGAGAATCATAGTCTGAAGTATAGTCACCATAAACAAAACGCAGCCCTCTCTCCAGAATTTTTTCCATCTTTTTAGTGTTCCCCACTCCACAAAAATGCCACACAATGCTACAGAACTGGAAATGGCACAATATGAAACAGCGAAATATTGCCATTCTATGGTTGATACTGATATATGGTGAGAGTCTTTTTAAAGCATTTAAATGGTTGCCAGCTTTTTTACAGATCTGTTTTATATGTGTGTCGTAATTTAGATTTTTATCCAGATTGACTCCAAGGAGCTTAACATAATCTTCTGCAACTAGTGTGATGTCATTAATTTCGAATTTAAATTCCATGTCTGCGGATGCCAGAAAAATTGCCTGAAATTTGTGGGGATTTGCCAGCATTTCATTTAAAGTAAACCAGTTAATGGCAGCCTTGGATTCAATCTGGAGAGTTTGTACAACGAGCTGTTGTGAGGATTCTATGGCATTGATGGTATTGTCATCGGCGTAGTTTACAAGCTCTGCTTTTCTGATAAATTTGAACATGTCATTAAGGAAAATGTTGAATAAAATAGGCCCCAGGATTGAACCCTGGGGTACGCCTTTAAGGATATCAGCCCATTCACTTGTGCCATTTCCAATTTTTACTCTCTGTTTTCTTCCAGTCAAATACGATCGCATAATCTTGATGCTATTTCCGCTAAGGCCATAGGCCTCCAGCTTGGCGAGTAACAGTCCATGTGGCATACAGTCAAATGCCTTGCTGAGGTCCATAAGTATAGCCCCTGCATGCTTATGTTCTCTCAGCGACATTTTCCATTTCTCTACAAGACTAAGAAGGGTGTCTTGACAACTATATCCTGCTCTAAAAGCGGACAAGGCTTGGTCGAAAATATTTTCAAAATACTCGCCAAGCTGTATGGCCAGAACCTTCTCATACACCTTAGATAGACAGGGCAAAATGCTTACAGGCCTGTAATTTTCTTTACTTAACTGGTCAGCTTTTTTAAATACTGGGGTGACATCTGCCTTTTTTAAAGCATCTGGAAACGTTCCTGTATCTATGGCATTATTGATCATCCCGGCAATTGTGACAGATATAACTGGTTTAGCCATTTTAATGAGTTTTGGTGGAATTTTGTCTGGGCCAGTTGCCTTTTTTGGATTTAGTGAGTGTAAGATTTTGGCTACCTCATTTTCGTTTGTGTGCCTGAAGGAAAGACTTTGATTTTTTGGTAAATGCTCTCTAATAATTTTAACACCGGGATGGTCACCATAGCCACAGTCTGGTTTGATTTTATTTCCGATATCCACTGCAACATTTATTTTATTTCCGATATCCACTGCAACATTTATTTTATTTCCGATATCCACTGCAACATTTATTTTATTTCCGATATCCACTGCAACAAAACAAGTTATGTTCACTGCAGCCGTTCACACGTGTACACGTGGACAAGTCAATTAGGCCTGATGGGTTGAGCAGGTTGTTTTAATTGTTAGGTATGCAGGTGCGTTGTATAACAATCAGGCTCTGTGATCCACTTAGCCTATTGTGTATGCTGGTACCAGCATGAACTGATTAGCACCGCCTTGCAGGTGAGGGGTGGCTGGGGCTCCTGAAGAGTGGGTAACATTACCTCCATGTGCAATTTGATCGCGCAATTACTTTTCAGTTATCAGTTTCAATAGTTGAATGTTGTTGTAAAATAATATTGACCTATTTAGCATCAATCACAGATGTAGGCTATTACTCAATGTGAACATGGTAAATGAGAAGTGAACATAATCATTGATTTCATTTCACTTCCTTTCAAACAATAATTTCATGCCAATATAATGTAATGTGCCTTACTTTATTTATTTTTATTATCACTGTATAAAGTTGATATGTTTGTATATAAACATTTAAAGACTTCATTGATTTGATTAGATTTAATAAAGTATAGGCTTTTGTATAACTGGTAAGCAACAATTAGCAAAATGTTGAACAAGATAAGTGAATAGAATGAAACTATTTTCTACAACGGTGCAATATAGGCTAGGCCTACTGGTAATGAAGAATTTCATCATAAACATAACAGAATAGCTCTACACCAATTGAATTAAGATATCTAGCCTACTTATAGATGTTGAATTCAATAGCTTTTATATGAAGATAAAAAAAAGACGCCTATTTGGTGATGACGCATGGGCTCTATCCCAGCAAACATGAGACGTTGCCCAACGATGGCTTACTGTTTGCAACGCTGGTCCCAGCGTTGCAAATTGGTCCAACGTCTCATAAGTTTGCTGGGCATAGGCCTATATATATCGCCAGAAATTCACTTAATAAGTGACCGACATAGCCTTTATAATATAGGTGATTGATTGATGTTGACAATACAAATTATTGGTATATTGTGGCGCCAGGCTCATTGGCTAACTCAGGGCACGAGTGTATCGGGTTCGAGTCCCGCTGCGGCCGGTATCTTTCCTTGGTACACACATGCGGTGACCCAAACTGTTCAAATTCGTGGGATAATGACGACAGAAACATATTTATAACCGATTTGCGCCGCATCAAATTTTTTTTAAAGAAATAAAGAAAACAAAATGACCAATATGTTAAAGTTGACATGTAGCCTAAACGGCCAAAAATATATTTATAATGTCTTTGATTATTGATGACCAAGCATAAATGAATATATTAAGTCCTATAACTGATGAGCATTATAATCGCACCTCACACGGTTCACATCCTCTACTGCAGATGAAACAGGGCTATAATTCGGCGATGCAATTGTTTTCGGTCACAAAAGGATGGAAAGCGAAATGGAGAGTGAAGAAATACAGGAGAGCCAAGAAAAGCAGCAATTATCATGATTATGAAAAGCGAGAGAGACAAAAATACCAGAGAGCCTGGCCTAAATCATTAAAAGTAATCTCGACCCCAAGGCCTGAAAAATGTCCATTGAGACTTTTCAATGACTGCGCGGGCTGTGGGATGAGCATGCGGGCATGTAACTGAAATGTTACTGATTCTATGAAAAAAACTATTTTCGACCTGATTATTCGAGGGCAAGTCTTTGATATGATCGTCCAATTTTGTACGGGGTCAATCTGTGGCTGAAACCTGTTTCAGCTACTGGGGCTAGGGGTACCAGTCCACCTACAAAAGTCTAAACTTGCCTGGTACAATAAAAGTTTGAATTGCTAAAATATCATTAGATTAGAGCATTTCAACAATAAAAAATAACATAAACTGAAAGAATCTTGATATTCCTTGCAAAGTTTGAATTTGGCTAAAATTGGGTGGTGGGCTAGTTTCTTTTAATTGATTAGTCAGTAGGTGCTTGGTCTTTGTGCACAGGTTGTAGGCCCACCCCCATGAGGTAAATTAACCCAAGAAGTAAATATTTTGAATCAATGATTCGAAACCTCGCCTGAAAAGGAGGGGCTTCTTGGGCATTTCTGTAGGCCTTTTGAGCTGTAATCCCACAGGCTATGCTCGGCAATTTTTTTATGTTCCTAATCGCAGGTTATCTTCAAATCCCCCTTGACATCCTCGAACCCTCACCCACAACTCTCGACCTTCAAGCCTCGACTCACAACCCCCTCGACCCACAAACCCTCGATCCTAGACCCACAACCCCCTCGACCCACAACAACAAAAAAATATTTTTATTTATCCCATTATATGGTAGATCTATTAACCAAATATTACTTCAAGTAATCTATATCTGGACGCTTCAAGCTCCGAAGTTGTTCGGAAGTCCCCACGCTCCCGGGACTTCAAGTCACCCATGTGGGACTCACTGCAGGCAGTTAAATTAACTATATATAATTATAGTCAACATAACTGTTAGGGGGGGGGGGCACTATTCAATCTCCGGGAGGCGGAGAGGCTGGATTATATATCCGCGCCCCTGTGGTTCCCTGAAAATGTCAAATTTGTACCATTAGCTATTAGTTTTTTATCTCTTCCTTTTCTTTGAAAATAAATGGTAATTCCGTCTTGCTTGTAAATCACTGTGTCTCTTATTTTTCGTCATCTGGGTTTCTGGAGCCTCTCTTGCAGGCCTACAGTTAGCCTTGTCGTCCCCTCCCAGGCCGTGGATTGATGTATTTGCTTTACCCGAAAAATTCAACAAGGCGGTGACTGAGAGCGAACGCGACCCCAAGGTCCGATAAATGTCCATAACTTTTTAGTGACTGTGCGACCTCTGAGCTGAGCATGCCGGCATGGAACTGAAATGTTGCTGATTCTAAAAAAAACTATTTTCGACCTGATCATGGCCCGTATTTTCCGATATGACAGTCAATGAAATGTCCCACGATTTTGTATGCAGTCAATCTGTGGCTGAAACCTGTTTCAGCCACTGGGGCTAGCCTACAGTGTCGCATCTTCAAGTGTCTCTCGCTTTCCAACACAGTGGTATTTTTAGTCACTCTGATATCTCACTGTTTATCACGCTCGGACCACCATATGTACATGATAAAAATTGAGTTTATATAAAGGGAATCACACGTGTATAAGATAAGTGTGCAGTCAGGAATTTCTTTGTGATTTTTTCAAGGTTTAGTTTAACCGTATTCAATCTAATAATGCCCATAATCAAATAAACGCTTAGTGCACCCCTGATTTGAAAATAAAACCCACGATATAGCATGTAGTCTACACTATATGATAATTAAATAATAGCCTAATCTAATACTCCACCACCCCCCTCTAATCACTGACAGGGGGGTGTTCTATTTATTATGAAAAATAAAATGTAGGTATGGGCCTAATAATTTATATAGGCCTATTATAATTAATATTATCTCCGTAGGGCCTAACTTTTCCTTATAAAAAATGTCCACCCAAAAATTGTTTTATACATAGATCTAGGGCCTCATTACCGGTAATTTTGTTATTCATGCAGGCTATAACAGTTTCTGATAGTTTCCATATTTGTCTTATCGGTATAGCCGGTAGGCCCTATGTATACAAAAATATGAATTAAAGTCTGCTACTTTTCTCATAATCATAAAATGAGCTACATAAAAAGCTACAACCTATTATAAAGGCACATAACTGATAACAGATAGGCCTTATATAGTCCCAAATGTGCCTGGAAGTTTAGGCTACAACGGGAACAGGCACATTTTTGAGAGTGCATCACGGCAAATATCTTTATCTGATAAATCCATAGAAATATATTATATATATATTTTGTGTGTGCTACCATGCGTGCAAAACAAGCGTTGATTGTCATAGTCTATTTACTTTACATTAAATAGTTCTCCAAACTATTTCCATTTAGAATGCTTAAATTGCTAGCGTAGCATGAGAATGACCCGTTTGTTTAATACGCCAATGGTATAGAAAATGAGAATGTAGACCCCCGCGTCACCCAGCCGGGAGATAACCCTCGGCACCTTTTAAAATGAGTGGGCTGAGCCAAAGTACCAGGATAACAGCCTATGTGCACGAGAGGAAAGATCTACAAACATGCTGGGCGGAATTTTGGGGAGATGTTTTTTTATTTTCTCACTTCACAGCCAGTAATCACACTGAATTGAATAATCGTCTGAAAATAAAATCGCCACATCATCATGATCATACAAAGTAAGTGAATATGTAAAAAAAATCGACTAAAAACGGTAAATATTGATATGAGAGCGAAAAAGCATCCACCACGGTGAAAGGTGAATCCGGGTATAGTTAGGCCTAGGGTCTAGATGGATCTCACCCTCCACTATGTTCCGGGTTAGAAAACAGCATGTATTGTAGATTGTCTGAAACGTAAGATACTCACAACATCACAAATGCTTAAGTCAGGTTAAAATGGCCAAAATATTTTTCGGGAGGTGTTTTAAAAATGTGACCCGCTCCCACAAAATCAGTCGGAAGTCACATTTTGGAGTATCAGAGTTATCATCTGATCCTGAAACTCCACAAAATTACCTTTAAAATGAGGTGTCACATAAGCCTGTGAAACAGGAACAGGAAACAGGAACAGGTTGAATAGCTCCAAAGATATATAACTGGACAAAATCGGAAAATATCCATTTAAAAATTGTGTCAATTGAGAAAACGGAGTTCAAAGATGGAGAAAGTTTTTGTTGTATATTTTCTCAATAATTCTGTTATGTCACCGGGGAAGGATTTTTTCCAAAAATCGACATATTTGTACAAATGACCAGTACTTCTATTAAACATGTTCAATTAGCTGATGGAGGTAATCCCAAGTGGTACACATCGCGTCACGGCTTATGGTGGGCTTTCATATGGGTAATATCTCAAGGTCATGTCAAGGTCATCTGAAGGTCACAGCGAGGTCAAGTTAGCAAAAAAGGTGAAAAAAGTTAGTTTTTGCTCCAATTCTGTTCATTTGAGGTGTCTATGATGATTGAAACTCACTTAGGCCCCAACACGGAGGTACAACAAACATATCTCACAAGGTTACAGGGAGAATATAGGGGCTAGGGGGTAATACCCCCACAAAAAAATGGCCCTTATCAGAGCTCCAGATAACATGCGTATATGCGTAAAATACGCATGCAAAAACAGCAAATACTCATTGATAGAAAGTCTGAGGAGTAATATTACTCATAAAAAAACTATTTAAATACCCATCAAAGTAAAAGAAACAGACAATATGAAACGATTGTTGTATTTTGTACGTGAGCAATCAGCAGAACTATGTGACCTGAGTGTAAGAAAAAATGATCAATCAAGCTTTCATGTTGTTGTATGAATAAAAATACTCCTTGTTTATTTTTTCACTCCTCATCACCAATTTCAATGAGTGAAATACTCCTCAAACCAAAAAATTATCTGGAGCTCTGCCTTATTATATCACCCCATCTGATCTGACAGGAATGGATCAAATAACACATAGGCCTAATTTGTCATGTTTGGACCAATTACTAGCACAAGTTTCCTTTAGGTGTGATGAAGCCTAACCCAAGTACACATGGTGACATGGGCTGGGGTAGGGCTTCATATTATGCGTGTTACCCCAAGGTCATGTCAAGATCATCTCAAGGTCACAACAAGGTCAAATCAACAGAAATAGGGTGAAAATTGTTAGTTTTTGTTGTTTTCGCTCTAATTCTGTTCATTTAAGATGTCTATGATGGTTGAAAACCGCTAAGGCACCAACACGGAGGTATACCAAACACATCTCAAGAGGTTATAAAGGTAATATAGGGGTAATACCCCTCCTTCCGAAATGACCCTTATATCACCCCCATTTGATATGACAGGAAAGGATTAAATAACACATACATTGTCATGTTTGGACCAATAACTAGCACTTCCTTTAAGTGTGATGAGGCCCAACCCAAGTAGGCCTACACATGGTGACATGGGCTGGGGTGGGGCTTCATTTGGGTGTTACCCCAAGATCATGTCGAGGTCATCTCAAGGTCAGCATGGGCAAATCAGCCCAAAAAGGGTGGAAATTGTTAGTTTTTGCTTTAATTATGCTCATTTGAGATTTGAATGATGGTTGAAACCCACTTAGGCCCCAACACGGAGATACACGAAACACATGTCAAGAGTTTACAGGGGTAATATAGGGGTTAGAGGGTAATACCCCTCCAAATGACCCTTATGTCACCCCCATCCGATATCACAGAAATGGACAAAAAAAAACAGGCATATTGTCATGTTTGGGCGAATAGCAAGCACTTCTTTTAAAGGTGATAAAGCCCAACCCAAGTACACATAGTGACATGGGCTGGGGTGGGGCTTCATATGGGTATTACCCTAAGGTCATGTCAAGGTCACAACAAGGTCAAATCAGCCGAAAAGTGTGAAAATAGTTAGTTTTTGTTGTTTTTGCACCAAATGTGTTAATTTAGGATGTCTATGATGGTTGAAACCCACTTAGGCCTCAATACTGAGGTACACCTAACACATCTCAAGTGGTTACAGGGGTAATATAGGGGTTAGAGGGTAATACCCCCCCCCCTTCAAGTAATCTATATCTGGACGCTTCAAGCTCCGAAGTTGTTCGGAAGTCCCCACGCTCCCGGGACTTCAAGTCACCCATGTGGGACTCACTGCAGGCAGTTAAATTAACTATATATAATTATAGTCAACATAACTGTTAGGGGGGGGGGGCACTATTCAATCTCCGGGAGGCGGAGAGGCTGGATTATATATCCGCGCCCCTGTGGTTCCCTGAAAATGTCAAATTTGTACCATTAGCTATTAGTTTTTTATCTCTTCCTTTTCTTTGAAAATAAATGGTAATTCCGTCTTGCTTGTAAATCACTGTGTCTCTTATTTTTCGTCATCTGGGTTTCTGGAGCCTCTCTTGCAGGCCTACAGTTAGCCTTGTCGTCCCCTCCCAGGCCGTGGATTGATGTATTTGCTTTACCCGAAAAATTCAACAAGGCGGTGACTGAGAGCGAACGCGACCCCAAGGTCCGATAAATGTCCATAACTTTTTAGTGACTGTGCGACCTCTGAGCTGAGCATGCCGGCATGGAACTGAAATGTTGCTGATTCTAAAAAAAACTATTTTCGACCTGATCATGGCCCGTATTTTCCGATATGACAGTCAATGAAATGTCCCACGATTTTGTATGCAGTCAATCTGTGGCTGAAACCTGTTTCAGCCACTGGGGCTAGCCTACAGTGTCGCATCTTCAAGTGTCTCTCGCTTTCCAACACAGTGGTATTTTTAGTCACTCTGATATCTCACTGTTTATCACGCTCGGACCACCATATGTACATGATAAAAATTGAGTTTATATAAAGGGAATCACACGTGTATAAGATAAGTGTGCAGTCAGGAATTTCTTTGTGATTTTTTCAAGGTTTAGTTTAACCGTATTCAATCTAATAATGCCCATAATCAAATAAACGCTTAGTGCACCCCTGATTTGAAAATAAAACCCACGATATAGCATGTAGTCTACACTATATGATAATTAAATAATAGCCTAATCTAATACTCCACCACCCCCCTCTAATCACTGACAGGGGGGTGTTCTATTTATTATGAAAAATAAAATGTAGGTATGGGCCTAATAATTTATATAGGCCTATTATAATTAATATTATCTCCGTAGGGCCTAACTTTTCCTTATAAAAAATGTCCACCCAAAAATTGTTTTATACATAGATCTAGGGCCTCATTACCGGTAATTTTGTTATTCATGCAGGCTATAACAGTTTCTGATAGTTTCCATATTTGTCTTATCGGTATAGCCGGTAGGCCCTATGTATACAAAAATATGAATTAAAGTCTGCTACTTTTCTCATAATCATAAAATGAGCTACATAAAAAGCTACAACCTATTATAAAGGCACATAACTGATAACAGATAGGCCTTATATAGTCCCAAATGTGCCTGGAAGTTTAGGCTACAACGGGAACAGGCACATTTTTGAGAGTGCATCACGGCAAATATCTTTATCTGATAAATCCATAGAAATATATTATATATATATTTTGTGTGTGCTACCATGCGTGCAAAACAAGCGTTGATTGTCATAGTCTATTTACTTTACATTAAATAGTTCTCCAAACTATTTCCATTTAGAATGCTTAAATTGCTAGCGTAGCATGAGAATGACCCGTTTGTTTAATACGCCAATGGTATAGAAAATGAGAATGTAGACCCCCGCGTCACCCAGCCGGGAGATAACCCTCGGCACCTTTTAAAATGAGTGGGCTGAGCCAAAGTACCAGGATAACAGCCTATGTGCACGAGAGGAAAGATCTACAAACATGCTGGGCGGAATTTTGGGGAGATGTTTTTTTATTTTCTCACTTCACAGCCAGTAATCACACTGAATTGAATAATCGTCTGAAAATAAAATCGCCACATCATCATGATCATACAAAGTAAGTGAATATGTAAAAAAAATCGACTAAAAACGGTAAATATTGATATGAGAGCGAAAAAGCATCCACCACGGTGAAAGGTGAATCCGGGTATAGTTAGGCCTAGGGTCTAGATGGATCTCACCCTCCACTATGTTCCGGGTTAGAAAACAGCATGTATTGTAGATTGTCTGAAACGTAAGATACTCACAACATCACAAATGCTTAAGTCAGGTTAAAATGGCCAAAATATTTTTCGGGAGGTGTTTTAAAAATGTGACCCGCTCCCACAAAATCAGTCGGAAGTCACATTTTGGAGTATCAGAGTTATCATCTGATCCTGAAACTCCACAAAATTACCTTTAAAATGAGGTGTCACATAAGCCTGTGAAACAGGAACAGGAAACAGGAACAGGTTGAATAGCTCCAAAGATATATAACTGGACAAAATCGGAAAATATCCATTTAAAAATTGTGTCAATTGAGAAAACGGAGTTCAAAGATGGAGAAAGTTTTTGTTGTATATTTTCTCAATAATTCTGTTATGTCACCGGGGAAGGATTTTTTCCAAAAATCGACATATTTGTACAAATGACCAGTACTTCTATTAAACATGTTCAATTAGCTGATGGAGGTAATCCCAAGTGGTACACATCGCGTCACGGCTTATGGTGGGCTTTCATATGGGTAATATCTCAAGGTCATGTCAAGGTCATCTGAAGGTCACAGCGAGGTCAAGTTAGCAAAAAAGGTGAAAAAAGTTAGTTTTTGCTCCAATTCTGTTCATTTGAGGTGTCTATGATGATTGAAACTCACTTAGGCCCCAACACGGAGGTACAACAAACATATCTCACAAGGTTACAGGGAGAATATAGGGGCTAGGGGGTAATACCCCCACAAAAAAATGGCCCTTATCAGAGCTCCAGATAACATGCGTATATGCGTAAAATACGCATGCAAAAACAGCAAATACTCATTGATAGAAAGTCTGAGGAGTAATATTACTCATAAAAAAACTATTTAAATACCCATCAAAGTAAAAGAAACAGACAATATGAAACGATTGTTGTATTTTGTACGTGAGCAATCAGCAGAACTATGTGACCTGAGTGTAAGAAAAAATGATCAATCAAGCTTTCATGTTGTTGTATGAATAAAAATACTCCTTGTTTATTTTTTCACTCCTCATCACCAATTTCAATGAGTGAAATACTCCTCAAACCAAAAAATTATCTGGAGCTCTGCCTTATTATATCACCCCATCTGATCTGACAGGAATGGATCAAATAACACATAGGCCTAATTTGTCATGTTTGGACCAATTACTAGCACAAGTTTCCTTTAGGTGTGATGAAGCCTAACCCAAGTACACATGGTGACATGGGCTGGGGTAGGGCTTCATATTATGCGTGTTACCCCAAGGTCATGTCAAGATCATCTCAAGGTCACAACAAGGTCAAATCAACAGAAATAGGGTGAAAATTGTTAGTTTTTGTTGTTTTCGCTCTAATTCTGTTCATTTAAGATGTCTATGATGGTTGAAAACCGCTAAGGCACCAACACGGAGGTATACCAAACACATCTCAAGAGGTTATAAAGGTAATATAGGGGTAATACCCCTCCTTCCGAAATGACCCTTATATCACCCCCATTTGATATGACAGGAAAGGATTAAATAACACATACATTGTCATGTTTGGACCAATAACTAGCACTTCCTTTAAGTGTGATGAGGCCCAACCCAAGTAGGCCTACACATGGTGACATGGGCTGGGGTGGGGCTTCATTTGGGTGTTACCCCAAGATCATGTCGAGGTCATCTCAAGGTCAGCATGGGCAAATCAGCCCAAAAAGGGTGGAAATTGTTAGTTTTTGCTTTAATTATGCTCATTTGAGATTTGAATGATGGTTGAAACCCACTTAGGCCCCAACACGGAGATACACGAAACACATGTCAAGAGTTTACAGGGGTAATATAGGGGTTAGAGGGTAATACCCCTCCAAATGACCCTTATGTCACCCCCATCCGATATCACAGAAATGGACAAAAAAAAACAGGCATATTGTCATGTTTGGGCGAATAGCAAGCACTTCTTTTAAAGGTGATAAAGCCCAACCCAAGTACACATAGTGACATGGGCTGGGGTGGGGCTTCATATGGGTATTACCCTAAGGTCATGTCAAGGTCACAACAAGGTCAAATCAGCCGAAAAGTGTGAAAATAGTTAGTTTTTGTTGTTTTTGCACCAAATGTGTTAATTTAGGATGTCTATGATGGTTGAAACCCACTTAGGCCTCAATACTGAGGTACACCTAACACATCTCAAGTGGTTACAGGGGTAATATAGGGGTTAGAGGGTAATACCCCCCCCCCCCCATCCCCCAACGACCCTGATATCGCCCCATCTGATATGACAGAAATGCACAAAATAACAGAGAGGTTGTCATGTTTGGACCAATAACAAGCACTTAGAACTTCTAAAAGTGATTAAGCCAACCCAAGTACACATGGCAAAATGGGCTGGGGTCGGGCTTTATGGGTATTACCCTAAGGTCATGTAAAGGTCATCTCAAGGTCACTGCAAGGTCAAGTAAGCCGAAAGGGTGAAAATGTTTGTTTTATTCCAATTCTGTTCATTTGAAATGTCTATGATGACCCTTTTATCACCCCCATCTGATATGACAGCAATGGATCAAATAACATATAAGCCTATATTGATATGCTATTTTTAGATACGAGTTTAGCGATTAACAGCCATCTTGGAAATATACAAATTAAAAATTTGCCACTGGGTGAAATTTAGTACTCCCGGTGGAAATGATGACTCTAGCCTCTGCTGAACACAAATCCATCAAAATATAAACTTCTGTATACATTTTCAGGTTAGGATAAATTTTGCCAATATTCTGCCTGACTGTAGGGGGGTCTATACTGTAGGCCTGGCACTCGTTTAATTTTGTACCAGGTGGGCCGCACCATAGGCCTAGGGTCTACCTGTTACACTTAGCCCACCTAGTCCTATCAATGACGGAGCCTCAAAGGCCGGAAGGGGTGGGCCTACAGACATTACAGACTAGGCCTATGGCAGTAGGGGGCCCTGGACAGGCTACAGTCACACAATTTTTGAGAAATTATTTATCGGATCATTTTTTCATCTTCCCTCAACTTCCCTGAAAATTTGGTGGAATTTTGTTTGGCCTATGGAAATAAGACCAATTTGGCATAGAATATTTTTTTTAAATTACAGCTCTCATTTCACCATTACCGTGAAACAAGAATTTTATTACATGCCAAATGGTCCAACTTACAAAATACACAACAAAAAGACACACAATTTTCAGTGATGTTGGGGGAAAGAAAAAAAAATGACAAAAAAAATTCACAAAAATTTTTCGAATAGTGCCTGAGTAGACTCTAAATTGAAAAAAATGCTAGGTCTACTCCCAGGTTCTGGTGAAACTAGTCTGTGGTCAGACCCTGATGAATGGTTTTGCTGTGGATGGTACCAAACAACAGCAAGTCAGATTCCTCGGACTCGGTGAAACAGACTTTTTTGTAGACTAACAACAAAGTTAGGCCTATACCAGACTACATTAACTAGGCCTACGGGGAAAATATATTATCATAAATTATAGCCTATAACATCGTCATCATGATGATCATTCCCACTCTCATCATTAGATTCGGCAGTGATATAGGCCTGTCGTCAGTGTCAGTACTAATGTAAAATAATGTTATGAATGTGAGTCGCTGAGGATCCCCCTCCAGGCTGACTGACCACTCACACAGTCAATCTCACTGTCACTGTCAGTCTCAGACTGGGGCCAAATTTGCAAGGCAAAATAGGCCCAACCCGTTATTATTTCTCGCCAATGCTCCTTACTGGCCCGATTCAGATAGAAACCTATAATCCTATAATAGGCTAACTCTTTCAAAGCTTGCGCAACTTCTTTTTCGGCTGTGCCTGTGGCCATTGTTGGGTGTTTTGATTTTTCCACCTGAGGAAATCCCTCATTCATGTCATTGTCATTCCTATTTTTATATCACTCATGACTATTAGATTATAGGGCATGTAGTGTATTGTTTATTCTATAGGCCTACATATGGTGTGTATACAGCCAGATAAAAGGCAGGGGCTCACTATGCATCATATTATGTTGATTTTACCAGGGGCCACGCTCATGACTGTGTGCACAGTGTTGGACTGCTAGTGCTAGCGTCATAATTTTTATTGCCTGTAAATTTGTTCATTTTTTGTAAATTGTAGTGTGTTTGAAACATCAATTTGATATAATTGATATTTGTTTGTATGCCATGTGCACAATTTTAGGAACCAAAAGTTAACATTTTAATCTCATACTTTATCTCAAAATCCAATTTTGAGATAATTGTCAAAACGCGACTTCAGACTGATTTTGTTGGGGCGGGTCAAAAATGCTCTCACAGTCTCACATGATAAATAACTCATGGAATGTTCCAAGATCAGCTGAGTGGATGCATTTAAATGGTCACTAAGTTAGGTAAACCCAATTAAAATGTATTTTGAGGGCAATACCTAATTATAATAGCCCTGGGTTAAATCGATCGCATGTCTTATGGTTCAGATATGGAATGCTTACTAACTCGTAACTCGGCGTGAGAGCATAACACGTTGTGGAGGGTGACGTTTGCTAACTAGTGCTGTACTGGGAGTCCCGGCCCAGTTACAGTTGACAAGTTACAGTTAGCCTACAGTCTGTCCGCCGGTGGAGGATGGTCCAAAATGAAAGTTACCTTTTTGAAATCCAGTCAGTCAATTCTCAAGCAATTTTCATGAAATTTTGTAAACCCTATTTTCTAGTTATTTGGCATCGATCCTCAAAATTTCGTAAAAAAATATATAAATATTTTTTTAACGCAAAAGTTAATGTCTCACCACACATAATACCCCTCCCATACACTTATATTATGTGTATTATCGTACTCCCACAGGTATTATCGACCACAAGACTTGTAGGTACTGATAACTTCCTGTATCGACCAAAACTGTATCTTGCACAACATACTGGGGTCAAATCCATAAATGGTCATCAACAGTGACAAAGAATAAATTAAGCACTGCTAAACTTTTTTTGTGTTTTTAGGGAAGTAGTACACCTCCTGTGGCATATTATTTGTATAATTCGATCTCTTTCTGAAGGTTAAGCACTGTGTAATTTTATGTTTCATCATCTCCTTGAATGAAACTGTGGTGATGGGATGGGAATTATTTTGTCCCTGCCATTGTTTAATTTCTAATTAATAGAGACCAGGTGAAAAATATACAGAGAAATTGTGCCTTGTGGTGGTATAACCTGGCCTAGTTATAACTTAGAAAGGGTCTTGGTCATAATATATCTATTGAATTTTTGAAAAATAATTCCGTCCCATCACTTTTTTTGTTGATTATTTGAATTTGCATATGGAATGGAAAAATATATTAGAGAATGAATATGATAAACCATCATTTAATATGACTTCAAAAATTATATTCATCAGCCTGGTGCACCTGACACTCTCAAACATAGTTACAGGTGGAATATGAAATTTAGTGATGGGACGGAATTTGGTGATGGGACGGAAAATGAAATGTTATTAAATGCATCAAACAACACCTGGTTTGTTACTGAAATAATGTTTATTGACCTAAGGCCAATATGGGCCACACTGAATGTAAACTTTTAGTAAATTAATATAAATTATTAAATATAATGGTTCAGTATACGTGTAGCAATAATTCTGAAAGTAGATCACTGACATAAACATAAAAAAATTAAGAAAAAACCCCTCTAAGGTGAGAGTTACTCAATGTATTCCACACGCTCTGTCGCCGCTGCTGGTATAGTCTTTTGCTTGCCAAAACCACTTTTTTATATTTTAATTTTATATCCTAATTGTATATAGGAAATGTTATCAAATGACTCAAGATAATCTAATTGCTGACATGTATAGTCAATCCTTTAATTGCTATGACAGAAAAAGCTTTTAGCAAGAGCTGAAAGCTCAGAGAAAGCTACCATATATTCTGTACTAAGTTGGTATGTTAAGCATGGCAAAAAATGACAATAAAAAAAATAATACAAATTTTAAAATGTTGTTTGGCAACCATTTAATTTAGCATAGTCTCATTATGATATCATATATATCTAGACTGACACCCCCGGACCCCCACCTCTTTCGGACCCCCCCCCCCCCCCCGTTTATATTGCGGAAACACCGGATATCCCCAAACATTCCAAATTTTACAAATTTTTACAAATTCAAACTGTCTGACTACCACCCATTTAGGTATCGATTTTGTTCCATAATTATATTGTATTTATAAAACCTTGCATGATAGCTAGCAAACCCTTGTAAAAAAATGTAGGCCTACATATGCAGTGCCCAATAGGTATTGATTTTATTAAAATGCAGTTAAATATCGCTGACTGACACCAATTTTTCACCATTCAATTTTGCAAGAAGCAATAGCGCAATTTAGGACATAATTTGTAAACCCCATTAAGGAATGTCAAGCTATATATCTTTGGCATTTATACAAATCCTGTTGTGAAAAGTAAGTCATGACAATAGGCCTAAATTATTTAGCTACAATAATCAACCAATTTTATTAAAGCCGTTAAGCTGGAAATCTGCGGAATTGACATATTAGTGTTTTTTTATAGCTTAAGCATTATAATGAGATTGGGGAAATTTTTCTTGAATGAATTATCAATGATATTAATAAAAAAGCAAATATAGTCATCACATGTTATTTTTAAAGACTTATTTAAATCAAATGACATATTATTTAATTTAGATATCTACAGCTTCTTGTCAGTTTAGTTAATTATTTAACTAGAGGGGGGGGGGAGGGTTGTTGCACCCAGCACCGACCATCGCCACTGTTGGAAACCAGCTGTTCATTTAGGACTTTCAAAAACGATCATGTCTGTCAGTGTGGTATAAAAAATACACTTTTGATGTCATGACTGCCACCACTGCCAAATGCCCAGGTTCTGTGCATGTCATGCATGCCTCTTGCAATGTCAATTAATAATTATTAATTAGAAGATGATTATGAAGATTTCAACTTGGCCATGTTGTGTTCTATTTGTATTACCGGTAATTTGTATTTGTTACCCATATACACAACAGATAACTTTCCGTCCCATCACCAGGCGGAAGTAATTTAAAAACTAGAGCAATAGTTATGGTTGATCTATTTATGACTAAAAAACAGTGAAATAAAAAATATCACCAGCAAAAATTATTTTTCAGAAAAATTGCGATAAAAAACATTAAAGAGCAACAAGTACGAAAAAAGTGTATTATTATCATTCCATCCCATCACCAGATTTCAATTTGACATATTTAAAAAATCGATGATGATACAAATTTTTCAATTACAATGTAGGTATCCTGTATGATGTTGTGTACATTCATTAAATTAGACCGCCCTTGCCATAATGGTATTCTCCAGGTGTGCAATTATTCTATCAATTCCGTCCCATCACCAAAAACATTTGTGGATATGACCCACTGACGCATTGTAGTCTAAATATTTTGATTATCAGTAAAACATGTGGGTGGACGTATTTGTATAGATAATAGAGTAATGGAGGGTATTAGCCTATGGGCTGAGGCAATTAATGAATTATGGGCGTTTTTGATATATTCAGTTAATTATTTCAATTGTGTGCGACCCCAGTATTTTTTTCACCATCATACATCTATCCTGAGCCTCACTCAACCTATACACCCCTAAAAAATTATTTTCCAATGGAAACCTTCATCCACACATCAAAAAAGTTATTTAACGCCATCAGTTTGTGAAAACTGAAAATGCCCCTTTTATCATGTTTATCAATCTTAAATTCAAATTCAAATTTAATTCGGTAACTTCTATAGCGCCTAAATCCTCGGAGATGCGAGCTCAGTGGCGCAGAATCCAAATCGAAACCAGCTCAATGTTGAGAGTCAAAGCGTAAGTCGTCAACTGGGCGCCGAAATCTCTGAGGAATTAGGTGGGGGGGGGAGGCGAATTAAAAAGAAAAGTCTTGAACAGCAATTTTTTAAATGAGGTGACTGTACTTGCAGTTCTCAAATTAACCGGCAGTGAATTCCAGGTGGAGGGAGCTGCAACTGCAAAAGCCCTTGAGCCCCATTTTGTTCGAAAACGTGGAACAGTTAACATATATTTGTGTTGGAGGATCTAAGCAGTCTTGAATTTTGAAGTGGTACTAAATAATTAAAGAGATATGTAGGTTGGTGAAAAAGGAAGGCTGTAAAAGTGATGGTACAGAGTTTAAAGCGTATGCGGTATTCTACTGGTAGAATGAAGAAAAATTTAAGAGAGGCTTAAAAAGGAGAAGCTTTACAGACTACACGTGCCAGACAATTTTGTACCTGCTGCAATCTTTCAATGTCCCGGTCAGGAAGATTATACAAAAGGGAATTGCAATAGTCAAGATGACTAGTGACTAGAGCACATGCAACAGATTTTGCAGCTTCTGGGCTAAGGTACTTCCTAATACGCCGAAAGTCACGGATGTGATAGAAGCATATTTTGCAACTCTGAGAGATTTGTCGTTTGAAGTTAAAATCACAATCAAAAATGAATCCCAAATTTCTATCGAATGCTTTAGGAAGTGTGTCATGGTCAAGTAATAATATAGGGAATAGATCTTTGAACTTTTCTCTTTGTTTTTTAGAACTGATAATGATAAACTCAGTTTTACCTGGATTTAGCTTTAGCTTCGAATTTGTCATCCAAGTGAAAACATCAGTAACTCAGGATTTTAAATCAGTTAGAGATTCTAAAGCTTCAGTACCGGATAGAGATATATAAATTTGTGTGTCATCGGCATAGAGATGGTGTTCTACATCATGCTCAGCGATGACGTGACTGAGGGGAGCAGTACATAGGGTAAAAATTATAGGTCCAAAGACAGAGCCCTGGGGTACTCCAAAAGATATGTAAACTGCTTCGGAAATATAATCCTGAATTTTCACCTGTTGACATCAGTTGCTCAAGTACGATGTAAACCAGTCAAGAGCTGTACCAGAAATTCCATACCACGATTACAAGAGGCTAATTAGCGTGAGGTGGTCAATTGTGTCAAAAGCAGCAGATAGGTCAAGTAGGGTGAGTGCTGTCACTCTGCCCTTCTCCATATTGAGTAAAACATCGTTCTCTACCTTTAAAAGAGCTGATTTAGTGGAGTGAAATTTCTTGTATGCTGATTGCAAATTATTGGACATAGAATTTGATTCCATGTGGGAAAGTAGGCGAGATGCGACAACTGTCTCCAATATCTTTGATATAAAACTGAGGTTTGAAACTGGACGGTAATTTTTTAGTTTATTTTTTATCTAGAGTTAGTTTTTTTAGCAGAGGTCTAATATATGCTTTTTTGAACTGGTCCGGAAAAACACCCTCTTGGAGAGATTTATTGATGATACTAGTGATTGGTTCAATTATGACGTCGAGACAATCCTTGAGGTACTTTTTGATTTCATGATTAATTTCTTGATCTCTGCTTCTGTTGCCAAAGTCAAAGTATTCATTAAAAAATTGATGTCGAACGAGGGATGCACCTTTCGGAGTTTATTATCGTCTGGAAATTTTGAGCAAATAATAGTAATTTAATCAACAAAAAAGTTTGAGAATTTTTCACAAATATATATATACATATATATAAGTCTATTAAAAAACACAACAAAATTAAAGTCTATGTTATACTTTGAAAAATATAAATAAATTAAAATAATTGAAAATATATGTACCAAAGAAGTCCATAGTTGACAAAAACTGTTTAATCTTCACATTTGAATCCATTTTTATCACTATAGCACACCCTTAGCAAATCGCCCATAATACCAGTACAATTTTGTGATTGCTGCAATTATGGGCTGCTGCAGTTTCAAAGGCAATACTACCCAAGAAAAAAAAGAAAAAAAAATTCAAGTTCAATCATCCATATATATACTCCAGGCAATAAAAATGTTTAATTTGAGACAATTTAATGTAAAAAAAAAATTCTTACAAATCAAAACGCGCAAAATGGTCTTTCACATGCTTTTTTGTGTTTTTAAGCTCAGCAAAAAGTCATGCATATTACTAAAATGTAACTGTTCGACTAAATGATGTATTATTTTTAGATTATCAATTTTTTTTGTTCCTTTTTACTTAAAGTAACCAGAAACATATACCCCCGGTACAGGAACATTATTTTTATTAGTTCGGACGTACCTTTGTCCAAACTATTGTTTTTCAAGTGGATGCTTTATTTTTCTTATTCTACTGGTGTTTTTTGCGCATCTATTTCTCACTCAGTTTTGACGTAATCGACTTGAAATTTAAACACGATGGTCTATGGGCAGTCAGGTAGTGTGCTATAGCTTTTCTAAGCAATTCAACCAATAGCGTGTCTGTACGGCAGGGTTAAAGGTCACAAAAACCCTACTGACAATACATTACAAAAGCTTTAAACTGTCATTTCTCGAAAACGGTGCGTCTGAGACGAAAAAGTCGCGAAATTTCGGTCCTCGACTAAGTTGACCTACTGTACTAGAAAACACCAGTGTGCCCTCTTTATGATGGCATAGTTTTTTCTTCAAATGGTCGTATCTCATAAACTGTGTGTATGAGGATACAGTCTTTTTATCCTCTAGACGACAGTTTTGAACTGATCAACTTCAAATTCGTGCACATTGATCGCTGGATTATGCTGGTCACGTAGGTATGACTTTTGTAACTCTAGCTTTGATATTGACATTGAGTTATTGCCTTTTAAAGTTTTTGAAAAAGACGATTACGTAATAATATCTCGTACGTTCGAGATAGAAAAATGGGAGTATGTTTTTTGGAAAGCTCGCGAAAAAGTAGCTTGGGAAAGTGTGCTCAGATTTCTCATACGTCTAATAGTTTGCGAGATAATTAGTTTGGATGTAAGTCATCTATTTTCAACCGAAACCTTATTTCAGTATCATTAAATGTTATGAGTCCTTTGTTAGTAGACACCTCTGGTTTATTTAGGGTGGTGAAACCCCATATCTGAAGACATGTCATGTCATGTCCCCGTGTCTGTGATGAGTCATTTTTGTCCTACTCTACATGCTCCTTAGTAAACAAATTCTACCATACGACTCCGTGGCGCAACGGTAATGGTCTTGACTCAGAAGCATGCTGTCATAGGTTCAAATCCCGACAATGCCTACATTTTTTAAAGACATTTTTGTTGTTTGTTATATGATAATTAGACTAGACAATATCAAATACAGAAAATAAACAGACTAAATGCTAAAATCACATTTATTGGGAGCCATAATGGTTTAATTCGATATGACAAGGCATATGAATTAGTATACTATAGTTTATGAGGTGGGAGGCTACAGTAGGGATAGTGGGTTCGAATCCTGGCAGGGCTAATTTTTTAAACACAATTTTTTGTGTTAACTGTAATTCGACTAGACGATATAAAATACAAGAAAAGGATTAAATGCTTAAATAACATATATTGGGTGACATAATGGGTTAACGCAATATAGTCTAAGCTTGGAACTCTTGCCCTATGGCTATGCTCCAGCCCGTTAGTCGCGAAGCAGAGTGGATCAGCCTGATTTGAGAATTAGGCACATGAATTAATATATTGTCTCAGTTAGGAGCGACAGAATCTGAATTGACGTCTAAAGTCGGGCCCCGCGCTGAAAGGGTTAATACCGATGTAACACAACACATTGGCCTATGGTTGTTAAAAAAATATTGACATCGGCGATAATGTTTCCTGTAAAAAACATTTATCACTGCAAATTAGATCAGAATTATACAAATAATTGTTAAATTATCATCTCAATATTTCGAGGCCTATCGATATATGCCACAGCCTACCATCAGGATCCAATTGACTTTCAGCTGTGGCGGCGCGATGCTAGCCATGACTCAGCCGCTCCATGTCTATCAGTATTTTAATTATTTATTTTAGCTAAAAAAATAATAATAATAATGATAACTAGAAGGAACTATACCACTAAAGTGCTAGTGAGTTTGGACAGGGACATTGTTTCTGAAGTGGCTAAAACCAACATGATTTTCAAGAAAGATAAGAACAAGAAAGGTGAAACATAGAGACAGGGAAAGAGATAGAGAAAGTGATAAAGAGAGAAAGAAGAGAAAGTGATAGAGAAAGAGACTCTCTCTGTCACTGTCTCTCTGTCCCTGTATGTCTCTGTCCCTGTCTCTACCCCTCTCTCTGTCTCTATGTCTCTCTGTATCTGTCCCTGTCTCTCTGTATCTGTCCCTGTCTCTGGCCCTGTCTCTGCATCAGTCTCTCTGCATGCCTCTGTCCCTGTATCTGACTCTGCCTCTGTCTTAGACTGTCCCTGTCTCTGCCTTTGTCTCTCCTCCCCTGTCTCTCTGTCTCTGTCCCTGTCTCTGCCTCTGTCCATGTCTCGGCCTCTGTCTTTGTTTCTCTGCCCCTGCCTCTGTCTCGTTGTCTCTGTCGATGTCCCTGTCCCTGCCTCTTTCTCTATCTCTGCCTCTCTGCCTGTCTCTGTCCCTGTCTCTCTGTCGGACAGTCCCTGTCTCTGTCTCTCTCTTTGCCTCTGTCCATACCTCTGTCTATGTCTCTCTGTCTTTCTCTGTCTGTCCCTGTCTCTCTGTCTCTGTCACTATATCCGTCCCTGTCTCCGTCTCCCTGTCACTGTATCTGTCTCTGCCTCTGTATCTATATCTGTCGCTGCCTCTGTCTATGTCTATGTATCTGGCTCTGCCCTGTCTCTGTCCCTGTTACTGTCCCTGTCTCTCTCTCCTGTCTCTGTCTCTCTCTCTTTGTCACTGTCTCTGTCCCTGTCACTGTCACTGTCTCTGCCTCTGTATCTGTCTCTGTCTCTCTGTCTTTGTCACTGTCTCTGTCCCTGTATCTGTGTATCTGTATATTTCTCTGTCTCTCTGTCTCTGCCCCTACCCTTGTCTCTGTCTCTGTCCCTTCTCTATCACATTCTTCTTCTCGATCACAATTTCTTTCTCCATCACAGTCTCTTTCTCTAACACTTTCGCTATCTCTATCACTTTCGCTATCTGTTTCTCTGTCTCTGTGTTTTACCTTTCTTGTTCTTGTCTTTCTTGAAAATCATGCTGGTTTTAGCTACTGCAAAGAGACTATCTTTCTCTGTCTGTCCCTGTCTCTCTGTCTCTGCTCTGTCACTGTCTTTGCCTCTGCCTATGTCTCTGTCTCTCTGTCTCTGTCCCTATCCTTGTCTCTGTCTTTGTCCCTTCTCTTTCACATTCTATTTTTCTATCACATTCTCCATCTCGATCACAGTTTATTTCTCTATCTCATGCTCTTTCTCTATCACTTTCTCTCTCTCTATCACTTTCTCAATCTCTTTCTCTGTCTCTGTGTTTTATCATGTTGGTTTTAGCTACTTTGGAAACAATGTCCCCGTCCAAACTCACTAGCACTTTAGTGGTAGTTCCTTCTAGTTAAAAAAAATATATATACCCTTGATCATGCTTTTTCAACAACAGAAAAGTGCAGCCCATAAAACCAGTAACAGCAGCCCATAATTGCAGCAGACGAACATAATTGCAGTAAAACCTGAATATATTCAAATATCAAATACGCCTAAAGTTGTTATTGTACATTTAGCTTAATAATGACAATAGGACATTGCTACGGACTTGCCTTTATCTACCCATACCAAAATTATTTTGGGTGAGCTAGAAGCATTTATGTGATAACCCGCCCGTAAAACCCTCCTTTACTCTAGTTCAAAAGTTAGACTATTTGACATGTAGTAAATGTCTATTTATAACGGTCCTCTATTTACATGTATATAAACCCATATCGTATCCTAAATTTATTAATTGTCACACAGAAAATCATTTGTGAAACTGTTTCTACAAATGTATATAGATCTATGTGTATGATAATTCCTCCTCGATCCTCAGACAAAATACACAAATTACTGACTCTCAGTTCATCAGCAAACACAGGGTCCTAATCCGAAAGTTTTGAGGAAAATCAAAAAGATATTACACGTACATCATTCAGCTGATAAGATTGTACAAGTGGATTATTCTTTAAATAACGATGATCATAATGTTAGAGCGAGGTGCCACGTGGGGTATTTTCCAACACCTCAGGAGTGAACTTTTCATGACGTTTGTAAAAAATATCCAGGTCATAACAGCCATCTTTAATTGTCAAATTAGGAACCTGTTACCCTGATAGCTTTAAACCTTTCAGCGCGGGGACCGTCTTTATACGTCAGAATATTTTTGTAGATGTCAGATTCTGACGTTTAAAGACGATCCCCGCACTGAAAGAATTAAAATATTTTTAATGGCTGTAGACCCATAACATAGACCGGTATTCAAATAAAGCAGGAAGAGCTACACTGCAACTAAGACTTTTATGATGATTTGAAATTGAAATAAACCCTTCAAATTGTCTCCATGATTTAAACAAAAATAATTCAGCTTTGTAAGTGTTAAAAGCTCTGTTTATCTGATACACGTTTATCATTATTATTAGTATACTCAAGTACATGTATTAACCCTTAAAGCACTGAATTAAAAAAAAAAAAAAAAAAAATTGATTTGAAAACATTATAAATGTTAAATACTCAGCTCTTTCCAATTCATTTGAATACCTATGTTGCGGGTCTACGGCTATAAGAAATATTTCTACTCTTACAGTGCGTGGATCGACTTCAGATGTCAGAATCTGACATAGACAGACGTCAGATTCTGATGGCTGAAGTTGATCCCCGCACCACTTGTTCTTTATAGACCTCTGCATAATGATATTACACTACATTGACATAGATCTATATTGCGCTCTTATCTCAGACAATTCTAAAGTGCTTTATTTTCCAGAAGATTATACAAAGTCTACAAAAATCTGTCAAATACACCTCTCAACCCTGTAAACCTTCATGGTGCATTAAAGAATCATTTTACATCTCTGAAAACAGACTTAATTTTCAAGTAAGGGTTGTAGAATGAAAATGTTCATGAAACTGGTTTACCAATACAATTTGCAATTTTCTTTAATTTTTCAACCACTTCAAATCATCTTCATCCACTACAAATCGAGAATTGTGACAGCAATTCACAGCTTGTAGTGGATGAAGATGACAATATTTTGATGTATTGTTGACAATATTAAAGACAAAAGACAATATTTAAAGATTAAAGATGACAATATTAGGGCGATTCCGTGGATGTCAATATTGTAGATACGTATGACAGCAATTCACAGCTTGTAGTGGATGAAGATGACAAATATTTAGTAAATTCAGGCTTGAAATGGTTAAGACCGTGATAATACAACTTAATATTAATATTTAGCCTACATGTATCCAGTGTTGGTCCAGCATCGCAGATACATGTAGCAATATTGATTACCTGCTAACATCATTAAATACAAAGTGAAGTCTTTTATTAGAAAAGTGTGAGGGGGAGCCTTATTGGGTGTTTACTACATAAACACTTATTTCTATTTTTACACTTAATATTTCTACTTTGACAAGAGGTTCATACTAAAAACATAGAAATGTGGGTTCTATAAAAAAATTATTTGATATGATAGAACTTGTAACCTGCATTATTGAGTCTATATGTATTTCAGGAACTGACATATTTCACGAAAAAAGAAATTTTACAGTGAGTACACTTTAGTCTTTTTCTGAAAATTTAGATTAAAAAATATGCTAATTCGTCGCCTCGGAGCTAAAGGATCCTATCTGCCACTCTAACGAGTGTCAGATAGGATCCTTTAGCTCCGAGGCGACGAATTGCTATATGTATCAGTGTTAGAAGGGTTTAAAGTATTCAGAATTGTATGGCCTGTCATGTGGAACTTATTTAAGATTATCCAATCAGTATACTGCATGTGTGCAATTTCAGCTGGAGAATCTTGAGGTGACAGGAAATAAGAGGAAGTAGCTATGTCAAATGTAACTCTTAAACCTTCACTTTAAAGTTAATTAATTAAAATTTTCACCCACTTAAAGTTGTGTCTCGCTACCGCGATCCACAACTTCAAGTGGCCGAAAATTACTCATTTGTTCAATTTCAGCACAAATATATGCAAATATTGATGTTTGAAAACACATTTAATTCCCAATAACAGTGATTTGGTCGACTATTAAAACAGATTAAAAACGACAATAGTCGTGATCAGTAGAATGGGGGCTAATTAACCCTTAGAGCACTGAGCTAAGAAATTTAAATTTTCAGCCACTTAAAGTTGTGTCTTGCTACCGCGATCCACAACTTCAAGTGACTGAAAATTGGTGTTATTTGTGAAATTCACGTCCCAATATATATCAGTGTTTCAAGATTGAAAGCATATTTTGTTTTTTAACAACTGGTTATACAGGTGCTTAGAAAAACACAGAATGTCCACTGTAGTCGACATCAGTGTGATAAGGGTTAATGTCTTTTTTTTGCTAGTGTTCATCAGAGGTTTAGTCAACTGGACCCAGAGACTGTCAGGACAGACAAAAATAGTAGACTAACAAAGGGCAAGATTATGGATCTTCAAGAGCTTCAGGTGAGTTACATACATTTAGATTAGTCTGTGGTTGTCAGGCAATTACATTATTACAGTTGACTTATCAGCATGATTGCATAATATCCTGTACTTTTAAGTTTTACATATTGTAAACAGACATGTGCATGCTTTTTAGACTTTTTATCCCTTGCCCAATGACGTTGGGCCGTGGGGTTATGGCATGACCCCGGGCTCCCGTCCTGCCGGTTGTCTGCCTGTTCGCATTTTCGTTTTCTGAGCATCTAGCAAAGCCATGGGCGGGATTTCTTTCATATTGCACACACTGGGGTGTAGAGGTGTCTTTGACCAACATCTGCAAAAATAGCTTTAATACAATGGTCAACAATCTTGTTTCTCGGAAAACCTGTGGGGAGATAAATTTCATATTGCACACACATATTATCTAGGTGGTGTAGATATGCCTTTTGGGGGTTATGAACTTTTGGACCTACATCCGTGCCAGATCTACATGTAAAAATTACAGACCGGTGTCAAACTTAAATTTTGTATCAAATATCAGAGAAAAAGTTATAGTTAATCGAATTCGTTCACACCTGGAAAGAAATGATCTATCAAATCAGTATCAGTCAGCTTACAAGAAATTTCATTCTACTGAAACGGCCTTACTCAAAGTTGAAAATGACAATATTTTGAATATGGACGAGGGAAAGGTCACTGCACTTACTGTTAGATCTGTCTGCTGCTTTGGACACTCTGGACCACAGCAGTATCACCAATCTCTTGTCAACTTGGTATGGTATCGATGATATTGCCCTTGACCATGTTGACTGGTTTGTGTCTTACTTGTCAGAACGTAAACAGAAGGCGAAACTGATGAACTGTTTATCCAGTCCAGCCGAAGTCGTGTGTGGGATTCCCCAAGGATCCGTCCTCGGTCCATTGTTATTTACTCTCTACACTACCCCCCTTAGCTATGTAATTCAGAGACACAATGTCAAATATCATCTTTACACCGACGATACCCAGATATATTTATCTCTTTCGCTAAAAAATCCTTTGGAAATTCTTACAAAATGTCTTCAGGACGTGTCTTCTTGGATGTCATCAAGGAAATTAAAACTTAACCCTGATACGACCTAATTTTTAGCTCCCGCCGTCACCGTAGGTGAGCGAAGGGAGCTATGGATTCTACCTCCGTTTTTTTTTTGCCTCTTCTTTTGCCTATAACTTTGTGAGAAAATAAGCTAGGATAACAATTTTTGGTATGTGGGTTACTTCCAGGTGGCTAATGGACGGGTTAAAATATTTTTAATCTGAATTCAATACGCAAGGTTGCAGAGGAGAAAATGATGATGTGACGGCGTTGGGCCGTCCGTAAACAATTCGTTTCCGGAGCATATCTCTGAAAGTACTTGTCCGATTGTCTTCAAATTTTACACACAGCACCCCTGGGGGTCTAGTTGTGCCTTTTGGGGTATTTGATCTTTGACCTACTTCTGGTTCAGAACTATGACCTATTTAGACGTTTTGACGCGCACTTCGTTTCCGGAGCAGATCTCGAAAAGTACTGGGCCGATGACAGTCATATTGCACATACATGTTCTCTAAGGTCCCTAGTTGTGCCTTTTCAGGTTTTTGGACCTTGACGTTAAAGTTGACCCAGCACTTTGACCTAATTTATAACATCGGTAAATCCGACTGAAAGATTTTGCGGAATATCATGAAAACCGCTCAAGATAGCTACACCATTACTATAAAACAAATTGTGAGGTTTCAGGAGAGGATGCATCTTGAAAAATTTCAAGTCGATAAAATTAAAAATGGCCGCCTATCGGCCATTATTCACCTCGACAGGCCTGATATTGCGGAATATCATGAAAACCGCTCAAGATAGCTACACCATTAATATCAAATAAATTGTAAGGTTTCAAGAGAGGATGCATCCTGAAAAATTTGAAGTTGATAAAATTCAAAATGGCCGCCTATCAGCCATTATTCACTTCGACAGGCCTGATATTGTGGAATATCATGAAAACCGCTCAAGATATCTACACCATTACTATAAAACAAATTGTAAGGCTTCAGGAGAGGATGTATTTTGAAAAAATTAATTTTGTCAAAGTTCAAAATGGCCGCCAATCAGCCATTATTCACTTTCACATGGCCGTTATTTGGTAAACCGTGCTAGATGGCTAGACCATTACTATAAAACAAAATGTGTGATTTCAGGAGAGGATGCATCTTGAAAAAATTCGACTCGATAAAATTCAAAATGGCCGCTTATCGGGCATTATTCACTTTCACATGGCCGTTATTTGGTCAACCGTGCTAGATGGCTAGACCATTACTGTAAAACGAAATGTGAGATTTCAGATGAGGATGCATCTTCAAAAAAATTGACTTGATCAAATTTAAAATGGCCGCCTTTTCGGCCATTATTCATTTTCACATGGCTGATATTTGGTAAACCGTGCTAGATGGCTAGACCATTACCTGATTACTATAAAACAAAGCGTGAGTTTTCGGGGGAGGATGCACCCTGAAAATTTTTAACTTACAAATTCAAAATGGCCGACAATCAGCATTATTTACCTCGATAGGTCTGATATCAGGTAAACCGTGCTAGATAGCTAGACCATTACTATAAAACAAAATGTGACGTTTCGAGAGAGGATGCCTTTTAAAAAGTTTCGACTCAATCGAATTCAAAATGGCCGCCTATCGGCCACTATTTACTTTCACATTGCTGATATTTGGTAAACCGTGTTAGATAGCTGGACCAATACTATAAAACAAAATGTGAGATTACAAGAGAGGATGCATCTTGAAAAAAATTGACTCGATCAAATTCAAAATGGCCGCCTATCGGCCATTATTCACTTTCACATAGCCGGTTTTTAGTAACCGTACTAGATGGCTAGACCATTACTATCAAACAAAATGTGAGATTTCAGGAGAGGATGCATCTTGAAAAATTTTGACTTGATCAAATTCAAAATGGCCTCCTATCGGCCATTATTCACTTTCACATGGGCGATATTTGGTAAACCGTGCTAGATGGCTAGACCATTACTATAGAATGAAATGTGAGATTTCAGCTGAGGATGCATCTTGGAAAATTTTGACTTGATCAAATTTAAAATGGCCGCCTTTAGGCCATTATTCACTTTCACATGGCCGATATTTGGTAAACCGTGCTAGATAGCTAGACGATTACTATAGAATGAAATGTGAGATTTCAGCTGAGGATGCATCTTGAAAAATTCTGACTCGTTCAAATTCAAAATGGCCCCCTATCGGCCATTATTTACTTTCACATGCCCAATATTTTGCAAACTGTGTTAGATGTTAGTCCATTACTATAAAACAAAATTTGAGGTTTCGGGGGAGGATGCACCCTAAGTTTTTAACTAATTTATATCGAATTCAAAATGACCGTAAATCGGCTATTAGTTAACTCGATTGGCCTGATATCGGGTAAACCATGCCAGATAGGTAGACCATTACTGGGATACTGATTAGGATCATCAATTTCAATGGAGGTTTGCAATCTCTGACAGACTGTCTAGTTCTTATCTTACTCTTAGACTGGGCTTCTTAGACCTAGTTGTCTTGCGTCTTGATTTTTGACCTACACTAGGACTACATTAATAACCCTATACAAAATTGCTTAAATCAAATTCTAATTCGGAGCGGGAGCTCCTGGACTTATGTAGTCTTGTTATTAATTGGATCTAAAGTGCAACGCAAAAATTTTTCGAAATGTTTTCCAACAAGATTGTTGGCACAGGAAGTAACTCCTTCTCCATCTGCTAGAAATCTTGGCATAGTCTTTGACAGTGCTTTAAATTTTAAGAGTCATATTTCTGGTATATCTCGCGCTTGCTACTATCATATGCGTGACATGCATAGAATAAGGTGCTTTTTAACATCATCTGTTGCTAAAACAATTGCAACTTCTTTGGTAGGAAGCAAGCTGGACTATTGTAACTCTGTCCTTTTCAACGTCACTGAAAAGGAGATATCTAAGCTGCAGGGTTTTTGGCGCGTGTTGTAACAAAGTCTCCTCGTTTTTATCACATAACTCCTCTTCTGAAATCTTTGCACTGGTTACCTGTTCGTTACAGGATGAAATTTAAATTATGTTCCCTGACCTACCAGGCTCTGACCAATGAACAACCAGTATATATTCGAAACATGCTTCAGCCATCGCATAAGGTACGACAGGTATGTTCCACGGGTCAGAACCGCGGTAGGCAGCAGGGCCTTTTCTGTTGCTGCACCTAGACTTTTGAATGAACTTCCTTTAGAAATTCGCTCTGCGAAAACACAAATTAGTTTCCGGAAGAAATTTTTTGGTCAGGCTTTTCCGAGTTAAATCCTCGGTGGTCCGGTTGGCCCAGACAACAAACGCAAACGGTTTTTGGAACTATGAGTCGCATTACGATTATGTTTGTCGCGCCTCTGAGCTCAGATCAATGAGGATTAGGCGCTATAGAAATTTATTATTATTATTATTATTATTATTATTATTATTATTATTATTATTATTTTTATTATTATTATTATTATTATTATATTATTATTATTATTATTATTATTATTATTATTATTATTATTATTATTATTATTATTATTATTATTATTATTAATACTTGTGTTGGATTTTGTCAAACACTTGAATGTCTTCATATTGATATATATATCTTACGAATAGCAGGTTTTGTTTATTTTGACCCACATCCAGAAAGTTAACACTGAATATGCTGGTATTATAATTTCTAGAGCAGAATAATTATCTCTTATAATTTAATACTGTCTTTCAGGTGAACCCTTTCAATGACCGCATCTGTGAAGTGTTCTCAAGTAGTGGAGATGGAGATATGACATTTGAAGATTTTCTTGACATGATGTCTGTTTTCAGTGAAAATGCCCCCAAAAATGTTAAGGTGGAATACGCCTTCAGAATTTATGGTGAGATGTTAAGCATCCCCCTGATATGTATGGTTCGCTCAGTTTCCGCTGCCATCACCACCCCTGCCCATACTGTATAATTATATCATTTAATACAATTAATGCATTGTCTATGAATTCAAAATAAAAGTGTATAGAAATAATCCAGCGATGAAAGAATTAATCAAATATTTTTGTATTTTATCTAGTTAGTTATTTTTTGGGTCAGTAAGTATCACAAACAGAATAAATTTAACCAAAAACACAGTCTAATTGTCTTCAGAATTATTTGTGTTTAATGCACTGATACAGATATGTTTAGGAATTAATACAAACTTTGATTATTTTATTAGTCAATGATTCTGTTACAAGCTTTTATTAACCAATTATATTATTAATCCATTACCGGTATGTTGTTAAAATATCTTACCAATCTAAAGTTGACAATTTCTCTAAGCATACGCAAACGGTGTTACCAATACTTTAACTTCACCTTATTCCCATTGCATAACAAGCAGGATGTTACATGTTACGGGGTCTAGTATGTACAAGTTGCACTGTACTAATCTGCTCAAATTCAACATTTTATATAACAGGTATACTCCACATTTTCAGTTTCAGAGATTATGTCTATGTGAGTAAATGTCACTCATATCTTTTTGTTTTATTTACAAGACTTTGATGGTGATGACATGATTTCAAGTGATGACCTGAAAATGGTCATTAACAGACTGACAGGAAAACCTCCACTAACAGATGAAGATATGAACCAATTGATTGAAAACGTATATATTTTTTGTTTTTTTCCTGTTCTGAAACTTACCTTCATTCAAGGGCATCCTAAGCTAAATTTTTATTTCCAATTTCTGCAACGATAAAATAGTAAAATAGTAAAAAGATAGTAAAATATACCCCATTACTGTTTATGTGGTAAGATAATATATTACTGATTACTAAACTCTGTGGTGCACATTTTTCATTAGTTGCATTTTCTATATTATATTTATGTGTAGAGTTTGACCACAAATTGCCTGTTTTGGTACCTGTAGCTAGTGCTCTTGCTCGTATACTTTTTTCTTTGTCAAACTAAAGACACATTTCTCCAACCTTTCAATCATTATTTTTTACCATGTTCAAAGTATGTTAAAAGTGCTTTCCAATTTCTGCAAATATATTTAGCTGAAAAGAGAGAAATGATTATCCAGCATGTTGCTTTGTACTTAATATTTTTTATTGCTATTTTTTTTCAATTAAATCTATGTGTTTAACTTGAAATATTATTAAGATGAATGTTTTTTCTTTAGATTTTTGATGAGGCTGATCTTGATGATGACAATTCCCTCTCATTTGCTGAGTTTGAACATGTCATTTCAAAGGCCCCAGATTTTATGAAGTAAGCTCAAGTTGCTGTTTCAATTTTAATTAGGAAAATAATCATTTTTTTTCAACTATACTATGTACTTCAATCCCATACATTACCTCATTTTTTGTCATGATATTGCAATGCCAGTGACTCCAGTACCAAAGTTTATATTATATGACCATCAATAATAAAGGGCTATAAAGTTACCAAATGAGAAGATAGGCCTACTTAACCCTTACACTGCTGCTGCATCAAATTTGCAGCATGTGTGGTTTCCCACTAAGTAATATCTGGCACTTTTTTTCTTCAAAAAAAAACATCTCATGAACAACTGATATTAACAGCCATTATATTACAAAATCAGTCAGTAGCTATCTTTAAAACACAGATAGAAAGACACCACAAAACGAAAGTGTTTTTTTTTTCCGGAAATCACTTGGCGACTATACTATAGTCGCCCACAGCAGGCTGCCCTTGGTTTATTTTGGGTGACTATAGTCGTCCATGGCAGTGTAAGGGTTAAAATGACCTTGATTTGTAATTGACTTGAATAAAAAAAATAGACCTTTAACCCTTTGAGTGCGGGCGACGCTTTTAAGCGCATTCATACTGTTTTTTCACAACTAAAATTTGACAAAAATTGAACAAATATGCATGTATAAATCTTGAGTAAAGCCCCCATTGTGAAATTTAGCAGGTTTAATTTTTAAGTGAGGAGGTATTTTTCTTTCATTTGAAGTTGGCAATTGCGTGAGCAATGCCAACTTCAAATGAAAGGAAAATGTTAAGTAGTAATGAAGCACTTAAAGAGTTAAAATTCCAACTGCAGACGATACCTCCATTGTCACCACACACATGTATCTGACATCCATTTCTGACACAAGACCTCAAATATCCCGTAAAACATTTACAAAATGAGTTAATGCTTGACTTTGACATGATATTGATGAGATTTCTCAGTAATTTATTTTTACAGTTCAGATGTACAATCATTGGAAACAATTTTTCCTTTCTTGAAATCTAGAGCAAGCATTCTTATGTGATATACATGTAGCCTTAAATCACTTGATATCCCTGTAGATACTATCATAATGCTATATATATAGTTTCAGGCATTGAACATAATTATGTTGTCAGATAGAGAGGTTCCAGCCCTTTTTCCCGTGCATTTAGCTCCAAATTCATTGGTTTACACTAGAGCTTATTCGTAGCTGGATTTACAGCGTTTCAGCTAAGATTCAGAAGGGGCAATTTTGGTGCCAAGGTATTTGCTGCACCTGACCATGTTGACAAGGCACCCGGGGAGGCATTTTCTGTACCCCCGCCCATCGCAAATTAAAGTTGTAAACCGTACCAAGAAGTTTGTAAGTAAACAAAACTATTGAAGTTCAGCAACCATCGACAGGGTTCTAACAAGGGCCTTTAATGTATCAGCCCGACATGCTGAGTTTTTTGGTGCTATGCTACTAATATCGCGACACACTCTATATATTAAAAAAAATGTATAGGCCTATTTCACCATACATGACTCATTTTTCATAACAGATCGTAGTTATGAAATGGTTAGCAATATTCCAGCATATCAGCTGCATGTCGCTCTATATATAGAGCGAAATGCAGCTGATATGCTGGAATTCTTTTTCTTTTTTAATTTATCCATTGTAGTGTTGATCTACACTGCATCCAGATATTTTAGTGTCAGATTTCTTTACACTCATGTCAACAGTAACAGTATTAATTATAGGCCTAGTTTTTGTCAACACAGTAAAGAAGTGCAATATTAAAATTCCGCAACACGTGCACAACATGGGGTATATGTTCAAATAGAGGTTACTAGCGGCACTGTTCCCGTGTTCGCGGCCTTGAAAATGACTCTGGACTTAAGTGATAAGGATTAGAAAATTGCATCTATTTCTTAATTTTACCACTTAAAGGTGAAACTTAAAGGTGAAATATCTTCTTGTTATCAAGAAAAATATATATAGTCAAATAGGTAAATATATGAATGATATAATACTAGAACAATCATATTTTATGCATATGCATTGAGCTGCATCAATAACCTGCTTATGCTCTTTTTTTTCAGCTCATTCCGAATTCGTCTCTAGAAAGCATAAGCTTGAAAGAAAATCAGTCGAGTGTCAGTCTGCCAGTTATTATAGTCATCATATTCAAGGACACATTTTTGTAGGTCTTCTTCATGCAAATCATCTTTGTGCTATTAGATTGCACAGTAAAGCCTGCATTGTGGTACAATACTGCAAAATTTGTCTCCCTTGGGATCTAGATTTGTTGATTTTGTATAATCTATCTCAGTTGCTGATCTCAAATAATATTTGATTTGTCTTAAATCTGGCAGTCATTCATGAAATATGTATATTTAAGAACTTTTTATTATTATTTGAAAATTCCATGGATTGAAAAAAGGAAAGAAATATCATCTATGAGCTTCTTATATTTACTAATTTGGAAAATATTTATATAGATTTAGGAATTTTTTAATTTATTCATTTAATTATTTGAAAATATAAATTCCATGGATTGAAAACATTAAAGAAAAATAGCAATTAATAGGTACTGAGAAAACCATCCAAATTTGCTGCCTTCAATGATCATTTTTTGAGAAATAAAAGTGATTTATATGCTGAGAGAATGCCGACATAGGTATGGATGGCATTGGTACAAAACATATTGTTTTGTGTTTATATAATTGATTATTTATTTCATAGACACTAGTGGCCTTAAATAAATACAAATCAAGCTTTATACTATGCATATTGAATTGTTTGTTTCACCCTAAATAAATACAAATCAAGCTTTAAACTATGCATATTAATATTAAATGGTTTGTTTTACCTTTTTTTTTCTTGGGAGTATGATTGGAAGAGTTGAATGATACCTAGAGATGCACTCAGAACTTCATATGCTAATAGCATGCATCTTCTTGCCAAAATGGTGACAATCATTTACTGTGTAAGATGCAATTGTTATTTTGTGAGTGTGAAATAAAATGTATATTCCAGATATAGAACTCAAACTGTAAAATCTATTTAGAGCAAAGTTTTGAAACTGAATATCATTCATACATTCCACATGACTTACTACATGCTACATGCTCTAGTACAGTTGAAATTGGTCAGTAGTTTCTGACTAAATATAAGTGGAATGAATTTTCCACAGGAAACATTTGAAGTGTATTGAACCTTAAGAATTACAACACTTCATAATATGTTCACAGTATCTATATATTTTTTCTGTTTAATCTTTTCTATGTTTTTCTTTCACTTGGTACTCATACATAATTCTCACTATTTCATGTTTATATCTTTAGTCCAAGTCAATCAAGTGTCACAGCATTATAAACATTGTTACCGAGACAACATGGTCAATCTTGTTATTAACATTTAAATCAATTTGGCCATCAAGATGTATAAATGATGTTTCTGTGGCAGATATTGTTTGATAATATGATGAGTGGTAACTTTTTGTTGAACTTATCTTGTGAGATAATTTTTTTTGTTACATGTCTGTATTTATATAAGGTTTTTTCCATTTACTTGTTAGACATTTTTAACCTTGACAGATATTTTTTTTATTTGAAACATTTTATTAAAATAAATCAATACTCATATTTGAACCATCTTCTACTTTAAACTTTAATTAAATGTCACTATGTTTCATATAAAAGTAAGGTTGAGGAATAAATCTCGAGATATTTTTGTATACCATCCCTCAGTTGAATAAATTCTTCCGAATGTCATAATTCGTGTAAGATCAACAACTGTATGAACAATTTTTTTAGTATCAGAGTGTGTTTATATACCATTAATTCGAAAGTTCGTTAGGTGTATGTATGGGATATTTAAAATTTTACGGTGCTGTATAACTTTGAAAGAGAAAAAGTGACCTTGTATTACGTTAAACTTATAATGGTTTATTGCAGGGCCAATGGTGTAGTTGATAGCTGAACACATAAACCACCACTTATCCAAAGTCTTGTGTTTGCCGCTTTCTGTGATCATTATGGGTGCATCACTGAATTTATTAAAAACTAGTACATGTATGTAAACTTGTGTTAAATATGCAAGTAATGATCACGTTTTGGCTGTTGGTGCAAAGTTAATTCAAGAAGTTGTGTTGATAGGTTAACTAGAATTATCTGTGTAATGTACTCATATTTCATATTTTTTTATTAGCAGCTAATCACTGGGAAAGTTGTTACAGAATGCTTTTGTGCCTTTTATTACCTATTGGCTGTAGTTCTTATAGTTATATCTACGTATACATAAACTTAAGCTGTGATATTGATTTTCTGTATATAATAATGGGAGTGCTAATGGCCATCAGGTTATCTTCAGCTATATATTGTCTATGCATTTCCAGTGAGGCAGAATCAGCATCGGCTCAATAGTGTGCCAACATCTGACATATTGAATAATTCCTGCGTTAAATAGTGTCTTTTTAATTCAATCTGGTAATGACTGCTGCTGCAACCACAAATACAATGCACAACACCAGCCGACATCACTTTGGTCATTTACCTGTATATGAAACGTAATTATGTCACTGGCATGTACTGCTCATATTATTATCTGTCTTTATATGAACATGATTCCTCTTGGAATATTTTGTTTGCTAACTTACATTTTACTTTTCTAGTAATGCACACAAACAGATGTTTATAAATAAATTTATTTTGATGATGCACTGTGTTGCCAAATAAATCCTGTAGTCTCACTATGTTACAGTGGCATAGTTAACACTGAAATATTTTTGTATAAATCATGGAGACCAAACAAAGGGTTCTCTTAAATTTGAAATCGTCTTAATACTCTTAGTTAGGTCTTTCCGTTTCATTTGAATACCTATGTTATGGTTTTACGGCTAGAATAATTTTTCAAATTCTATCAGTGTGAGGATCGACTTTAGATGTCAAAATCTGACTTCTCTAATAGAAAGACGGTCCCTATGTTTAAAAACTTTTTATTCTACACATTCCCGGCAAAATGATTGCGCAGTTGTCTTTGTGTAAGGAGATAAATAATCATTCTTAGTTAGCGAAATGTATGCATAACGATATTGTACTAGTTTTGTCAATGATCATTAAAATTATATCAATACCTGAATCATAAAATGAATAGTGTCATTGTGTGGGACAAATGATCCTTTGTGAAGACGAATAATCAATATAAACCATGTGTAGGTGCATTCACAACAAGTACTGACATAAAGGAAAGGCCAAATTTATCCAGCCAGCCATTAGGAGCTATTGTCATCACCCCTGCAAACACGCATTGTCATCCCTATTGTATAAACTTATTTGTTTAGAAGAAGCTACTCCAGTGCTCATTACTAAGATTCAAATGTCATGCAACTACTGTGTACGTCTTCCTGATATATTTAATCAGAAGTATATGTAGGTAAGACCTAGTCTATACTTACTGTTTTTTTACTTAGTTTTACCAATTGGGTGATATGCACATTTTTAAAGGATTTTTAAAGAATTACTTGTGCGCCTCATACATTTATAACATTATAATGTGATTTTAATGAGCCTGCTTAACAATTCAGTCATTAGTCACAGAAATAACATATTAAATTTTTCACATGACTATCGTGTTGACAAATAGATTCCGTACTGTCAGGGATAAACATTCAAATCCAAACCTGCTGTGTTAACGTTACTAGTGATGATGTATTTGAGAATATTTTCTGTTCATATTACTACAAGTGGCTTTGGTGTACAATCTATCAAATCGTACACATGTCATATTCGGTCTATCCAATCTAATAATGCCACATTTTCAGGGTTCGCACTGGTCCTGGAAAGTCTTTGAATTTGAAAAATAAAAATCCTGGCCTTGAAAGTCCTGGAATTTTGTTAAAAGTGCTTGAAAATCCTGGAATTTTTTAATTGTGAGAAAAGAGATTGCAAAAATGGCATTTGCTAGAGTCTAATAATTAAGTTACCTTTTTTAGATCAAGTTAAAATAGATCTACCTGCCCGATTTTATTATCAATTTAAAAAAATATAGAAAATGTAGTTTCAAGCTGTTTTGGGGAAATAAATGTGTGAGTTATTGTGTACACTTAAGTCCTTGAAAAATCTGATTAGGTCCTGGAAAAGTCCTGGAAAAGTCCTGGAATTCTGTGTCTTCATTGGAGTATGAACCCTCCTGATATTACAATTGATCAAAGTGTTTTAATAATTATTTCGGGATCATAAAGAGAACTTTACGTTTAGAGATTGGCTAAAATTTATATTGGAAATTTGACAATACTTTGAAATCCAGAGCAGAAATGCATTACATAATTGGTTTTATGAACGACTTCCTAGACATTATTATTGCAGCAGATGCAAGACGGTCAACCAATGTTAGCTTAATGTTGGCCCACCGTCTACGACGCTGGGCCAACATTAAACCAACAGTGGTTCATCGTCTTGTGTCTGGTGGGTACAGTGCTACCTTTCTCCCATCAAACCTTGAAGCCTTACACCGCTAAGTACGACTATAGTCGTTTATAATCCGTTTAGCATTTTTAAATCGCAGTTATTGGAAACGAAACAAGTGTTAAATTAGCAAATGTTTTGGTCTCAAATTACACAAATATGAGCCATTTTTCGCGGACTTCAAGTTGTTTGATTGTGTTGTGAACAGTGCGATTCATTCTTTAAACCACCCTCTTGTATTCTGGCACACTTGGGCACACATAGCGTGAACAATGCTTCAGATTCCGTGTTATTTCATTTCTACCGATGATATTATATCAACAATAACCAGCATTTATTTTTCCGAAATAATTACTTGTGAGTGAAGCTGCATTTATTCAAGATAAACTATTTTTAACATTTCAATTTAATTTTGAATAATATTGAGCATCATTTTTTCCATGATAAGTATGCATGTATGGTCCAAGATTTACTGGGATTTGTTAACTATTTGTCCAGCATATTATATTATTGTTATCTATGTATATTATGTTACCCATGCACATAGGTTAAATTTTAAACAGTTGTTGAGTTTCTCTTTGTAAGGCCTCAGCAGAAGTTTGGCTGGAAGCCTTATGGCACAACCGTTTATCCGGCTGTCCATGTATCTGTCTTCATATTATAAGGGCCATATATTATTTGTTTTTTTTGCGTTACTGGAATGTTCATCAAACTTTACATGCAGGTTTCCATAATAATACAACACATGCCCTTGATTTTGCACATTTTTATCGCCAACACAATATACCACACGTGTATTTTACTTATAGTTCAGATATTAAGTTTGAAGATGGACGATAAAAATGAGGTTACGATAATCATTTTTATTGTGATGCCAACTGAATTTTTTTTTAATTCTGTTAAGCTGTCAATTTTTTCAAAAATTCTAGATATGGCATGTGGCTTCAAACTGTCAGTTGAGCTGTAATTTAGAGGTGTTTAAAATGGCGCAATGGCAGCAAATCACCCCTTTATTGGCGGAGCTTTCTTCTTTGTAATTGTCTTATAATTTCTGTCAAATATGACTGGAATTTAAAAAGCATGTATATGGTTCTGGAATTCAGTAGTCAAGATTTAAAAGTTTAAGTATTGTCTATACAGCTTGCCAAAAGAAACGACATGTTATAACGCTTGTGCAGGCGATCACAAATTTGTGTTTATCTTTCCGCCACACTCGCACACATTTTGAGACCTTCACCAAAGGTGTTGCTGATCAGTTTTAAGTGATGATCACAGGATTGGACTTATATCCGTTGTTAAATGGCCCCATCCTGAATGAGTTAATGATTATTTATGAAATCAAAAAATGTATTTATTGTATTTTATTATTGAATTTTAATATCGATTGGAAATACATTTGAAATGTTTTTTGTATTTTCCTGTGCTATTTTGTGGGATAATAAATATTATTACACGGCTTCCTGTATTGTCATTTTTTGGGGAAATAACCGTAGTTTAGGAATCTTCTTTCACAGAAATAAAGACAATTATTTTTTTAATTTATGATCATTTGCCTCCTTTGGCTAGTTTTGAAGTTGGGTGACTGGAGCGGTTTTTTTCTGCTATATATTGAACATATTACAAGCATGAGTGGAATCTGTAACACAATGATGGAATAAAAATATATTTTAGATCTCTTCCTAAAAAGGATCCGAAAATTACAGCACATATCAAGCTTGAATTTCATTCCCTTGATTTTGGAAAAGATGGTAGCCATGTTTTGAAAAAAATAGTGACATAACAAGAGCACACTCGACAGTAGCCCGCCGCCATTTTTGATCTTAATAAGTTATTAACTTAGTTATTTATCTTTTTTTTCAGCAGTCATCAAAATTGTCCGAGAACTGCTTCTTACTAACGTTCATAACAAATTTTAGCAGGATAAATGTTATCGCTCCCACAAGGTCAAATTATTTACATAAAAAGCGAAAAATCACAATAAATTGGCCATTTTGATTTTGTTGAGCATAACAAATTTGATCAGAATAAATGAACAACTTTTCAAGTTATCGCGCCCAATAAAGTAGAATGCGAAAGTAAAATCGCAATAAATCGCCCATTTATTTAAATTGTCCGAGAACTGGTCATTTGTAACATGCATAACAAATTTGGGAAGGATACATAAACAACTTTTCAAGCTATCGTGCCCACAAGTAAATGTTAACGCAGACGCCGACAAAGCCGAACTTCAATTGCAATAGCCCTCCTTTTTTAATTAAAATTAAAAGGCGGGCTATGCCCTCGTCTTTGGTCATCTCCGAAATTATCTGATTTATCCATGACTGGATTGACAAAGGAGCTGCGAGACCAAGTCTCTAAACCAAAATTTGTCAGAGACGTAAAAACATAGCTTCCCAGATTAAGGCTGCCTTCCCATTGACGCATTTGGGTGCGCGACGCGTTGTGATGGCCGAGCGGCAGAATTTAAAATCGATCAGATACAATCATAATGCGACCTTTACATTTCTGCGTTCATCCACTGCGCGTTCATCTCTCCTTTGTCATTTTATATTTTTCCTGGAGAGTTTTGCCGCGCGGCCATTTAATCGCGTCTAAGGTGGCCAGAGAAGGGGAGGTGGCGCTTTGGCAGAGTGACTGCCTTGCCAGTCATGCATGCGTCCCGGGTTTGTGCCCCTTAAAACCTGTGTGGGTTTTTCAGAGAAATATCCTTATTTCTCCCTTAAGGACATGATTTCTCTATTCTCAATGTGATCAGGCGATTACGTTAATGGCGGGCTCGTTGTGTTAAGGTTGAAACCAGTATATTGACGTTAATTTCACGCAGGGCCACGCGCTCCTGACACAAGGTGGCACATGCATTTGCCCACGAGAGTCAGAGGGCTGCCCATATATGATACAAAATACGTGAGGAAGGCGAGTTCTATAATTTTAAATAAGAAAAAATATACAAATAATTTCGTGAACATGTACATTAGCCGAGGGTGCAGTCCTATGACTTATTCTGTGCAACAAACACTTTCGTCTCAACGATTTTGGAGCAAGTACAGTGTTCTACCCCTACCAATAGGAAGGAGTGGCTCAGCCTCTCACATAACGAGATCAGCCAATCACTGCAGTCATTCAGTTGTCATAGAGGGTAGAATATTATAATTGAGCCAGAATTTCTAGCCAAGGACAGTGTAGTTTCTCTGTGCACATGCATCCAACTCCCGGCTTTTTCCGGGATACAATACTTGATCACTAATAAAGTAGCCCATGACTTGAAATAGTGCCTAGAATATTATGTCAAGTACATCCAGACAGAATTTTCTACTGTGCATATGCTAAAAATGATCAAAAACATTACTATTGCAAGATACATGTGTCAATACTAGCTTAACCGATAAACCTATGGTAATACAAACACAAACAAGGCGAATAATGAAATGTTTAGTATTAACAACATGTCTGAGAAACAATCATAGATAACTTTTTTCCATGGTATTCTGTGTGTCCTGTTTAAAAGTTTTACCATGTCATGTAAGCTGCAGAAAATACACAAAATAATATCTTGTGCATAACAATTTTCAAAAAATAAAGTTTGTTGATTATCAACTTTGCATTTAGATCGAACAAATAATAATCTCAGTAGATTTACTGACAATAATTAAACCAACAAAATGATGCTTACTTAACAGAAGTCCACAGTATAATAAACAATGTGTATAAATATAAGAAATAATCAAATATATACTATGTGAAAGTGAGGAGACTAAGTATATCACAGTTAGATTAAGCTTGGTTGGCATTCTGGATATTTTTTTTTCAGTGTTTTTTGCTTCTTCCTTTGGATGCTCCAGTGCCTCTACGAGAGGAGTGAGCAGAAGTCCCTGATAAAGACTTGCTGGCTGTTAACTCGTCCTCCGTTTTAATGGTTTCCTCTTTTTTAGTGGCCGCCTCTGACTCGGCATCCTCCAGAATCTGGCTGTCCTCTGGAGTCTCCACCGTGATCATGTCCTCAGGCTGGTCATCTTCAGGTAGAACTGGTTCTGGTGTGGGAGGTTGATTTGCCAGCCTTTCTGCCACCAGCTGCTTCAGAAGGGTAAATTTTTGGGCAGCTGGGAAAAATTTACGTACAAAGAAAATGTGTATTTGATGTGTCCAGAAATTGAACTGTCTGGTCGCCTCGTCAAGTTCTTCCTCTTCTTCAGAATCGTCATCTACAATGTTTAATTAGAAATACATTAAACACATGAAAGATTAATACAGATATATCTGTAGTGCATTTCAATCTTACATGGCAGTATGCACATGTGCCATTTGATATCAGAAAATTTTAAAAGGATGCATTCACTCATAACAATGTACTTACTCAAAACCAGCTAATTTTGAACCGCTAAGCATGACTAGGATCGTTTTTAATGTTTTATTATTCGCATATACCACTGTTATGGAAATGAAATAAGTGTTTAAACATTTGCAAATGTATGGTCTCAAATTAAACAAATATGGGTTATTTTCACCCACATGCAGTTGTATGTCGCGGTAACGAGACACTACTAATTCAAGTGGGTTAAAATTTATATTATTGAATTTCGCAGTTTAAGTTACCTTCAATAATGCTTTAATCATCAATTGCAAATTATTTGTAACCACAAAGAGGGAACATACACAAGGAGATAATAATGTATAATTATTTAAAATTGTTATCATCACGCAGAGTACAGCGTACTTGCACTACATAATATATTATATGTACCACCTGACTGGTCTTCTAGTCCAGCCTCTGACGCCATAGACACTACACTCTGCAGGAAGGGCAGCTGGCCCTCAGTGGCCACGCTTTGCGAGCTGAGGAAGGAGGCACTTTTCTTAGCATCCACACCCGCTACGTCTGTATAAGTAAATAAATGGCAAGCACTGTACTTATTTACAAAATTTTAATTTTATTCATGCAATTTAGGCAGACATTATATTATATTGTATCACATTTTCCTTCAGCAATTAAGCGTCTTGCTCACTGTGAATTACTCAAAAATAGTATCAAAGTAGATTCTAGTACTGCTACATATATTTTATTTTGTATTGATTTATTAAAAAATTATCATACATTGTAAATAATTTAAGCTACACGGGCATTTATAAGGTGATGTATATAGGGTCACATAGACTAGAGCATATAGTTAAGCTATATGGGTGTTAAAAGAAGGTTGCATTCTTACATTCACGATGTAAATAATAATAGTTGTCAGCTGATGGAGTTCATGCACATTTTATAGAAAAGAAGACATACCAGATTTTTTTCCACTATCCAGCCGATGGTGACTGACTGCCAGTGATCCATCTTTTTCTGCTATAGATTGTATTGACATCTGTGCCTTAGAACAAATATTACAAAATGTGAATGAAAACCACACTATGTTATAGGCAACAGCGAAATATATAACAAAATACATAGACTCTTTTCAGTCACTAGCAAATATTGATAAAAAGTGCCTCGCAGTAGATGTTATGCCAGTTATTTTTAACCATATGGTAGCTGTTTTTTCATAAATCTGAAAGAATTAAATCACATCGGTTATTCCGAAAACAAATCCAATACAATTTTAAATGCAATATTTAAAGGATTGAAACGTTGACTGATATCACATTCAAGGCTGTACAATATACCAGTATTGGTATCTTACTTCTACATTATTTTTCTCAGATCCAGTGCCAGATTTGGCTGTCATCTGAGAAGTTGTTCTGGCGGGAGCGACAGATCCACCCTCTGAACGAGATCCCAACTCGAGAGCTGAACCACCTTCTCCTCCATCCTCAATCTGAAAAATTACAATAGCAACATATTAGGACATCCAATCAATGCTGGCTTAATGTTGGGTCAGCGTTGCAAAATGTGGCCCAGCTTTGAGCCAGCATTAATTGAATGGTTATATATGTATTATAAATCTCTCCACTTCATCTTTTTTACATCAGAAATCTTGTTGAATGTTTAATCAACTTTTATGTATCAGATGAAAAACATGTCTAAGGCAGATTGACATCCATTTACTGCAAATTCCACATATTTTAAATGGTGTCCCCCACTTAACCCTTTCAGCACAAGGACCGTCTTTAGATTCCGACGTCAACAGTTGGTCCCCACCATAAAAAACTAAAAAAAATTATAATGGTCGTAGATCCATAACATAGGTATTCAAATGAAGCGGAAAAAGCTAACTCAAATATTTATGATGATTTCAAGTTGAAAAAAACCTTTGGTCTCCATGGTTTATACAAAAATATCTCTGCGTTGTAAGGGTTATTTTAGTGGTTTGCAGTAGTGGATTTAGTATGATTTAGAGTGAAGTTTGTGCACTACAGTAATAATATTTATTGATATCCGACCTGACTAACTCTAGATGGGGAGCCCATAATGGACATTGATGGTTCTTGTGTCAACGTTGTGCTGGGGCGTGGTGTACTCGGGTCTTTCATCACCGCCTCTGTGACGTAAGTCTCCGCGCACCCAGTCAGTGCCTCGATAAACTCCAGAAATGTCATCTACAATTAATCTCAGTTTTCAGGAACAGACACATTACGATTTCAATATAATTCAGTGGGAATATGATTTGATTTCCAAATTTCATGAACTTACACTTTAACAAAATATTAACCAGTGTGCTGGTGAATTGTTTGTTAGAATTTTTCATTCATTTGAAGCTGGAATTGCTGACGCAAATTCCAGCTTCAAATGATGAAATAAAATATTTGTTTTTAACTGAGCATCTACAACTATATAATCCATTTCAGTGACTTTTTTAATCAAAAAATAATAATTCGTTATTGTTACCTCTAGTTCCATGTTAATAGATCCATCACAATCTGTAACTTTTGGGTCGTCCACAGATAGAACTTCAATAATATTCTTTGCTGATAAACTATGACTGACCAACCTTAAGTCCTGAATAGAAAACAAATATTTAAAAGCAGTGGTGGAAATTGGCTCACTGGCCCAATGATGTTTTAGCAAAGTCAAAATGGTATAAGCTAGTATTTTATTTTGAAAAAATACTGAAAAAATTAAGGGTCAATAAAATGGATTTATGGCGAGTATTTTTAAAAATTCTCAATCGCCTGGATGTTAATGCCTGAAAAAGTCCCAAATAACAAAAAGTGTTAGCATAAAGTATATTTGAAAAAAAAAAAAAATTAGGTCTATTTTATTTCAGGATGTTCTTTAAATTCATGGGGAAATGTATAATGTGTTCAAAGGTGATCTTTTAAAACAAATAAAAAAACATTACAAAACATAAAATCAAATACTCCAATTAATTGTAATGTTAGCAAATAATAAATGGGAATATGTAAAAATGAAGTTATATTATTAGACAGAGGTTTATACAGAACATTATTGATGTAAACATATCGAGCAACAAATCAAGCGGAAAAGCGGTTTCGAGACCATCTCTCATCGCCAAGGGCTTGATGTCCTGGAAACAGTACATTTACGAAGAAATAATGATATTCATGATCTGGATATATCTTCCTAAAAGTATATACAGTCAGTCATTATTAACTGTTCAAAAGATTCGAAAAAATTCAACTAACAACTTGGAATATATCAGGTTGACAAGAACACCATGGGATATGCTTTCAAACTCTCTGTAAAAATTGCTGCAATTTTGCTATTAATATCTGTACTCAGTATCTTGAACACATAAGTATATCCAACAAGCCGCTTCAAAGACAGAGTATGGATGCAGTACATAACAAAACAGCCTCCTCCCCTGTAGGCTTCATGGAGCCTAATTTTCTTTTTCCCTCGTTTTTCAACAGATATATAAACTCAAGTTAACAATATGAGGAAAAACTCACCTTCAACATGAAAAGAAATTGCCTCATTTTTATTACAGGTTCATGAGGTGCCATCTGAAAAACACAAATTATAAAATGTAACTGAATTATATTTCTTTAATTTGAAGCTAGTAATTTCTTCCTCCAAAACAAAATAAATCGCACATTGAAACAAGAGTTTGAGATGCCTCAGCACTTGGCAGCAAACACTAAACGTCACCAAATAGTTGCTTTAAGGCCTTATTGCTTAATGTATTAAAAAACGCTCAATCACTTATGTATGTCCCATAGATCCACATGCAAACTATAACTCATTCCATAACAAAAATCCTGCGATTCTGAATATTATCACAGGATCTTCACATTGGAATTTTTTTGGTACAGTAGTGATATTTTAGTTATTGGACCTGATAATGTCTAATAAGTGTGCATTAACTGCCCACAAAAAAGGTACTACTGTACTGTTATGTTTCTGCATACGGAAGACGGCGTTCGCTCATCGATATCTGCTCGTTCACTGAAGTTAGGCGACGTCGCGCCCGGTTCATAAGTGGATGGGTGACCGCCTGGGACTGCCAGGTGCCGTATACACTATCGTGGGGCTCAGAGAGCCACGTAAATCAGATGGCTCGTCTGGCTGACTTTGAGTTGGACGTAAAAGAACCTCAATGGACGTAGGCGCAGTTTCCATCCGGCGAGACCTCAAAAAATCCACAATATGGAGTACTTGGCACATATATAAGGCCTTGAATGATATCATGAATGATAACAGGCCTTGCTAAGTTACTCCCTTGGCGCGATAGCACAATAGTGCGTACTGCCACGTAATATACAGGTACAGATAATTGTGTTTTAATTGACATGGGTCAAGGTGAGAGATAAAAAAATACCATAAACAATCCAGTCGGCTTTTCTAGCAGCTTGGACGTACACAAAAAGTACTGTGGTATCTACTTTTTTTTCTTCATTGCAGTTTTACATTATTCGATAATATTTGATTTGTGTTTCAGGACGTTTATATCCCGTTAAAATTAAGAAAATAGTACATTATGTACATCTAAGTCTATGTCTTAGCTAGAGACCCGTTCACCTACCATAGCAGGCTCTGAAAAGAATGGATGGGTTGAAATTATGCACATGTAAATGCATGGGCAAAAATTATGCCAAATGAAAGACTGACCTTAGCTGGAGTTGAAAACGCCCTATAAACTTCATAGGCTTGATCTACATGAACAAGTGCATTCTCTGCTCGTCGATCCTCTGTATATATATAGCCTAAAATATTTTTTTAAATTAAATTCATTAAAGTTGAGATATATACGTATTTTTAAAATATTTAAAACAAAGGTAGAATGCAATCAATCATTTTTCATAGTTTAAATGTTGGGGAAAACATGAATTTGGCTCACCTTTAACATTGCAGGCATAAGGTAGTATATTTTCTGTAATCAACTTGGAGAGGCAGGATGCCAAAATAGGTGCAGTGGGCATTTGATCACTTCAAAAATAAAATAAAACATTAGCAACCAATAATAACCAATCATTATAACGATTATGAAATTCTAACCAATCCCCATCATTATGTAAAGACATCAAAATATTCAAGTTTTATGTCAATGTGAGAATTGTCATTAATTGGAAGGCCATAAAGGTATCAAAAGCTAGGAATATACTTAAAATACTATATGATAGTAAACCATATTTATTGCCTAAAAAGTATTTTCACTTTCAAGGTGAACAGTTATTGTCTGATAAAATCTTGCAATAATAATCTTTACAGAGGCTAAAATATCTCCATAGTGTAGATGATTACCCTTCATCTTTATAATTAATGCGGAATGCAAGGGTTACAAGGTAATTGGTGAATTCACGGAAAAGTATCTTCCCATATGGGTCATGCATTGCTTCAACACCATGTACTGTCTTGTCCAAAGCTGAAAATAGAAAATGCATTGCACATTAGTGTATGGACTACTATTAGACTAGACTAGTATTAAATAGTAGTTATATTATATATCCTAAGTTGACATGCCAAATAAATGTATGCAATATTTACATAATAATAATTGTTATTGAAATTTTATTATATTTCTTAAATTACGGTATTTATAAATCATTTGCTCAAAATCGTGAAAAAAAAATGTAAGTAGAAATTTAGTTTGCTACACATAATATAGCAATTTTATTTAGCTTTAATAGTACAAAAAATCTGCTTCATGACAAGTAATCTCTTTGTTTTAAATAATGTTATCTTTTGTAAGATGAAAATAAATAAACGATATCATTACACTTAACATGACTATTTGACATTTCTACATTACCTAAGGCTCTATCCATTTGTGTCAGGGTCATATCCTGATGGTGAAAATGACAGTCTTTGAGAAATCGCCACCACTGCAGTCGGTTCATAATGAATGTGTTATCATGGTTACGAGTACCTTGGAAACCCAGAAGACTGTAAAAGGTGTAGATTTTCCTGAGGCTGCTCATGTGCCTCATCAATACAAATAACACCTGTAAGGATATACATGGTTATTTAATAACATAGAATAATTATGTTAAATTCAACCTGAGTAAAATAAACAATGCATGATAATACGAGCATTGATGCCGACTATATTGCCCTGCAAAGCCAAAAGGCTATATCTGCTTACTTCACAAAGCAGATACGGCCTTTTGGCTTTGCAGATCAGTATAGTAATAATTCTGTGATTTTATTAGCACCAACGTAATCATTTTACCCCTTGTCCTGCTACACCCGAATATACACGGTCTTAAGCAGATCTTAAACTAAATAATATATCACTGAAATGGATAATATATTTTGTGGTATCATAGAAGGTCATTTAGTCATATAATTCAATTTTATAGATGAATATTAAAAAAAATAGAAATATTTTTCGTCATTTGAAGCTGGAAATTGTGCTAGCAGTTCCAGCTTGAAATGACGAAAAATATAAGAGAAACAATTTACATCTATAGCCACTTCAGACTTTTCATTTGTTCTTCAATCTAGAAAATTTAAAATGAGCATAAACCCTTGAAGCGCTAAATTTATTTAAATATATAGACCATCGACACCAAAGGGTTTTATTCAATTTGAAATCATCGTAAATGTCTTAATTAGTTCTTTCCACTTCATTTGAATACCTATGTTATGGGTCTATGGACATTATAACTATTTTTACTCTTACAGTGTGGGGATGGACTTTAGTCGTCAGAATCTGACATCTACAGACATAAGATTCTGACGACTAAAGTCGATCCCCGCGCTGTAAGGGTTAAATTACCTAGACTGATGTATGTTTTGTTCGAAATTGTACACATATTTACAAGTAATTTTCACCCACTTGAAGTTGTGTGTCACGGCAGCGAGACACAACTTTAAGTTGGTGAAAAGTTAAATTCAATAAATTAGGGGCCACCATTCGATATCCAGGGGGAGGCTGGAGTTTTTTGTCGCGTGCAAATTATTTATTTCAACCGGGCTCGGCGGCGCGCTGAAAATTTCATATTTTATTACATATTTATATAGAACAGTTCTTGAAATAAGTTTTTTATTTCACGCAGAGTCCGCCCAAAATTATTTATTTCAAAAAAACTCCAGCCCCCCCCCCCCTGGAAATCGAATGGTGGCCCCCTTAGTACTTTAAGGGTGAATTGTCAAGTTGAAAAGGTCAATGGCAATCATAGTTTTGAAAAGGTCCAAAAGATACCACAGTGGTGATGGAACCAATATCAAATCTAATATAAAATCACTTTATATAATAAGTTGTAATGCATTGATATTGCATTAGAGAATACAATTACATCAAAGAGTACCTGGGTTGCTTCCTCATCCCGATCTGACTCAGGAAATTCTTCCAACAAATGCCCAACATCAAGCTGAAAGCTTGGGCTGTAGGTATTATGACTGTCATTACTGCGTACGGATAATTGATCTGAAACAAAACCACATAAATATAATAAGCTACATAGAACTTTTTTCAGTACAGTATATTGGTAACTGAAAAAAAAGTCCTCATCATTTTTTAATTGAAAACCAAATGGTATGCTTAACAGAATATGTGGCAATTGTTTTCAATGTAAAGTGAACATGTGTGATATGACGAGTTGATTGTATCACAAGTTGAGATTCCAGTCAAATCATGCCTTGTACTTCTGCAGAAATTAAATGTGTGCACTTGTTTATGTGCATTTATTAACCCACAATTTTTTAATTTTCATTCATGTGTGAATTACTTCAGCAATTTACGATTACAAATAAGTACGACCATAGTCGTTTTTAATGAGTTTTAATAGCTGATCAATTAACTATGATTGGGAACGAAATGAGCATTTGAACACCAAGATTAGCAAATGTTTCTTGGTCTCCAATGAAACAAATATGATTAATTTTCACCCACTTGAAGTTGTGACCCACCACTTGAAGTAGGTGAAAATTACTAATATTTCTTTCATTTGTGAAAATTTAAATTACATGTATTTAATTTATGCTTTAAGGGTTAAACATCATGGCATATATCAAGCCGATTAGAAGCCATCATGACCATGCATCCTCAGATTCCTTTTGAAATATTGCGAGATCCATTTAGTTGTATCAAAATTCATTACTTGAATAATACAC